>CP139505.1:185223193-186423193 GCA_021014915.2 Artemisia tridentata subsp. tridentata | reverse complement strand
CTCAAAAATATACAATATTTACTTTCACTCCAATTTGCATTGTGCAATTTCCCGACCTAACCATAGATAATGAATTACGCACGCGAACACAGGTAATGTAAGGAAACACACTCTGCCTATAGCAATTAACCAACCACGGATTCTAATCTACAGGGTAGGCTAAGGTTTAAGGTGTAACGAAACATTTTAAACATAGGTGTAAGAAACGAAAGGAATGGCTCTGAGGGTTTTTCTAGGGGTATCTTACTCTAAAAATGAGAGTAACAAAAGGTTTTATACGGGGGTTAACTAACCAGTGTAGTTAGCTAATAACACATAACATATAAAGGCTATTTGGTGTAATCCTAGAATTTTACCAATTTAGACAAGTCATTCCAATTATATAAATAATACTCATTATGGTGGTCTCGAATAGTATACAAGCCAAGTTCTAAAGTTTACAAGTCACCGGCACACTCATAGATTTGTGAATTTTGAAAAATCACAATTTTTGAAAATAATGTCATGTGTGCAGTTATGTAACTTAGATCTTAAACAAAAACATGCTAAAAAATTTTTAAGTTTGATATATTAAGCACATTTTAAGCATAATTTTTGAAAAAGTAGGACAAGTAATTGTTAAGTGTTCTAATTCTCCAATCCCCCCACTTAAGTTAAACAACGTCCTCGTTGTTTGTATAAAAGGTTAAAAACTGGAAAATAAAAGAATTAGAACAGAAAAACTCCCCTGAGATTTGCTCGGTATGATCCTCCATTAGTATAAGAGCAAAAATCAACTTCTTGTGGATTAGAACGTTAAAGCTTCATACTTGATGTATCCACAGGAAATCCAGGAAACTATAATACCACCAACACTTTAAAACACACCTAAGATAAGAAAGGTTCAACTTGCATAACACATTAGTAGTTAGGAAAAATAAAACTTAAAAAATTAAAACTGAAAATCATCAGGTCAGTCGATGCGCCATATCTTATTGAAGAAGATACGCCGTATCGAGCCTGGAATAATACGGATCAGAATAAAGATGCGCCGCATCCTTAACCAGGGATGCGCCGCATTAAAATAAACTGATAAATAGTTTTAAAGTCGAAAATAAAAATGCAGAAAAATAAAATAAGATATGACCATTGCAGGAGATGCGTCGCATCTCAGAACTGAGATGCGCCGTATCCTCGGCGGCCTGACTGACTCGACACATAAACAGAATAATAAAAATAAAATAAAATAAAAGGTAAGCATGGGTTGCCTCCCACGAAGCGCTTGTTTTTGTTCGAGTCACGAGCCTGACTCCACCCTTATTTATTGTTTAATAGGGTGTTGTTCCCCCCACTTGAGATCAAGTGCGGGTGATAGTAGCAATAAACACGAAAAGAGTGTAAATTTGCTATTAAAGATGGAAGAAATAAATAAAGATCATACCTTGGCAATATATGTACATCTTTCCTATTCTTACCCGGTTTGGTTGATAAATTGGATGACTTGACCATTTCATCTGAAAGAGTAGTACGTTGAGAAAAAATGAGTCCCGTTTCTTCTTGGTTAGTCTCTTTGGTAGTAAGGCGTCCCTTGACTTCCGCAGAAGATGAGAAAGGGTCTTTTGTTAGTAAAAAATCGAGTTCCTCTATATACTTCATAGGGTCTAAATCATCATCTTCATCAATCATAGCAATGTTTGAGAGCTCATCACCAAACTCTTCTTCGAGCTCCACCAAATACGGGTTGATCACAAGTGCTTCAATAGGTAGTGTGATAAATTTCACCTCATCATCATTTTGTTTTGCAACCTGTTTAGAAAAACTAGCAAGATTATTAGTAACGGGATTAATTATATTAAATAAATTTGTACCACTTTGTGTTGTAAGTGACTCCAATTCGTCTTGTGAATCTCCATCTTCAACTAGTGGTCTTGCAATTTCAGCATCGTCCCGAATTTCATCCTTAAATAAGTAATCCCAGATTTCTTCAAAATCCCTCGTTGGGTCAAAATCTGGCTGAGGTATGTCATCATAAACTATGGCGTCAAATGGTTCGAAATCAAAATTAGAATACTTTTCATCTTCATCCGTTGGATTGTCTAATGGTGGTAATACGATTGCAGGATATTCTTCAACGTAAGGTTCCGTATACACATCATCGTGTGCAATCTCCGGAGAAAAAGTACTATCAATAACAATTGCCGGAATTGGTTTCAAGGTATATGAATCTTCTTCATTATCACTTGGCATACACCAGGTGTGTTGAAATGGCAATTTGTTTCTTTCTTTCCTTGACTTTTCTCGTCCAAGAATCAAGTATTCTTCCATAGTGATTTCTTTCGTATCAATGACTTGTGCACCATATCTTGCTCTTTCCCAATCGTAGATCCCATTATTGCTCAAGGCTCTTTCCTCTCCAAGTCTGATATATTCTTCCATTGTAATATCCGGATCGTCCATCTTTCTGAAATAAAACTTACTCGTGCAAAAGAAGGGTGAAACGATCAAAGTAAAATAAAAGCTTCTGATATCTGCTGTTGATGAGCCGTATCCTATAAATGGGATACGCCGTATCTAATAATCGTTAAAATTAAATCAGACTTTATTCAGAAAATAGATACGCCGCTTAGAAATTTGTATGCGCCGTATCAATTTTAATAATCAAAAATCGATATTTATAAAAATTAAATGCGTCGTATTAACAAAAGTTAATGCGCCGTATTTTCGTTACGTTTCAAAATATAAGATTTTTGATTCAGAAGATGCGCCGTATCGATAAAAATCGATACGCCGTATCTGTTTAATAATTCGCAAACTGTTTTTAATTAAAATAATAGATACGCCGTATCTGCTAAAGCAGATGCGTCGTATCGCGTTAACGTTTAGAAATTTTTTTTTTTATTAAAACAGATACGCCGTATCTTGGGGAAAAGATGCGTCGTATCACTTTATCGCTTAGAAAATTTTTCTATTAAAAACAGATACGCCGTATCTTGGGGAAAAGATGCGTCGTATCGAATTAATTAAACGCGTTGTATTTTTAAAAAAAATTAAACGCAATACGCCGTATCTGAGAGATCAGATGCGCCGTATCGTTTGATTTAGCACAGTACAACGATAGCAGAACAGAAAAATACGAAAAATAAAAACAAAAATTAAACACACGAAACAAAAATAAAAACAAATAAAGCAAACAAATAACACAAAACAAATAACACACAATACAACAAATATGCAAAATAGTACAATGATGCAATTAATCTAATAAAAAAAAGAAAAATCTAATTAAAATACTAATCAAATTAACAGATAATAACAATTCACTCCCCGGCAGCGGGGCCAAAAACTTGATGCGCGTGATGTGTCGTTGCGGTTTAGCAGTTTTAATGCCTACTCAAGTTTTAAATTTATATTTAGCCGACTTATCAATAACACACACACTTAACGAGCAGTGTACCCGGTCAGTATGAAGATAATGGTAAGTAGAGTGTCGATCACTAAGAGTGGAACGTATTATCTAGTTAATCTAATCAGTATTTTAATATCCTAACGCAAGGGGGTTTCAGCCTGAGAGACTGGCACAGTTTTGTTTGCAATTAAATAATAAAATAAACAAATAGGCACGAATCAGCAAGTAGCACACACGTACACAGATAGATACTCGAGACAATAAGAGGGCTGTCCTTATAATTAAGTAGATTGTCACTTGTTTTATTGATAGCTTTATATGAAGTGTATGTAGTTAACCCTTTCTCGTTGGTCCTATTCTTATCGGCGAGTAAACCCTTAATGATTACTTATGTCTAAAAGTTATTCCTAAGTGATCAATTTAGAAACAACCGTGGGAGCCACATTATGTCCCGCAGTCAAATGCCCGCAAGCCACTAATAAACACAGAGGTTATCAATGCACTAATAAGTAGTAACCAAAGACATCAACATATAAACTTTAATTGATGGGAAAGCAAGTATTAAAGGGAGTGCAATCTTTCGTTGTCACATTACACAAGCCACCAATCCTGATGAATTAAAGTTTGCTAACACAATAAAACAAAACTACTTAATGAATTAAATACATGCAGCACCTTCTTACAGCTCTTGTATCTTCGATTTGGGTGTGTCTTGTGCTGCCTCCTTGACTGAATTCGTCCTTTTGCTCTGCTGTCCGAACTTCGGTTTTAGGGTTTCGAACTCGAACTCTTAAATTCGTCTGGTCCACGGGGTATTTATAGTTTCTGTCTGAGGGAAGATGCGGCGCATCTACTAAGTAGATGCGGCGTATGTACTTAACTTCGCGTGGGGTCCAAGATTATAATATTCAGGAATATTCGTACACCGCCAGAAGATGCGGCGTAACTCCGTGATTAGATGCGGCGCATGTCCTCTTGTATCTTGGATCGTATCTGGTGATATCTTGATAGAGATGCGGCGCATGTTGATAGTGAGATGCGGCGCATCTGGAGCAGAATTGACTTGATCTTGTCCATGTCAGTAGACTTCCACTTTATGCACGTTTTGCTCCATTATTAGTCCATAATCGCTAAGTTTCACCAAATGCTTGTTTTTACCTGAGAATTACAAAAGTAAACAATTAAGTATCAATCCTCATACATAATATAGTAAAACAAGTCAAATTAGTAGGATAAATGATAGTAATAAAATGTACTTATTTGAGTTCATCATGCCTTCCAAACGAATCACTCGTAGCATATTTCATTTCATTCCCTTAGAAGAAATTCAGATCGACGATAAGCTTAACTTTGTGGAAGAACCAGCAGAAATTATGGACCGAGAGGTCAAACAGTTGAAGCAAAGTTGAATTCCAATCGTCAAAGTTCGCTGGAATTCTCGCAAAGGTCCTGAGTTTACTTGGGAACGGGAAGACCAGATGCGACTCAAATACCCACATCTTTTCACCGAAACCGCTCCAGAGACCAACATCAGCTGAATTCAGGGACTGAATTCCTTTTAGGGTGGAAGACTGTCACAACTCGTAATTTCAGGTCCTTTTTCAAGTTTCAAATTTCACTATTCATCTCAGAAATTACTATTCACGAGTTACTATTCATCATTCACTATTCATCATTTTGAAGTCAGTTTGAGACTTTGAGAAGTCGTCAAAAATTTTACTATTCATGTGACACTATTCATTCCCGGAGGGAAATCACTATTCATGGGCATCATTCATCATGTCGTAAACTTGGTTTACGGGTATTCAAATGCGCGTAACCAGTTAGGTTTAGCTGCGTATCCATGCATCATCAGTAAAGGCATATCATACAGACTAGAGTAGTCTGCATATCATCAGTAACATCATTATTATTTCAGTTCATGCACGGGTTTGTGTGATTTTCATTAACGTATGCTTAATTGTTTAATTAACGTTACCACTCAGTCATTTCTACTGACATTATACCCAATACTCCCGACAATGATCCTAATACATTTTCAAGCTAATTATAATGATATAGAGATTATATTATTACTTTACCCGGTGTTTTTAAACCAATCTCTATATTTTTCATTTGACGCTTATAACTCCGGCGGTTTACGAAAATTCAATCCGATAATCATTCTAACACCCGATTCTTGCAAGGAACATGATTTTACAATTTTTACAACTTCGTCGTATCTCATTTTGCCTCGTCACAAGTTATTTCTAGTTAACTCGGAACCCGATAACACTCAATGTATACACTAAACTAGCTAATTCTAAATAACTGGGAGACATTAGCATTAATTAACATCAAATCCCTTCCATGTCTAGCACATGTGCCGCCCCCCTCATCACCCCTAATTCTATCATACACTTGATTACTAGTACAATGCAATTAATGAATTTAGGATGATTTAATTTCAAAACCACTAACAATAACACATACAAGTAACATTTCACTAGCTAAATTAGATCAAACACTCTCTTCCTCTCCATCCATACCCACGGCCCAACCAAGAACACCAACCAAAATCCATAAATTTTTCAAGATCAAGTCATAATCATACTCCATTTACCTTCCTAGTTATGGATTTGTGATCAAACCTCAAGTTTATTACTCATTTCTTACCAAAACTCATCAAATCATCAAATAAGTTTCAAGAACATGTTTTGATCATCTATTACTTTCATTTGATTCATATGTACATGTATTTTCAAGTTATATTAATTATCCATGCAAGTTACTTATGTTTTACATACCACTTTTGAACATAAACTATCTAAATCACTAGATCTATAAGTTTCACTAATGATCTCATGAAATCCATCAAGGTTGGTGATGTTTAGGACCCCATGACACTCTAAGAAGGTGTATGGTAGGATTTGCGAACTTGTGGAGTTGATTTGTGTTAGTATGATCAAGTTTAGAACCAAGGAAGTGAGTTTTTAACAATCTAAAATAGGTTCTGTCCAAAAACGTGTAAACTGGAAAACTCAGTAACTTTTGGTATATTTTGGCCTTCATATTCAGAAAGTTCTTTCAAAAACAAAACCGTGGCCGCAAGAATCACTAAAAACCGACTTATAACGAAGGAGATATGATTTTTCAAAGTTAGACGTCGAAAACTAATTTTCTGAAAATTTAGTTGCTGATCGCCGAGATTCAAGGGACAAAACGAGGTGTTAGACGTGATCTAGATGACCCGACCTACTGAGATTATGTTAGTTCATGTTTATACGAAGCCGTGGATGTAAAGAACGTAGAAAACGAGCTTATAACGGCCGAGTTATTCACGTTTGAAGCCCGACGTACCATATTCATTTTGACAGCCCTAATAGAAAGTATTTTCTAAGTATAAAAATTAGTATTTTTACAAGTCTTAACATTGATAGCCGGTTTTCTATCTAATCAAGACACGTATGATCAAAAGTCAAATAACACGACATTTAGATAATGTTACAAGGTTTTCAAGAACGTCGAGTTTATTCACTAACACTTAACGTGCACTATTTCGCGACTAGTTTTGCGAGGCCGTTTTGGACATATTTTCACAAGTTATGAAAAGTATTGATTTGCGACGAAAACATTATAATGGCCGATAGAACCCCAAACAAGGATCATGGAGTACCGTTTCAGTATATTTATACGAAAGGTAGTTTATAACTTAACGAGACGTCAAAAATGTATTTTTCGACGATAAACGTTATTTTCAAAATTCACAAGTGGTATCGTTAACATACGTATTTGCATGTGTTGCGTTAATTCATTGCTTACATTAGATCATATCATCATAATAGGTCGTGGTTAGAGACCGAGCCTCATCTCATCATATCCATTGTTATCATTGTTGCTATCATAGCAGGTGAGTTTTCATAGCCCCGTTTTCAATTGTTTATTTGATTTCTAAACTCTCGGGGGAGAATACATTGCACCATTTTTATATGCGGACCAAAGTATACAAACTCATTTACATTGCTTAAGTTACATCATTGCCAATTTAAAGTCCCCTTTTATTTATCATGGACCGTTAATTGTGAGCAAGCGAAGGTGAGTGGATAGATCTATTGAGGGTGACGCCTCCGTTCGGGTTGGTAGCGCCAACTTGTCAAACGAACGCATTTCATTTCATACATTCAGAGTGTTTGGCAAAACACTCCCTTTTGGGGCATTTATATCAGTCTAGCTTCGGGGTCATGAGCTTAAGAGCTAATGTATCATTTTTATGTGGCATTGTTTTGTCATACACTATATACTTGTGGTATCCGTACAACATTTCATTTATATAAACCTATGATCTCACCAACCTTTTTGTTGACTGATCGGCCTCAGACGGTCAACTAATATTGACCAAGTAAATGGTCAACAAGAGTCAAACAATCTAGGGAACAATACAATTTACCAAAGGAGTTTAGTGTTTCCCCGGGTCGTTAAGTCCCAACGAGGTATGAACACTGTAATAGAACGAATTTGTGATCGGGTGAAATTGAATAGGAAAAAGGGGTGTGAGTGATTAAACTAAGGAATTATAAAGGAAAATAACTTAAACAAGCTATAAGAACGATTACGTAAAAGAAAATGACTTAGAAACGTTTAAAACTTAAAAACGTACGTTTAAATAAAAATTACATAAACGTACAAAATAAAACGTGAATTCTGACCAATATAAATCCCACGGATGTGAAAATTATATTTTTAGAATCCAAATGATAAAAGAAAATTATTGGAAAAAGAAAATTATTTATTTGACTATTTATTTAATTATTATTAATTAATTACTTATTTTTAACTATTTAATAATACCCTAAAATATAAGAAAATATGAAACAAAGCTAGAAAAGTGAAATTATGACTTAGAAAAATCTAAAATATTATAAAACTTATTTTAAAACCAAAAATATATTTATTACACTTTTTATCTATTTATTATTAATTAATTATTATTTAATAATTATTTAAACTATTTTAAATTATAATAAATACTAAATGAACAGTAATAATTCTAAAACTTTTTCTATAAATACTCTAAGGTGACAGGAAGCTATGAAAATTATAAAAATGAAAAGTGCTTAATGAAAAAGCTAAAAATAAGCCAAATGGCTTAAATAGAAGCTATCACTTATTTTTATGTTGTTGATTTTCTGATTTTCTTTTGCAAAACTATTTAACTACTGATAATGACAAACTTTTATGAAGGTGAACTTATTGGAACTCAATAATAAGCTCAGTGAGAGCTTATAGACTCCACAGTTAAGCTTTTTAAGGCTTAAGTGGATTTTGTGCTTGAAATAAGCTCACAACAAGCTAACTAGCTGGAACAAAGATAAAATAAGATGAAACTAAGTTAAGTGAACTGGGAATGAGTAAAAAGGAACAAAGGATTATACTAATAAGCTCAGAATAAGCAAATAAGCAAATCCAAATCCCATAATGACCAAACAGGCCTGCAGAAATCTTTAAGGGCAAAATAAGCTTATGGAATAAGCTGATAAGCACAAATAAATGACTAAAGTAGCAAGCTGGGTTGGTGGGCTTTCCAAAAAGCCAAGACTTTCAAAGTGGGACCCACTAATAAGCTTTTGGAAGGCTTGTGAAAATGCTTGTAATACACTGAGGACTCAGTGTATTCAGTGAAATGGGACAAACAAAAAGCTATTAGCAGCCCTATCAAATAAGCCAGAAAATGAAAATTAAGCACTGGAACTTTGAGATGGGTGGTTAAGCTTCACAAAAAGCCAAAGCACACAAGCTGAAGTTCACTGGAGAGCTTTTGAAAGCTTATGAAAAATGGCTCAATTACACTGAACTATCAGTGTATACTGATGACTCAGTGTAATGAGTGGTTTTTGAGAAAACATGAGAGCATAATAAGCAGTCCAATAAGCAAATAAATGGAAAAACGAGCATACATGTAGCAAGCTAGTCAGAAGGGCTTAACAAAACACTAAGCTACACAAGCTAAAACTAACAATTGAACAAGATGCAAGCTCTTGAAAGTAGCTTATGCACCTGTGCACAGGGCAAGATTTGACTTTTGCAGTTTAAACTATAATGTTGACTTATATGAACTTTGGATCAACCCTACTTACTGATTATGATGTATTAAGCTGAATTAAGACTAGATTGATCAAAAATAACAACTTATGAACATAGTAGCATGATTATGGAACATAAAGATTCAACAGATAGCAAATAGAGTGAGATTAAAGGCTATTTTGACTTTCAATCAAGTAAGTACTGGATTTTATGGTTTAACTGAGGTATTAGATCCTAATGTGACATACATCAAACAAGAACAATGACACAAACAACCTCTAACACAGTTTAGACAACAAATCCAAACAACCCTTTTAAATACTGAATTTGTGATTTCAAAAGCAAATGAATGATTTGGACCTCAACACTGATTTCAAACTTCATATTATCATAACACAAGACCTTATGAGCATAAAACAACAACAATACTAGCATGAAACTCAAAATTAGCAACTATGCAATTTTAACTGTGTAATTTCAATTTTTAGCAACAAGTGAAATTGATGAACAAGCAACCTTTTTTAATCAATATAACCACTTAACAATACCACAGGAACATAAAAACTCAAAGATCAAAGCAATAAACTTGCTTCTACAGTAAAATGCAAAAAATGATAAAATGGCTTACAAAATGCTTCAAAGCCAAGAACTGAGAACCAAGGACCACAAACCTGTCCTAAAGCTTACCAATAAGCTCTAAACCAAGGGCAATCCATAATTAACCCTGCTCCATGCTTGATTCATCATGTAGACTGATTTTTGATTTCTTTTCTATTTTCTTGATTTCTTTTTGGTATTTTTGTTTTTAAGGATTATAACTTGTTTTAAGGTTTCTAAAAGCTAAATAAGCTTTGTCAGGAGCTTATGTGAGCTAAGAAGTCCAATAAACAACAATAATCAACAATATTTAAAATGACAAGAAATTAAAGGTACGATTAAGCATAAATGGAAATTTTAAGATAGACTGAAATGGGTACTGTAAATAGGTTTATTACAATTTGTCAAAGAGTAATAAGATCCTGAAAGCTTTTAAATTACAAGGTAATTAAGAAGAGCAGTAAAATGACAATAAGTAAAATGATCATACACTATGAAATCTATAATAATCTATGATTTCCTGTTACAATGCTCAAAAGCCAAATTATATAGATACTTCCAACTCTGTCGACCTCTCAGAGACTTTCCCATTTGATCTTGGCCATTGGTTCTCTGTAATTCATCCTAGCCATTGAAATTGCTTTTGGCGCCAAAATATCAAAAGCAGGTTTTTAGCAATTAAGGATTTTTGGATAGATGTGGAGGTGGAAGGGAAGCATTAATTGCTTTTGGTTTGTTAGGTAGAGTGTTGAGGAGGAGGGGGAGGTATTGCAGAAAAATCTGTGGGTGAAGGGTGGTTTTGGCGGGGTAGTTTAGGAAGAAGAAGAGTTTGACCGAAGTCAAACCTTCTGGTTAGTTAAGAAAGTCGGGTTTGGGTTTATTTAGTGAGTGGGATGGGTATTGTTTTGGGCTTGGATTGGGTTGTAAAAGGGTATTGGGTTTTAGTTATTAGGTTTATTAAAGAAACTAAGGATCCGGTTTGGTTAGTATTGCACAAGGACCATTTTTGTAATTTCATGAAGGATGAAGGGGTGAAAGTGTAATATCCCAAAAGTTATCAAAAGGGTCTATTTTGCCAATTCTGAATAGTACCAGGTTTATATTTGATAAATTCCAATTTTGAAAACCCAGGGACTAATTTTGCCATTTTGGAAACTTGGGGGACCTTTCTTGCCAATTGTGCAAACTTTGCTCATTTTTCAATTGTTTTCAATTCTTTTGCATTTGTAACAGATAAAAACACAATCAAATGATATTTTCTGTATTTTGAAGCATATCTGCATGTTTTTAAATGTTTTTGCAGTCTAAATGTGACAGAAATGATGAGTATTTAGACACTCATCATTGACCATTTTTAGCAATGTATTTTCAGGTAATTAAGGTATCGCATGTTGGCTTGCATATTGACATCATGGAGTCGCGGATTCGACGCGTCTCACTTTATATTTTATGCACTTATCCATCGTTTGAATTGTATGAACTCGTTTTATGAAAACTTGTTTCACCTTTTGGGACCTAGCTTTATAACTCTGAATGTTTTTAGATAATCAAACGATGTATTTTCTAAATGACACTTTAGGTCGTTCAATATAACTGCAACTTTGGTGCTATGACCAGTCGTGCCCCTGAATGACTTATTTCGCTGCAAGTCACGAAATTTGGGGGTGTGACACATATTGCCTTGATCAAATGTACATTAGGTACAAAATTTTGATCAGACACTTCATTTTGACTTTTTAAAAGTCAAATGGGCTGAAACTTATTGTTTGGTTGATTATTACATATGCATTTTACTTCCATGAAGTAACTAACTTTTCTTTTGTAGCATCTCCTATCCTTGAAATGTATACGTTGGTACTCTAGCAATGGGGAGTATACATCGAGGGGGAGCATATCATAGTCTAACCATTTATTTTGTAAGTTCTCAAAATCGCATTCCGCTACGCATATCTTCTTTTTGTTTCGACAAAAAGGGGGAGAAAGGATTAAGTTTGCATTACTGTGAAACATCACAGTACATACATTTATACTTGAAATTATTTTCAAAACTTGCATAAAACAAACTTAATCTATATTTTTAAAAAGACTCATACTTCATTTATTCATTTGCTTAAAAATACACCTTATGTTTTGTCATCAACAAAAAGGGGGAGATTGTTAATACAAATATCGTCCCAAAAACGTTATTTATATTTTATGATCTTTACTTAGTTTTGTTAATGACAAATACAAGTTATATCTTTTAGCAAATCATAAATACAAGTTAAAGTCTTTTTAGAACACATTTTCATTTCACAAGATCACTAGAATTTACATTTTATACATTTACATGTTTATTTCCTAAAATGGAAACTTTATTAGTTAAATATTAGGATGACATCATGGCATGCATCATGTACACAATCTTGGTAAGATTTTGTGATATTTTGTTTAGATCTTCAAGCCAAAGAGTTGACATTTGAAGATATGGAAAGATATGGCAAGATTTGGAAAGATTTGAAGATCTCTTAACTGGCCTGACACGGCGGATCCAAGTGGATATAAAGACGGATCCAAATTAAGGGATCCGCCGAATCCGCCGCCTGATGCTCAGCTTTGCCTATAAATAGCAAGCTGATCATTTGGCCATTCTCATCACTCATATAGCTTAAATACATATTCATTCATTTACTAACCCATTTCATATCATTCATTTGATCTTTCCTTTTGTAGCAAAGGGATCAAACATACAAGGATCAACGTTCTGTCGTTATCCGTTTAGTTTGGTCACTGTGTGATCTTGTACTAGTTTGCGTATCATTGTTTGTATCATTTACATCATTAGAGTGAGGTTAGTGTTTTAGTCCTTAAAACACAAAGAGTGTTGGGAGTGGTTGTACCCTTGTGAAAGAACCAAACGGGAGTGGTTGTACCCTTGTAAAGAACTCGGTGTTTAGCTTAGTACCGGAAAAAGAAGTAAGCGACGGGTAAAGGTTTTCTCCACCTAGAAGGGAGTTTGTTTCTTAGTGAAAGATAACTCTCGAGTTAGAGGCTCGAGGAGTGGAGTAGGGCAAGGAAGAGAGTCCTTGTAGCCGAACCACTATAAACATCAGTGTTGTGTGGTTTGATCTTTCCTCTATTTACTTTTCATATATTGTGTGATTATTTGTTTGTGTATAATTTCCTTGAAATCACATTAAGTAACAAAGCGAATCAAATTTTAAAACGGTTAAAACTATTCAACCCCCTTCTAGTTTTCCACAACAATAACTAGCAACACTTCTTTAATCAGAAAATCCCATACACTCGAAATAAGAAAACTTTAAACAAAAAGACAATCTCGTGAAAAGGTTGAAATTTGAAAATATATATAGTATTGTAAATCTTATTCATGTACTGTATTTTAATTTAGGGCAAATAAGTATGATTTGACTTGTTTATAAGTCATACATATGTAAACACGTCATTTTGCATTAAATTTGATCATTTAGACACACAAGAATATCTAAAGACAAAATGTTAATTCTAGTTACCTGCAAACTGTTAAAGGTCACTCGTTTTTAACTATGTGATACACATTCATGAAAGCTAGTCAAATCTTAAGAAAACACGAACGGAAGGAATGAGCAACAATCCAAACACAACATCTATAACCTATACCTCCAATTCTTTGAGCCAATACTAGGTTCGATTTGAGTTTTATATTTTCGGTTCTAAATCTTTACCACACCACAGTCACAACACAAACATCATCCTTAAACTAAAATCAACACTTTCTTTAACCACAACATTTAATAACAGATCTTTCATTAATCGAAAAAAAACACATCAGAGATTGAATACAATAAAAAAAATAGTTCAAGAGCTTACAATACCAAACGAGTGACACTGATTTATGACACGGATTGGACCCGATCTCCAAGAAAACCCACACACATTCGATTCTCAATCAAGCCCTTGAACTCTATCCCTTGCGACCAATTGGTTGTAGTTGAGGGGTGCGTGGATCTACTGGAACCGTATAGTCCATAAAAAGAAAACATTAAGGAAGTTTTCGGTTCTTCTTTAGAACATGAGGGAATGGGGATCATCCATTTTCAGCAAAAGTTCCTCTCAATCCCCGTCACGTTGATTGTAGACTTCTAGGGGAATGGAGATTCATATGAAGACAACCACCATGGGGAGTATAGAAAGCACATCGATCCAAAGAAATGACAGTGATAGATGAAGATCGACTTTTGGGTGTTGGGGAGAGAACCAGAAGAAGTCAAGGATAGAATGAATGTGGACGGTTGTGAGGATATATTCAAGGAGAGGGATAAGATCACGTGTGAGTGGGTGGTTGAATTTTTATTATATTGAGTGTATTAATTGTATTTTGTGTACCCCGTGTTTTGTTGAGCTGAGGTGAAATCGTGGTACCCCGGTTTCACATAAATGTGAAAAACATAAATCTGGAGTCGTTTTTATAAAACTGACATCAAGTAAAATTTACTGACTTCGAAAATGAATTAAAAATTTCAACCATTACTAATGTGGTGTCGGTACGCGTGTGGTATCGTTCTCTCAATTCGTGTAGTTTAGATATAAGTTATACGCAAGAGAAATATGTAACTTCAAAAATAAATTATTTTGAGTTTTAAATGTTGAGTAAAGACCTGGAAAATTCGCGGTTGTTATATGAAATTATAGAGAAAAAAGTTGTGCAATTTAATTGATATGGTACTTGATCAAAAATGATTTAAATGAGGGTGTTCTTAATCGAATAAACAAGTTCTAAAATAAATAAATGACTTATATATGTGTTATATTATTATACGCGGTGATATAAGTTAAAAATGGTGTTCAAAATGTATTTAAATGAGCTTGTGAGTGTTGAGTGATGGTGTATGTCGATTGTTAACCATCTTAAGATATAGGAGATCACTTGTGCAACGAAAAATATATATAAGAACTCGAAATAATAAAGTGAAAGTATATACGTTCGATATAAAACATGAAATATAGAAAATGTGTATGAGTGTAGGAAATTAGTTAAGGAGACTTACAACACATTAAAAAGGTGGTGAGTACTCGAGAAATAAAACTAGAACTCGGATGGAAATGATGCAACCCGTAAAAATGCACACCAAATAATCAAATGGAGCTTGAACAACTTGAGATTTGGCTCGAATGATTATGGTACTTGCTTCTTTCCCTGGGTGATCTTGGCAGTGAACAAACTCAAGAAAATGGGTGATATTTTTGCTAAGTGTGAATGGGGAGTAAAGGGTGTGGGTTTTTACGTATATATGTGCATGTATTCTTGATATATTGTAATATAACACAAGTTGGTGGATTTTATTCGATCATGGCAGAGATTTAGGATAGGTTTTTGAGAGTAAATGAGTGTGAATGCAAGAAAAGTGAATGAGTAATATGTATGTATGCATGTATGTACTAGTATATGTCGATATGTATTATTTGCACAAGTTGGCATGGTATTCGATCTTGGCAGTGATCTTGAGGGGACAAAGATAACAATATTGGCTAGAAAGTCATTGTGTGTAAGTGAAGTAGATATGGGTTTCGGTTTAGGAAAAATCATGTGGGAACGCAATATGTATTTGTGTATATATTGACATATAGGACTTTAAGGGCAATTTGAGATATCAAGGGGACATCATTTGATTTGTAGCAGGTTTAAGATAGGATTTGAAGGATTGTGATTTATTTTGGTTCAAGTGGGAACTCATATAGATTATATATGTGTGTCGAAATGAATTAATAAAGGGTCCAAACAACGTTTTAATGTGTCGAAGTATAAGAAAAGGTGAGAAACATTGTTGTAAGTTCATATTCGACCAAATAAATAAGAGAGCTAGGGGAAAATTTATGTATGATCGAGTTTGATAAAATGGATCAACATTGAGTGAGATTTTACATGTCGCGAGTAGCATATACTTTGGGTTTCGTTAAGCAACAAAACATTCGAACTAAGCCATGAACATTATCATTCCTGATTTGTGGATGTATAGAGAATCGAAATGTGTAAAATATTGTGTGGCTCGTTTGTCGAAATTAGAATTAAAAGAGACCAAGTGAATGAGTTGTGTCGAGTGGAATAAAAGAAAAAAAATTAAATTGGGCTGAATTTGTGTTGGGCCAGGAATAGTAACAGGCCAAAATTAGAATTAAGAGTCTGTTTGGTGTTTAATCATGTTTTGGATTGTCGTGGTGCGCGTGTGAGCTCGTTCCATAGTATCATGAATAATGTAACAACGTTTGAATTATAGAAATGTAATAAACAAAATTTTTAAATTTTGCTCGGAAAATGGTTAAGTGAATAGTAATGACGGGTTAATACTAGATTAACGTTCACTAATGACTAGGGAATTCTACGGGTTGCTACAATACCTACCCCTTATCTTGAATCTCATCCCGAGATTCAGTCTTAGTTATCTGTTAAAAGATGCTAACGAATAGTCGGTGTGCAAAGGTTTGAGTAATTAGGCAAAAACTTACCTATCTAGGGTAGAATACTACTGGTCTAGGGAAAAACGTACCCATTAGTTGTTAGCTGCATCCAAATGACCCAAATAGGATGCTTGACCACGAGGTGGACTGATATGGACTTCAGGGTTTGGATTATTCCCTCCATTTGCTGAAGCTAGATTACTCTGCCTTTGTCTAGGTGTTCCATTCAACCTAGGACACACATTCTTGAGTCTGTCTTCCTTGGTGCTCTACACTGACTTGTAAAATGAGCCAACCGATTGCAGTTTGTACATTCACGGCAGGGCACATATTTTAGGTGATGATAAGTACATCTAGCACACTTAGGGAGTGGACCCTTATATCCTTTCTTACCAGAACCCTTGGCCATAAAGGTTCTTGCCTTCTTGTTGTCAGTCATGGGGGCCGTTTGCTTGTCTTACTCAGTCGCTCCTTTCCTTTTATCACCGTTCCTCGTCATTCCAATCCTAATCATCTCATCTGTTAGAGTCACTGCTCTCAATATTGCACCTTGAATTGTAGTCGGCTCAACTGCTTTCATAGTTCCACGAATCTCCGTCCTTTCAATCCATCGAGTATACTCCAATACATCTCCTTTACCGTCAAACTCCATTGGCTTGTAGGCCGTAAATTCCTTATACGTGCATCCAGCTGTGTTGTTGTTAGTATCATTCCCACCTACCCCATTGGTGTCGTCATTTCTGCTTCCGTGGGTTCCCGAGTTGTTGATGTTATTGCTAACCTAAGTGATAATAGTAGGTAGTAAGTTTTGAAGCTGTTGAGCGATGATGGCGGCAAAATCTGGATTTCCACCATCGTTGTTGTCGTTGTTACTAAGGCTGCGACCACCTCCTCTACCTCCACGTTCACTAGTCCTCCCACCCCTTAGTGTTGCACCTCCTCGGTTAGTGTCGTGGGTTGATCTCCGTGATTCCTTTGTCTCTATATGGAAGGACATTTAGCGAACGTCAGAGATGAGGGAAAATTGCTGAACATCCAATCTATAATTAACATTCTCAAAAAAACCCCGTCACTAGCTGTTTTCCTAAAGGGGTGTCAATGCTGATTAACGTAAGCATGGTTACATATGTCCACGTGAGTCGTGATGCACTTATAATTATGTTGTACACCATAATTATACTTTCCTCCTTTCACACGTGTACATATCACCAAACACACATATCTCAGTGATCGACGTTACTTAAATGGTGAAAGAGTAGGGTGATTATCTCTCAAAAAATCCTCGAGTGAACTCATCAAATTTTTGCGGCTAAGTGATAACCTTTATTTAACTTAATCTTATGTCTCATCAAACAAGAACTGTCACAAGATCAAGTTAAATAGCCAGTTATCACTGAGCTCCACACTTTTGATGTCTCGACCAAATTCTGAGATTTTCCCTATCAGTACCAATACTCTAACATCCAATAGTGTGGATAATAACGGAAAAAGTTCTATGTATGCAAGGCGATAGGGATGAGAGTCTCAATGTATATAGTAGTTATAGTCTAGGCACCTAAATGCAACCTAGTTCTCTATAACCAAGGCTCTGATACCAATCTGTAACACCCCTAAATTACCGCAGCAGAACAGTAGTGTCAAGGGTGTATTACCTCATAATATAGATCAAGGTATAGAAAACGACCTCTAAATGAGACGTTTTGAAATATTATCATTCGAATTATTAAAATAAGAGTTAATACAAAGGTTCCAAAGTAAAGTTACATAAAAAATTTTCAAAGTGTATCGAATGATAAAGATAAGATATGAGTCCCCGAAGTATGCAATGACTCTAAGATCCATGCATCCACTATCGCCTTAATAACCTGAGATAAACATGCTAAAAAGTGTCAACCAACGGTTGGTGAGTTCATAGAGTTTAGTTTAACTGTAAAGTATTTGAATAAAAATTTCCCCGCAAAGGCAATGTAAATCCACTCAGTCCCAAGCGCCGCCCATACAAGACTTGTAACCTGTGTGTTTATAACCCACTGCTAACATAGTATGAATAGGGCATCTGTGTATACAAATATATCAACACTTAATGTAATGAATAACAGCAAACTAAACCTCCTGACTGCGAATAATATAACATGTATATAAACTGGATTATATTCACCCAAGGTCAAGAATTTGAGGGACACAAGGGTGGGGGGCATCGGCCCGATAGTTACTATCAATACCTCTCCAACGGTTCCTATCCAGGAGTTAAACATTCGCAAAGAATAATGAATATAGAATAAGTTTGACCCATTAAGGCACATATCGTAATAAAACTACACATCATGTCCAAAAAGTATAAAAGTGTAATGTATCATAAGAGTATAAATGTTTGAGTAATTGAATCACAAAGCAATTCATGTATTTGATAAACGAGTAAAGTAATTTAAACATGTATCTCCCCCAAGTAGTTTAAAATGAATAAAAGAGTAAAAGTGGGGCTATGACTCACAGTGAACCGTGAAAGTTTCTAGAGTACTTGTAAAAGTAAATGAATATAGTTGAGCATGTATCTCCCCCAAATAGTAAATCAAAACGTATAAAAGTAGGGGCTATGAAATCTCACCTTAGCTGTAAGGTCAAAGTAATGTTATGTCAAAAGTATCATGGTAACGGCTCCAACACACGACCTGAATAATAGGGAAGTCTGAGATTTTGATGGTTTAAGATTGACATGTTGTGAATAGTGATTGTAAAAGAATATCGGATAACGAATTGGATTGTGATGTGAATAAATGATATACTTAAAATGCTTAAAGTTCAAAAATAATATTATATATAATATTATCATGTTTTTATGTTTATTGAATCAGTAATATCGTTTCCTCGAAAGTGGTTTGAACAAAACGTTAAGTTTATTACGTTAAATAATTATAAACGTAACGTTAGTTATAATAATCGTACGAATTGTAAAGTGGATTTTTAGGAATGAGATTGTATAAAACATAAATGAGATTATAAGTAAAATCAAGATACTGTATGGTCCTTGTAGTTTCATTAAATTTGCACATTTAACCCTAACGGTGTAATATTTGCATCGTTAGTCCTCAGTTAAATAATATTTATAATATAAGTCTAAAAAGGTTCAATTATGACATTTTATGATTTCTAGTTAATGTTTTAACCTTTTCTACCCATAATTTACAGAAATGATAGTTTATACACAATTTTTCTGAAAGTTACAATTTCAACCCTAATAGTAAATATGAGTTGCATTTTTAGTCCAAAATGTACAAAAATAAAGTGAAAAGTATTCCGAAAGTTTTAACAACTTTAAATAGCTTATTCCAACTTATAAAAACTGCTTATTACACCAAAGAGCTTATATATAGCTTATTGGGCTTTTTATCGAATTAAATCAAAGCCCAATAAGAGTTTTCGATCCGTTGGGTTCCAAGTGAGTTTGGGCCTAGTTTTGGGCTATTTTTATGGTCTTAAAAATGTATCCAAAGTGCTTATTTGACTACTTAAACGGTTGTACTTATTGGGATTTTAAAAGCCCAATCGATAACTAATACATATTAAAACTGTTTCGATAGCCAAAGACTTGATCGATTTAAATGGTGTTTCTTGAGCTTATTAGGAGAGCTTTTTAATGTAGCTTATTAGATGAGATTATAGAGAAACAAGTTGTACAATTTAATTGATATGGTACTTGATCGAAAATGATTTAAATGAGGGTGTTCTTAGTCGAATAAACAAGTTCTAAAATAAATAAATGACTTATATATGTGTTATATTATTATACGTGGTGATATAAGTTAAAAATGGTGTTCGAAATGTATTTAAATGAGCTTGTGAGTGTTGAGTGATGGTGTATCTCGATTGTTAACCATCTTAAGATATAGGAGATCACTTGCACAATGAAAAATGTATATAAGAACTCAAAATAATAAAGTGAAAGTATATACGTTCGATATAAAACATGAAATATAGAAAATGTGTTTGAGTGTAGGAAATGAGTTAAGGAGACTTACAACACCTTAAAATGGTGGTGAGTACTCGGGAAATAGGACTAGAACTCAGATGGAAATGATGCAACCCGTAAAAATGCACACCAAAGAATCGAATGGAGCTTGAACAACTTGAGATTTGGCACGAATGATTATGGAACTTGCTTATTTCCCTGGGTGATCTTGGCAGTGAACAAACTCAAGAAAATGGGTGATATTTTTGCTAAGTGTGAATGGGGATTAAAAGGTGTGGGTTTTTACGTATATATGTGCATGTATTCTCGATATATTGTAAGATAACACAAGTTGGTGGATTTTATTCGATCGTGGCAGAGATTTAGGATAGGATTTTGAGAGTGAATGAGTGTGAATGCAAGAAAAGTGAATGAGTAATATGTATGTATGCATGTATGTACTAGTATATGTCGATATGTATTATTTGCACAAGTTGGCATGGTATTCGATCTTGGCAGTGATCTTGAGGGGACAAAGATAACAATATTGGCTAGAAAGTGATTGTGTGTAAGTGAAGTAGATATGGGTTTCGGTTTAGGAAAAATCATGTGGGAACGCAATATGTATTTGTGTATATATTGACATATAGGACTTTAAGGGCAAGTTGAGATATCAAGGGGACATCATTTGATTTGTAGCAGGTTTAGGATAGGATTTGAAGGATTGTGTTTTAGTTTGGTTCAAGTGGGAACTCATATAGATTATATATGTGTGTCGACATGTATTAATAAAGGGTCCAAACAATGTTTTAATGTGTCCAAGTATAAGAAAAGGTGAGAAACATTGTTGTAAGTTCATATTCGACCAAATAAATAAGAGAACTAGGGGAAAATTTGTGTTTGAGCGGGTTTGATAAAATGGATCAACATTGAGTGAGATTTTACATGTCGCGAGTAGCATATACTTTGGGTTTCGTTAAGCAACAAAACATTCGAACCAAGCCATGAACATTATCATTCCTGATTTGTGGATGTGTAGAGAATCGAAATGTGTAAAATAATGTGTGGCTCGTGTGTCGAAATTAGAATTAAAAGAGACCATGTGAATGAGTGGTGTCGAGTGAAATAAAAGAAAAGAAAATGAAATTGGGCTGAATTTGTGTTGGGCCAGGAATAGTAACAGACCAAAATTAGAATTAAGAGTCTGTCTGGTGTTTTATCGTGTTTTGGATTGCCGTGGTGCGCGTGTGAGCCCGTTCCATAGTATCATGAATAATGTAACAACGTTTGAATTATAGAAATGTAATAAACAAAATTTTTAAATTTTGCTCGGAAAATGGTTAAGTGAATAGTAATGACGGGTTAATACTAGATTAACGTTCACTAATGACTAGGGAATTCTACGGGTTGCTACAATACCTACCCCTTATCTTGAATCTCGTCCCGAGATTCAGTCTTAGTTATCTGTTAAAAGATGCTAACGAATAGTCAGTGTGAAAAGGTTTGAGTAATTAGGCAAAAACTTACCTATCTAGGGTATAATACTACTGGTTTAGGGAAAAACGTGCCTTTGTCTAGGTGTTCCATTCAACCTAGGACACACATTCTTGAGGTGATCCGTGCTGTTACACTCATAGCATGCTCTTGGATTATTCCTTATGTTGTCTGTCTTCCTTGGTGCTCTACACTGACTTGTAAAATGAGCCAACCGATTGCAGTTTGTGCATTCACGGCAGGGCACAGATTTTAGGTGATGATAAGTACATCTAGCACACTTAGGGAGTGGACCCTTATATCCTTTCTTACCAGAACCTGTGGCCATAAAGGTTCTTGCCTTCTTGTTGTCAGTCATGGGGGCCGTTTGCTTGTCTGACTCAGTTGCTCCTTTCCTTTTGTTGTCAGTCATGGGGGCCGTTTGTTGTCAGTCATGGGGGCCATAAAACATTTAGTAGCACATAATCGTATCAACACACATAATGCCCAAAATCATGAAAACAATATAATCACATCATGAAAAACAGTTTAAATGTCATTTGAGTACCA
The DNA here is from genome assembly GCA_021014915.2 of Artemisia tridentata subsp. tridentata. Lineage (NCBI taxonomy): Eukaryota > Viridiplantae > Streptophyta > Magnoliopsida > Asterales > Asteraceae > Artemisia > Artemisia tridentata. Next base: position 186,400,727 of record CP139505.1, on the reverse strand, counting down.
TTTTCCCCCAAGGAAAACATAATGAAAAAGGGGCTACGAGAACTCACCTTAATCAAGCAATGCACAACACAACAACTCAAGGGTAGTATATCACACGACAACTAGGACGTCACAGCACAACGGACTCGGCACGACCTAATAATATAAAAACTCGTCTTAACATATATTCCATAAAATAACCTAAGGAGTAAAAGTTCCCAAAAGTTAAACATTCCCGTTCCCAAATTCGTTTCCAAATTAATTTTGTTTTATCCATTTGTTAGAGTTTGGTATCATCATTCGTGTAACGGGAGGAGAACATGGACACAAGAGTACACACGCCAAAAGGAAACAAGAAAACGAAATTTGACACGGAGAGTGTTGACGAGGACTCGAGTCAAGAAGAGATAACGGAGAGAAACCAAAAAGATAACAAACATCAAAAACAACAAATAAGATGAATAGATTGGTAAGCGTCGGTACTTTCCAGTAATCCCATTTAGTTATAAAAGTATACTCGTTTTATAGTTTAAAAGTAAAATTTTGCCATGACTCGTTCGTTCATTGAACGTTTCCAAGTCTAAGGACTTTATTAGAAATAATTTCCAAGGTAGCTTAGCTGACGTGTTATGTATAAATATTATTGTTCGTTAGACACTATTTCCATTGTTCACCCGTTGTGAATCGAATACATTAAATTCATCATGAGTCTAATGTACTATATTCGTTTCATGTCCAATGGTCCAAAATGTCCAAAGTCCAATAATAGTCCAAGTCTCAATATATATTTCAAGTCCGGTGTTGCAAAAATTCTTAAAGTAATCCGACTACCAATCAATTATCAAAGCAAGTAATAAGGTCAACAAGTCTAATTACGATATTCTACGGGCGACGTGCGTCGAAAAGTTCAATAAACTCGTGCGTCCCATTTTTATCCCAAATCACCTCACGCACACTTTTATTTCTTTATCTCGTTATTAACTAAGCAAAAAAATAAATAAATAACTTTACAAATTTTAATTAAAAAGAAATCTTTTTATTTATTTCTCTCATTTTGTCTAAATCGAGTCAATACAAGTCAAGACTCACGAGTTATTATTACTTTTTGAGTCACGGTCAAATGTTTATTTCCCCTCGGGTCAACACTTTAAACCAGATCCCACACAAACCAAATATACTGTAACACCCCCAAATTTAATAATCGCGGAAGCATACGGGTCATGGGGGTGCTACTGAAATTGGAGATCATAACACAAGGTAGTAAAGAATGGAATACATACTTCGTTTAAATATATTCATTCAAACAAATAGAGTTGACAATAGAGTTTCAAATTCAGAAAATTAAGGCCCATTAGTTTGGTTGTCCCATACAAAACAAGTCATAGTTATGTGTGCCAACACTTCGAGAAATAGGCTATGATCCTTGCCTTGCCAAAACCTTGCCACAATCAGACAAATTAAGCACCTGAGAAAAAACATGCTAAAATTCAGCAAAAAGCTGGTGAGTTCATAGGTTTAAATTAAAGCAGTAATCAATAAGTTTGGACCAATAGTTTTTTGTACGAACATTACAACGCATATAATGTCATACAAAATAGTCTATCGCGCTAGCACTAAGTTCATGCAACCGAGGCTCGACAGTTTAGTGCGCTACAATATAGCACATAAATAATAATCAGGGGCCCATAGCGAGTGTTTAACCCAATACACTCGTAGTCCGACTTGGTATACGCTCGCATTGACCCGTTTGGCCAACCGAATGGGGGAGTCACCCCAATAGATCTATTTATAACAATCGCGCTTCCCAATGGGAACTAACAGTTCATGAAGGTGGGCATAACAGTAGGTTCAAGGGCTTAGGCTAACTACGCAATAGTTTTGAGAAAATAAACAGTAATGTGGTCCAGAAAATGTTTTGCAAGTTTCTCACCCCATAGTTGTAAAACATGTATAAGTAAAGTGGGCTATAAACTCACCTCAATAGAGTAAACAGTGAATGCAGTGAATCAGAGAGTGTACGGCACCAACACGCGACCTAGATTAGTAAGGCATGTTTTAGTTCACAGACTAAGTTTAAGACTCCACGAAATTTAATTCAAAAGTTTTAAAATGTTTACGTTGTTGTTGCTTGTGTGGCGGCGTTTAAGTTTAAACTAGTTTTTTGAGTATTTGTAGGTATTGACTCATAGAAGTGCATAAGTATATGACAATAGAAATATCAAGGACGAATAAGATTCTGATTCGACAATAACCGAAAGACGATGAACGAAAAGTGATTACGGGTAGTACTAGACGTTGTCGGAATATTGGAAAATTATTGTTAAAGATATGTAAAAATAATCGTTATAAAAATATATATATAGTTATATATTTTGAAGTGTATGAATAATTATGTGTAAGTAGTGGTTTTATTTAAATGATTTGTAATTTAAAAGCTAGCTTATAAAGGTTGTGTATAAAACGTTTTGTTTGTCCAATTTTAATAAAAACATAATAAGTATGTTTATTTTGATGGAAGTGAGGCATGACTCGTACATGTGTATTTATTTCTTGAGGTAATTATGTGTTACCAAAAATATATGTTCATGTAATATTCGTTTGATAATTGTTATAAAACTTGAGTCGATTTTCTAAAATACCGTTTTAGTGTTTAAAAATTTAATAAGCGATATAAGTATATTAAATATTTACAATTTCAGTTTTGACTAAAGTTTATAAGTTGTACTTGTATAAAAAGTTTATAATCGTAGGTATATATATAGTGTTTTGTGTCGTAATATATGTTTTACAAGTTGTTAGGACTTATGGCGAAATTTGTGATTACTTGAAAAGAATTGAGTCGGGATTGGTTTGTGAAATAAATCGATTACGAGGCTATGTCGGTACATATTTTTATACAACGATTACGGGATTGACTTTTATTTAGTCGCATATATATATTCTTGGTCAGTTGTGATATACACGCACCCCTTTTTCCCTTGTTGGGTTGTGGCCCAATTAAAGCCAGGGGGATTATGTGGGCTGGACTGCTACTGCAGCAAAGGACTCCATTATACTAAATGGGCTTTGTGGTTTTTAATTACACACGAACACAAAAGCCCAACTGGGGACTTGTGTGTTAACCTAGGAATTTTAGAAACCAAAGTTTTGACACAGAATGGGTTTTAGCACCAGGTTCTTGTCGAGCTCGAGTGACGAACTTGACACCACTCGACTTGGTGACCTCGAGGACTCAAGTGAGGCTGTTGGTCGATTTCTAAACCATGGCCTCGCTACACAATGGAATACTCTAACCAAAGTCTTGATCTAAGACCTTGGGTGCTAGGACAACTCGAAATGAAACTCAACACCCCTTTGGGTTGTGAGTTTAGACGTGCAAAACAACACACTTTGGGGTCCTTGTGGGGTTCGAATCAAGGCAGCTCTATATGGGTTGTCTTGAACCAAATGTGATTCGAATAACTCGCACAATGCAACCAAGGGAGGACTTTTAACTCGGCTGCTAGGTGAATGGGTTTGGGGTTGTCTCACTAATCCTAACAAGACTCAAACAGTGGCACGCACACCCTATATGGGTGGCTGCCTTGTGGGGATTAAACCGAACCAAGACTAAACCATAACACACCCTTATGGGTGTGCTTTTGCTTGACTGGAACAACTCGACATGACTCAACTGAAGCATACACACCCTATTTGGGTGGCTACTCAATGGAGTTTGAACCGAAGTAAAAATCAACCATAACACACCCTTGTGGGTGTTGTTTTTCGTGAATCAAAACAACACAACGAAACTAAACATCCTAACCTATTTCAGGTTCTTCGACCCAAGTGTTATAAATGACTCAAGAAAACTTATACAAGTTCTATCTAACTTATGAGTTTCATCCTAGTGGACTTCTAACCATAGCAATTTGACTTGGGCAGATAAGAAAATCGAACAAAGACAAACTAGCCATAACACTCATAATTTACGAGCCAATAATTTAGATTTCGGTTAAGCTTTTATGAGCCACATGAATAACTACAACAACAACAGACCCTTTTGCAGGTTCAAATCTACAATTAAAATAATAAACACACCGCGACTTTACAATAAAAACAAATTGATTATCACATTTGAATGAGAATTAATTGAATGAAAGTATGTTTAATGAAAAAGGAGTTATACCCTTACAATGGATATGAACAACAGGATGAATCAAGGACTTAGAAACCCCGAATACGATTCAAGAAAACCCAAATCCAAATCAAGTAATCCAACTCCGAATCCCCAGTTAATCCACACCTCCAAACGAAATCAATCCCCTTTGAATTCCTTGATCTCGATAAGACTTTGAGTGAGTGATTTTGAGTGTGTGGATCCACTGAGATTCGAATTGCCATTAAAAAGATTATAGATTGGAAGGGTTTCGGCTTTCTTTCGAGTCTGGGAGTTGGGGAGCTTCCGTTTGAAGCCTAGATCACTCTCCATCCTCGTCATCTTATCCCTCTACAGCGTTGACTCTTTGGGGAACGGATATGTGAGGGTGACGGGGAAACTTCAGGAGAGGAGAAAGCATATAGAGCCATGGATGGTGATGGTGATGGTTCAATTTTTCTGGGAAGGTGGAGTTGAATCCAAAAGAGAGGAAGACGATAAAAATGAGGATGGGGTGTGAGTGGGCGGTTATCCAGAGAAAGAAGGGATAAGAAAAATATTATAGGGTTTGTTTTATTAAAATAAAGTATAGTTGTGTACCCCGTGTCCCGTTGAGCTGAGGTGAAATCGTGTTTCCCCGGTTGGATATAAACGTGACAAATAAAATTTCGAAGACATTTTTATAAAACCGGTACAGAAATAAAATTTATTGATTCTAAAATAAATCATGAGATTAAATTGTTGCTAATGTGGTGTCGGTACGCGTGTGGTATCGTTTTCCAGGAAAAATGAGATATCCTCTCACTTTCATTATGTTATAGTTAGTAAATGTGAGAAAATGGAAAATTCACTGTTTCTGGTGAGATTAAATAGTTTTGGTGAGTTACTGTGCGTTACAGTGTGCGGGTTTTCTTCCCGTAATAGTTATGTAACCACATAAATGCTTAATCTAACAGTTAAGTAATAATAAACTGCCCTTTATTATTAAAATATTATTGGGAAAATTACCGTTTGTCACATCCTTCCAGCCTTAGAAAAAAAAAACCGTCCTTGGTTTTCAGTTAGAGTTACTCGATGGATTTGAGAAAAGGTGCGGGTATTTACGCTTGATCTCGTCCTCACGCTCCCACGTGTATTTAGGACCTCTTCGAGAGTTCCAACGAACTTTAACAATAGGAATGCGGCTTTGCTTAAGCCATTTGATTTCTTGATCCATTATCTTGATAGGTTCTTCAATGAAATTTAGTCTCTCGTCAACTTGGATTTCCTTCAAAGGAATGGCAAGTGTTTTGTCTGAGAGACATTTATTCAGGTTGCTCACATGAGACACATTGTGCACAGAGTTGAGTTCTGGTGGTAATTTGAGTCGGTAGGCTACCGGCCTGATTCTGGTGAGAATTTTGAAAGGTCAAATGTATCGGGGATTTAGTTTCCCACGCTTTCCAAAGCGAATCACGCCTTTCCATGGCGAAACTTTTAACATAACCCGATCTCCAACTTGGAACTCGAGTGGTTTTCGTCTCTTGTCTGCGTAGCTTTTCTGACGGTCTCGAGCCGCTTGCATCCGGCTCTTGATTTGCACAATCTTCTCAGTAGTTTCTTGTACAAGTTCGGGACCAGTGAGCTGACTTTCTCTGACTTCAGCCCAGCATATTGGTGATCTGCACTTTCTACCATAGAGTGCCTCATAAGGTGCAGCTTTGATGCTTGTGTAATAGCTATTATTGTAAGAGAACTCGGCTAACGGTAGATGCCTATCCCAATCATTTCCAAAGTCTATCACACACGCTCGCAGCATGTCTTCTAAGGTTTGAATGGTTCTTTCACTTTGACCATCTGTTTGAGGATGGTACGCAGTGCTCATATCAAGATCAGTTCCCAAGGCATCTTATAGTGATCTCCAGAAGTTCGACATGAAACAACTATCTCTGTCGGAGATGATAGAAATCGGGACTCCATGTCGTGCAACTATCTCCTTTATGTATAGTCGTGCGAGTTTATCCATGTTGTCGTTCTCTTTGATCAGTAGAAAGTGGGCGGGCCTGGTGAGACGATCAAAGATTACCCAAATGGTGTCGTAACCGCTTGATGTCCTTGGCAGCTTGGTAATAAAGTCCATTGTTATTCGTTCCCACTTCCACTCGGGAATTTCAGGTTGTACGAGTAAACCTGATGGCCTCTGATGTTCAGCTTTGACCTTTGAACACGTTAAACATTGACTGACATAAGTTGCAATGTCAGCCTTTATATTGGGCCACCAATATAGTTTCTTCAGATAGAGATACATTTTGTCGGCTCCTAGGTGGATAAAGTATTTAGACTTATGGGATTCGTGCATGATGAGGTCACGTATCCCTCTATAGAGTGGGACCCAACTCCTGTTCTTGAAACACAATGTCCCATCTGTTCTTTTCACGAATCCGTTCTCATTCTCGGGTATTCCATAAATCTTCTCGTTGGGTCTGTTTTCTTCCTTGAGTGCCTCAGCCTGAGCCTCAAGGATTTTCGATGGGAGAGGCAAGACGATTTTCATACCCAACGATCGTACCCTTAGGGGTTCTGGTCGTTCTTTTCGGCTAAGAGCACCTGCTACTACATTTGCTTTTCCTGGGTGGTATCGAATTTCACAGTCATAATCGCTGAGCAATTCTAACCAACTGCGTTATCTCATATTGAGCTCCTTTTGGTCAGGGATATGTTGCAAGCTTTTGTGGTCGGTGTAAACTACACACTTGGTGCCATAGAGATAATGTCTCCATATTCTAAGTGCAAACACTACTCATCCCAATTCCAAGTTGTGTGTAGTATAATTCTTTTCGTGGGTTTTCAGTTGTCGAGAGGCATAGGCTATCACCTTCTCTCATTGCATCAAGACAGCTCCTAACCCTTTGTGTGAGGTGTCGCAGTAAACTACAAAGTCTTCACTGCCTTCAGGTAGGGTTAAGATAGGTGCACTGCACAACTTATCCTTAAGGAGTTGGAAGGCTTCCTCCGCTTTATCTCCCCAGTCAAACCTTATATTTTTCTGGGTTAGCTTAGTCAAAGGCTTGGCTATCTTTGAGAACCCCTCGATAAATCTCATGTAGTACCCTACAAGTCCTAAGAATTGGCGTATTTCTGTGGGTGTTGTGGGTGTCGCCCAATCCTTTATTGACTCGATCTTTGCAGGATCCACATGAATGCCTTGACTATCAATTACGTGACCCAAAAATTGAACAGTTGGTATCCAAAACTCGCACTTGGAAAACTTAGCATACAACTCCTCTTTCTTTAGTAGTTCTAGGATTAGCCTAATGTGTTCCTCGTGCTCCTTCTCGCTCTTAGAGTATATCAGGATGTCGTCAATAAAGACGATCACGAATTTATCTAAGTACGGCTTGCACACCCGATTCATAAGATCCATGAATACTGCCGGTGCATTGGTTAAGCCAAAAGGCATAACCTGGAACTTGTAGTGACCGTCATGAGTTCTGAATTCCATTTTCGGGATATCCTCTTCCCGAACTCTAAGTTGGTGGTATCCGGATCTCAAGTCGATTTTTGAATAAACACACGAACCTTGGAGTTGATCGAATAGATCATCGATTCTCGGGAGTGGGTATCGGTTTTTGATGGTTAGTTTGTTTAGCTCCCGGTAGTCGATGCACATTCTGAAAGACCAATCTTTCTTTTTGACAAATAGAACTGGAGCTCCCCAAGGCGAAGAACTTGGTCTGATGAATCCTTTCTCAGAGAGTTCCGACAATTGGTCTGATAGCTCCTGTAGTTCCGTCGGAGCTAATCGATAAGGTGCTTGTGCCATGGGTGCGGCACCAGGCACTAGGTCGATTCAAAATTTGACCTGCTGGGTTGGCGGGAGTCCAGGTAAGTCTTCAGGGAAGACCTCCGAAAAGTCTCTCACGATTGGTACATCTTCCAAATGTTTTCCCTCTGACTCCTTCTCTTTCTTTTCGGTGACTTGTGCTAGAAAGAGATGGCATCCTTTCTCGAGGTATTTCTGGGCCTTTGTGCAAGAGATGATGTTTAGTCTCGACGAGTTTCTTCTGTCTCTTCTGTCACCTTCGACGATTAGGACTTCGTTCCCATAAGGCAGTCGAACAATTTTCTCATCGTAAATGATGGTGGCATGAATGTCGACAACCAATCCATGCCGATAATAACGTCAAAACTACCCAATTCTACCGGCATGAGATCGATGTTGAATGGGTGATTTAACAGATTTAAAGTGCAGCCTCTTATGATAGTGTCTACCCTTTCTACTTTCCTATTAGCTAACTCCACATTGTATACATTGTTTAGAGTGGTCGGGGCAATACCAAGTAATGGACTAAATGCAGTTGAAACAAAACTCCTATCTGCTCCCGTATCAAACAATATAGATGCATAGCGGTTTATTTAAAAGGAACGTACCCGTTACAACGCTCGGATCTTCTTGGGCTTCCACCTTGCCCACTGCATAGACCCTCCCATGGGCTCCTCCATCATTTCCTCAATTTCCTTGCTGCACAACAGCTCCTGGGTTTCCGCCGGCTCCTTGATTCCTTTGGTTACCCTGATTACCCTGGTAACCTCTGTTTCCACCATTACCCTGATTCTTGGGTTTTTGGCATTCACTTCGGTAATGCCCTTTCTCACCACAACCAAAACATGTTATCTCAGCCTTCGGGTTGTTTGTTGGTGCAACTTGTGCAGTTGCAAGGGGTCTTGCTTTGCAATCATGGGTCATATGTCCTATCTTTTGACATTTGTCGCATCTGACCGTGCACTGACCCTTATGGTGCAACTTGCAACGATTGCACAATGGTAAGTTTCTTGTGTACACCTTCTTCTCCGTTGGTCCCGCAGCATACACTTTAGCAACCTCCTGTCTTTTGTTTGGGTGGTGGTTGTTGTTGTTTCGGGAGTGATCATCCCATTTCCTCTTGTTAGTCACACCCGTTTCAGCCGAATCCTCGATCACTTGGTCCATTAATTTGTTGGCTACTTCCATGGTTTCATGGAGATCAGCAGCCTTCTAGGTAATGACATTACCCTTTATGGATGGGGGTAATCCGCCAATGTACCTTGCCAGTAGACGGGTTTCAGTCTGGACCATATCGAGGCATAGCAAAGCAAGCTCTTGGAAACGTTGATTATTCACAGCCATGTTGGTACCCTGCACTTTGAGGTTCCAAAACTCAACCTCCAACTTCTTCACTTCATTGCGAGGGCAATACTTTTTGAGTACCATCTCCTTGAAGTTTTCCCATGGCATTGCCTAAGCAGTGTCATAGCCAGCCGATTTCAGATAATTGTTCCACCAGGTTAAGGCAGCATCCAGGAAAGTAAATGATGCGAACTTAACCCTATCTTCATCCAAACGACTACATATTCGGAATACAGTTTCCAACCTTTCAATCCATCTGACTAAAACAATTGCCCCTTCAGTTCCTCCAAAACCCCCAGTTATGATCTTTTGGAATTCTTGGTAGGTGCAACCGTGAGTGTTGTTGTTTGTTGGTCTCAAATTCCCAACATCAGTAGTTGAGTTTTTTGCTGCAAGCCAGTGCTGCTGCCACCCGTTCCTCTACTAATTGATCAAGCATTGTTCGGTTCACAGGTGGAGCTGCTGCAGTAGCCTTGGCTGGGCCTGGGTTAGCTCGTTGCGTACGAGTAGTTTTGTTTGTCTTTTTCTTCGGAGAGTTTATTATCGCACAAGTGTATCATCACCATAGGTAAAGTAGATGAATAAGGTCAATCATAGAGAAAATGGCACAATAGAGTAATCAACCAAGCTTGTTAAAGATTAGGAGTCAATACGTGTTCACAAAATTACAAGCTTAAAATACGTAAGAAAAAAGTACAAGTTTCGAATACAATACGGAAGGATACAACTGCCACTAACTGATGACTACTCAGTGTAGTGGAAATACATCATAACTACTAAAAACTAAAATCAATCACGCCCAAGGCGTAGCTGCTCCAACTCAGCTGCCATCCGTGCTACAGTAGACTCCAACCGTCCTACAGTAGACTCCAACTGTGCAATGCGTCTCCTCGATGCTAAAACCTCCCTACGGTCCTCCTGGTCTGACCTCATAACCCCGGCAATCACTGACTCTAAATCATGCATTTTGTGCCAATTGGTCCACTCTGCATCCCAAGCTCTCGCCTGATCCCTCCCGATGTCATCCATCCTTTGATGTACACCTGCAAGTTCTCTACCAACTTGCTCAACACGTCTCCCAAGTCTCTCCAGCTGGTCTGAGTGAACATATAGCAGGCTCGCCTGTGCCTCCAACTAAATCAAGAACCTCGTATCATCATCCTCTTCCTACTCGGCCATTGGTGAGATGGCGGGTGGAGGAGAGGCTGGTATCAATGGAGATGGTGGCACAAAATATGGTGAGGATGGCTCATATACTGGACTATCAGCACGAGGTTGGGTGTTGTGAACACACTCAATGTCTCTCCATATTTCACCATTAATCTCACAAGTAGCAGGAACATCCAAAGCCTCCTCTCTAGCCCGTAACATTGCAACTCTCTGTCCTAACCCAAGAGGTGTATCCATATCTCCACCTAACACCTGAGCAGCTCTCGAACTCTGCCCTATCTCAAAAGTACTCGGCACCTCCTCCAGAATCCTCTTCCCATGTCGCGGCTCAGCTGGTATAGTCTCCTCAGGTGTAGGATCTGCTACTGGCTCCTCTTCTGGATCCTCCTCCGACTCTTCCTCTAGGTCCTCCTCCGACTCTTCCTCTGGGTCATCCTCTGACTCTTTCTCATCCCCAGCTGAATATGAGTCATCGGCCCTCCTGAGCCTCTGACGAAGTGGTGACTGATCAGGAGATGTAACAGGTGAAAGGGATAGGGGAGTGGTAGAGGTACCCATGTAAATGGCTCGGGTCCTCTTATGAGGTGAGGATGGTAGGTCTGAGTACCGCAGTCGATGTCCTGGGACGCGCATGCGGGTAGTGTGACGAACAGGGAGAGTATGAACATATGGGGTAGGCTGTATGGCAGGATCGGTAATAGAGGTAGGCTGGACAGGAACATGATCAGTGGATGTAGGTAGTGCTGGAGTGGGTGTGGGCTCAATAAGGTCAGGGTCTGGTGCATGATAAGCCCGAAGCACCTGCATGTAGGGATTATCTGAGCCCGGCGAGGTCTGAGAGATGTTGTGGGAAGACATAGTTTGTGACAAAAATGGTATATGTGTGTAAGTATATCTAAAATACTCATAGTAAATAGTGTCAGTTAAGTATGTATAGGTATACATAAAATACTTATAGTACATGTAGTTATGTAGAATCAACGAATAATAAAGCGTAACATATAGTTAAGACAAGTAAACAGCAAATAAAGTGGCAAGCAAGGCAGACAGGCAAGTGGCGGTCATAGGGACTTGTTTTTGTAAAAAACGGTTATAGTTTAGGGTTTATATGTACCTACTTTTCTATAACCTAGGCTCTGATACCAATCTGTAACACCCCGAAATTTAATAATCGAGGAAGCATACGGGTCATGGGGGTGCTACTGAAATTAGAAATCACAACACAAGGTAATAAAGAACGAAATACATACTCCATTTAAATATATTCATTCAAATAAATAGAGTTTACAATAAAGTTTCAAATTCATAAAATTAAGGCCCATTAGTTTCGTTGTCCCATACAAAACAAGTCATAGTTATGTGTGCCAACACTCCGGGAAATAGGCTATGACCCTTGCCTTGCCAAAACCTTGCCACAATCAGACAAATTAAGCACCTGGGAAAAAACATGCTAAAAGTCAGCAAAAAGCTGGTGAGTTCATAGGTTTAAATTAAAGCAGTAAGCAATAAGTTTGGACCAATAGTTTTGTGTACAAACATTACAACGCATATAATGTCATACAAAATAGTCTATCACGCTAGCACTAAGTTCATGCAACCGAGGCTCGACAGTTCAGTGCGCTACAATATAGCACATAAATAATAATCAGGGGCCCATAGCGAGTGTTTAACCCAATACACTCGTAGTCCGACTTGGTATACACTCGCATTGACCCGTTTGGCCAACCGAACGGGGTAGTCACCCCAATAGATCTATTTATAACAATCGCACATCCCAATGAGAACTAACGGTTCATGAAGGTGGGCATAACAGTGGGTTCAAAGGCTTAGGCTAACTACGCAATAGTTTTGAGAAAATAAACAGTAATGTGGTCCAGAAAATGTTTTGCATGTTTCTCACCCTATAGTTGTAAAACAAGTATAAGTAAAGTGGGGCTATAAACTCACCTCAATAGAGTAAACAGTGAATGCAGTGAATCAGAGAGTGTATGGCACCAACACGCGACCAAGATTAGCAAGGCATGTTTTAGTTCACAGACTAAGTTTAAGACTTCACGAAATTTAATTCAAAATTTTTAAAGTGTTTACGTTGTTGTTGCTTGTGTGGCGGCATTTAAGTTTAAAACAGTTTTCTGAGTATTTGTAGGTATTGGCTCTTGGAAGTGCATAAGTGTATGACAATAGAAATATCAAGGATGAATAAGATTCCAATTCGACAATAACCGAAAGACGATGAACGAAAAGTGATTACGGGTAGTACTAGACGTTGTCGGAATATTGGAACAGTGTTGTTAAAAATATGTAAAAATAATCGTTATATAGTTATATATTTTGAAGTGTATGAATAATTATGTGTATAAAAATATATATATAGTTATATATTTTGAAGTGTATGAATAATTATGTGTAAGTAGTGGTTTTATTTAAATGATTTGTAATTTAAAAGCTAGCTTATAAAGGTTGTATATAAAACGTTTTTTTTGTCCAATTTTAATAAAAACATAATAAGTATGTTTATTTTGATGGAAGTCGGGCATGACTCGTACATGTGTATTGATTTCTCGATGTAATTATGTGTTACCAAAAATATATGTTCATGTAATAGTCGTTTGATAATTGTTATAAAACTTGAGTGGATTTTCTAAAATACCGTTTTAGTGTTTACAAATTTAATAAGCGATATAAGTATATTAAATATTTACAATTTCAGTTTTGACTAAAGTTTACAAGATGTACTTCTATAAAAAGTTTATAATTGTAGGTATATATATAGTGTTTTGTGTCGTAATATATGTTTTACAACTTGTTAGGACTTATGGCGAAATTTGTGATTACTTGAAAAGAATTGAGTCGGGATTGGTTTGTGAAATAAATCGATTACGAGGCTATGTCGGTACACATTTTTATACAACGATTACGGGATTGACTTTTATTTATTCGCATATATATATACTTGGCCAGTTGTGATATACACACACCCCTTTCTCCCATGTTGGGCTGTGGCCCAATTAAAGCGAGGGGGATTATGTGGGCTGGACTGCTACTAAATAACCAACGCACCCACATTGGGCCTGGTGGGCTTCGGCAGCAAAGGACACCATTTTACTAAATGGGCTTTGTGGTTTTTAATTACACACGACCACACAAGCCCAACTGGGGACTTGTATGTTAACCTGGGAATTTCAGAAACCAAAGTTTTGACACAGAATGGGTTTTAGCACCAGTTTCATGTAGAGCTCGAGACACCACTCGACTTGGTGACCTCGAGGACTCAAGTGAGGTTGTTGGTCGATTTCTAAACCATGGCCTCGCCACAAAATGAAATACTCTAACCAAAGTCTTGATCTAAGACCTTGGGTGCTAGGACAACTCGAATTGCAAATCAACACCCCTTTGGGTTGTGAGTTTAGACGTGCACAACAACACACTTTGGGGTCCTTGTGGTGTTCGAATCAAGGCATCCCTATATGGGTTGTCTTGAAACAAATGTGATTCGAATAACTCGCACAACGCAACCAAGGGAGGACTCTTACCTCGGCTGCTAGGTGAGTGGGTTTGGGGTTCTCTCATTAATCCTAACAAGACTCAAACAGTGGCACGCACACCCTATATGGGTGGCTGCCTTGTGGGGATTAAACCGAACCAAGACTAATCCATAACACACCCTTGTGGGTGTGGTTTTGCTTGAATGGAACAACTCGACACGACTCAACTGAAGCACACATACCCTATTTAGGCGGCTGCTCAATGGAGTTTGAACCGAAGTAAAAACCAACCATAACACACCCTTGTGGGTGTGGTTTTTCGTGAATCAAAACAATACAATGAAACTAACTATCCTAACCAATTTCAGGTTCTTTGACCCAAGGGTTATACATGACTCAAGAAAACTTACACATGTTCTATATAACTTATTAGTTTCATCCTAGTAGACTTCTAACCATAGCAATTCGACTTGAGCAGATAAGAAAATCGAACAAAGACATACTAGCCATAACACTCCCAATTTACGAGCCAATAATTTAGATTTCGGTTAAGTTTTTATGAGCCACATGAATAACAATAACAACAACATACCCTTTTGTTGGTTCAAATCTACAATTAAAACAATAAACACACCTCTACTTTACAATAAAAACAAATCGATTATCACATTTGAATGAAAATTAATTGAATGAAAGTATGTTTAATGAAAAAGGAGTTATACGTTTACAATGGATATGAACAACAAGATGAATCAAGGACTTAGAAACCTCGAATACGATTCGAGCAAACCCAAATCCAAATCTAGCAATCCAACTCTGAATCCCCAGTTAATCCACACCTCCAAACGAAATAAGTCCCCTTTGAATTCCTTGATCTCGATAAGACTTTGAGTGAGTGATTTTGAGTGTGTGGATCCACTGAGATTCGAATAGCCATTAAAAAGATGATAGTTTAGAAGGGTTTCGGCATTCTTTCGAGTCTGGGAGTTGGGGGCTTCCGTTTGAAGGCTAGATCACTCTCCATCCTCGTCATCTTATCCCTCTACAACATTGACTCTTTGGGGAACAGATATGTGAGAGTGACGGGGAAACTTCGGGAGAGGAGAAAGCATATAGAGCCATGGATGGTGATGGTGATGGTTTGATTTTTCTAGGAAGGTGGAGTTGAATCCAAAAGAGAGGAAGACGATAAAAATGAGGGTGGGGTGTGAGTGGGCGGTTATCCAAAGAAAGAAGGGATAAGAAAAATATTATAGGGTTTGTTTTATTAAAAAAAATATAGTTGTGTACCCCATGTCCCGTTGAGCTAAGGTGAAATTGTGTTTTCCCGTTTGGATATAAACGTGACAAATAAAATTTCAGAGACGTTTTTATAAAACTGGTACAGAAATAAAATTTATTGATTCTAAAATAAATCATGAGATTAAATTGTTACTAATGTGGTGTCGGTACGCGTGTGGTATCGTTTTTCAAGAAAAGTGAGATAACCTCTCACTTTCATTATGTTATAGTCTGTAAATGTGAGAAAATGGAAAATTCACTGTTTCTGGTGAGATTAAATAGTTTTGGTGAGTTACTGTGCGTTACAGTGTGCAGGTTTGCTTCCCGTAATAATTATGTAAGCAAATAAATGCTTAATCTAACAGTTAAGTAATAATAAACTGCCCTTTATTATTAAAATATTATTGGGAAAATTACCGTTTGTCACATATACCCTCGATTTTACTAGTCGGGTCAACTTAGGTCAACATGATGTACAATAGTCCAAATAAATTAACCATGCTTTTTGCTTGTCGAGGCCACGCCGAGACTAAAAAGTCTCGATGGCAACTCGACGTCGCTCAAACCATCACATATTATCAATCATAAGCTCACAATATCAAACCCAAATTCAACAATATCGATCAATATCAAACGGCCCTAAACCTACGGCTAGTTTAACCAAATTTCAAGTCCACATCCGAGTTTCAACTTGATCAAAATAACCATGAAAATAATATACTTACCATGCCGAGACAATAGAGGCCTCGGCCTTGAACCACGGCTCGCAAAAACAAACCCAACGGATCTTATGAGGTCTCGACCAAAATCCAAACACAACCATAATCATTCAAAACCAAAACTAATCTAACCCTAGTATCAAAAATGACCACAAGCACGGAAAGGACTCAAGAACAACTCGACAAGACTCGATACCTTGACCACAACACTCAGCCGTGAGTTATGCTCACGACACCACTTCTATCGACACTAAACTTGACCAAACATGATGATACCAAATGTTCTATAAACTTTTAATTTGTATAAACCCGTTACCCCACCCATACTTGACGTTATCGACCCATACCCATTCGAATAACAAGTTTTGGACTCACCACCGTGTCTCACAAGGGTGGACACACAGTGGTCTTACCTTATCCCCCACGGATCTACACTTCTCTTCGCTAAAAAGGTGGTGGCGACGCGTACAGAATATTGATTATATATCGCTCAAGCATCTGTACATGCCCGTATCATTGTTGAATGACATTTCTAGATACGTACAGAATATTGATTATACAAGAGACATGTCGTGAGAAGATTATTTTTGGATTTTTGTTTTTCTATTGTTTTTGTATTTTTGAAACTTTTCTATTTTTCTATTTTGTTTTTGTTGGTTTTTCAAATTTTTGTTTTGTTTGTCAAAAATATTTACAGCGAAGCTTTTTGAGATAACTCAAGAAGATTCGAGAAGACTTTCTAACTCTCCAGGAGTTAGGCTTCGCATTCCAATTCGACGAACTAAGTTGTCAAACCGCTCTTTTGGGAGGGCTTTAGTAAATAGATCGGCGAGTTGGTATTCAGTCTTCACGAAAAATAATTCAACAGTACCCTCTTCGACGTGTTCCTTTATGAAGTGATAGCGGACTCTAATATGCTTGGTCTTCGAGTGTTGCACTGGATTGCACGAGATGGCTATGGCACTTTTCGAGTCACAATACAAAGGTATGCGGTCGAAAGAGAAGCCATAATCTGTGAGTTGTGTCCTCATCCATAGAACTTGGGCACAACACGCAGATAGAGACACATACTCGGCTTCTGCGGTTGATAGTGCAATTGTGCTCTGCCTGATGTACTCTTTGCTGTAACTTGGCAACCGGCATGATCTGCATCTGAAAATGCTATTAGTGTAAACTCCGAATCCTTCGGATACCAAAGTCCCATGTTAATGGTTCTTCGTAGGTACCGAAAGATCCGTTTAACCTCTTGGAGGTGAAGTTCGGTAGGCCTTGCCTGAAACCGTGCTAATAAACAAACAGCAAAATGTATATCGGGTCGACTAGCAGTTAAGTACATGAGAGAACCAATCATGCTCCGATATTTCTTCGGATCCATGGGTTTCCCATATAAATCAGCGCCTATTTTTGGTGAAGTGACCATTGGAGTACCAACAGAGTCACAATTTTCCATGCCATATTTTTTCAAAATCTCAATTGTATATTTAGCCTGATTAAGAAAAATACCACGTGGGGATTGATGAATTTGTAAACCCAGAAAGAATTTTAATTCTCCCATCATGGACATTTCAAATTTGTTTTTCATGAGATTTGCAAAATGTTTTGAATGTGTCGGATTAGTGGACCCAAAAATTATGTCGTCCACATAAATCTGAACAATCAAAATGTCATTTTTGAATTTTCTGGTAAACAAGGTCGGATCAATTGTTCCTTTGGTGAAATTATTATGAAGTAGGAAAGATGATAATTCGTCATACCACGCCCGTGGGGCTTGTTTCAAACCATAGATTGCTTTCTTTAGCTTGTAGACGTATTCTGGATGATCTTTGTCAACGAATCCGTCTGGCTGACTCACATACACTTCTTCTTTCAGAGTTCCATTCAAGAAAGCGGTCTTGATGTCCATCTGAGAAACTGTGATGTTCTTGTGAGCGGCATATGCTAAGAAAATCCTGACTGCTTCAAGCCTTGCTACTGGTGCGAATGACTCCTCAAAATCTATCCCTTCTTCTTGTCTGAATCCCTTGGCCACGAGACGAGCTTTGTTGCGAATTACAGTCATCTCTTCATCCTTTTTGTTTTTCCATAACCACTTAAGATCAATGACGAGTTTGTCAATTGGTCTTGGAACTAAATCTCATGTGTCATGTAATTGATATTGGAGAAGTTCTTCCTGCATCGCTTCAATCCAAGCATTATCTGCCATTGCTTCCTGAATGTTCTTTGGCTCTATTAGACTGACTGAGTAGACATAGATGCACATGTCGCAATCTGTGTGAAGTTGTTTTCTCGTCTGAATTGGCCTTGAAGGTTCACCAATAACTTGTTCTATTGGATGGTCTTTTGTCCACTGTAACGTTGAAGGGTACCTTGGACTGGACGAATGCGTGTTAGACGGTTCATGTAACCTTGAAGATGATTCAGCAGATTCCGTTCCAAACGGGTTTTCGAATGGTTCTTCGTCTAACACAGCATTATTTTGTTCATGCTCATCAATTCTTGGTAGAACAATTTCAATTACTGGAGTTGCTGGAGTAGATGTTGATGACGTGGAGGGAGTTGGTGCGTCAGCTTCGAATGTTGTGGATGCATCTTGATTTGGTGGTGGGGGTGGTGGTTGTTGATTTTGAGCGGGTGTAGCGGAACGTTGTTTAGATGCATTTGTCGAAGCGCCACCATAGTACTCATCATACATAAACTCGAAGAAATTATCCAGTTCCTGATTTGTGGGTTGTTCGTTATGAATTGATTGAGCTCCTTGAGGTGCGAGTCCTGAACTGATATGTCCAGAAGTCATCGGGTTAAGCGCGGGTTCTAGAGCGAGTCTCTCAGAAGCCATTTGTGAAATTTCATCAAATTTCACATTCATCGTCTCCATGATCTTTTTCGTTCTCCTGTTATACACCCTGAATTCCCTCGAGTTTTCCGAATAACCAATGAAGATTCCAATATCACCCTTAGCTTTCAACTTTCCCAGATCTTCCCTGTCATTCGTTGGATAGCACAAAGCATCAAATACATGAAGATAAGAAAATATCCAGTTTTCTGTTGTTCACTAGTTCATACGGGGTTTTATTGAATCTTGGGTGAACCAGGGATCGGTTCTGAGTGAAACAAGCAGTGGCAACAGCATCAGCCCATAAGAATAACGGTGCACTAGAATAAATTAGCATCGTGCGAGCAGCTTCCACAAGAGTTCGATTTCTTCTTTCAACTACCCTATTCTGCTGTGGAGTTCGAACAGCTGATGTCTGGTGAGTAATTCCAGTTTCTTCAAAATATGTTCTCAACTCCTAATTTGTGAATTCTGTGCCATTATCAGTTCTTACAATCCTAACTGGAGCTTGAAGTAGAACTTGAATCCGCTTCAGAAAGGTGATGATGATGCCTGTTGTTTCGTCTTTCGACCTCAGAAACTTTACCCATGTATATCTTGAATAGTCATTGACGATTACAAGAATATACTTCTTCCCATTTATGCTTGCAACTCTCATTGGGCCACATAAGTCCATATGCAACAAATGTAACTTATCCACTGAACTGGGTACGGGTTTAGGTTTATATGTTGCTCTTTTGCTCTTTCCTTGCTCACAGGATGGACATAAGTGTTCTTTGGTGTATTTGAATTTTGGGAGACCATTGACGATGTTGTCTTTGGCAAGTTTGTTTATGGTGTCAAAGTTAAGATGAGACAAACGTCTATGCCACAACCAGGACTTTGTTTCGCTTGCCCTTGTCATGAGGCAAATTGGTGATGAAGAGGCCATTTGGTTTATGTCTATTGCATAGAGATTGGTGCTACGATCCCCAATTAAGAGATCATCCCCAACCAAATTCCTAACAAAACAAGTGTTTCTCCTAAATGCAACCTCTAAATCCGCATCACAAAACTGCCCAACTGAAAACAAGTTGTGTCCCAACCCTTCGACATAGTAAACCCGAGTGATCAAGTAATTTCCAAATCGAAGATCACCATAACCCAGAATAGCTGCAACATGATCATTCCCAAATTGTACAGTTCCCATGAACTGCCACACAAAGTTTATTAGCAGTTTCAAATTCCCGGTCATGTGCTTGGAGCAACCCGAGTCTACGATCCAAAGACAGATTTCGATTATCTGCCAAGAACAGAAAAAAACTTGCATTTGGAAACCGTATTTCATTTGGTTCCATGGGGTTAGGGGTAACAAATGAAGCACACACAAAGAAGGTTTAATTTTGTTCTACGGGAACAACTTTTAATTTGCCATTCTTACGTGTAAATATTCGACCCGTTGGTTTCCATGCACAATGCTTGAGATAGTCCCTATCCAATAGAGTACTAGAGATTGTCCTAGATACTGCAATAAGACTGTTAACAAATCTAGTCCTAGCACTAGTTCGTGGAGGGACATCTTTCTGTTCAGGCATAGCATCGACATTCACATTATCAGAAACAATATCATCACAAACATTTTCAGACAAAGGTTTCGTGATTAAACAAACAGAGTCATTACATGCACTAGAAACAGGAGTCTTAACATTACATCCAGATGACATATGTTTCTTATTCGAAAGCGTTAAATTCCTAGGGTGTTCTTCTACTTCCTTGCATTCACTCTCAGAGACAGGCGAGACACTAGTGTCCCTGGTATTGCTCCTAGGCTTTTGTCTGCTCCTAGAGTTGCTTTCTAATCATGTAGAAGTTAAGGCACACTCATTAGAATTTATGTTGTTGTCCTGAGATGTTGTGGTAGCATTCCTAATCTCGTTTGGATTATCTTTTTTACTTTTGTCTATCGCCCTATATGTGTTAGATGAAGAGGCAGACGCAGTAGTGGGACTAATCCTATAAAGGCCAGGTGCTATTACATTCGATGTTTGGACAACTGCTTTCTCATTTCCATTCTCATTAGGCAAGGGGGTCGATGGTGTTATACCCTTAGTTTCCTCACCCTTTCTTTTTTGACTTTCAAGCTGAGACTTCGAAAGATCAATTTGTTTTTGCATGTTGTGGTAGGAACGCTCATACGAAAATTTGTCATACTTGCATTCTTCCTTTTTCCGATCAAGTTGTTTAAAATATGTGACATTTTCTTTTTCGATCTTGGCAAGAGAATTTTTATATTTTACAACAATTGCAGAAGTCTTAGCTCGGAGTCTTTCATCATCTTCCAAAGAATATGTTTGATAAATAATGGACATAATTTCAGTCGATAGAGCTACTTCAGAGAGAATGTCATTATGTCTTTCCAAAACTTTGATGTGTTCAATGTTTTCATTTGCTTTCTTTACCAGGGATTTGTGGTCCTTGACAAATTCGGCTGATTCTTTCAAAAGATTGTTTTCAACATTTTGAACTATCGCATAAATTGCAGCGATATGAGGATTGATTTCTGTTTCAAACATCCTTTTCTGTTCGGTATGAAAACTTGAAGACCAGACATTGTAGTTACTGTTTATTTTGGATGCCACAACACTTTGAAGCGTTTCAATTCCCTGTTTAAGATCGTCCAAATATAGTCTAGCTGCACTTGTGTTACAAGTGTTTTTAGAGGACATTTGTTCGATGTTAGACAGATGTTTTGAAATAACTTTGCGTCTCACGACAGCAACTGGTCTTTTGAAAAAAATTGGTGACACTTTTTGAACAAGATGAACGCCAGAATCTGTGTTAAGCTTGTTATAATCAATTGGTTTAATTTCTGGGTTCAGTTGTTTCATTTTAATTCTACCCTGTTCAGTAAGCTCTATCGTTTCATAAGAATCATGAACCTCGGGAGGATCATGTGAAGCATTTAGCACACTACCATTATATAACACATTTTGTACATTCTGAGCTTTCTTGAGATAATAAGGGTTTTCACAACCGATAGCCATCTTCTTCATTGTATGTAAAATCGGGTTTGGATCGTTAATTAGCATGTTAACTGTTTGCGTAGACTGACCCGTTTTTACAAGCAAATCTTCCAACCTTTTAATGGTTTCTTGTTTGACAATGATCTCATTAAGAAGATCATTTTCACGTTTTGAAAATCGTTCATTCAACTCTTTCTTTTCTTTTTCAAGATCAGAACAAGTTGATTTTTGTTTAGAAAGCTGGTGGGTTAATTCAGAAAGTTCTGCGTTTAAGGATTTTATTTTCATGTTCAAATTAACATCGAGTGTGTCAAATTTGATTTGCAAATTTTCTTCTATTAAAACATAATCTCTTAAACCAATTTCAAGTTCTGACTGTCGTTTGTTATTAAAATCAAAAGCTCTTTCATTGACCTAATATCTCTCAAGCTCAGCGGTTAATTTTTCATTCGCGGCCTTAACATCGCGATTGACCTTTTTAACGTTCTCAATTTCAACACTACAATTATGCAATAATGATTCAAAAAATACACGTGTTTCCTCATCATTCTCAACATGCTGTGACTCGAAGTCTCCATTAAGATCCATATCTAGAGTTGCCATATTTGTATTACTACAACTTGGCGTGTCCATATATGTGTCATAAGTGGATTCTTGAGTCGCAGGATGCTGTTCATCATGAGTCGACATATCAAATATTTCATTATTGTGACATGTAGCATATGATGGTACCTCAGATACTGCATTGGTGTCATATACAGGAGGTATTTCAGAATCCGTGTCATAATTAGCCTCCTGGAGATTTGCCATGAAAATGCAGTTTGCGTTGATGTCCTCAAGGTCTTCCGTATCATCCATAAGAGCCATGAAGTCATTCTCTTCCGCACTCAACTGTAACCCAGCCGTTTCCTTATTCGCCAACATTAGTGCTTTCTGCAGATAAGCCGGATCTCTCTTATTCGGCTTGTCGGGACAGTTCCTAGCCATATGACCGACACCCTGACAGTTGAAACACTTTATCATATTACCCTGATTCAAATTCCCAGCACCTTGAGCAGCAACATTCCCATACTTATTCCCAGCATTCTGACCCCTCTGATTTCCAACAGCTGTACCCATCTGATTCCCTGCATACCGACCCATCTGATTACCAACATACTGCCCTGCATTCTGATTACCCATCTGATATCGAGGAGCATATCCCTGCTGATTCCCATATCCCCCAACCATCTGTCCTTGTTGTCCCATGTTGAAACTCGGCTGTGCAATTTGCTTGTTGCGAGTGTTCGATGAGATTCTTTGGTTGTTGTTGGTAGGTGTGGAGTAGCGTCCTTGGAATGCTTTTGTTAGGTAAGCAAATGCTTGAGTCAAAGTAGCAGTTGACTCATCCTGATCATTAAAATCGGATTCTTGGTGTTGCGGGTATTGTTGTTGTGGGATGACATGTTGTTGTTGTGGATAGAATGATGATTGTGGAGTATATTGTTGTTGCATGAAGTGTTGGGTGGAAGATGAAGCGGGTTGTGTATTTACTGTTGCAGGTGTAGGTGTTTGGACAATGAGTGCTAGAGGGTCATGTTGCTTTGCTAACTTCTCTTTTCTGACTTCATTTGCCTCTGCCTAGTTTTGCTTTAGGAAGTCGTAGAGTTGATCATAGTTCACCTCGTGAAGGTTCTTTATTTGGTTGACAATAGTGACATATCGTCCCCATTCCTCTGGTAGGTTGTTGATGAACTTGATGTTTTGAACAATTTGAGCTGGTGTCAGCTTGTTTCGGATCAGCTCATTCATGAGAGTACAAAACCGTGTGTAGTAAGATTCAATTGGTTCAGCTGGAGTGGATGTGAACTTCTCCCATTCAGTTAGAAGCTTGTTTTCAATGTCTTGTTTACCAATTTCTGTGCCATGACAAAGCCGTCTAACTCGTTCCCACATAGCATAGGCAGTTTCACAACTGTCTACAGCACAAAATATTTCTCGTGGTAAACCGAGTTGGATTAAATGCATTGCCAAGTCATCAGCTTCTATTTGCTTCCAATCTTCTGGTGTGTATTCAGCTTCCGTTTGATCCCGGAAGGTCTCTGGAGTGGAGGTGTTGCATTAGGATTTCAGCTGTGACTCGAATCTTACGAGGCTTGAATGGACCATTCTCGATGGAGTTAATCAAGAGTCTCCCTTGACCTTGAGGCTTGGTTTTCATGTATCGGAGCATACGACTCGTCCATGGTAGGTAACCACCTTTTTCTAGCATTGGAGGACGGTTTTCTGCACCGGCAGCATGAATGTCTTGTTGAGTAGTCATTGTTGATGTGTTATATGATAAAGTTGATGGAGGATCATTTCAACGAAATAGGAGTTGTTGTTGTTGAAGGTTAAACTTGATTAATGTTGATGTGAAATCTTGGTTCTTCGGTGAAGATCATTGAAGTTACTTGCATTTTGGATAAACGTAGCAAATTAAATAAAGTTACAAAATTTGACTAAGCTATAATTTAGACAAAATCTAGATTTCACAAATTCGAGAAAGTTATGTAAATTATAATTTAGATAAAATGACAAATTCTATAGAAATTTGAATTTATACCAAAATTTATGCAAATTATGGCAAAATTTCAATTTAGATAGAGTTTATCTAATTTATATAAATTTGTAATTTATGTAATCGATCTAACTAATTTATACAAATTAGTAGATATGCCTTTGTCGAAGTATTATACACACTTATACAAGTGAGAAAATACCGAGTTCGTGATCTTTGATAGTGTAGAAATTACAAGTTTGAATCAAATTTCTAAAAGTTATTTAAGTTGAAACACGTTTAAATGAATTGTGATGAAGCGAAAAGTGTACCGCTTTTAAGGGGTCATTTAAGCCTTAAATCGTATTTATTTGATCAAATATTGCCCTAAATCGTTCCTTTTGTCATTTTAGGTACTTTTGAGGAGAAATCTGGAAAAGGAAGCATTTTGGACGTTTTTGGAGCATTAAAGTGAAGAAAACGACAAAGTCTCAAAATTGTGCTGGAAATTACCTTTGACGGCGTCAGGATTTGTTCTGGACGGCGTCATGGCTTGGCAAAAGTGGTGGATGTGAAAATTACTCATGATAAGCCAGAGAAATTTGCATGGAATTCTGACGGCGTCACGCTTTAATGTGATCAAGGTCGTCACGGCTTAATTTAAAGAGGGACGGCGTCACCCCTAAGTCTGACGGCGTCAAGCCTTGATAAGCCATAACGGATTTTGGAGAGCTAAAGAGGGACGGCGTCAAGAAGGCCATCCGGGAACCCTAAAAGCGGCGAGGTGACGGCGTCACACTCCATAACGTGACGCCGTCAGATCTGAAAGTCTATATATAGTTTTGCAATTTTTTGTCATTAGTGTGGAACTTATTGGGGAACTTTGTGTGTGAAAACCCTAAGACAATTTTAGCAGCTTTTTCAAGGCTTTTTGCCTTGAGATCTTCCATGTTACATTGAAGATAAGTTATCAATTAATCATTCAATATGTCTATGTGTTGTTTGATTCTATCTTGTTCTTGTCTTTTGTTTAACATGCTAGGCTAGATTTATCTTGTGTTTGCTTAGATCTAATGAAACCTAGCTATTGATTATTGGTTATTAGTGTGTTATTAGTTGTATTGGATGATTGTTCATCTATGTTAGGCTTAAGAAAACTGGCTAACTTCCTATTCGGTAACTTGCTTGAACGTCTTAAGAAACATGAACCAATGCGTACTAAGGTTTTTATGGTTGTATTTAATGCACAAGCGAATTCTAGTGATCCCATGTTAGGAGCTTCCTAGCCGGCTCGACATAGGAGTGAAGTAGGAGCTTGTAGAGTTGGGGAAGTACGTACGCCACCCCACGATTGGTATTAAGGAATACACCCGTCATCCACGCAATTAATACACACTAATCAACCGGTAAAAGATAGTTAGGGAGTAAGGAAATCTAAGTAAACACATTTCTCTCCACATAAGTTTTACCACCTTTTCATTTTCTGTTATTTTATTTTATTTGCATTCGTAGTAATTTGGGTTAGTTGACTAGCAACTAATTCCGCCCACTCTTTCAAACCCGAGATTTTACTTGCTTTCATAAAATTATAAAAACATAAAAAGAATCTTCTCTCACCCTTAGACCTATTAGAGTAGTTTTTCATACCTAACGAACACTATTCCCTGTGGAGAACGATCAATCCCCCGTACTTACCACTACACTACACTACATCGGTCAGGTACACTGCCTGGTGGGGTTGTAAGCCTCTCGAGATCCCTTGAGAGGTAAAACCTGTTGTAAGGTTGCAAAACCACG
Source organism: Artemisia tridentata subsp. tridentata (assembly GCA_021014915.2). Lineage (NCBI taxonomy): Eukaryota > Viridiplantae > Streptophyta > Magnoliopsida > Asterales > Asteraceae > Artemisia > Artemisia tridentata. The sequence continues at coordinate 186,374,659 of CP139505.1, read as the reverse complement.
CATCAAGTTTTTGGCGCCGCTGCCGGGGAATAGTTATTGTTTAGGTTGAATTTTTATTTTATAGGTCTACTCACTAGATTCCTTTCTAGTGAGATTTTTATTTTATTTTTCTAGGTTTTCTTTAGTCTATCTATTTTCTTCATTTCTTTGTTCGTAACCATTACCATTCGACATCATGGAAGATGGTAATATCCTTAATCCCAACAACCCACCACCACAACAACCACCACCACCTCCTAGAGCCCGTACTTTAGGAGAGTACTCCCGTCCTAGCCACCATGGCTATCGAAACACCATTGAGCTCACTCAAGGAGCCAATGTCACTCCCTTGCGATCCGACACCATCCGGTTGGTGCAAAGCGGATGCGCATTCCATGGACTTCGTTCTGAAGATCCTAATCAACATCTCAAGGACTTTCTCAAAATTGTTGATTCTATAGATCTTGATGTTGCCACTCGAGAGACGACCCGACTGCGTCTCTTTTAATTCTCTTTGCGGGACCAAGCTAGTCAATGGCTAGAGCGCCAACCCGCAGGATCCATCACCTCTTGGGATGATCTCACCACTCGTTTCCTTGCTCAGTTTTTCCCACCGGGAAGAACTACCAAGCTAAGGAAGGATATCTTGATGTTTGAGCAACGTCGAGGCGAAACCCTCTACGGGGCATGGATTCGATTCAAGGACTTACTCCAAAAAGTCCCTCATTATGGCATAAATCTCTGGCTTCAAATCCAAATCTTCTATGACCATGTTGATTACCACACCAAGCGTGCCATCGATCGAGCCGCCGGGGGCAGATTGCGCGACAAAAGCGCCGAGGAATCATGGGAGACCATTGATGAGCTTGCATCCGATGATGATGAATTGTGGCAAGTTTCCCACGACGTATGCTCGGCGGTCAAGACATATTCATCGCCCGATACAGCCAATCAAATCACTGAGGAAAGCGTTAGTGAACTTAAGAAAAGGGTTGCATATCTTATGGAAAAGCAAAAGAGACCCTTAAGTCCACAAAAAGCAACAATTAACTCGGTCTCAAGCGTTAAACAAATACCATTGTCCGAATCACCCCTTAGGTAAAATACTAAACTCTTCCATAAGCACGCTCAACCCAACTCACCACCTCAGGAACTTAGTCCAACATTCGAAGCTCGAATGAGAGAATACATGTCAAAACACTCCGAACGGTTGGCAAAATTTGAGGAAGCCGTCTACAAACAGAAAGAGAAAATGGAAGAGAAGATGGCGGAGATGATGAACCTTTTGAAAGAATACACAAATACAAAAGCTCCTGAAAAAGTGTTGGTGAGGAATGACGTTGAAGTTCCCAACACTAGATTTGTCAAGGCCATCTCCGTCGTCCAAAAGGGCGAAAATGATGGAAGAGGGAAATCCATAACTATGGAAGTTAACAAAATTGACCTCGTCCCAATTAATGATGGAAACACCAATGCCTGCAACTGCGATTCAGACAAAGGCAAGGAGGCGCCCTCTAAGGAGCGCCAATTGGTAGAACCGCCAAAGTCGCAACAAGTGAGGCATTACTTGAGGCACGATATAAACAAGGAGACCATAAATGATTGGGTGAGAAATTATCGACGTACTCATCTACCCAACAAGGAGTCCACGAGAATAGAACCGGATGATGAATCCGACACATTGCCCGGAGGGCAATTGTATGAGTGCCTCATAAGACAAAAGTTAGTGGAAAAGCAGGAATTCTACGGTGTCTTCGAAATACCATGCAGCATTGGAAAACTCAAGTATCTGGATGCGGTAGCCGACCAAGGTTCCGACGTAAATTTGATGCCTTTATCCGTTTATGTCCAGTTAACCGACAAGCTGCCATCCATCACCCGTACTAAACTCTCCTTTGCAAAACATTCTTATGAGTACCCGTTAGGAATTGCAGAAGATGTGTTGGTCAACGTTGCCGGATTCCTGTACCCGGTCGACTTCACGATTATTGAGAGGAATGATATGAATATGCCAATAATCCTTGGGGCACCCTTTCTCGCTACCACTAGGGCACAAATCGATTACGGAAATAGTGCCATCCTAATGAAGAAGGGGAAGAAAATAATAAACTTCCCAACGGTCCCACGACACGAACGAGATGTTGCTCTACAAAAGAAGATGGAGGCAAACTCCAATATAATCCGTGGTGATGTTCGAGAGAAAATCCGTGCATGGGAGGCAAGGATTAAGAGTTACAATGAAAATGAGATTAGGGAATGTAAGGGGGGAAATAACGATTATATTGAGGCTGATAAGCAGACCAATAACCCCGTTGAATTTATAAAAGGAGACTCAGTGCTCCTAAGGCATTCAGAAACAAAAGCACCTACTGATGAACCAAGTCCCTGGTGGTACGGACCATTCACGATTAAAAGTCTACACCAAGATGGGGTAGTAAGCTTGACCAGCACGGGAGGAGGTGAAGTGACTGCGAATATCGAGCGATTGAGACACCACCACCCTGATAACAAGGATTATATCTATCAGGGATACGTCATTACCAATGATGGAATCACGTAATGTACGTGACTTTGAGTCTAGCTACAAGACTCGTTAATAAAGAAAAGCGCTTCTTGGGAGGCAACCCAAGCTTTATTTGCTTTGTGTTTTATTTATTTGTTTGTTTGCTTTTATTTGTTTCCGTATGTGTGTTTAAGTTTTATTATTATTGATTCATGTTAAAAACTAATTTGTGAAAATGCTTTATCTTGTTTTTAACTTCGTCTTAACTACATATAAAGGTATTTTGCAAAAGTTAAGTGTAAGGGAAATCTAAATCGGTTTATTAGAACACAAATGAACATGAATCGTAATAGTAATAAATGAACATACATATTAGTATTTGTTTGAGTCAAATGCTTGTATCGAGTCATAATGATGTTTTGCAGGATTTCCAGGAAGTAAGGTATAGGTTTTTCCAAAAATTTTCCGGAAACGTAACATGAGAATTCTGTCAGATCATTTCTGACGGCGTCAGGCTTTACAACCTGACGGCGTCAGGTTTAATTTTCTGAAAATTTTTGAAAGTTTTGTTTTCATAAAAAGTTTTTATTAAATCTCTAACTTATAATCTCCAGGAATCTGCAAAATTATCATTCCACAAGCATTATATCCTTATATATAGATTTTATCCCGCCGATGTTATGCAGGTTTTCGTGTTTGTTTTCTCAGGTTTAACAGGTTATTTTGGACAAGGAGATGTTTTGGATCAAGCTTTTGGCGATGCATTAGTCATGGAGCTTCAACATTACTTTGGAAGAAGATCTAACCGTGCTACGTCGTTATCCACCGAGCGAATCAGGGGAGTATTTGATTTCATTCTTTTACTTTATGCTTTTACATCTTGTTATTTGAACATTGGGGACAATGTTCATCTTAAGTGTAAGGGGGGGTAAAAGTACGATTAGAGAATACAATTGCACTTGATTTTTGTTTATTTAATAGTAGATGTGTAATAAAAATAAGAGAAATACCTGTTAGGGCAATTTTAGTGCCAAATTTAAAATTTTTTACAACACTTAGGAGTGAAACTTTGGTCTTAATGAGCGTCTCACGGATAGGAGTTATATGACTAGCACAAAAACCGTACCACTAAAAAAATTTTCCACCCCCAAATATGTGAGGTTCGCCCCTAGAATTGGTAGGAAAAGCATTTATGCTATGATGTGTGTACCGGTAGCACTTAGATTCTAGAACTTGCGTTAGGACCATTCCGAGGCCACAAGTGAGACTACATTCGTGTAGTTAGATTTACTACATGATAAGAGGCATTAGGATAAACCCATTGTTTTACACCTGTGTTTTTGTTATAATTACATTGGCTACATTAGTCAAGTAATTCTCCCACACCCTTTGCGTTGTACTCATTTTTAGTACACGATACCCCTAGTACACCCCTCAGAGCCTATCTTTTCGTTTCGACCTTTAAGCATTTTACTTAAAGGAAGAATTTGTTACACCCCACTTAAATGTACACCCAAATCGCCTTAGCCTACCTTGTATGCACTCATTTTTTAGTGCATTATTGTGACAACATTTGTTTAAACCCAAGTTAATTATCTAGTTGATTACATGGTTGCTAAGTCGAGTCATATCCTTGTACATATTGTTTTGGGACGATTGGGACTCATGGGTGAAGTACTAGTGTAATGGAGTAATGGGGAAGAACATCATTTATTACCCCCATATGTGCTAAATATTTTAAAAGTACTCCAAGTGTTTTGATTATCTTAATTCGAGTCATTAGAATAGTTATTTGTAAAGTTATGTAAAAGTTCAAGTGTAAGGGGAATGCAACGCCCCTATGATGTATTATTTTGGATGGTAGGGCAAAAGTGTATGCAAAAAAAAAAAAAAAAAAAAAAAAAAAAAAAAAAAAAAAAAAATCAGAAAAATACAAAAAAATGAGAAAAAGAAAAGTAGAAAAAACATACGGACTACCATCCCGTTTCATTTTATGTTTATTTTATGTTTTTGTTATTTTGTTTTTAGCTTAAGATCGAGTCGAGTCTTGGCTTAGCAACATTGTATAGTACATGTAATTGATCAAGATCTTTAACTCGCCACCAGTAAAATATCCTTTATCCAACAAAACCGTGTTTTCCTTTTCCCTACACCTAACGTTATAACCCATTTAAAAGCCCTCTTTGATAGTTTATCTTAGGTGCTTACGCCTAGTGGAGGAGGTTTTCGATCCTTTCCCAAGCCTATGGTAATCTATTTGCTATGACACTTAGTGAGAGATGTGAGTATCTAAACACTACTTGTGAGGTGCTAGTTTGTAATCTCCGTGCTTATTATGATTAAAGTGGAACGATTATTTGTTGTAATTACTTTTATGTTAGCATTAAATGACCCCTAACTTGTATTTTGATTAGAATAAAAGCGCATTTGCTTGAGGACAAGCAAATCTCAAGTGTAAGGGTATTTGATGAAGCGAAAAGTGTACCGCTTTTAAGGGGTCATTTAAGCCCTAAATCGTATTTATTTGATCAAATATTGCCCTAAATCGTTCCTTTTGTCATTTTAGGTACTTTTGAGGAGAAATCTGGAAAAGGAGGCATTTTGGACGTTTTTGGAGCATAAAAGTGAAGAAAACGACAAAGTCTCAAAATTGTGCTGGAAATTACCTTTGACGGCGTCAGGATTTGTTCTGGACAGCGTCATGGCTTGGCAAAAGTGGTGGATGTGAAAATTACTCATGATAAGCCAGAGAAATTTGCATGGAATTCTGACGGCGTCACGCTTTAATGTGATCAAGGTCGTCACGGCTTAATTTAAAGAGGGACGGCGTCACCCCTAAGTCTGACGGCGTCAAGCCTTGATAAGCCAGAACGGATTTTGGAGAGCTAAAGAGGGACGGCATCAAGAAGGCCATCCGGGAACCCTAAAAGTGGCGAGGTAACGGCGTCACACTCCATAACCTGACGCCGTCAGATCTGAAAGTCTATATATAGTTTTGCAATTTTTTGTCATTAGTGTGGAACTTATTGGGGAACTTTGTGTGTGAAAACCCTAAGACGATTTTAGCAGCTTTTTCAAGGCTTTTTGCCTTGAGATCTTCCATGTTACATTGAAGATAAGTTATCAATTAATCATTCAATATGTCTATGTGTTGTTTGATTCTATCTTGTTCTTGTCTTTTGTTTAACATGCTAGGCTAGATTTATCTTGTGTTTGCTTAGATCTAATGAAACCTAGCTATTGATTATTGGTTATTAGTGTGTTATTAGTTGTATTGGATGATTGTTCATCTATGTTAGGCTTAAGAAAACTGGCTAACTTCCTATTCGGTAACTTGCTTGAACGTCTTAAGAAACATGAACCAATGCGTACTAAGGTTTTTATGGTTGTATTTAATGCACAAGCGAATTCTAGTGATCCCATGTTAGGAGCTTCCTAGCCGGCTCGACATAGGAGTGAAGTAGGAGCTTGTAGAGTTGGGGAAGTACGTACGCCACCCCACGATTGGTATTAAGGAATACACCCGTCATCCACGCAATTAATACACACTAATCAACCGGTAAAAGATAGTTAGGGAGTAAGGAAATCTAAGTAAACACATTTCTCTCCACATAAGTTTTACCACCTTTTCATTTTCTGTTATTTTATTTTATTTGCATTCGTAGTAATTTGGGTTAGTTGACTAGCAACTAATTCCGCCCACTCTTTCAAACCCGAGATTTTACTTGCTTTCATAAAATTATAAAAACATAAAAAGAATCTTCTCTCACCCTTAGACCTATTAGAGTAGTTTTTCATACCTAACGAACACTATTCCCTGTGGAGAACGATCAATCCCCCGTACTTACCACTACACTATACTACATCGGTCAGGTACACTGCCTGGTGGGGTTGTAAGCCTCTCGAGATCCCTTGAGAGGTAAAACCTGTTGTAAGGTTGCAAAACCACGCATCAAATTGCGAGGGCCAAAGTTGTTAATTGCGAAAACTGGTTAAAACTGCCTCAATTGCGAAAATATGGTGAATTGCGAAAGTTGGAGGCGATTGCGAAAACTGCTTGATTTGCGAAAGATAATGAATTGCGGAAACTCAGAGACAATTGCGAAAACCCACCAATTGCGAAAACCTGTGGCAATTTCGAAAGTCTTTGCAATTGCGAAAAGCAGATCCAATTGCGAAAAACTTGCCCAATTTCAAATGTCTATCCAATTGCGAAAATATGACCAATTGCGAAAGATGTTGGAATTGCGAAAGACCACAGCCCAATGAATTGCGAAATATGGCAGTCTACCAACTCTACCAACTCTTGACTTTTTGGACCTTATCCACTGACTTTAGCCACTGTGAGATCTTACCAACTTTCACCAACTTTGACCAATAATTCTTTACAAGAATTACACGCAAGAAAGCAATGATGAAAATCCAAAAACAAATTTTACACCATCTTCATAAATTATTGTCGATCAAAACACTTAGAACAACAAAAAATCCAACCTTTAAATGTGAGATTCGACCAAAGAACTATGAAAGTTTCACTTACCAACTCGTTGAAGCACTAACAAACACAACCTTAAACCTTGATATGAGCGTACGAATCTAAGAAAGAACACAAAAGGTCACGTTTTTCTAACAAAAAAACGCAACAGTTGGATTCTTGCCCACAAACCGAACACAATCTAACTCCTACCTTGTTGTATGGCGTATTGATACCACTTGTTATTGCTTGAACTTCTTCTTTATCATACAAACAAATACTATATCGAATGGGTACTCAAACAAGAACAAGAATAATAAGGAAGAGTGTGGATCGTATGGTACTTATGGTTTATTAGCTTTGAGTGAAAGATAACAAACACAAATAATGGACACACACACTCTCACTTTACAAAATGAGGACCCTCTACAAATGAGTGAGAGTGTGTGAATATATACTCCTATGGCCGGCGCCCTAGGAGGTTTAACATGGGCTTGGAGTGGGCTTGGTGTGGGCTTAAGTGAGTTGGTTCATTAAGTCATCTTTTCTATTCTATTACAACACCAAAAGCCCACTCTTTCTTAACTTAATTATTCTACACGACACACATTACATTTTCTACAAAATGACCATCACTTCATAAAAATATAAATGCTAACAGTTTCTACCTTTTTGGTCACACACTATATCAATCTCATAACTAAGAGCTAGGAAACTAGGCTTCACCTTTAACAGAGGTATGAACTAAGTGGAAACAAATCTATAATCGACGTCGGAATCAAACAGTATGTTAGTCTAATATCCGTTTAAGGAGAACATACCCGTCACGAGGTTCGGGTCCTGGCGTCCTTCTTCAGCATTCATCACAAATACCCGACCACGAGTTGGGTTTCCATTCTTTCCACTGTTTGAGTTTGTTCCATTAGTCACTAAGGCCTGATTCGGGTTATTCTGCACTTGCCCCTGTGCCCTATTCAGCTTAGGACACGTGTTTCGGAAATGGTTCAGGCTCCCGCACTCATAACATGTCCTTGGGTAAAGGACATTAATCGGAGTCGCCTGCATGGCTACTGCTCGACAATCCCTTGCAATGTGACCAGTCTGATTACAGTTGAAACACACTAGGCAGGGTTTAGTCTTCAGGTGGTGGTAGTTGCATTTAGCACACTTAGGGTGAGGACCTTCATATCCCTTACGGCCCGAGCTCGTTGCCACAAATCCTTTTCCCCATTTCTCCTTCTTATTGTCACCATTTGCACCTCCTTGCTTACTTGGCTCACTCACGGTCTTCCTCTTATCACCACTCTTGGACAACGTCCCATTCCTAACCATTTCATCAGTTAAGGTTGCAGATTTCAGTATCGCGCTCTGAAGGGTAAGGGGCTCAGTCGCTTTTACCATCTCGCGAATCTCAGAGACCAAACCATAGATGTACCACTCAATTCTCTTGGATTCAGGAGTGACCATATGAGGTACCAGTCTAGCAAGCTCATGGAATCGATCCGTATAAGCCGTATGATCAGCTCCTACCATGGTATGGTGGTAGAACTCATGTTCCAGTTTCTGCATCTCATTGTCTGGACAATACTCCTCTCTTAACAATGCCTTAAATTCATCCCAACTCATCCCTATGGCAGCTTCTCTGCCCTTAGCCTGAATTTGTGTATTCCACCAAGTCAATGCTTTTCCAATCAATGAACAGGCAGCATACTTCACCTTCTGATGGCTCGCACACTCACTTATGTCAATCACTGACTCCATCTTCTCTACCCATCGAGTATAAGCTATCGCACCTCCATTGCCATCAAAGTCCACCGGTTTGCACGCGGTAAATTCCTTGTAAGTACATCCCTTGTTACCGTTGTTATGGTTCCCATCATTGACGTGATCACTTCCACCGTCGTTGTCCGCTTGGTTATTCCCACTCACGTTGTTTCCTTGGTTGCTGATATGGTCGCCAACTTGGGTGACAATAGTGGGTAGCAATTCCCGTAGTTGTTGGGCGATAATAGTAGCAACATTAGAAGTCTCATTGCCGGTATCGTCGCTTCTCGTGCCGCGACCTCCTGCCCTACCTCCTCGTCCACCAGTCCTTCCACCCCTCAGTGGTGGAATACCTCGGTTAACTCGAGTCGACCTTCTTGGAGGCATGATTCTACAAAGTAGGACATTGGTAAACATTAGATAGGAGATAGGTAGGATAGGTCGGTATACGTGTCGTTCTACTACACTTAACTTCCTATCTGACAATCCAAGAATTTGATAAGTCCATGCCGCATCATGTTATCGTAAAAACGTTGGCCAGGCGTTTTTAAGATAGCATTATGCTGCATTTACTTATCATCATCAGTTTGTGTCATACTATACACATAATCGCACATGTAGTTCCTATAATGCAAGCTATATGAGGATTCATAGGTTATAGTCTAGATTAAACCACCTAATTCTCTATAACCTTGGGCTCTGATACCAATCTGTCACACCCCAAAAATGGCGCAGCGGAATGGCATTTACAGGGTATGACTTTCATAGTCAAGAACACAAGGTGTCTAAATAGAGAAAAGCTACATGCATAACATAAGAAATCTAATAGTCGCAAATTCCCACAACCGGAATAAGTACAAAGATCCAATGTAAACATAAGTCTCAAGGTCAAACCACATCGCTATAAAATATCAAAACGCAACTTCACGGGATATACCCCAGGAGGGTCTTGTCTTAAGTCTTGCTAAGCCAGTCAATACTCAACCTTCTAAGCAGCTTCAATAACACCTGAAAATGTTACTAGAAAACGTCAACATAATGTTGGTGAGCTCGTAGGTTTAAAAGTAAAACCACTGAGCTGTGATAGCATAGTGTAGGACAAAAGTGAGCATGATAACCAATTAGAAGCACAAGTCAAAACAAAATAGTGTCGCGCCAACTGAACCTACCATGATCGTTGCACACATAAACATACACTGTGGGGAGCTACCCGGATAGATCTATCATAATGCTTCGGCTCTCAAAAGAGTTAACAGTTGCGCATTCATGTACACACAGGAAAAACATTTAGTAGCACATAATCGTATCAACACACATAATGTCCAAAATCATGAAAACAGTATAATCACAGCATGAAAAACAGTTAAAATGTCATTTGAGTACCATTTTCCCCAAAGGAAAACATAATGAAAAAGGGGCTACGAGAACTCACCTTAATCAAGCAATGCACAACACAACAACTCAAGGGTAGTATAGCACACGGCAACTAGGACGTCACAGCACAACGGACTCGGCAGGACCTAATAATATAAAAACTCGTCTTAACATATATTCCATAAAATAACCTAAGGCGTAAAAGTTCCCAAAAGTTAAACATTCCCGTTCCCAAATTCGTTTCCAAATTAATTTCGTTTTATCCGTTTGTTAGAGTTTGGTATCATCATTCGTGTAACGGGAGGAGAACACGGACTCAAGAGTACACACGCCAAAAGGAAACAAGAAAACGAAATTTGACGCGGAGAGTGTTGACGAGGACTCGAGTCGAGAAGAGATGACGGAGAGAAACCAAAAAGATAACAAACAACAAACACAACAAATACGATGAATAGATTGGTAAGCATCGATACTTTCCCTAATCCCATTTAGTTATAAAAGTATACTCCTTTTATAGTTTAAAAGTAAAATTCACCATGACTCGTTCGTTCATTGAACGTTTCCAAGTCGAAGGACTTTATTAGAAATAATTTCCAAGGTAGTTTAGGTGACGTGTAATTTATAAATATTATTGTTCGTTAGACATTATTTCCATTGTTTACCCGTTGCGAATCGAATACATTAAATTCATCATGAGTCTAATGTACTATATTCGTTTCATGTCCAATGGTCCAATATGTCTAAAGTCCAATAATATTCCAAGTCTCAATATATATTTCAAGTCCGGTGTTGCAAAAATTCTCAAAGTAATCCGACTACCAATCAATTATCAAAGCAAGTAATAAGGTCAACAAGTCTAATTACGATATTCTACGGGCGACGTGCCTCGAAAAGTTCAATAAACTCGTTCGTTCCATTTTTATCCCAAATCATCTCACGCACACTTTTATTTCTTTATCTCGTTATTAAATATGCAAAATAATAATAATAATAATAATAATAATAATAATAATAATAATAATAATAATAATAATAATAATAATAATAATAATAATAATAATAATAATAATAATAATAATAATAATAAATAACTTTACAAATTTAAATTAAAAAGAAACGTTTTTATTTATTTTTCTCAATTTGTCTAAATCGTGTCAATACAAGTCAAGACTCACGAGTTATTATTACTTTTCGAGTCACGGTCAAATGTTTATTTCCCCTCGGGTCAACACTTTAAACCCGATCCCACACAAACCAAATATACCCTCGGTTCTACTAGTCAGGTCAACTAAGGTCAACATGATGTACAATAGTCCAAATAAATTAACCATGCTTTTGGCTTGTCGAGGCCACGCCGAGTGTAAAACCCTCAATTTTCATCCATTTGAAATTCCCATTTTGCCCCTCTAATTTTTTTTTAATTTATAAGAGCATACAATTGATTATACAAGAGCTTTATACATTTTAACCTAAGTATAAAAATTTAACCATATGTCATTACCTCATAATTAAATTACACATTATAATTACTTTATGTTATGAATGTAAATACAATTAATATAAACTAACCTAAGAAATACACAATAATAATATTTGCTACAAGTTACAAAAATCTTCCTAGCCCATCCACTATTGGACGCCCCATATAGCCCAAGTATTACACAATTTGTACAAGATTAATAGATAAGAATTAGCCCATTAAATCCTCTCAATCAAAGACCAGGAATTTATTGTAATTATCACCTCCCAAAATTAGAGGCCGCTCCTCCTTTTTTTTCTCTCTAAACTCCGTTTCTCTTTCTCCCTCCCCCCCCCCCCCTTTTCATACGAAACAAAAAATAAAAACCACCAAGTTGCTGCCATTTTCTTGTTCTCTCACAATCAAGGGTCGAAGGTTTGCTATGGGTAATTCATTGGTAACTAATCAATGGAATTCTAGGGTTTTGTTTCTCCTTCTTGTTGTCTCATTAAGGTCAAGGTATCATCTCTTATTTTTCTTCCAAGTCGACATATATATGATCATTAAACTGAAATTTTGTCATCATTAATAACATGTATAACTCACCTATTAATCCATTTATTATGTTTCTCGTTAACCAAAAAATCGTCACATAAAATTATGGATGTTAATGTGTAAGAATTAAGGTTTTTGTGATTTTGGTGTTGTTATTTTATGTGTTCGTGTGTAGGTTATTGTTATTAATCTTGAATGATTTATATGGAGTGTTTATAGATATGTTTATGATGAGTAATTTCTGGAAATAAAAGTTATATTGATCACGTGGTTGATTGGGTTAAAAAGGATTAGACGAATTAGGGCTTGTTTGTGAATAAATTAAAACGGTTCTTGAATATTTAGATTACATGAACTGAAATTGGTGTTTGATTCCTTGGATTTGATTGAATAAGTATGTTAATATGATGCCTTGGTTAAGGGTACAAATCATGAGAAATCTTTAAGGTAAAGATAGAGTACAAATATGTTTTCTACTTCCTGGAATTTTTGTATAATTTTCTGAGGTCATTTGGTTAGGTTGTTAGGTGCATACTTTTGAAGTGTAACTGCAGTTACGAATCTGAACATATTGACTTGAACGATTTTACAAAGGGTCTTACAATTGATAATAAAATCTGGAAAAATTCCAGTAGACTCCTAAGACATGTGGGCTACTTTGGTAATTTTTTGGATTTTTAATTTGGGATTCTGTTACGTTTGTAAAATTCATTAATTGGGCTTAATTTTTGGTAAAATCTGTCAATAAGTATGCTTGTGTTATTTATATGTTCAAGGTGTCTCTCTTAATACTTGATGCCCTATACTTGTTTCTATGCCGTGTATGATATGCTAGTGATTTTTTGACTTGTGTGTGAACATGTTAAACTTATTTGATAACCCCGAACCCAAAACCGAATTTAAATATGGAAACTTACTAAATATGGAAAGTTACTAAATATGAAAACTTGGTAAATATGGAAACTTACTAAATATGGAAAGTTACTAAATATGAAAAGTTATTAAAAATAGAAAGTTACTAATTATAGAAAGTTACTTAATCTGGAAGGTTACTAAAAATAGAAAGTTTCTAAAAATAGAAAGAAACCTAAATCATGTAATCTGATTAAAACGAACCTATCGGTAACATGTGATTATTAATTGTTAGGTTCGGTGAAGAAGGAGTGACCTTTCCATTCCTCTGTGACCCATATTTTACCTGGTTGTCTTTCTTAATAAGGTACAGATATTCTGCCCTTTCTTAGTAAGGGTATTTCATGACTTAATTCCCTGATGTTTGATATTCTGATTTATGATCCATTTGGTATTCGTTTGGTTGTTTCATCTGATATGATTCGTTCGTTATCTCCTGTGAATTCAATAGTTGAATCCTTTGATACTTTGTAAATCCAATTGATATTATAACTTCGTATGAAAACCTTTTCTAACTATATCATGATAATGTTTTGAGAAAAACTGTTTTAAAATAATTGCTATTAAACCGAGGCTATACCACTTTTATATGAAGGTTTAATGACTTTTATGAATACTGCTTTTAAAAGAATACGTTTATGAAAATAGTGTTTCCATGATTTCCACAATTACTTAACCTATTTGTACTCTATCTTTTCCTTAAAGATTTCTCATGATTTGTACCCTTTGATATGAACCTTTGCTATGCACCATTTGATATGAGCCTTTGCTATGCACCCTTTTGATATGAACCTATGATTATGATATTTCTGATGACCTTAGATTTTGTGTCATTACTATGACATTCTGTTTGACCCTTCAGTTTGATACCCGAGCTATTATGTATTCTGTATCTGTATCACTAGTCATGGGGGTTCCATGACCATGTCATTGATGCACCAATGGCATGACTCTAGGGTGGTTGAGTGATGTTCCACCCCGTCCCTTTTATTATGATATATATATGGCCACGATGATTATGATTTCTGCAGGGGCGTATGGATGCATCCTAGATATGATCTGTTATGTTATATGATATATTTCTGGTGACTGGTGCTGTGTGCAATACACGCCTTTCATAATTCTGGGAGCTGATCACTCCATTATGTTACTTTTGGTTACTTATGAAGATTATGATTATGATGTTATGTTATGATACGTTTCTGGTTCCCAACCTGGTAGATAATTATGATCACATCTGCTTTAAAAATTCGTACGTTAATCTGTCGCGGTTGTGAAGATATTTCGTTTGATGAAATCCGACCCGAGAGTTATTCGGTTGTTTGAAATTTTTGTAATGTATTCCTTAATGAACTGTCAAGATTTCCATCTGAGTGTGATCTTGTTTTGATCTGGTTATGAAGTTTGTTTAGTCATGACTCGAGGTAAACTGTGATTGCAATAAAGGCATGTGCATATGATGCAAGTATTATGACGCCTGGCCAACGTGATAATAGTTACATCTTATAACTTGAACTTATTGGGATCATAGGATGTCTTGAGCAGTTCCTGAGATCAGTCAGTTAGTTGATTCAGAAACTCTATCCGTATAAGAGCAATGTTTTTCCTAATTCTGAAACTCTGTATCTTATGACATCGGTTGAATGGAAAGAATTGAAGGACCAGCTTTTAGAAAGTGGTTTTATCCGTTTGAGTGTGTATCCGTGGTGTACCCAAGTTGTATTCATGAAGAAGGAAGATGATAGCATGAAGTTGTATAGTGATCCCGGGAAGCTGAATAGATTGTGGTTAGAACCGTTATCCGATACCTCAAATCGACGATTTGATTAAATAACTCAAGAGTGTGAAGTTTTCCCAATGATGAATTTTAGAACTGATAATTTTTTAGTTACGTTTAAAGGAACAAGATGTTCCTAGAATTGCCTTCCGTATTCGTTTTGATCTCTATGAGTATTGTTATGTCGGTCGTATTGGCTACTGCTCCGACTATTCCTATGAACTTGATGAATCGTGTCTAGAGACGAAAGGGAAACACGGAAATCATCTTCGTATTCTGTGCTGAGGTTTCTACATCAGAAGAAGCTATATGTTATACTCTCGAAGACTAAATTTTGGGTTGGGATGAAGAATGAGAGGAGAAATTTTGAGAAGCTGAAAAGAGAATTGTTTCTAGTCAAGAAGGGGACTTATGGTATCAGAGAAATTTTGGATTGGGATGAAGAATGAGAGGAGAAATTTTGAGAAGCTGAAAAGAGAATTGTTTCTACTCAAGAAGGGGACTTATGCTTTTGTCCCTATTGCAACACGGGAAGATTGTTGGTACAGCTAGAACCCAAGAAGCGAACTATCCGACGCATGACTTGGGAGTGACTGGTGACAGGCATGAAGAAGCTCGGGAGCAAGACGGTGGAGCGTGATCTATGTTAGAAGACTTGAAGGAAGCGGTTTTGATTGAAGCATACTATTGGCTCTATTCATCTTAGTTGTACTGTTAGGAGTAGAAACTTGCAGCAGAAATTTTGATGGAATGGTATGAAGACGGTTGTGACTACATTAGTGGTGAAGTGGTTGGCGTGTCAACAGGTTAAGATTCAGTATCAACGTACAAGTGGTTTCCTTTAGTGTTGGATGTTCGTATGTAGAAGTGAGATTAAACTTTCAGGGATTTTGTAACGGAAATTCCACGCACATTTAGGAAGGACAACACGACTTGAGTGGTAGAGGACGGTTTGACTAGGTCGGCTCACTTGGAAGATTGGCAGTGATTTCTTTCGGCAGAAGATTATTCAAAACTACATGGCGCACCTGCAGTGATCGTGTCAGAGATTTGCGTTTCAACATCACCTTCCTAGGAAGAGCTACTGAAGGCTTGAGGGACCAGACTCGAGTTGGTAATGCTTTGCACCTCCAAACCGATGAATAAGCAGAACAACTATTCGAGCTTGGAAGATGTGTTGAGCAGGAATTTTGACAGAGCTGAAGAACACCTTTTGGGGTAAGTTAGGTTAGGGAGCTGTTTTTGAAGGGCCTGAGTAAATTCAATGACTAATGGATTAGTTATCATGTTGGAAGAGAAATTCTGAAACTTTAGATCGGGAATTGGTGTGTTCCGTGTGATGTTCCGTACAACAGGGTTGGGTGTTTTAGCGTTTGAGGAAGATTTAGTTCACGACACGTTAGACCTTAGATTTATTCTGATCCGTGCGATTATTCTACCTATTCCATTAAACTTCTGATACGTTTTGATATTCCGATATGTGCTTAGCTGATCGTCGATACGAACATGTTACCACCTCTATATGAAACTTTTGAGACGTTTGGTAATTTCGATATGTGCTTCTCTGATTATTAGACAGTTCCTCAGTTCACTTAGAATCTCGATAGGGTTGATGAGATTTTACCGTGTAGCACTGCCTCTGTATTTGCCTCATGTGTACATGTATTTCATGTATCTCTTAGTGAGATTTCGAATATCATCTGTCATGTATATGTTCCGCATTCGTTCGATCGAGATTGTTATGATTTGTCTGTTATTGAAGATCCTGAGGCTATCTTGGAGCGTCAGGATCGGGTCACGAGAAATTGAAAGAATTATACATATATGTCATCCACACATCTTCTGTGATTCGATACATTTGCATCCGATCTCTCTACTCAAATTTTGAGGACGAAATTTTTCTTCTAGAGGGGAAGAGTTGTAAAACCCTCAATTTTCATCCATTTGAAATTCCCATTTTGCCCCTCTAATTTTTTTTTTAATTTATAAGAGCATACAATTGATTATACAAGAGCTTTATACATTTTAACCTAAGTATAAAAATTTAACCATATGTCATTACCTCATAATTAAATTACACATTATAATTACTTTATGTTATGAATGTAAATACAATTAATATAAACTAACCTAAGAAATACACAATAATAATATTTGCTACAAGTTACAAAAATCTTCCTAGCCCATCCAATATTGGACGCCCCATATAGCCCAAGTATTACACAATTTGTACAAGATTAATAGATAAGAATTAGCCCATTAAATCCTCTCAATCAAAGACCAGGAATTT
Source organism: Artemisia tridentata subsp. tridentata (assembly GCA_021014915.2). Classification (NCBI taxonomy): domain Eukaryota; kingdom Viridiplantae; phylum Streptophyta; class Magnoliopsida; order Asterales; family Asteraceae; genus Artemisia; species Artemisia tridentata. The sequence continues at coordinate 186,357,572 of CP139505.1, read as the reverse complement.
ATTGTAATTATCACCTCCCAAAATTAGAGGCCGCTCCTCCCCTTTTTTTTCTCTAAAATCCGGTTCTCTTTCTCCCTCCCCCCTTTTCATACGACACAAAAAATAAAAACCACCAAGTTGCTGCCATTTTCTTGTTCTCTCACAATCAAGGGTCGAAGGTTTGCTATGGGTAATTCATTGGTAACTAATCAATGGAATTCTAGGGTTTTGTTTCTCCTTCTTGTTGTCTCATTAAGGTCAAGGTATCATCTCTTATTTTTCTTCCAAGTCGACATATATATGATCATTAAACTGAAATTTTGTCATCATTAATAACATGTTTAATTCATATATTAATCCATTTATTATGTTTCTCGTTAGCCATAAAATTGTCACATAAAATTATGGATGTTAACGTGTAAGAATTAAGGTTTTTGTGATTTTGGTGTTGTTATTTTTTGTGTTCGTGTGTAGGTTATTGTTATTAATCTTGAATGATTTATATGGAGTGTTTATAAATATGTTTGTGATGAGTAATTTCTGGAAATAAAAGTTATATTGATCACGTGGTTGATTGGGTTAAAAAGGATTAGACGAATTAGGGCTTGTTTGTGAATAAATTAAAACGGTTCTTGAATATTTAGATTACATGAACTGAAATTGATGTTTGATTCCTTGGATTTGATTGCATAAGTATGTTAATATGATGCCTAAATGAGTTGTGGGTAAGTGGTGTAAGCTTATATGCAAGAATTGATAATTAAAATGGTGTTAAACGTGGCCTAATATGGAGTTGTGTTATTTACTGTTTTACATGTCGAATTTGTATGGTTCATGAGATGAGTTTAAATGAGCTATAAGTATGGATTTTGTTTGTAAACTTAGTTTAGAGTCCTATGAAAGTATTCCAATTGGTTTGAACGAATTTGAGTGTGATATGAATGTTTTTCTGAATTTTATGTGTTCGTATGTCAAAATGTGGTTGCTGAGTTAATTTTCAGTCAGTTTCTTCGATTTTTATTTTCCTAACCATATCGAGTTAGAAGCCACAATTTTACAGGAGCCATCTTTATTATGTTTTCTACCTCCTGGAATTCTTGTAGAATTTTATGAGGTAATTTGGTTATGTTTTTAGGTGCATACTTTTGAAGTGTAACTACAGTTACCAATCTGAACACATTGACTTGAACGATTTTACAAAGGTTTTCCAATTGATAATAAAATCTGAAAAAATTCCAGTAGACTCCTAAGACATGTGGGCTATTTTGGTAATTTTTTGGATTTTTACTTTGGGATTCTAGTATATTTTAAAAATTCATTAATTGGGCTTAATTTTTGGTAAAATCTGTCAATAAGTATGCTTGTGTTATTTATATGTTCAAGGTGTCTCTCTTAATACTTGATGCCCTATACTTGTTTCTATGCCGTGTATGATATGTAGTGATTTTTTGACTTGTGTGTGAACATGTTAAACTTATTTTATAACCCCGAACCCATAACCGAATTTAAATATGGAAACTTACTAAATATGAAAAGTTACTAAATATGAAAACTTGTTAACTACGGAAACTTACTAAATATGGAAAGTTACTAAATATGAAAAGTTAGTAAAAATAGAAAGTTACTAATTATAGAAAGTTACTTAATCTGGAAGGTTACTAAAAATTGAAAGTTTCTAAAAATAGAAAGAAACCTAAATCATGTAATCTGATTAAAACGAACCTATAAGTAACATGTGATTATTAATTGTTAGGTTCGGTGAAGAAGGAGTGACCTTTCCATTCCTTTGTGACCCATCTTTTACCTGGTTGTCTTTCTGAATAAGGTACAGATATTCCGCCCTTTCTCAGTAAGGGTATTTCATGACTTAATTCCCTGATGTTTGATATTCTGATTTATGATCCATTTGGTATTCGTTTGGTTGTTTCGTCTGATGTGATTCGTTCGTTATCTCCTGTGAATTCAATAGTTGAATCCTTTGATACTTTGTAAATCCAATTGATATTATAACTTCGTGTGAAAACCTTTTCTAAATATATCATGATAATGTTTTGAGAAAAACTGTTTTAAAATAATTGCTATTAAACCGAGGCGATACCACTTTTATATGAAGGTTTAATGACTTTTATGAATACTGCTTTTAAAAGAATACGTTTATGAGAACAGTGTTTACATGATTTCCACAATTACTTAACCTATTTGTACTCTATCTTTTCCTTAAAGATTTCTCATGATTTGTACCCTTTGATATGAACCTTTGCTATGCACCATTTGATATGAGCCTTTGCTATGCACCCTTTTGATATGAACCTAGGATTATGATATTTTTGATGACCTTAGATTATGTGTCTTTACTATGACATTCTGTTTGACCCTTCAGTTTGATACCCGAGCTATTATGTATTTTGTATCTGTATCACTAGTCATGGGGGTTCCATGACCATGTCATTGATGCACCAATGGCATGACTCTAGGGTGGTTGAGTGATGTTCCACCCCGTCCCTTTTATTATGATATATATATGGCCACGATGATTATGATTTCTGTAGGGGCGTATGGATGCATCCTAGATATGATCTGTTATGTTATATGATATATTTTTGGTGACTGGTGCTGTGTGCAGTACACGCCTTTCACAATTCTGGGAGCTGATCACTCCATTATGTTACTTATGGTTACTTATGAAGATTATGATTATGATGTTATGTTATGATATGTTTCTGGGCTCGTGGTAGATTTCTGACAACCCTTACACCTTTGATACATTTGTTATACCTTCTGTTATTTCCCAATGCACCATATTCTGTTTTTCTCCATTTCAGTTGACTTATGATATTTGTTCAGATGATCTTGATCTCTCACTCTTTTGACAGATGATATTCGTTTCAGCAGGAGCTTGTGTTCCCTTTTTCTTCATATATATATATATATTATATATATATATATATATATATATATATATATATATATATATATATATATATATATATATGTTTGATTATTCGTTGTTATATATATCTGTTCACTGGGCTTTTTAAGCTCAACCGCATTTCTTTTCCTGCGGCAGGTTTTAGGTTGGAAGCTGGTTTGAGTGGATTAGATTTTGATTTATCTTCAGTTAGATTAAGTTTGAAGTTGTATTTCAGTTTTGGAAATTATTTTGTATAGAGTAGCTACCATTAGAATACCTTTGTAACTTTTATGTTTATAAGTCTTCCGCTTGCGTTGTAAGTTCTGATTTGTCACCATGATGTAGCATTTTAGCCCTTGTCGGGTTGGGGTGTTACAATTATGGTATCAGAGCCCAGGCTGCGACTTGTAGTACATAAAACCTTGACCTGTGAAGTTTGGACCATTAGGCTTCCACTGTAAGAGATTATAAGACAACCCTTGAAGTTTTGCCTTAGGTTTTCCCTGTAGAAACTTTAGTTATGACCGGTGAGGATTGGGTAGATTATGCGATAAGACTTTGATTATTTATCTTTCTTCCGCGCCGCTCTGATTTATGCCTCTGCTTTCAGTTAGACCCTTATAAGATCATTCGTTCTGGAGACCTAGGAAATTTAGCAAGATACGCAATATAAGTTTAGTGATCACATAAGTTTAGAATACTTTGAGACTTTTGTAGTAATGCCTTATAGGTTTCACTCTCTGATGTGACCGCATTCTTTGAATTTCGATCTCCGATTCGTTTACGATTCGTTTGGATACCTTTTCATTCGTTCATAGAATTCATATATATAGGAATCCGATGTGTTCGACACATTCTGTAGTTTCCCTTGCTTTTGCTAAGCATATTAAGGTCCCCTCTGCACTATTAGAATCTGCTTTACTCGTTTCTATTCCCATAAGAAAACTTGTGATTATCCATCACAAGTATCGAAATTATCCAGTATGTTTTGAAGGTATTGGAAGATAAGTCCGTTCTTCTAATCTGTTCCTTTGGGAATGTTTAATTCAATGTTATTTTGAATATGGATTTGTTGACTAAGCATCGAGATGCTAACAACAGTCATATTGGATTTGTAATCTTTGACGATTTGAGAAACTCAAACTCTGTACCATGGTTCCCAACCTTGTAGATAATTATGATCACATCTGCTTTAAAAATTCGTACGTTAATCTGTCACGGTTGTGAAGATAATTCGTTTGATGAAATCCGACCCAAGAGTTATTCGGTTGTTTGAAATTTTTGTAATGTATTCCTTAATGAACTGTCAAGATTTCCATCTGAGTGTGATCTTTTTTTGATCTGGTTATGAAGTTTGTTTAGTCATGACTCGAGGTAAACTGTGATTGCAATAAAGGAATGTGCATATGATGCAAGTATTATAACGCCTGGCCAACGTGATAATAGTTACATCATATAACTTGAACTTATTGGGATCATAGGATGTCTTGAGCAGTGCCTGAGATCAGTCAGTTAGTTGATTCAAAAACTCTCTCCGTATAAGAGCAATGTTTTTCCTAATTCTGAAACTCCGTATCTTATGACATCGGTTGAATGGAAAGAATTGAAGCACCATCTTTTAGAAAGTGGTTTTTATCCGTTTGAGTGTGTATCCGTGGTGTACCCAAGTTGTATTCATGAAGAAGGAAGATGATAGCATGAAGTTGTATAGTGATCCCGGGAAGCTGAATAGATTGTGGTTAGAACCGTTATCCGTTACCTCGAATCGACGATTTGATTAAATAACTCCAGAGTGTGAAGTTTTCCCAATGATGAATTTTAGAACTAATTATTTTTCAGTTACGTTTAAAGGAGCAAGATGTTCCTAGAATTGCCTTCCGTATTCGTTTTGATCTCTATGAGTATTGTTATGCCGGTCGTATTGGCTACTGCTCCGACTGTTCCTATGAACTTGATGAATTGTGTCTAGAGACAAAAGGGAAACACGAAAATCGTCTTCGTATTCTGTGTTGAGGTTTCTACATCAGAAGAAGCTATATGTTATACTCTCGAAGAGTAAATTTTGGGTTGGGATGAAGAATGAGAGGAGAAATTTTGAGAAGCTGAAAAGAGAATTGTTTCTACTCAAGAAGGGGACTTATGGTATCAGAGAAATTTTGGATTGGGATGAAGAATGAGAGGAGAAATTTTGAGAAGCTGAAAAGAGAATTGTTTCTACTCAAGAAGGGGACTTATGCTTTTGTCCCTATTGCAACACGGGAAGATTGTTGGTACAGCTAGAACCACAAGAAGCGAACTATCCGACGCATGACTTGGGAGTGACTGGTGACAGGCATGAAGAAGCTCGGGAGCAAGACGGTGGAGCGTGATCTATGTTAGAAAACTTGAAGGAAACGGTTTTGATTGAAGCACACTATTGGCTCTATTTATCTTAGTTGTACTGTTAGGAGTAGAAACTTGCAGCAGAAATTTTGATGGAATGGTATGAAGACGGTTGTGACTACATTAGTGGTGAAGTGGTTGGCGTGTCAACAGGTTAAGATTCAGTATCAGCGTACAAGTGGTTTCCTTTAGTGTTGGATGTTCGTATGTAGAAGTGAGATTAAACTTTCAGGGATTTTGTAACGGAAATTCCACGCACATTTAGGAAGGACAACACGACTTGAGTGGTAGAGGACGGTTTGACTAGGTCGGCTCACTTGGAAGATTGGCAGTGATTTCTTTCGGCAGAAGATTATTCAAAACTACATGGCGCACCTGCAGTGATCGTGTCAGAGATTTGCGTTTCAACATCACCTTCCTAGGAAGAGCTACTGAAGGCTTGAGGGACCAGACTCGAGTTGGTAATGCTTTGCACCTCCAAACCGATGAATAAGCAGAACAACTATTCGAGCTTGAAGATGTGTTAAGCAGGAATTTTGACAAAGCTGAAGAACACCTTTTGGGGTAAGTTAGGTTAGGGAACTGTTTTTGAAGGGCCTAAGTAAATTCAATGAATAATGGATTAGTTATCATGTTGGAAGAGAAATTCTGAAACTTTAGATCGGGAATTGGTGTTTTCCGTGTGATGTTCCGTACAACAGTGTTGGCTGTTTTGGCGTTTGAGGAAGATTTAGTTCACGACACGTTAGACCTTAGATTTATTCTGATCCGTGCGATTATTCTAACTATTCCATTAAACTTCTGATACGTTTTGATATTCCGATATGTGCTTAGCTGATCGTCGATACGAACATGTTACCACCTCTATATGAAACTTTTGAGACGTTTGGTAATTTCGATATGTGCTTCTCTGATTATTAGACAGTTCCTCAGTTCACTTAGAATCTCGATAGGGTTGATGAGATTTTACCGTTTAGCACTGCCTCCTAATTTTCCTCATGTGTACATGTATTTCATGTATCTCTTAGTGAGATTTCGAATATCATCTGTCATGTATATGTTTCGCATTCGTTCGATCGAGATTGTTATGATTTGTCTGTTATTGAAGATCCTGAGGCTATCTTGGAGCGTCAGGATCGGGTCACGAGAAATTGAAAGAATTATACATATATGTCATCCACACATCTTCTGTGATTCGATACATTTGCATCCGATCTCTCTACTCAAATTTCGAGGACGAAATTTTTCTTCTAGAGGGGAAGAGTTGTAAAACCCTCAATTTTCATCCATTTGAAATTCCCATTTTGCCCCTCTAATTTTTTTTTTTAATTTATAAGAGCATACAATTGATTATACAAGAGCTTTATACATTTTAACCTAAGTATAAAAATTTAACCATATGTCATTACCTCATAATTAAATTACACATTATAATTACTTTATGTTATGAATGTAAATACAATTAATATAAACTAACCTAAGAAATACACAATAATAATATTTGCTACAAGTTACAAAAATCTTCCTAGCCCATCCAATATTGGACGCCCCATATAGCCCAAGTATTACACAATTTGTACAAGATTAATAGATAAGAATTAGCCCATTAAATCCTCTCAATCAAAGACCAGGAATTTATTGTAATTATCACCTCCCAAAATTAGAGGCCGCTCATCCCCTTTTTTTTCTCTAAAATCCGGTTCTCTTTCACCCTCCCCCCTTTTCATACGACACAAAAAATAAAAACCACCAAGTTGCTGCCATTTTCTTGTTCTCTCACAATCAAGGGTCGAAGGTTTGCTACGGGTAATTCATTGGTAACTAATCAATGGAATTCTAGGGTTTTGTTTCTCCTTCTTGTTGTCTCATTAAGGTCAAGGTATCATCTCTTATTTTTCTTCCAAGTCGACATATATATGATCATTAAACTGAAATTTTGTCATCATTAATAACATGTTTAATTCACCTATTAATCCATTTATTATGTTTCTCGTTAACCATAAAATCGTCACATAAAATTATGGATGTTAACGTGTAAGAATTAAGGTTTTTGTGATTTTGATGTTGTTATTTTATGTGTTCGTGTGTAGGTTATTGTTATTAATCTTGAATGATTTATATGGAGTTTTTATAAATATGTTTGTGATGAATAATTTCTGGAAATAAAAGTTATATTGATCACGTGGTTGATTGGGTTAAAAAGGATTAGACGAATTATGGCTTGTTTGTGAATAAATTAAAACGGTTCTTGAATATTTAGATTACATGAACTTAAATTGGTGTTTGATTCCTTGGATTCGATTGCATAAGTATGTTAATATGATGCCTAAATGAGTTGTGGGTAAGTGGTGTAAGCTTATATACAATAATTGATAATTAAAATTGTGTTAAACGTGGCCTAATATGGAGTTGTGTTATTTACTGTTTTACATGTCGAATTTGTATGGTTCATGAGATGAGTTTAAATGAGGTCTAAGTCTGGATTTTGTTTGTAAACTTAGTTTAGGGTCCTATGAAAGTATTCCAATTGGTTTGAACGAATTTGAGTGTGATATGAATGTTTTTCTGAATTTTATGTGTTCGTATGTCAAAATGTGGTTGCTGAGTTAATTTTCAGTCAGTTTCTTTGATTTTTAGTTTCCAAACCTTAGAGAGTTAGAGGCCACAATTTTACAGGAGTCATATTTAAAATGTTTTATACTTCCTGGAATTTTTGTAGAATTTTCTGAGGTAATTTGGTTAGGTTTTTAGGTGAATACTTTTGAAGTGTAACTGCAGTTACCAATCTGAACACATTGACTTGAACGATTTTACAAAGGGTATTCCATTTGATAATAAAATATGGAAAAATTCCAGTAGACTCCTAAGACATGTGGGCTACTTTGGTAATTTTTTGGATTTTTAATTTGGGATTCTGATACGTTTTTAAAATTCATTAAGTGGGCTTAATTTTTGGTAAAATCTGTCAATAAGTATGCTTGTGTTATTTATATGTTCAAGGTGTCTCTGTTAATACTTGATGCCCTATACTTGTTTCTATGCCGTGTATGATATGTAGTGATTTTTTGACTTATGTGTGAACATGTTAAACTTATTTGATAACCCCAAACCCAAAACCGAATTTAAAAATGGAAACTTACTAAATATGGAAAGTTACTAATTATGAAAACTTGTTAAATATGGAAACTTACTAAATATGGAAAGTTACTAAATATGAAAAGTTATTAAAAAAAGAAAGTTACTAATTATAGAATGTTACTTAATCTGGAAGGTTACTAAAAATAGAAAGTTTCTAAAAATAGAAAGAAACCTAAATCATGTAATCTGATTAAAACGAACCAATAAGTAACATGTGATTATTAATTGTTAGGTTCGGTGAAGAATGAGTGACCTTTCCATTCCTCTGTGACCCATCTTTTACCTGGTTGTTTTTCTGAATAAGGTACAGATATTCCGCCCTTTCTCAGTAAGGGTATTTCATGACTTAATTCCCTGATGTTTGATATTTTGATTTATGATCCATTTGGTATTCGTTTGGTTGTTTCGTCTGATGTGATTCGTTCGTAATCTCTTGTGAATTCAATAGTTGAATCCTTTGATACTTTGTAAATCCAATTGATATTATAACTTCGTGTGAAAACCTTTTCTAAATATATCATGATAATGTTTTGAGAAAAACTGTTTTAAAATAATTGCTATTAAACCGAGGCGATACCACTTTTATATGAAGGTTTAATGACTTTTATGAATACTACTTTTAAAAGAATACGTTTATGAAAACAATGTTTACATGATTTCCACAATCACTTAACCTATTTGTACTCTATCTTTTCCTTAAAGATTTCTCATGATTTGTACCCTTTGATATGAACCTTTGCTATGCACCATTTGATATGAGCCTTTGCTATGCACCCTTTTGATATGAACCTATGATTATGATATTTCTGATGACCTTAGATTCTATGTCATTACTATGATATTTTGTTTGACCCTTCAGTTTGATACCCGAGCTATTATATATTATGTATCTGTATCACTAATCATGGGGGTTCCATGACCATGTCATTGATGCACCAATTGCATGACTCTAGGGTGGTTGAGTGATGTTCCACCACGTCCCTTTTATTATTGTTGATGCAAATATTGTTCTAAAAACGTTATTTATATCTTTCGATTACTTCACGTTTTGAGGATGACAAAATGTGAAATCACGATACGTTAAAATCAACGTAAACAAGTCTTTAATCGGAAGATCCCGTTTCTATGCAAATCACTCTAGAACAAAGTTACAACTTGAACTAGTGATCAAAGAAGTGAATTTATGTTTTGAAAATTCACATTTTAAATGGGACAAAACATTTTTTCAAAAATACACATGACTAATTATTTTTGAAATATTAAGAAATGTTTTAATGGAAAAATATGTTTGAAAATCACAACAGCTATTCCCCCCCCCCCCCAAAATCAGCTCCAACCTTCCCCAAATAATTTTTCACCAGAAAAGACAAAATTTGGAGCGTCCTAGTCTAGGACGGCTCCACGGTTCCGTTAAATTTAACGAAGCCGTGGGTTATTTAACGGAGCCGTCCGTACCATTTTTTTTGTAACGTTCAGATTTTTCTTGCCTATAAATATCAACCCCTTTCACAGTTTTAGGCACCCTTCACACATAGGAAAATCCCCTAGCTTAGTTCTCTCAAACCTTTCACTTCTTTAGATTAGTTTTCTTTGTTTCAAGAGTGATCCAATCATCCTTCAAGTGATCCTCTTCATACCTCTTCACTAGCAAGAGAAGAACACAAGTATCCAAGTAGATACAAGGTGTTGTCATCCCTCTTCATTAGCAAGAGAAGAACACAAGTATCCAAGTAGATACAAGGTGTTGTCATTCCTCTTCATTAGCAAGAGAAGAACTCAAGTATTCAAGAAGATACAAGAGTTATAGTTGTTAGGTTTTTGTAACACTTGTTACAACCTTGTTGTATCTTTGCATACATCAAGCTTTCTTATCTTTTGTGAGTGAGAGTGAAGATCAAGTGTGATCTATAGAGATAGTGAACATCTCTTATAGCCATTGGGCTTGTGTGATTGATCAAGAAGATCAAGGGTCGATAGATTAGTGTTAGTTGAGTAGAGTGAAGTGAGTGTTGATCTTTGTGATCGTGTTGAGATCGTGGTGATCTCTTGAAGCCATTGGGCTTGTGTGTTTGGTCACGTGGACCTTGGTAGATTGGTGCTAGCTAAGATTAGCACTCGACATCTAGCTTAGTGTCGGTAATAGGATAAGCGACGTGTACGGTTTTCTCCGCCTGAAGGGAGGTTGTTGATATAGTGTTTGAAACTCTCGAGTGTGGTACTCGGGGAGTGGAGTAGGGCGAAGAAGAGCTTCGTAGCTGAACCACTATAAATCCTTTGTCTCGGTTTGATCTTTCCAACTCTACTCTTTACTTTCATTAGTTTATATTAGTTAGTTTAGTGTGTAGTTCATATTGGTGTTGATTGATAACACATAGAGTTCGAATCAAGGTTTCCAATAGCTAACTTTTAAAACAAGATTTTTAAAAGGATTTTTAAACCAGTAAACTATTCAACCCCCCCTTCTAGTTTCCCACAATTATGATATATATATGGCCACGATGATTATGACTTCTGCAGGGGCGTATGGATGCATCATAGATATGATCTGTTATGTTATATGATATATTTCTGGTGACTGGTGCTGTGTGCAGTACACGCCTTTCACAATTCTGGGAGCTGATCACTCCATTATGTTACTTATGGTTACTTATGAAGATTATGATTATGATTATGATGTTATGTTATGATATGTTTCTGGGCACGTGGTAGATTTCTGACAACCCTTACACCTTTGATACATTTGTTATACCTTCTGTTATTTCCCAATTCACCATATTCTGTTTTTCTCCATTTCAGTTGACTTATGATATTTGTTCAGATGATCTTGATCTCTCACTCTCTTGACAGACGATATTCGTTTCAGCAGGAGCTTGTGTTCCTTTTTTCTTCATATATATATATATATATATATATATATATATATATATATATATATATATATATATATATATATATATATATATATATATGTTTGATTATTCGTTGTTATATATATCTGTTCACTGGGCTTTTTAAGCTCAGCCGCATTTCTTTTCCTGCGGCAGGTTTTAGGTTGGAAGCTGGTTTGATTGAAGAGTGCGTAGGAGCTCTTAGTGGACTACCCTGACGATAGATACCCGTTTGCTTTTGGATTAGATTTTGATTTATCTTCAGTTAGATTAAGTTTGAAGTTGTATTTCAGTTTTGGAAATTATTTTGTATAGAGTAGCTACCATTAGAATACCTTTGTAACTTTTATGTTTATAAGTCTTCCGCTTGCGTTGTAAGTTCTGATTTGTCACCATAATGTAGCATTTTAGCCCTTGTCGAGTTGAGGTGTTACACCGAGACTAAAAGTCTCGATGGCAACTCGATGTCGCTCAAACCATCACATATTATCAATCATAAGCTCACAATATCAAACCCAAATTCAACAATATCGATCAATATCAAACGGCCCTAAACCTGCGGCTAGTTTAACCAAATTCCAAGTCCACATCCGAGTTTTAACTCGATCAAAATAACCACGACAATAATATACTTACCATGGCGAGACCATGGAGGCCTCGGCCTTGAACCACGGCTCGCAAAAACAAACCCAACGGACCTTATGAGGTCTCGGCTATAATCCAAACACAACCATAATCATTCAAAACCAAAACTAACCTAACCCTAGTATCAAAAATGACAACAAGCACGGAAAGGACTCAAGAACAAGTCGACAAGACTCGATACCGTGACCACAACACTCGGCCGTGAGTTATGCTCACGACACCACTTCTATCGACACTAAACTCGACCAAACATGATGATACCAAATGTTTTATAAACTTTTAATTTGTATAAACCCGTTATCCCACCCATACTCGACGTTATCGACCCAAACCCACTCGAATAATGAGTTTTGGACTCACCACCGTGTCTTACAAGGGTGGACACACGGTGGTCTTACCTTATCCCCCACAGATCTACACTTCTCTTCTCTAAAAAGGTGGTGGCGGCGCGTAAAATGAGATGGTGGCGTGTAGTTGAGGCGCGTGTGGTTGCTAATCGGGTTAAGGGAGGCAAGCGAAAGGTTTTATGGGTGGCGGTGAGATGTAGGTGGTGGCGGTAGGTGGCGTACAGTGGTTGCAGGTGGGTGTGGTAATGGCCGAAAGTTGACCGGAAGATGAGAGAGAGGAGGGGGCGGCTTATGTGTGCAAGAGAAAGTGATAAAACCCTAAAATGCACTAGTACAAATCTGGGATTTCGTCACACATGTGGGATTTCAAACGGCCACACAGTAACTTATTTGTGTGACTAAATGTACCAGAATAAAATAAACAGCCACACTTGATCCGACTTGTGTGACCATTTCGTCTTTCCAACTGAGGATACAGTCACACATTTGAATATTTTCGTGACTAGAGGTATCTTGTAATTTTATTTTTTTTTTGATTATTTAGTCACATATAATTTGGGACGTGTGACGGATACAAATAAGTTTGTAACATTAGTCACACTATATATATACATATGTGACAAATATATGTCACACAATTGAACAGTGTGACCAAAATCCATATATGGTCACATGAAGTAATTGTGTATGTGGCTAAATCATATACTCAAGTTTGTCACACATTATTTAAAAGTGACTAAATCATATAGTCAAATTTGTCTCACATTATTTAAAAGTGACTAAATCATATACATGTGCTGCACTTAGTGTTTCCCAAAATAAAATTTTCCTGTTCTCAACTTTTCACAAGCCCCGCCTAAATTTTTCACAAAAATCAAATTTCCCTCCTTCCCAAATTCCCCAATATTTCATTAACCATCCAAATATCCCTCTCAAATTTTCACATAGATCTGGTCTTTCTTCTTCTTCTACCACACTCGCACCACACTCGCACCACTCGCACCACCACTACACTCGCACTAAGACCACCACTCGCACCACCACCACATCTGCACCTGCATGTGCATCCACCTTCTTTAATCAGTTGAGTAAAAAGGATGTTACTAACGCTTTGTTAGTTTTAGATTATGAAACCGATTAATTGTTGGTTTTGATTCTACTATTGATTGTTGGTTTTGTTTGTACAGGTCATTTATCATATGCCCTTTTCGGAGATTCATTTTCTTCTTAAAGGTGCAAAGAGTGCTCCCAAAAATATGAATTTGAAGGTACATCTTTGATTACTTGTCACTTTTTTTTACTTGTATTTGATAACTAAGCAAGTTATTTGGGTATTTTTGCAGGCGCCGCGGAGTTTATTGAGTTTAGGAGATATGTTGGATGAGTATATTTGTTTAAAGGAACAAAAAGTTATTTTGAATCAGGATAAGACTCGTTTGGATCACGGGAAGACCGAGGGAAGACCAAGAGTGCGTTTGGTTGCTGTTATACGAGTTTGGAGTGTAAGTTCGCTTAAGGGTTTCGTTTGGTTCGAGGGTCTCTACTTCCGCCATCACCTCCTCCATCTCGTCATCTTTCTTTTTCTCATCCTTGTGGTATGACGAGTTCACAAATCATTTTTGTTGTCTAATTATTTAAAAACCGATTATAATTATAGTAAAAATACGAGGTTAGTGATTTTGTGTAATTTTGGATTTAGGTGATTTGTTTATTAGTTTTAACAATTTCTTCAAGTTTGTTAGGTGTTAGGTCTAGTAATTTGATGAGGTTCTGTCACTTCTTTGTTAGTTGATTGCTTGAAAGTAGTATGTTCTGTTGTCGTTTATGTTTATTGTAGACTAATTTAGAGTGTAAGGATGCAATTTGATTCAAGTTTGAATGTTTATGCAGTGAGGTTAGTAATTTTGTGCAATTCAAGGTTTAGGTAATTATGTTTTATTAGTGTTAGCAGTTTCTTTGAGTTTATGAGGTGTTCAGTTTGGTAATTTTGATGAGGTTATGTGCTAGTTGATTGCTTAAAAGTAGCATGACCCGTTATGTGCTAATTTTCTTTATGGTGACCTAATTTGGAAGCTATTGATGCGTAGTAAAATATATCTGAGCGTTTTAGGTAGCTTCTGAACAAAGTGCAGTTGGTGTAACTGCTACTTAAAATTATATTAATTTGGAATAATTTCGAGACCTGATGTGTTGTAGGCTTGGTCAAGCATGACTGCTTGCATAAGTAGTTGGATAAACAAACAAACTAATTCGTATTGGTTTAATCACCTACTGACAGTTTTTAATAGTGTTACCGACTGGTATATAAATTCATGTGTGGTTGGATTGAGGAACAGAATACTCGCATGTAATGGGGTTTTCTTACTTTTGCAGTTGTATTAATGTGCATATGCAATTCCGAACTGGTATATAAATTCATGAAACTCCTTTGTAGTATGGCGAGCAAACATAATTTGTACCATGGTTTATCAAGTAACTAGCGCAAACTTTTTGATACCAAGATGTGATTGCAATAAATAATTGGTAGTAGTTTTTTGTGATCAGTCTATCTTTTTGCTTTAAACTGGCTTTATTTTGAGATCCCATATATATCCTATATATTTAGGTTCTTCTTGTTTTCCTTTTATCTTTTAGGTCTCGTCAAGCATGAACGGTACTGACAGTAGTAAGCGAAGCTCTTCTAGCGATCCAGAAGATGCAGAAATAGTGTACTTGAAGGATAATGTGACCATTCATCCAACTCAATATGCTACAGAGAGGATCAGTGGGCGTTTGAAGTTGATTAAGCAAGGTTCTTCACTATCTATGGTAATGTTCGATTGCAATTATGTAATGTTATATACATGTTCTGTTTTTATCATGATAGTAAGACATGCTTCTTTTTGCCATAATAGATGTGGATACCTTATAAAGGCCAAAGCTCAAATGCGAGGCTGTCTGAGAGAGGTTAGCGTCCATGTTTTGATATTTTATATGTATTTATGCGTATAATTATCTTCTGACGGTGCACCTCATAGGATATTTTTTCATTCCTTTAAGAAATTACAATGGCGTGGTAAAACATGATGGCATCTGATTTTGGAGTGTAAGTTCGCACGGATGCTGCTGCTCGTGGCACTGACATTCTGAATGTTTCGCATGTTATACAGGTTCTTGAAACCTTAAAAAAAATTGTTTCCATTTAGTTGATTTTATTTATAATTGTACAATTTAATGTTCATTAAGGGATCTGATTTTCGATGTTTTCTGTTTGAGTGCAGGCATAATTTGCCACGTCTGTCGTAGATTTCAAGGGTTATCTTTGACAAGGGAGCTCTGCTGTTCACAACTGTTGGCAATGATGCAACATTTCAGCCTAATCCTAATTCTGTTTATCAGACAGAACACCTCTCGTACTTCAAATTTGTTGGAAGAGTTGTAAGTGCCTCACTTTTTTTTTTCTAGAACTTAAATTTGCTTAGTTGGTTTGACTTAAAAGCTATTTGGCATTAATTACAAAACAAATTAAAAATTTGCTTGGTCGGTTTGACTTAAAAGCTGTTTGATGGTCAGTTGCTTGATGTTCATTTCACAAGATCCTTCTACAAGCACATCCTTGGGGTGAAAGTGACATATCATGATATTGAAGCGATTGATCCGGGTTACTTCAAGAACTTGAAGTGGATGCTTGAGGTTTGTTTGAAAGTATTATTCAAATAAACTTTTGAGCTTGTGTTAGGTTTTATAATAATGATTAAAGCTAATTGCATCTTGTGTGTGTAATATTTCTGCAGAATGATATTAGTGATGTCTTGGATCTAACGTTTAGTATCGATGCTGATGAAGAGAAGTTAATATTGTGTGAAAGAACTGAGGTAAGGCTTCTGTAACTCTAATTTTAGAATTAGTTAATACTTATGGGATTCTTATGGTCATTGTAATGACACTAAATTTGATTTTTCACAATCCAGGTTTCCGACTATGAATTGATCCCTGGTGGAAGAAATATCCGAGTGACAGAGGAAAACAAACATAAATATGTCGATTTAATTGCTGAGCATCGGTTAACCACTGCTATACGGCCTCAAATAAATGCTTTTTCGGAAGGGTTTAATGAATTGATTTCTCGGGATTTGATATCCATCTTTCATGATAAGGAATTAGAACTGTTGATTAGTGGACTTCCTGATATTGATTGTAAGTTCCCTATTTCTATCTCAGGTATCACTATAACTACTGTACTTTTGTTCTAATATGTATGCATATCTGACAAGGCGTACACTAGAGATGAAGTTCTGATGATGGTATAACTAAAAAGACAAGACTTGATAGATTTTCTGCTTTTCTTAATTTAGATTATAATCTGGTACTGACTTGTATGTGTTTTCACCTCGATGTTTACAGGAAAAGGAAATGGTGAATACACTTCAATTCAATCTCTCATACCTGACTGTGTATGTTTTTATCAAGCGATTTCTCAAAGCTACAGAGTCTCACAAAGAGGTATGGCCTTTCATGTGATTTTATTTCTATCAGTTCTTTGACTATTCTGCAGGATTGTGAGTGCTCAAAATGGCATCAAACCGTCACTGCCATTACCTGAGACCAAGACTTCAAAGAAGAATGCCAAGAAACAACTTCAGTTACTTTCATGAATCAGAGAAAAGATAAAAAGGTTGGATGAAGAACATGAAGCCCTTGAAACTGCTAGTGTATTAGTTACAACTGTTAGTACTGCTAGTGTATTAGTTACAACTGTTAGTTATAAGTTAGTACTGTTGGTTCATATAGTTAGTACTGCTTATATGATATGTGTTAGTGGTTTAGTTATATACATTCCAATTTTATTGTATTTGAATTTGTTTTGATATATATTGATTTCTTAAATGTGACTAAAAGATGTATATAGTCACACTTATTAGCACTTTTGGCCACTTTATGCTTAATTGTATGTGACTAAATACCCAAAACAAACATGCTTTGTGTGACTAAATATTACAAAAGGCCACACAAACTAAAAATTCATGTGACCATTGGATGATCAATAGTCACACAAAATACACATTTCTTCACTTTAAACAGCATATGGTCACACTTATTAGCACTTTTGGCCACTTTTTGCTTAATTGTATGTGACTAAATACCCAAAACAAACATGCTTTGTGTGACTAAATATTACAAAAGGCCACACAAACTAAAAATTCATGTGACCATTGGATGATCAATAGTCACACAAAATACACATTTCTTCATTTTAAACAGCATATGGTCACATTTATTAACACTTTTGGCCACTTTATGCTTAATTGTATGTGACTAAATACCCAAAACAAACATGCTTTGTGTGACTAAATATTACAAAAGGCCACACAAACTAAAAATTCATGTGACTATTGGATGATCAATAGTCACACAAAATACACATTTCTTCACTTTAAACAGCATATGGTCACACTTATTAACACTTTTGGCCACTATTTTTTAAATTGTATGTGACTAACTCAAAAAAAAAACACACGTTGTGTGACTAAATCATCACAAACATCACATTTATTATATATTCATGTGGCCATAGGATGGGAAATAGTCACATATACTGATAAATCCAACAAAACTTGTGCCTAATTTGTCACACATATTCGGGTTTTGGTCACTCTTTTTCAATGAAAACGGCCACAAACTAAACAATGTGACCATATGCTACCTACGGTGGCGCAACTTTTCATCACACACACCCAAAAAAACGTGTGTGTGACTATATGCATATCGTCACACATTTTTTGTGTGACGAAAGCCACTTTCTGTACTAGTGATGGGTATAATTGTGGCTTATATAGCCTTAGGACCACATGCAAAACCCTAATGTCCCCCAGGGACTAAAATTGTAACTTAAGACAAGGGTGGGAAGTGGAATTTGGTTATTCTTTTAATAAAACGCTATGGAGATCAATTTGGGTGCCAAAACATCTTCCCTAGAAATTTTTATTTATTTCATTGATCTTAAAACTATTTTTCCAATAAAATTGATTACAAATACACATGTTTTTGTTCTCGAGATGTCACAATTAATTAGATTCACACTATAGACTAACTATTGTGCCATGTCGCGTCGTGCTACATTCTAGGCCTACAAGGACTCGATATAAATAAACCTCATAAAATTAAGAACGAAATTAACAATTCAGACTCGATTCAAATAATGGGTATAACTTTCGTGAACAAAACGTATATTAAAAGTACGGTTGTGCCGATACGCGTTGTGTGCTATTTTCACGTTTTATGTAGTTTAGCTTAAAATTAACTATAAAAACAAATGCGTAAACCTCGAAAAGTAAATTACTTTGGGTAAGGACCATGGAAAAATTGCGGGTTGTTATAGCATAGAACTCTCGAGTTGGGTACTCGGGGAGTAAAGTAGGGCAAGAAGAGCTTCGTGACCGAACCACTATAAATCTCGTTGTCTCGGTTTGATCTTTCCATTTCATTTCTTTATACTTATTGTTTATGTTAGATAGTATAGCTTAGTGTTCATATTGGTGTTGATTGATTTCAAAAAAGAATTGAATCAAAGTTTTTCACAAACAAACTTTTATAACTAACGAAAAACCGGTAAAACTATTCAACCCCCCCCCCCTTCTAGTTTTCCACAATTGGTACCAGAGCCATGTCAGGCAAGATTTTAAAATAAATTATATTTTAAAACTTGAATCGATCAATGGATTTCGACAAATATCAAGATGGGCAATCTATGCAAAGACCACCACTTTTTGAAACCGATTGTTTTATATATTGGAAAACAAGATTCGAAACGTATGTGAAATCAAAAGACATTGATCTTTGGCATATTATTACCGAGGGTGACTTTCAACCGATTGAAAAGAATCCGGAAACAAAAAGGGATGAAATAATTCCCTATAATAAACAAAGTGATAACCTTAAAAGAAAACTAGCCAAAAAAGATGAGGCTAAAATGATGATTTACAATGCTTTGCCGAAAAAGGAATTAAAAGAACTTTTCTGTGTAACACGGCAAAAGAAATTTGGAAAACTTTGTTAGTCACTCATCAAGGTAATAATCAAGTCAAAGAGAACAAGATAGATCTTCTTGTGCAACAATATGAACAATTTTCCATTCCGGAAGATGAATCTATTGATAATGTCTTTGCTAGATTTAATACTATTATTACTAGTCTTAAAGCTCTTGATGAAATTTATTCTAGCAAGAACTATGTTAGGAAGTTTCTTAGGGCTCTACATCCCAAATGGAGAGCAAAGGTCACCGCCATTGAAGAGTCAAAGAACTTGGCGACATTATCACTTGATGAACTTATAGGAAATTTGAAGGTTCATGAAATGATAATCAAGAAAGACTCAGACATAGTCAAAGGCAAAAGTGAGAAAGTTAGATCTCTAGCATTGAAAGCCAAAAAGGAGTCTAGTGATGAGGAAAGTTCGGATTCCGATAGTGAAGACAAAGAGTATGCATTAGCCGTTAGAGATTTTAAGAAGTTCTTTAGGAGAAGAGGTAGATTTGTTAGACAACCTCGTGATGAAAAGAAGTCGTTCCAAAAGAACCGAGATGAGAAGAAAGGAAAGAGTGATAGGAAATGCTTTAGATGCGGAGATCCTAATCATCTCATCGGAGAATGTCCAAAACCACCGAGAACAAACAACCAAAGAGCTTTTGTAGGAGGCTCATGGAGTGATAGTGGTGAAGAAGAAGAGAAGAAGCCCAACGACGAAACATGTCTTATGGCTCAAGCTTCAAATGAGGTACATTCCGACTCTTCTTACTATAGTGATGATAATTCGTCAATAGATGATAATGTACTAGATGATGAATATAATAAACTATGTGAAGTAAGTTATAAAATCATAACTAGAAACATAACACTAAAAGCAACTTTTCATAAACTCGAAGCGGAAATTTTAGAACTAAAAGACCAAGTCAAAAGACTTGAGAAAAGGAATGAATGTTATGTTGGATGCGAATCATGTCATAATCTTAGGTTAGAAAACGTTGAACTTAGGAAAACTGTGTTATGGATCATTAAGTTTGAAAAAGGAACAAAAACACTAGATGACATGTTAGATAATATTAGATACAATGAGCATGTCGGTGCAGGTCTAGGTTTTAATCCAAATGAAGCTTCGACAAGTAAAACAAAACAAGTAAAATTTGTCAAACCCACAAGTTCTGTCAAAACAGAGGACAGTACCATTAAAGGTACAGACAGCACCACTAAAATTAGTGGTACCGTGGTACCGCCTGGTGCTGAAGACAGAACTGAGTCAAGTCTAAAAAAATAACTTAAGTCCTAAACCAAGTCACACAGTAGTTAACAATGTTAAAATACCTGTTGCTAGTAAAAAGGAGGTCAAAAGTTTTTACAAACCTTCGTTAACCCTCGGGCTTGGCTTTGTAAAACCCGATACTAGATCAAAGACTCCTCCACCTAGAAAAACAAATGTTCCTAAACCTCGGTCAAGAACTCCTCAACCGAGAAGTAACTTTAGAAGACCAAGTTATCCAAGTAACTATCCTGTAACTTGGAATAACCTTCAACAATGAAGTTACTTGCCATGGGAAATTTGTACTCCGTTCCAACATCCTAACCAAATGCAACAAATGCATGGGATGTTTAATACTAACAACTTTGGACCCATGAGATATTGGGGACCAAATGTTTGAATCTTTGTCTTATTCAATAGAAATGCTTGGGAATCGACTTGGAGCCCGATGAATGGGTCAAGGATAGTAGATGCACTAATCATATGACGGGTAACCGAAGTCTATTCTCATCATACAAGGCTTACAACGGAGGTAATGTCACTTTTGGTAGAAAAATTAAGGGCAACATCATAGGCAAAGGTACGATTACTCAAGACTCCCTCACTATTAGAAATGTTGAGCATGTAGATAACTTAGGATTTAACTTGCTTAGTATTAGTCAAATGGTTGACAATAAGTGTAGAGTTATATTTTCCGAAGAGGGTAGTGAGATCACTAAGAATGTAAGACCATAGGCAAAGGAGTTAGGAAGAATGGCTTATTTGTTATGAAAATAGGAAATAAGCCTCAGGATAAGATTTGCCTAGCAACCATAGATGATAATTCCACTATATGGCATAGGAGACTAGGTCACACCAATATGCGTTTAATACAATCATTGGCGTCTAAGGAACTAGTTAGAAACCTACCTAAGATTAAGTTTGATAAACACTTTTGTGACGCTTGTAAAGTTGGAAAACAAGCTCATTCTAGTCACAAAGCTAAGAGTATGGTCTCTACCTCTAGATGCCTTGAACTCCTTCACATGGACTTATTCGGTCCATCCGCCGTATGGAGCTACGGAGGAAATTACTACACCTTAGTAATTGTAGATGACTACTCTAGGTATACTTGGACTAGATTTCTTAAGGATAAGACACAAGCTTTCGAGGAATTCAAAATCTTTAGTAAGAAGGTCCAAAATCAACTAGGTTGTACAATAGTCTCAATTAGGACGGATCATGGTCAGGAATTTGATAATGAAGTGCAATTTCGAGTATATTGTGATGCTAATGGTATTACACACAACTTCTCGGCTCCACGCACTCCACAATCAAATGGGGTAGTTGAGCGGAAAAATCGTACTCTAAAAGACATGAGTAGAACGATGTTGAATGAACAATCCATTCCGCAAAAGTTTTGGTGTAATGCGGTAGACACCTCAACTTACATACTTAATAGGATCTTGATTAGACCAATCTTAGGAAAAACACCATACGAAATCTTGAAAGGTAGAAAACCTACTCTAGATTACTTTAGAGTGTTTGGAAGTAAGTGCTTCATACTAAACATAAAAGACTACCTCACCAAGTTTGACCCAAAGTCTTACGAAGGTGTTTTCCTAGGTTACTCCCAAAATAGTAAAGCCTATGTTGTCCTAAACAAAGGAACAATGAAAGTCGAAGAATCACTCAACGTGACATTCGATGAAAGTCCTCCACCAACTAAGAAATCACCCTTGGTGGATGATGACTTAGATGAGGAAGAAGCTATTAAGGTCAATGGCAAGAAAACCTTAGAAAATGACACTGAGGATGAAATAGTTGAGGTTGAAGATGTTGTCAACATTAAGGAATCCAAGAACCATCCAATAGAAAATTTCATAAGAAACCTAAACCAAAGAACCCTTAGGTCACAAGCACAAAACAAAAGTAATTTCTTTTGTTTTATATCGACCGTAGAACCTAAGAATGTCAGTGAAGCGATAAAGGCTGAAAGCTGGGTAGTTGCCATGCAAGAAGAGTTAAATCAATTCACCGCAAACCAAGTTTGGGATCTAGTACTTCCACCTAAGAATCAAACCATCATAGGAACAAAGTGGGTGTTTAGAAACAAACTTGACGAAAATGGCGTCGTAACTAGGAATAAGGCAAGGTTGGTGGCACAAGGCTATAACCAACAAGAATGAATAGATTACGATGAAACTTATGCACCCGTAGTTAGATTAGAGTCTATTAGGATACTCCTTGTGTAACACCCCCTAAATTATGAGTTAACAGCGGAAGACTAATCGGGGTATTACGGGGAGGATCATAGTCATAATCATAGAAAATGGCTCAAAAGAGGCGTTTTGAAAGTTATTATCATTCAAATAATATTTGAGATACAAAAGTGAAATATCAAAGTTGTGAAATCCCATAAAAGGGTGTAGTAGTTTGAATTGAATGACTTAATTTATTTACACCACAAAAACCATCAGTTTAATGCCCACTCCATGTCTTGTCTGCTCCGTTAATTACCTGAGATAAACATGCTTAAAAGTGTCAACACAAAGGTTGGTGAGTTCATAGAGTTTATAAGTAAACAGTTGATGTCAATATTTTTGAGAGTGAGGTGATAATTAGAATAAATACCAATATTGATGAAATACGTAGTGTGTTTCATTGGGTGAAAACCTTAAGTAATTTGTATGTAAATCAGTTAAACACAAGTGTAGGATTTCATGTGAATTACAATTGTAATTTGAAATGGTGATGGTGCCGATTGCATGAGAATTACAATCGTAATTTGAAATAGTGATATTGCAGCTGTATATATATATATATATATATATATATATATATATATATATATATATATATATATATATATATATAATATATATATATATATATATATATATATATATATATATATATTGCCCTAAGTCTCATGACACGCAAACGTTAACAAAGTACCGGGATTCGGTGGGGGAAACAATCCAAATTAATGGCATGAGTTATGGGGAAACAATCCAAATTAATGGCATGAGTTATGGCCCTCGGGTGATAGGGGATTTGGCAATTTCCTATTTTACTTCAAATATAATGCATTGCGACTAATACGACTAGCAACTAAGGATATCCGTCAAGTATTAGTGGAATAGGCAGTCAGCCTCAAAAAGATCTGTTCACTATATTCGCGTTCACTCGCAAGTGATTAATGGTTCATGATAAGAGGGGCTTTTGGCAATAAAGTAACTTAGGCAATATCAATCAGGTGTAGAATACATAAAATACTTGTGTTCTATTTTGTAGCATGTATTTCCCTAGGAGATTGGAAAACATATATAAAAGTGATGAATAAATTCATGGTAATTCGTGAAAGTGTATATTACTTTTGTGAGTGAAAATAAGAATTATGTTTCAATAAACAATTTGAGAGTGTGTCATCATTTGAGTACTATATTTAAGGTAAGCGAGTAAATTTGTAAGTAGAACGAGCATGTATCTCCCCCAAAGAGTATAAAATAAATGAAAGAAGGGGCTATGACTCACCTTGTGGTTAAATGGAAAGGTGAAATGTGAAATCAAGTGAGTTACGTGAACGGCTCCAACACACGACCTGATTGATAGTGAAGTCTGAGAATTTAACTGTTTTGACTTAATACGAATAGTGAGTGTGAAAGTGAGTAACGGATGACGATCTGATTTGTGATGTGAGTGTGTGATATGCTTAAAATGCTTAAAGTTCAAAAATAATATTATATATAAAATTATCTTGTTTTTATGTCTTTGAAATCATAAATATCGTCTTCTTGAAAGTGGTGAAAGGAAATGTTAAGTTAAATCGTTTAAAATTCGTTATATATAAATATAACGTATCGTGTTTGAATATGTTAAAACAAATGGTGAATATGCACGTGATTGTGTTGAAAAGTGTAAAATGTGAAATAGAAATGTATATGAGTTAAAGTTACAGTTTGGTCCTTGTACTTATACCAATTTTACACTTTTTACCCTAACAGCGTTAGTTTTGCATCATTAGTCCTTGTTTACATTTTTAGTCCAAAAAAGTCAAATTTTACATTTTAAACCTCCAACTCACTGTTTTTAGCATTTTCCAACCTTCGTTCACTGAAATGACAGTTTTGGATATGATTTTACAAACTTGGCAGTTTTAATCCTTAAAGCTGAATTATTTTGCAAACTTAGTCCAAAAATCACAAAAAAAAAGTGTGGAAAGATTTCTAAAAGTTTTAATAACTTTATAAAGCTTATTTAAGTCAAACTCAACTGCTTATTGGTCAAAGAGCTTATTTTTAAGCTTAATGGGTTTAACGTGTGAAATTAAAGGCCCGTTAAAGATTTTTTATCCAGAGGGTTTTAGGGGAAGTTGGGCCTAGTTTTGGGCTTATTTAAGGGTCACAAAAAGATATCCAATTAGCTTATATGACCAGCTTATTTATAGAGCTTAAAAAGTGCTTATTGGGCTTTAAGCCCAACTGAATTATATATAAAGAGTTTTAACACGGTTCGAGTAGCACAAGCTTTGAGATTCAAAAAGGGTTCATATCAGCTTATCAAGGAAAACTTATAACATCAACTTATTAGGTGAGCTTATGTAGAATCAAGGTGTGTAATAAAAATCATATGTTGTGTGTATGGTTTTGGTTTAAAATGACCATGGAAAGGTTGCAACTCGTAAAAATGCACACCAAAGAATCGAATGGAGCTCTTTCGACTTGAAAATGGAATCGAATAATGCTAGGACTTGCTTCTTTTCTTTGGAGCTTCTCGACAGTGAATAAACTAGAGAATATAGGTGATATTTGGCTAAGTTTGAATGGAAGTTAATGTATATATGAAATATATGTGTATATATCGAATGTGCATGCATGCAAGTCTCCTTATATCTATTTTAAGGGCAAGTTGGGATTTGCTATTCGATCTTGGCAGTGATTTGAGGGAACATGGAGAATATATCTAACCTTGAAAGTCCTTGTATGTAAGTAGCAAGTTGGTATGGGTTTCGGTTCAAGTGGTATATGTATGTATATATACATGTCAACATATATGAATTTTAGGGGCAAGTGGAGATGACAAGGGAACATTATTAGATTGTGGCAGGGATTTAGGAATGTTAGAGGATTTGCAAAAGATATTGGAAGGACTTTGTGTGTATGGTTGAGTATATGTGTCGAGTAACATATATACTTGTGTCGATATATGTTCAAAAGGTCAAAATAATACATCAACGTGTGATATTGTAGAACAAAGTGAGAAAATGATCATATAGCTTCATACTCGACCAAAGAACATAAAATACATAGGTGGAATTTAGTTAAACCGAGTTTGGATTAAATGGGTGAAAATATGTTGAACTTGTATATGTTTTGAGTGTGATATACTTTGGCTCCCGTTCGTATATCAAACGTTTAAAATAGAGTGTGAGAGTCGACATACCGTTTCCTTGGTGTATGAGGAGTTGAGTGATGCAAAAAGTTGAGTGTGTTGTGTGTCAAAATCAAAAGAAAACGATGCCAAGTTAAGGGGGTTTAGCCGAGTGATATAAGTGTTAAATAAAACTTAAATAAGTTTGGGTTGGGCTGGTGAATAGTACCAGGCCAGAATTGGGCCGTCATTAATATAAGGATCCGTTTGGTGTATAAAGAGTGTATTTGATTTGTCGTGGTTCGCGTGTGAGCTCGTTCCAATATTTGGTGAATCACGTATCAACGTGTTTATGTTATTATAATGTAATAAACAAAAGTTCAAAATTTTCCCATAAAAATGGTTAACTGAACAGTAATGGTGATTAATACTTGATTAATGTTTACAAATTACTGGGGGATTTTACAGATTGCTACAGTACCCACCCGTCAAACAGAATTCCGTCCCAAAATTAAAGTCTAAGGTGGTTGTTAGGGTTGTCTAAGTGAATAAATGTGGGTATTTGTCGCGAATTTTTGATATCACACTAGAAGAAATAATTTGAATGTCTCGCCACCTAGTGAACCTAACGGCTATGAATAGTAATTTCCAACGGCTATGAACAGTGAATTCCAACGGGTATGAACAGTGAATCCAACGGCTATGAACAGTGATTCCAACGGTTATGAATAGTGATTCCAACGGCTATATTTCTCCTTATAAATACCCCATTTTAATTTTTATTCTTCCACCACTCATATTTCTCTCATCAATTCTTTCAAAATGCCGCATCTTGTTATCATTCTTGCGATCGTGTATGTTGTTGTCACTGCCATCTACTTGGCCTACGTTTCTGATTAAGACTATGAATTTTTGGTCGGGGTTTTAGTGATTCTCATACCGCTCGTGGGTTTAGCCATCGGCGTGGATAAGATATAGGGGTAATAGTCTTGCGTTAGGATTGTTAAAATAAGTTTTTATTATGTTTCCATGTAATCTTTAATGAATGTGTAACATGACTTGTTTGTTTTTATGTATAAGACCATGTCTTTAGTTATCGCATTAATGATTTGTTTGTATTTATCGTACAGAATACTCAAGGTGATACATCCCGTCGTGGCTCTCGCTCTCGTAGGTGTAGTGGTGTTTTTCATTGGCTTGGCAGGTCAACCAATTGGCGATTCGGTACCTTACTTAGTGATCTTTGTAACATTAGCACTACCGATGCTAATTATATCGTTATGTATTAATATTCATGGATTTTAATAAAGTTTACGTTATTTGTACTTTCCATAAAATTTTATGAATTTTTGTGATTCTCGAGTTCGTACTTACGTCGGATTTCTTTCATTGGGATGATGGGTAATAGGTGTAGATATATATAGTGTGTTGTCAAGAGGGATGTTTACGAACAGTTTGCATCGTCACAAGGCTTTGCTTTTGAATGAAGATTGTTTTAGGAAATTTGAAAAGATGACTGTTTCATTCATGACATGATTCTTCCTGAATTAGACATGGTGATCAGGCTATGTATAATTGAGGACCAATGATGTGATGCTTGGTTCAATCAAAGTAGTATTGTGTTTCTCAAGAGGTTTTAGATGGTGTTCAACATGTTGTTTTTGTAAAATGGCAACCTGAATAATTTTTCAAGGTAACAATAAATATCGGTTCGCACAATGGTGATGGATTTGAAATTTCTGGGGTGGTAATAGGATAGCTCTGAAATGGATCCTAGAGTTTGTGTGATAATCTTATGGGATGGTAATAGTCTATTGTTCGGTCAGGAATGATATTAACCAGATTCCTAATGGGATAGCAGTGTATTGTTACGAAATGATTATGAATAGAGTAAATGGAATAGAAATTGTAACAGACGTAGGTTGTTATTAGTATGGAACTAGTACAAAATAGAGATCTCATAAGATAGAAAGGTAGCTGTTGCACTCAGGTTACTCCATCGTACCTAAGGTAAAGTACAAAAGGAAATACAACTCTAGAGAGTTCGAACTATGGTTTATTTATTACAACAGGAATCTCTTCTTCTGTTTAAACATTGTTGTTATCCTTTGACGTTGTTGAGGTTCTAACGAGCTTCCATTCTCTTCCACTGGCCTTTTTGTTCTAATTGGTATTCTGGGTTGGACACTAATTCCTGTAGTGCCCTTTTCCACCACATCCGTAGCATACTATGGCTACTGGCTTCACATTAGCACCTGTGAATTTGCAGTCTCCCATTTTGTGACTTGTTCTCTGGCATTTCCCGCACTTAGCAATGCAAAGTCCAGTGTGATGCATCTTGCATTGTTTGCATAGAGGTAGCTTCCCACGATAACCATTTTCGTTAGCAGGTGTGGCGATGCAGTCTCTGCCAGCTTCCTGACTGTAATCTTGTTGATGGTGGTAGTTGTTGCGATCTTGCAGATGATTGTGGTTACGGTTGTTGTTGTTGTGGTACCTGCAGTTGTTGAGAGTAGTGGTTTCTCTCCCATCCAGTTTTCGCTTATGATCATTTCTCTTGGATGTAGTACCCCGTTTAACTTCTTGGTCCAGAAATCCCTGGGTAAGGGTGATGGTAGGTTCAGTCACTTCTTCTGTATTTTTAAGGTGAGTTGGTTTACAACCCGTGAAACTCTTATAGGTACACTTACAAGATGCAGTCGTCTCCCTTTCTCCCGTTGCTCTATTGTTGCTACTCGGACGAGCTACTGTAGTTGCTTCGAGTACTGCAGCAACGATGTTGGTTACCAATTTCCGGATAGTTTCAGGAATCATAGTTGGGGTTGGTGTCGGTGTGGTATTTGCCTTTCTCATTTTGGCCATCTTCTATTAATATCACAAGAAACATGGATTTAGTACTCACATAATGACCGTGTTAGAATAAATTGAGTAATAGGGTGATTGCATGCAAGTCCTAACAATCTTATCACAATGTGAAATTGCAACCAACTGAGAAATCATAAGATCACGACATGTTTGGGTACTATCGTAATTAAATGATCAACTCTTGGTATAGGATTGATAAGGAACAAAGTGATTCATCATCTACAAAAGCTGAAGTTTCAGCAACTTTCTCTTCATTCATCAAGTTTTCTTCCGAAATTTTTCTTTAAAAATCTATGGTTATGGCCCAGTTATGACATGCATAAGGAACCATAACAACCATAGGTAACATCACGGCATGTCCGGATACAATCATTACACACATGAATATAAAGAAACAACAATAACTCCGCATCAATATATAGCAATTCCATAACAAACAACATAATATTAATAACTTAATCAATTGTTTTACAAAACAAATGATACAAGGTCTTTTATTAATGCCCCATGCGGCAGGTTAAGATGCCTCAAAACTACAACTGATGTGATGTATGTCTAACTACTGGAATGTCTCATGCATGTGTCCCTGTGAGCTCTAAAATCCGATTCAGAAGCTTCTGTCTTTCTCATTGTAAAACTGTCATGTGGGAGCGTGTCTCGAACATCTCTGACTGAAGCCTCGTATCCTGTTGGATAAAAGGTCATGTAGGGTGTCGTTGACCATCTTGGGGCTGTCGAGCGGTGTTCTGTCAACGATGTTCAGGAGTGTATCGATTTGATCCTCATGACGCTCCAATTGCGTCATGATGGTGGAAGGAGTAGGTGTGCGGGCAACTATTGTCCTGAAGCTCTCTCCAGTCTTGAAGACTCGGGCTGGAGGAGTGAAAACAGGTGGGAAATAGTAATGATGAAGAAGAACTGAGAGGGTAAATCCTCCTCAGGAGTTGGCTCCTGTTGGTGAGGTGCAAACGGGTATGATTGGATGAGTAGATTAAACGAGTAGTCGGGTCTAACCGACGGTGGAGGGGGTGATGATGGTAGTGGTGGTGATCCATACTGATACTCGGGTGATGATAGGGGTGTCATCCCGATCATATCTAATGGTGGTGTAGTCGATAGAGGTGGTGATGGTGGTATAATCAGAACTACGGGTAATCGTACTTTCTTGCGAGTTGTATGCTTCTTGATAGGGCCATTGGGGTGGCTCCGAAATGGCGTCCTGAATGGCTCGGGATCATAGGGTGCTAAAATCCTGACTTTTCTGCGTCGGGCAACCGGTGCAGGTGGGGGTAGTGGAGTTGGTAATGGAGTCTCCGAATCAGCTGCAGGCAGTCACTGTTGAGTCTGCATATACTGATCATCTGTAAGTGGAGTGTAAGTAGGAGAACTAGACGGTTCTTCGGGTGAGGTGATGAAATATATATTCCCGTCTAGCTATTACGTACGGGTCTTCTGATATGGGTGAGTCTGGGTACCTAGTGCAACAGGTGTCATAGGTGGGGTGTTCGACACTATAGCAGTCGATGTGCTAGGAACTATGGGTGAGGTGACAGATGATAAAGTGCTCTCGGACTCCATGTCTGATGATGAGGTGCTAAGGTGTGAGTCTGTAGACATGGTACTGTAATAACCCGTAAATAGTAAATGTAAGTAATCAATAACATCAAGGGTGTGAAAATAAAGGTGAAATAATCAAGTGTGTGAGAGTAAATGTGAAATAATTTTGATAGGTAATGTATTGAACACGGTGATATGCAGGCACGGAGGGCGTAAAGTGGTATGGTGTAAAATCATTCATTTTGAAAGTGTAGTTATAGTCCAATGTTTGAAAACATTTGGTTCTCTATAATCATGTCTCTGATGCCAATCTGTAACACCCCCTAAATTATGAGTTAATAGCGGAAGACTAATCGGGGTATTACGGGGAGGATCATAGTCATAATCATAGAAAACGGCTCAAAAGAGGCATTTTGAAAGTTATTATCATTCAAATAATATTTGAGATACAAAAGTGAAATATCAGAGTTGTGAAATCCCATAAAAGGGTGTAGTGTTTGAACTGAATGACTTAATTTAATTTACACCACAAAAACCATCAATTTAATGCCCACTCCGTGTCTTGTCTGCTCCATTAATTACCTGAGATAAACATGCTTAAAAGTGTCAACACAAAGGTTGGTGAGTTCATAGAGTTTATAAGTAAACAGTTGATGTCAATATTTTCGAGAGTGAGGTGATAATTGGAATAAATACCAATATTGATGACATAAATAGTGTGTTTCATTGGATGAAAACCTTAAGTAATTTGTATGTAAATCAGTTAAACACAAGTGTAGGATTTCATGTGAATTACAATCATAATTTGAAATGGTGATGGTGCCGATTGCATGAGAATTACAATTTTTAAAATAGTTATATTGCAGCTGTATATATATATATATATATATATATATATATATATATATATATATATATATATATATATATATATATATATATATATATATATTGCCCTAAGTCTCATGACACGTAAACGTTAACAAAGTACCGGGATTCGGTGGGGGAAACAATCCAAATTAATGGCATGAGTTATGGGGAAACAATCCAAACTAATGGCATGAGTTATGGCCCTCGGGTGATAGGGGATTTGGCAATTTCCTATTTTACTTCAAATATAATGCATTGCGACTAATACGACTAGCAACTAAGGCTATCCGTTAAGTATTAGTGGAATAGGCAGTCAACCTCCAACAGATCTGTTCACTATATTCGCGTTCACTCGCAAGTGATTAATGGTTCATGATAAGAGGGGCTTTTGGCAATAAAGTAACTTAGGCAATATCAATCAGGTGTAGAATACATAAAATACTTGTGTTCTATTTTGTAGCATGTATTTCCCTAGGAGATTGGAAAACATATAAAAGTGATGAATAAATTCATGGTAATTCGTGAAAGTGTATATTACTTTTGTGAGTGAAAACAAGAATTATGTTTCAATAAACAATTTGAGAGTGTGTCATCATTTGAGTACAATGTTTAAGGTAAACGAGAAATTTGTAAGTAGAACGAGCATGTATCTCCCCAAAAGAGTATAAAATAAGTGAAAGAAGGGGCTATGACTCACCTTGTGGGTAACTGGCAATGTGAAATGTGAAGTCAAGTGAGTTACGTGAATGGCTCCAACACACGACTTGATTGATAGTGAAGTCTGAGAATTTGACACTTTTGACCTAACACGAACAGTGAGTGTGAAAGTGAGTAACGGAAGACGATCTGATTTGTGATGTGAGTGTGTGATATGCTTAAAATGCTTAAAGTTCAAAAATAATATTATACATAATATTATCTTGTTTTTATGTCTTTGAAATCATAAATATCGTTTCCTCGAAAGGGGTGAAACGAAACGTTAAGTTAAATCGTTTAAAATTCGTTATATATAAATATAACGTATCGTGTTTTAATATATTAAAACAACTGGTGAATATGCAAGTGATTGTGTTGAAAAGTGTAAAATGTGAAATAAAAATGTATATGAGTTAAAGTTACAGTTTGGTCCTTGTACTTATACCAATTTTACACTTTTTACCCTAACGGCGTTAGTTTTGCACCGTTAGTCCTTGTTTACATTTTTAGTCCAAAAAGGTAAAATTTTACATTTTAAACCTCCAACTTACTGTTTTTAGCATTTTCCAATCTTGGTTCACTGAAATGACAGTTTTGGATATGATTTTACCAATTTGGCAGTTTTAATCCTTAAAGTTGAAATATTTTGTAAACTTAGTCCAAAAATCACAAAAAAAGTGTGAAAAGATTTCTAAAAATATTAATAACTTTATAAAGCTTATTTAAGTCAAACTCAACTGCTTATTGGTCAAAGAGCTTATTTTTAACCTTAATGGGTTTAACGAGTGAAATTAAAGGCCCGTTAAGGATTTTTGATCCGAGGGGTTTTAGGGGAAGTTGGGCCTAGTTTTGGGCTTATTTAAGGGTCACAAAAAGATATCCAATCAGCTTATACAACCAGCTTATTTATAGAGCTTAAAAAGTGCTTATTGGGCTTTAAGCCCAACTGAATTATATATAAAGAGTTTTAACACGGTTCGAGTAGCATAAGCTTTGAGATTCAAAAAGGGTTTATATGAGCTTATCAAGGAAAACTTATAATATCAATTTATTAGGTGAGCTTATGTAGAATCAAGGTGTGTAATAAAAATCATATGTTGTGTGTATGGTTTTGGTTTAAAATGACCATTTCTATTCGACATAATGGGTTGTCCAAAAATAAAATAAAACTTGTAAATGTGTTATATGTATATATGATGCGATATACGTTTAAAAGGATGTTCGAAAGGCGTTTAAATGAGCTTGTGAGTATTGAGTGATGGTGTATCTCGATTTATAGCCATCTCTAGAAAGAGATCAACTTATAATTCGTGAAAATAAATCAAAAGAACACGCAAAAATAAAATGAAAGTAAATACATTCGATGTAAAGCGTGCAATATTGGAAAAAAATGTATAAGTGTATGAAACGTGTTATGGAGACTTACATAACCTAAAAAAGGTGGTGAGTACTCGAGATATGGAACTAGAACTCGGATGGAAAGGTTGCAACTCGTAAAAATGCACACCAAAGAATCGAATGGTGCTCTTTCGACTTGAAAATGGACTCGAATGATGCTAGGACTTGCTTCTTTTCTTTGGAGCTTCTGGAAAGTGAATAAACTAGAGAATATGGGTGATATTTGGCTAAGTTTGAATGAAAGTTAATGTATATATGAAATACATGTGTATATATCGAATGTGCATGCATGCATGTCGACTTATATCTATTTTAAGGGCAAGTTGGGATTTGCTATTCGATCTTGGCAATGATTTGAGGGAACATGGAGAATATATCTAGCCTTGAAAGTCCTTGTGTGTAAGTAGAAAGTTGATATGGGTTTCGGTTCAAGTGGTATATGTATGTATGTATATATACATGTCGAAATATATGAATTTTAGGGGCAAGTGGAGATGACAAGGGAATATTATTAGATTGTGGCAGGGATTTAGGAATGTTAGAGGATTTGCAAAAGATATTGGAAGGACTTTGTGTGTATGGTTGAGTATATGTGTCGAGTAACACATATACTTGTGTCGACATATGTTCAAAAGGTCCAAAATAATACATCAACGTGTGATATTGTAGAACAAAGTGAGAAAATGATCATATAGCTTCATACTCGACCAAAGAACATAAAATACATAAGTGGAATTTAGTTAAACCGAGTTTGGATTAAATGGGTGAAAATATGTTGAACTTGTATATGTTTCGAGTGTGATATACTTTGTCTCCCGTTCGTGTATCAAACGTTTAAAATAGAGTTTGAGAGTCGACATACCGTTTCTTTGGTGTGTGAGGAGTTGAGTGATGCAAAAAGTTGAGTGTGTTGTGTGTCAAAATCAAAAGAAAACGAGGCCAAGTTAAGGGGGTTTAGCCGAGTGATATAAGTGTTAAATAAAACTTAAATAAGTTTGGGTTGGGCTGGTGAATAGTACCAGGCCAGAATTGGGCCATGATTAATATAAGGATCCATTTGGTGTATAAAGAGTGTATTTGATGGTCCGCGTGTGAGCTCGTTCTAATATTTGGTGAATCACGTATCAACGTGTTTGTATTATTATAATGTAATATACAAAAGTTCAAATTTTTCCCATAAAAATGGTTAACTGAACAGTAATGGTGATTAATACTTGATTAACGTTTACAAATTACTGGGGGATTTTACAGATTGCTACACCTTGCCTATGTTCGCGCTTTAGACTTTAAACTATACCAAATGGACGTGAAAAGTGCATTCCTAAATGGTTATATCAACGAGGAGGCATACGTTGCACAGCCTTCAGGATTCGTTGATTTTGAAAAGCCGAATCATGTTTATAAACTCAAGAAAGCTCTCTATGGTCTCATACAAGCTCACAAAGCTTGGTACGATATACTAAAGGCATTCTTGCTTAAACATGAATATACCATGGGAATGGTTGATAACTCACTTTTCACGAAGAAACAAAATTCACATCTCATCATTGTTCAAATATATGTTGATGACATTATATTCGGCTCAACTTGTCCTGAACTGTGTGATGATTTTTCAAAGATCATGCGTGACGAGTTTGAGATGAGCATGATGGGTGAATTAAATTTCTTTCTTGGTCTACAAATAAAACAAATGGAAAATGGTATCTTCTTTAATCAAACTAAATATATTAAAGAGATGCTTAAGAAATTTAGTTTAGAAGAGTCTAAGCCCATGAAAACTCCCATGTCTACAGAAATGAAACTCACGAAAGATGAAGGTGAGTCTGTGTATAGCACTAAGTATAGGGGTATTATAGGTAGTTTATTATACCTAACGACAAGTGTAACACCCCCAATTTCGCAATACGCAGCGGAATTCAAACTGGATGTTACTTCATGGCATAACAGTTATGATGATAGAAAACGATCTCTAGTTGAGTCATTTTAAATGATTTACCATTCGAAGATCAGAGTTTACAAATGAGGTCCCAGTAGTTGTAAGATTTACATAATAAGTTTTCGAATGATAATAAAATTTATAGCCTTCTTTATGTATCCGTGCTCCTCCGTGCCATCCTCGTTCATTATGGACCTGAGATAAACATGCTAAAAGTGTCAACACAAAGGTTGGTGAGTTCATAGAGTTTGTAAGTAAAACAGTTGATTCCAATAGTTTCAAGTGTGAGTGATAATTGTAATAAATACAAAAATTTATGAAATAAGTACTGGGTTACGTTGTTATACACCCATAGTTTGTTTGTTTGCCCTAACTAGGTCAAAGATTGAGTGAATCCATAGGATTTGTATGCTAGTAAGTTGAACACAAGTTGTGATTTCCTGTGAATTACAATCTTTGTTTTAAATGGTGATATTGCGGTTGGATATATTGCCCTAAGTCTCATGACACGCAAACGTTAACAGTGTACCATGAAACGGTGGTGAACACACCAAATTAATGGTGTGAGTTATGGCCCTCGTGTAGGAGATTGCCATCTTCCTAGTTCCTTCAAATATAATGCATTGCGACTAATCCGACTAGCAACTAAGGCTATCCGTCAGGTATTAGTGGAATAGGCAGTCAGCCTCCAATAGATCTATTCACTATATTCGCGTTCACTCGTAAGTGATTAATGGTTCATGATGTGAGGGGCTTTTGGAAATAGTGTAACTTAGGCAATATCAAACGGGTGTTGCAAAAAGAAAATACTTGTGTTCTATTTGTAGCATATATCTCACTAGGAGATAGAAAAACATATAAAAGTGGGTGTATGAACTCATGGTAATTCGTAAAAGTGTATATTACTTGTGTAAGTGAAAACAAGAATTATGTTTCAATAAAGGAATAGAGTGTGTCATCATTTGAGTACAATGTTTAAGGTAAACGAGTAAATTTGTAAGTAGAACAAGCATGTATCTCCCCCAAAGAGTTCAAAATAAGTGAAAGAAGGAGCTATGACTCACCTTGAGTGTAACTGGTATAGGTGAAATGTGAAATCAAGTGAATTATGGGAACGGCTCCAACACACGACCTGAATAACAGTGAAGTCTAAGAATTTGATAGTTTTGACTTAATATGAATAGTGATTGTGAAAATGATTAACGGATAATGATTTGATTTGTGATGAGTGTGAGTGAGTGATATGCTTAAAATGCTTAAAGTTCAAAAATAATATTATAAATAATATTATCTTGTTTTTATGTTATTGAAATCATAAATATCGTTTCCTCGAAAGTGGTTGAACGAAACGTTAAGTTTATTCGTTAAAACTTGTTATATATCATATAAACGTTATGTATTTAAATATGTTGTACAAAATGTAAAAATGCAAGTGATTGTGTGAAAAAGGATAAAATGTGAAATAGAAATGAATATGATATAAAGTTACAGTTTAGTCCTTGGTCTTATACAGACTTTACACTTTTTACCCTAACGGAGTTAGTTTTGCACCGTTAGTCCTTGGTTACATTTTTAGTCCAAAAAGGGTCATATATTACATTTTAAGCCTCATGTTTACTGTTTTAGCAATTTCCACCCTCAAGTTACTGAATTAACAGTTTAGAACATAATTTTGTGGAGTTGTCACTTTTAACCCGAAATGAAATATATTTTGCAAAACAAGTCCAAAAATCACAAAAATAGGGTGAAATGTTTTCCGAGAGTTTTAATAACTTTAAAAAGCTTATTAGAGTCTGAACAAACTGCTTATTTTTGAAAAGAGCTTATTTCTTGCTTAATGGGCCTTAACGAGTGAAATAAAGGCCCATTAACGTTTTATGATCCGTTGGGTTTAAAGACAAAGTTGGCCTGGTTTTGGGCTTATTTTATGACCTTAAAAAGATAACAACTGAGCTTATACGATCAGCTTATTCCAAGTGCTTAAAATCAGCTTATTGGACTTAAAACACTTGAAAAAAGAGCTCGAATGGCTTAGAGAAATGGCTTCCTACTTCTTGAGGCTCGAATATGGGGTGAAAGACTTAGAAAAATATTGTGAATGAGTTTAGGTGTGAATGGGAGTTAATATATGCGTTGTATACATATGCATATACACGTAAACATGTATATAATGTATAATATAGATCACAACTTGATTGGAGACAATGGCAGGGATTTGGGATGACTTTTAGATGATATACACTCAAGTACAAAGATATTGTGAAGGAGATTGAGTGTTGGTTTGGGTATGAGTCGTGTTGCATGCATATGTATGTATGTCGACAACCAAAAGGTCCAAAACATATATTTTAACGTGTCTTATGTAGGAAAAAGGTGAGAAACAATCTCTTGGACTCATATTCGATCATAGAACATCAAATGTCCTAGGTGAAATTAAGTTTAGATCGATTTGGTTAAAATGGATAAATGTTGTGCGAATTTGTACATGTCTCAAGGGAGGTTCACTTTGGGTCTTATTTAGCGATCAACCGTTCGAATGAGAGAGTGAGACTCGACATCATGATTCTTTGGTGTATGGAGATTCGAGTGGTGTAAAGAGTTGCATATATTATGTGTCGAATTTCAAAGAAATCGAGGCCAAGTGATCGTGAGTTAAGCCGAGTGAAATAAAGAATTTATAAACTTATAAAATTTAGGTTGGGCTTGTGAATAGTACCAAGCTTAAATATTGGGTCAAGAATAGTAAATGTGATCCGTTTGGTTTATAATGAGTGTGTTGGATTCGTCATGGTCCATGTGTGAGCTCACTCCAATGTGTTTGTGAATCACGTATCAATGTGTTTGAATTAATGTAATGTAATAAACAAAATTTTTAATTTTTTCCCATAAAAATGGTTAACTGAACAGTAATGGTAATTAATACTTGATTAACGTTTACAAATTACTCGGTAATTTTATAGATTGCTACAGCAAGTAGGCCCGATATCATGTTTAGTGTCTGCCTTTGTGCCCATTTCCAAGAGGATCCCAAAACCTCTCACCTTGAAGCGGTTAAGCGTATCTTCCAATACATTAAAGGCACTATACACTTAGGATTGTTCTATCCCAAGGGGACTGGTGTAGAAACTATTGTCTATGCCGACTCTGATCATGCGGGAGATTATGTGGATCGAAAAAGTACGAGTGGTGTTTGTACCTTCATGGGTTGTTGTCTAACTTCTTGGTTCTCCAAGAAACAAACGGCTCTTGCTATCTCCACGACCGAAGCCAACTACGTAAGTGCCGGAAAGGCATGTCAACAAGCACTATGGATGAAACAAGCTCTAATTGACTACGACATCCATCTCGACGACATCCCTATTATGTGCGATAACAAAGGTGCTATTGACTTGAGCAAAAAACCCGTTCAACACTCTCGTACTAAAGACATCAAAATTCGTCACCACTTCCTTCCCGATAACATCCAAAAAGGAAACATATCTATTAAGAAAGTTCCCTCTCAAGACAATATCGCTGATATCTTGACCAAACCTCTCAAATGAGAATCCTTCAACTATCTTCGTCTAGGTCTAGGAATGATGGAACATATCCAGTAAATCTTATGACTATCTAAATATTTCATTGGAAATATTAAAGTCATCCCTCGTATCCCTCGAATGACTACTTACGTATTTCCTCGGAAATATTAAAGTCATCTCTTATCGTCTAGTCTAGTTCTTCTCGTTAAAAGAATTTATTAGGTATAAATTCTCTCCTCGTGTCAAAAAGTCTCACTAAAACAGCGAGACTTATTCGTCAAAAATCAAAATGGGATAAAAACTCATCCCAGCAGATCACAGCACCACTAAAGTGGCACGGCACCATTAATTTTAATGGTACCTTGGTACCGTGGATCTGACACAGCTTGTATTTCAGTCTTCTTCTCCCACACTATTCACTTTTAAACTTTCCCAACTTCTGCCATTGCTGTCAAAACCGAACCTCACAACCCAAAATTCAATTACACCCTTTCAAGATCAAATTCGAGACATTAATTTTCAAGATTATCAACTACTACTACTTTTTCAACATAAATTGTAAGTCATTTGACTCTAATTTTCTTTAATCTTGAGTCTAGGGTTTGTTCATACATGAAAATTGAATTGGGGTTTTTCAATTTCGATCGAGTCTTTATGAAATTAGGACTAGGATTAGACAATGTATAACAATCATGATTCCCTCAACATAGGACTTGCATAAACCCACTTGAATCACATATTTTGGTCCAAAATTTGTTTTTATAATTAGATTAGGTATGTTTAAGAGGAATCATGTCTAGGATATTTGAAATTAGGATTAGGAGTCATTAACACTCAAATTCTTCAAACTTAAAACTCTTGGCGCCAAAACATTGAATTCGCCAAACACCCCAATTCCATTGTTTTCGAAAAATTTCACGAACCTATGATCATGAAACATTTTTCGTGCATTGTTGATACAAACTAAAAACGTTTTCTCATGCATACATGATCTCACAAATATTGATCGAATTACATAAATAATATGTATTTTTCGACATATCCGTTTGAGCAAAAGTGAAGTTGGGAGCGTTTAGGTAATCTCATTATTTTTGTTCTAGAGTCGAGATTACCGCACCTCCCACTAGTACAGATTTGGCCTACGGTCACACATGTGGTATTTTGAAAGGCCACACAATAACTTATTTGTGTGACTAAATGTACCAAAATAAAATAAACAGCCACACTTGATTCGACTTGTGTGACCATTTCAGAATTACATCTGAGGCTACAGCCACACATTTGAATATTTTCGTGACTATACGTATCTGGTAAAAAAAATTTTGATTTTTCAGTCACTTATAATTTGGGACGTATGACGGATACAAATAAGGTTGAAACATTAGTCACACTATATATATACATATGTGACAAATATATGTCACGCAATTGAAAAGTGTGACCAAAATCCATATATGGTCACACGAAGTAATTGTGTATGTGGCTAAATCATATACTCAAGTTTGTCACACATTATTTAAACGTGACTGCTAGTTTTTGTTGAAAATTTAGCCACATATGAATTTGAAATGTGTGACAAATGAAAAGTAAGTTTGAAGCATTAGTCACGATATGCATTTAAAAGTGACAAATATATGTCACACACTTGAACAGTGTGACCAAATGTCATATATGGTCACACTAAACCATAGGCATACATGATTAAGTGTGACCAAAATTTGATACAAATGGTCACGTAAGTTAATATGTGTGTCTAAAGTTAAGTGTGTGTTTGCCTGCCAATTCCTAATGTGTATGGTCACATTTAATTGTAGCACAATCATGTGACTATAGGCTTTACAATAGTCACACCATACCATAAATGTGCATCTAAATTATGTTTATGGCCATATTATAAGGGTATTATATTGACCAATACATTCAAAATAGTCACACTGTGAAATATTCAGGTGACTATTATGTATAGCAAAATTTGAACTCAGTTACCATTAACCTTGATATTAGTCACATTGAGTGTTTGTGTGACTAAATTCAAGATGTTACATATTGTCACATGAAGTATTTATTTAGGTGTATAAATCATAGAGTCATATTTTGTCACACATTATTTAAGTGTAGTCACAATTCGATACATATGGTCACACATTTCTGATAACTTATGCAATAGTCAAAAATTTCAAAATCTCAATGTTTTAGCTCCATTGTAAGCATTTATGTAAGCATATTTTGTCACACTATACATTCTAGCAGTAATAACTATACATTCTAGCAGTAATAATTATACATGTTTATCTCATAAGCAGTAATAACTATACATGTTTAAGTCAAACTATACATTCTAGCAGTAATAACTATACATTCTAGCAGTCTTAACTATAACTCTAGCAGTCTTAATTCTATTTCTTGTCCTTGGGTCCTAGATACTCTCCCATCTTCCTAAGCAGTTCATATGCCATGTCATCATAAGTAAGCTGAAGCTTGAGTATTTTCTTCCCACGCAACATCTGATGTAGAATGTCTTTGTGAAACTTTAAAGGGTAATCCTTTTCTACAAGCATGTAGATCACCAACTCATTTACAGTTAAAGCATGTACTCCACATCGTTAAAAAATTTTCCATTCTTTAACAGTATTGTGCTTTAGTCTTCTCCAACATTCATCCTCATGATTTGGTTCAAACATTACCTTCAAGTAATTCCAGACTTCTCTATCATAAGCTTGTTCTGGTGTCTTATTACCAAATCTTTGTTTGAGTAATTTCCATAGAGCTATCATATCTCGTCTATCAAAATTATTAACCATGTGAAGAAAGCTTACAAACCTTGTAGAAGAACCATCATGCCTCTTAATATCGTAATAAACTGTTTCCCCATGAGATCTAGACTTATAATCAACAATGGGTTGTTTGACACTTAAAGGTTGTGCATCCATGGCTTCTCCTACAGAGTCAACTGCAAGTTCAGTGTGAGCTTGCATTTGTTCTTTAGCAACAGCTTGCTCAGTTTGTTCTTGTTTTCTCTTTTTACTGCTTTCTCTTTCCAACTGTTCACCTGCTCTCTTTGAACTTGTTTTTTCTTCTTTCTTTTCTTCACTGCCCTTCACCACCTCAGCATTCAAGAAGCATTCATTGTTTCTCTTGGCAATTGCATATAATTCTTCAATTCTTTTATCATCCAAAAATTTCAAATCCTTTAGTTTCCAACTGGCCACATTCTTCAAATACCTGCACATGAGATCTCTTCTTTGTTTTGGAGTGGGTGGCTTGTTCTTCTTAGCTGCATATCTTTGTGCTACATAAAACTTCTTTTTTGTATCAAAAAATTCTTTCAGCATCCTGGCTTTTTCATCTACTGAGTACTTATCTTGCTCTTCTTTATGTAGTTTCTTAGAAAGCTCACAATCAGCTTCAACCTGAGCCCTTTCCTCATCCCATGAAGCTATTAACTCTGCATCTTTTTCTTCTTGTATTCTCTTTCGTTCCAAAATCATCTGATGTTCTGCGTCATAATGTTGTGCATATTTCTTAGCAACTTCAGCATCAAGTTGCTCTTGCTCTTCTTTTGATAATGGTTTCTCCACAGGCTCTTCAGTAAGAATCCCTTTACCTTTGCCTTGTACCTGTGGAGTTGATTGTTTAGCTTTTGGAGAGGATGATGGCTCTTGTATCACAACACCTTTGGTTACTGGTTTTGATGTCTTCAGCTCAGCAAGTACACTAACAGCAGTTGCAAAAACCTCTCGTGTAGC
Source organism: Artemisia tridentata subsp. tridentata (assembly GCA_021014915.2). Classification (NCBI taxonomy): domain Eukaryota; kingdom Viridiplantae; phylum Streptophyta; class Magnoliopsida; order Asterales; family Asteraceae; genus Artemisia; species Artemisia tridentata. Next base: position 186,315,073 of record CP139505.1, on the reverse strand, counting down.
AGTACTAGCTTTTGTACTACCATCAATAACTAGCTCACTAGCAGGAATAACTGGACCACTATCAGCACTAATACCCTGATCAGTAGCACTATCAGCAGTTGTAACCTTGCCGAAACACCTATCCATCACCACTTCATTCCCTTGGTTATCAGCAACTACAAATTCCATTGGATCACTCTCTTCACCAATAATTTCACCCTCTTTAGCCTCCCCTAAAACTTTGCCTTCATTCCCCCCCCCATTTGGGAGCAACCTTAGAAGCTTCAGAAGATTTAACCTTGTGTTTAGGAATTCTTGATCCTTTGACTCCTTCTAAATACCTAACCCTTCTCTTCAAAGCCTTTATCTCCCCACCTTGAGCTTTGATGACTCCACCTTGAGCTTTAATGACTCTATCTTGGGAAGCAGCTTTTGTTTGCAGATCAACAATTTCTGCAGACAGCTTGGCACAGGTATCCTTCAATTCATTCAAAAGTTGCATACTATCCTCACCACTTCGGCTTGTGTTACCTAGCCCGAGAGGTGGATCACTGGAAAAGTTAAGTTCAGTTTCACCCCTAAGATGAACATCCGAACCCCCCATTGTTTCCATGTGACTGGGTCCTTCACCTGAATCAGTTCCATGTGGACTGAACTCATTAGAAGTTGTCTTGGTTTGGGTCTTAATGATGTTACCACTGTCCTGTGCTGCTGCTAAGCTAGACACAGTAGTGGCAGCCCTTGCCAACATGTCACTCTCCCCCCCCCAGTGACAGCCTCATCTGCAACAGTTGGTATAGAACCACTAGCATGAGGTAGCTCAGTGTTCTTAGTGTTAGTCCTACGTTTATAGGTCTTTTGTTGTTGTTTAGATGATGTAGCCAAAAGTGTGGGTGTGTGATGGGTACCAGCTGGGATTGCTGAACCTTCACCCATTTGGGTTTGGTCTAGTGCCACCATTGTTGGAAACAAAGGTGTCACTGTCCCTGAAAAATCTTTTCCAACCCTCCTCATATTAGCAAAAACCTTTTTAGTAAGGCAGGGAGTGGAATAAACATTTTTGTGACTTTTCTTATTTTTAAATTGGTTGTCCAAAAAGAGTTGCAAAAACCTTGGATATAGACAATATTTAGCCGAAGAACTATCCAAGTTCTTAACCATACTATCAAAAATTAATTTTGAAAAATTAAATCTTTGAGTATTTTCAGCCAAACAAATTATAGCAGAAGCTAAATTACTGCTAAATTCATTCCATGCTGTAGCCTTTGGACTTAGACACACTAAGACATATGAATTAAGAATTTCCACTGAGGAGAAAAATTACCTTTATAAAACTTTAAAGCATCTGTTTTTCTCTCATAGCCCATCAGTGAAAGTTTTTCAAAGATTGTAGTATTTGGAAGATTCTCAACTCCGTTAGCATCATCTAGGAGAAGATCTCTTCGAATAGACGCCTCTGTAATGATAATCCTCTGCCCATCTACAAGGGCATGGATTTGTGCTTCCCCATTAATAGTTTTGAACTTAGCAGACGACCAAAACTGGATAATGTTGGAAGTATATGTAGTAGGTTTTACTGTTAATGCAAACTTAATATAGCTTGCATTAAGGAAATCAATGATCTCAGTAAAATCTACAGACTCATTGGATTTTTCTAAAAAGGCAATATTATTATGAGGTTCGGTAAAAGTTAGGTTCGACATCATGATTTGATTTGGGGGTTTTGCAATATGACGATTAAAATTAGTTTAGGGAGTGGAAGAGATAGAGAGTAATGTGTGCGTGAATATGATTGTGTGCCGCAATTGGGGATTTATACTCTTTAAGTAAAAAGTGACAGAAACATACCCTGCACTCCCAACCAGTACTAACGGATACCCAGCAGTACAAAGTTTTCGCTACCAGTACAATTTTTTGCCTAGCAGTACAATAATAATAACTGCATTCAAATATCATAAACTTTTAATAATAACTGCATTCAAATATCATAAACTTGTATGAATTGGAAAAGTTAAGTCATATATTAAACCAACCAAAATAAGTTTACATTTACATAGGCAAAATATATAAACAAAAGATACATTAAGAAATATGTAAACTAGCTTCAATACTTTTGTAAACACCAACTATTTGCTCTCTTGCTTCTTCTATTTTTTTGTTCCAATCATCAACTTTCTTCTGATGCTCCTCAATGACCTCTAAATCTTTCTTGTTCCTTTCTTCCAGCATCTTTATACGCTTGTTGTAAAGTTCTATCAATTCGTTTTCAGTACCATACTGGCCTTCACTACATTTCTTCCAAATATGTTGGGATATGCCAAATTTTTTATATTTTTCAGGGATTGGAGGAGGAGAATCATCCCTTGGGCGTTTGTTTTTGTTTGAAGAAGGAGTTGAAGAGGATTCAGCCATTGAAATTTGAAATATAATATCTAATAAAAATATCAAAGGAGTTGTATATGAACTGTTGATTATGAACGGTTTTCATGTCGATAGGTATAAATAGGTGGAGAGGTATACGAACGGTTCCCAATACTTTAGGCGGGAAGAGGGACCATCAAAATGCGCCAAAAGTAAACAGATGGATAATATTGGTCGGATTTGCTTTGTGTTTGGTTTGGATTGACTAGTGTAGTTGATTTGGAAGTGTGTTTGGTATTGGATTGACTAATTGACTTTTTATTAGGGTAATTGATATTTTCTATATTAATGATATTTTCTATATTAATGATATTAAATCTGATTAGGGTTTGACTCGACAAAATGAAACCGAGGGAATGTTTGGAATGATTCGGGATTAGGTTCATTATTATTGAATTTAGTCACACAAACACTCAATGTGCCTACAAGCGGGATAATTTAATTTCAAATTCAAATTTCACAGTGCCTATATATATACAACACCACCAGAGTATTATTATCACAGTGCCTATATAATTTCCGTATCGTGTTTAAAATTCGTGTTAGTTGTTAAATGAAGTATTAATCATAGTTTAGGGGTTCATTTTGAAAATAGTTGAGTTAAAGGTGAGTTAATTAAGGGTGAGTTATGATTGCGGGTGTTTTTTTTTTTAGTTAAAGGTGAAACATCAAATAAAAATTTTAACGTTTTCTAAAGTATCAATAGAAATACATTAAACATCAAATAGAAATAATACATTAAACGTCAAATAGAAATTACATTAAACCACGATACGGAAATTAAAACCAAACTACAAAAATCAAAATACGATAAGGAAATTAAAAAGAAACTACCAATGAAACTACGATACAAATTAATTGAAGGTATCATCTGAGTCTGGGTAACCATCTTCAGTCGAAGAGGAATCAGGTGAGAACCAACCAATTTCCCAGTTCTTCCTACGTTCTTCATCCTCCCTGGCTTGCCGCTCCAAACGAGCAGCTTCCTCTTCTCTTTCAAGTTGTTCCATTTCCAGGAAGACTTGCATATCTTGGTCCATTTGTCTGAGTTGTTCCTCTGTTAAACCAAACGGATTTGGGTCTTGGTCGACAACCGGTGGATTGTGCACCGGTTCATTTTCCGGTGGATTGTTCACCGGTTCATTTTCCGGTTGGAAAACCGGAAAGATATGTTCAGGTGGAGTATGGAATTCTTCATGTGGTGGACTTGGAAATTGTTGCGAAAAATCTTGGCGAGGTGGACTTGGAAATTGTTGTGAGAAATCTTTTTTGAAAGACATTTGCAGTTTGGGGAATGATAAATTTGGATCTTGAATATCTATAGCAGTCTGAATGTGTTTGTGTGTGAGATGTGTTTGAGAAGTATGGGTATTTATAGGCTAGAAATCCTACACGTTTTTTAAAATGAGTTTGAATTTGAAATGGATATAAATATATCCCGCCCAAGATTCTTTTATTTTCAATTTATAAATTGAATTGAATTTGAATTGAATTGATAAATTTTAAATATATCCCGCCCTTTGTTTAATTTGAATTTGAAATTTTAAATTTTAAATTTTAAATATCCCGCTCGTTATTAATATGTTGTACTGTTACTTTACGTTTGAATTTGAATAATACTCGTACGGTTACTTTTACTTTCAATCTGATTTTTAAAATAGCCTCCAACGGCTAGTTTAACGGCTAGTTTCCACTATCAAAGACACTTTCACAACACTTCGTTTTCTCACACAACTTCTTATAAAACTCTCTCGCAAGTATCACTAATTTTAACACAAACAATGTGGCTAACGAATTAACCAGCAGAGGTGCAAAAGGCTATCCTCACCCGATTACGCAATGAACAAGAAAAAGAACTCAAATTGATTAACAATTTGCTAGGTGAGATAACTCGTATTATGCTATAGATGCATAATCGTGCTCCAGAGGTCGAAAGGTTGCGTGAGTTGCCTCAAGACCATCCAGCTATCAGGGTCGGTCTAGAAACTCTATTAAGAAATGATGAAACAGGGTCGAAAGGTTGCGTGAGTTTTGTCCATATAATATTCAACTACGGATAACTGATACCCGCGGGGAAACCCGAAAAACCGATGGATAATATTAATCGGGTATCCGGTGGGATATGGGGCGGGTACGGGTATATTATAAACGGGTTCGGTTACGGGTACACTAAAACCCGCCCCGAACCCGAACCGTTGCCATCCCTATTTACCGGCTATAGCCGGATTTCACCGCCACGTCATCACCATTAGCCTTTTTTTTTTCTTTTACAAATCTTGCCACGTCAGCTATAGTTAAACCAAACCACAAATTCAATATTCAACCGGCAATTAATCCCTTTACCCGATCATTTGTAAACACACACAATAATCTACATAAACCCAATGCACGCAAACAATGAATCCAAATAACAACAAAGGTATGTTTTTTAATGTTTTCACATATCAGGCTTTTGATCTATAAATGGTGATGTTAGTGGTTGTTACCGATCGATTCTATTGTAAAATAGGGTTGTTTTGTATTTTATAATGGTTGTTATGCTATGTCTAATGTATGCTCTGTTTTTTTTTTTTTCCATACTCTGATTTTCGTATACATAATGGTTGTTATGCTATGTCTAATTAAGTGTTTTGTGTCTGAGTATTTTTTGTTGCCTGTTTGTGAGTACACTGAGAGGTCTAAATCAATGAGAGCATTGGAATGTGCCTAGTTTGTGATTGGCCAGTAATGAGAGTACCTAGCAGACTTGTTTGTGCTTGGCCACCAATGAGAGGTCCAAATGCAGCCTATTAGAGTACACTGAGATGTCCATTGAGACTACAAATACAGTCTTTTGAACTGTTTGTGAGTACCCTGAGAGGTCCAATGTTTGTGAGTACACTAAGAGGTCCAATTGAGACTTCAATTGCAGCCTAGTTGGCCACCAATGAGACTTGAAATGCAGCCTAGTTTGTGCAACATTGCTTCATTGTTTGGGATACCACAAAAGAGGACCTAAAACATGAGAACACAGTACAATGGATTCTTCTGCAATGGTAAACCATCAAAAGGTTTTTCTTTGATTGTGATATAGTTTAACATTTGAATCAATAAAACTGATCTAAAAGTTGTTATTTGTAGATGTCATACAAATTTCGTCTGATTCAAGCAGTTCAGAATCAAATGACGGTGCTCTCAACATCCTTCCTGGCCTCCTTGCTTGGTATTATCCAGAGCAACATTCTGATGCAAGTACTGATTCTTGGAAAGTGGAACCTATCCAAGCCATTGAACCTCCAGAGGAACTCCCATTCAAGCTCCTAACCTGGCTCTCCCTGTGCAAGTTCAAATACCAGTTGAAAAGGCACACAAAAAGAAATTTACTCAGGATATTGTCTTGGGAATTCCGTGTAAGAAGAATCCTATAGGTTTTGGAGCACCTTCTAGCAGCCATGGGAAAGGCAAAACTAAGATGGTTTAGGGGTTTAGGATATACATTAACAGCTTTTGTGTTTTGTAATGGTATTTGGTTCAATTCTGACATTTAATTTGGATACTGATTTTCCCTTATGTATGTACTGTATTATGTTTTAAATATTCTCCTTTCTGTATTCCCCAGCAACTTGCTGGTTTTTGTTTTCAATATATTACTTACTTAATAAAAAGTCTTCAATGTTCAAAAAAAAATTGTAGCAATTTGTGTTTTGTAAATGTAATTAGTAAGGGTACAATAACTGGTAATTATGTAAGTATTTTGGTTTGTTAAATGGGTAGCAGTTTGTACTGTTGATGTGATGGTTGCACAGTGTGGTACATTTGCGAGTATTAAGATAATGATATATAACATTTGGAGCCAAAATTTTGATTTATTCAACTTTATGCTTTAATTAACATGTTCAAAGGCAAAATTTTCAAATAATTCAATTGTTAATTTCAAATTAAAACTTGGAGCCAAATTTTTGGATCGAAATTTTTTGAATCACCTAATTACAAGCAGTTACCAAGAATAACGATTCATATTCTTGGTATACCCTCTTTTCTCTAGCTAAGCCATAATCATTTTCTTTTACCCTTTGTTGCTCAAGAGTCATGGATATTGAACCCATTGTTGATAATCAAACTTTGCTTCTTCCAGATGATGTTGTAGTTGATGATAACGCCTTACAATATGAATCCGAACAGTATTCTGATGATGAAGATACAGATGCGACTGGAACCAACCAAGCAGAGACGATACTAGCTAAGAGGGGCTCAACCAGGCTAATAAAGTTTCGCGCGAAGTATGACAAACCTGGTGGAATAAAGCTCAAGGTAACCTTCGATGCATTCGGTAGGGTATCAGGGGCAAACAGAGCAGTGTTTGTGAGTTTTTTAGGAGATGTGGTTCGTGAGCAGATAGGTGTGAAGATTCTTTCCTGGAAGAAGGTGAATAAAGAATCAAGAGATAAACTATGGGCTGAAATCACGGTACATATATACTATTTTGTAACCCAGTACTACATAAGTTTATGTATGCAGTTACATTATGTGCAACTAATTAACAACATTGTGTTAATCTTTGAAGAAATTTTTTGATGTTGACGTGACATACAGAAAATTGATAATGATTCGTCTTGGTCAACTGCTAAGGAATTACATAAGGAAGCTCAAATTCAACTACATTTTGCCCAACCTAAATACACCTTCCAATCTGACTGAAGTCCCAGACTTGTATAGTACAATTATGGCTTCAGAACACTGGGTCGAGTTTGTAAACTACACGACCACTGAAGCATACAAGGTTTTAATTAGTCATCTTTATTTAAGTGTATATGTCATTTTATAATTTTCAGTTTGCAGCATTACCGCATCTAAACGCCTTATGATTTTGTGTTTTTAGGAGAAATCTGATAAAGCTAAAATGGCGCGTTCCCAAAATATTTATCAGCATAAAATGGGACGAGGTGGATATGTTTATGTCAAAGAGAAAATGGTAAGATTACATAATGTTTGTTTTACAAATTCAGAGACGATCAATATGAGAAATGAATCTGTTTACATTGCCTAATTTGCACATTTGCATTAATACCCACATATTTTCGATTATCTTGGTTTAATTTTACATGTGTAAGCATCCTCATATTTTCGTTTATCTTGGTTTAACTTTACATGTGTATGCATTTGATGTTTATTAGATCCAAAATAAAGAGATTGAAGCAGATGAAGAACCCCCACGTGATGTAATGTGGTTGAAAGGAAGGGTAAACAAAGACGGCGAATACCCAGATGATGATATTAAATCAAAGGGAGATCAACTTGTAAGTTTGACTGCTAATTCTATTATTATGCTTATATAGCAGCAGCATTAACTGTGTACTAGCAGTAATAACTTGTATACCATCAGTAATAACTGCGTACTAACAGGAGTAACTGTGTACTAGCAGTAGTATATTTTTCATTGAAGTTCATGAGCAGAACTAACTCCAGCTGAGCAGCATTGACACAAATATAAGCAGCAGCTACTCTAACAGCATCAAGAAGACTTTTAATCCCAATATTTCCTATATTTTTTGTGCAGAAAGAAGCTGATGACAAGATCAAGGAAGGAACCTTGAGTGTTGATGATGGCACTGATGCCATGACAGTTGTATTTGGTAAGAAAAAGGGCGGTTATGCCAGAGGAGTGGGAGGTGGAGTAACATACAAAAAGTATTTTGGCCTTCCTTGAAGAAAACAAGAATCCGATGAAAAACTTGCGTTACTTCAAACTCAACTGGATAATGAGAGACGCGAGGGTGAGGAAAAAGATAAATTGGTCAAGAAATTGTCCACCGAGATGACCGAAAAAGATGTGCAGGTCAAGAAATTATCCGGTGAGGTGGAACAGACAAATAAAGTGCTTGCTCTACTGATGAAACAGTTGAATAAACAAGGGATGAATATAACTTTGCCATCTGATCCATCGCCAATAGCCTCAGTTGTAAGCATTTTTTTATGTTGTTAACAATTTCATTTTCTAATGCTAACACCACTGATGCTAATGATACTTGGCATTGAACATAAACTGATGAGTGAATGTATTTCTTAATTTATATTGCAGGTGACTCCAATGGCCATTGACAATATAGGGAGCAGCGCTAATGAGGTGGATGACACTCAGACAAGTGATGTTGTAAGTGCTAAAGATGCGGGAATTCAGGAGAAGTCCAATGGCCTTGAAACTTCTGAAAAGGTAACGGAAACAATGGTAAGTAATAAAACATCCCCCTTTGATTTTTGAATTTTACATACATGATCGACTAATGTACCGTGTTTTATATATACGTATAGGAACCAGCTGCTAAAACTGTCAGGCCTAAGCATAAGCCTAAGTCACGACGAAACGGGTCTCCAGATTCCCAATCGCAACAAAATGTGTCATCTCCAACACAAGCACTGCCAACAGTATGTATTTCAACATGTTTCTTGTTACTCTTTTGTTTAAATAATATAACGTGTTTTATATATACATATAGGAACTTGCTAAAACTGTCGGACCCAAGACAAAGCCTAAGAAGCGACAAAACGGGTCTCCGAATTCCCAATCGCAACAAAATGTGTCTCCAACACAAGCACTGCCAACAATATGTATTTCAACATAATTCTTGTTAATCTTTTGTTTAAATAATTTCTGATATATACATGCAAAAAAAAAATTTGTAGACATTTAAGTGCAAACTGTGGCACATAAAGAAAACAAATATCGTTGCTTTAGGTATCGTATACCAGTCTCATGTAAAGCAAATGCTGCATAACCGACCACTCCCAAATGATTGCTACAGAGTGTCAATTGATTCATCGTTAATTGATGCAGCATGCATACCGGACGTAGCAAATAATGGGTTAAAAACAGTTAAGGATGGCGTAGGTGGTTTCTTTGCATGGCCAAAGGATCAAGTTATTGTTGAAGAGGAGGTACATACATGTGTTTTTTCAACCTACATATATATAATTATTCATATGTAATTCAATGTTTGATAGAAGCGTCTTTTGTTTACTACAGGTTACACCAACAAACCCTGTGACTAAATGTGTACCACCGATACCATCGAAGAAACAATATACAACTGTTAACGACTTAAGGCAAAATGCTGCTAAGGCGGCGAAGGTTCAAAAGTCTTTAGATTATGTTACTTGAGAATTTGATTAATTAAGTGCGACATTACAATTGTATACTCTGTTCAGTTATATACATTTGAGTTTAATTCAATTTGAAATTTCTTGTGGTTCTTAATAATGTTATATATATATATATATATATATATATATATATATATATATATATATATATATATATATATACTCATTCCAGCAGCAGTAGCATAGTACTAGCATTAGTAACTCTGCTTCAGCAGGACTAACTTAGTACTAGCAGTAGCAACTCTGCTCCAACAGTACTAACTTAGTAATACCAGTAGTAACCCTGTGACTAAAAGATGCAGTCACATAATATGGTCACGCTTATCAACATTATTGGTCACTCTTTGTTTAATTCGATGTGTGACTAAATATTACAAAAGGCCACACAAACAAAAAATTCCTGTGACCATTGGATGAACAATAGTCACGCAAAATACAAATTTCTTCATTTTAAACAACATATGGTCACACATATTAACACTTTTGGCCACTTTATGCTTAATTGTATGTGACTAAATACCCAAAACAAACATGCTTTGTGTGACTAAATAGTACAAAAGGCCATACAAACTAAAAGTTCATGTGACCATTGGATGATCAATAGCCACACAAAATACACATTTCTTCACTTTAAAAAGCATATGGTCACACTTATTAACACTTTTGGCCACTTTCTGCTTAATTGTATGTGACTAAATACCCAAAACAAACATGCTTTGTGTGACTAAATATTACAAAAGGCCACACAAACTAAAAATTCATGTGACCATTGGATGATTAATAGTCACACAAAATACACATTTCTTCACTTTAAACAGCATATGGTCACACTTATTAATACTTTTGGCCACTTTCTGCTTAATTGTATGTGACTAAATACCCAAAACAAACATGCTTTGTGTGACTAAATATTACAAAAGGCCACACAAACTAAAAATTCATGTGACCATTGGATGATCAATAGTCACACAAAATGCACATTTCTTCACTTTAAACAGCATATGGTCACACTTATTAACACTTTTGGCCACTGTTTTTTAAATTGTATGTGACTAACTCGAAAAAAACAACACACGTTGTGTGACTAAATCATCACAAACGTCACATTTATTATATATTCATGTGGCCATAGGATGGGAAATAGTCACATATACTGATAAATCCAACAAAACTTGTGCCTAATTGGTCACACATATTCGGATTTTGGTCACTCTATTTCAATGAAAACGGCCACAAACTAAACAATGTGACCATATGCTACCTACGGTGGCGCGACTTTTCGTCACACACTCCCAAAAAAATGTGTGTGACTATATGCATATAGTCACGCATTTTTGGTGTGACGAAAGCCACTTTCTATACCAGTGTCCACATGGTTTTCATATAGGCACACACTAGGCACGTGTCTTCAAAACAACTATTCGCAATTTTAATTTTTAATAAATTTTTCATAGGTAACAAGATGTATCACATGTTTGATTACGATCATGAATTGACAGCCGATTACATTCCCAAACCATCACTTGAACCAAACACTCCATCTTGTCACACACAAAGTTTTCGTAATCTTGAGTCTTTTCTCTTTTATGAAGGACGAATTGTAGAGTCCTCTTTTCTCAACCATGATCACATCAAAACCAGGTTTCAAGAAATTGGATTTTATTGCTTGATTCGAATTGATGACCTAATCTATCCTAGATATGTCCTTGAGTTCTATAGACAAGTTAAGCTCGTACATAACGAGGATAAAACTTTGTCTCTTCAATTCTCGATACAAAACCAAGAAATATCTCTTACCCTTGACCAATTTGCTCATATTCTTGAACTTCCGAACCATGGATAATTTGCCTACACGGAAGGATGGTCTCTCGAAACCCTCACTAGTCACCGACATGAGTATGGCCCATATAATACCCTCATACCCACTCCATGTGAGATTAAAGAACACATTCATCTTCCTCAAAAAGTTCATGGCCTTCTTAAAGAAAACGGTCAAGTTGAGTTCCGTGAGTCTCATGTTTATGACTTAGATCCATTAAAAATCTATGTTGATGAAGTTCGTCCAAATCTACGTAGATGGATAGAAGTCATTCGTGAAAATGTCTTTTGTCTTCCTCACAACCGTGAGCACCTCCCGGCATGTTGTGCTCATATGTTGTATTGTCTTGTCACCGAAAAACCCTACAATCTTGCCTACTTTGTGGCAAAGAGAATTGTCAATGTCAAGGGCCGACCAAATAAGGCGATACCCTATGGCATGTTGTTAACTCGTTTATACCGTTTTGTCATGCACTCGTTTCCTCACCTCCAAAACAATCAATATCTTCTTGTCAATCCCACCATGGCTCCTCTAACTCAAAACACCTATACCTCTCTCTATTGGGAATGTACATCATCTCAAGGGAACCATGATGATAGCTCGGTATCTTGCTATGATGTCTCGTCTAGTGATGATGAATGAGGAATCATCAACACATACCAAACAACGTGGGTGCGCTCAAGTCAATAGAACTATTCTCATCTTCTTAGAATAGGATCTTTAATCTTATATTAGGAGTTATCTATGGTAAATTATATTAGGGCTTAATACTCCAAACTATCTTGCATGATTGACTTTTGTTCTATCACCTTGCATGATTTTAAATTATGTGATTCTTGGATGATAGCTTATTTTGTCCTTTTTTATTGCATGCTTATAGCTTATTTTAGATAGTTGCATGTTAATCTTTAATTGCTACGAGTAGCTAAATATGGGATATATTTGGAAAATTAATATTTAGTGGTTTGAGGCACTAACATTTCCTGCAAATAGTCCCCCTAGAAAACTCCTTTTAGCTGCCCAGAACTAGGCAGCACAGGAAAATTTGTGACTCTCAGGTCACTATACCGTTAAATAGGCCACGGTACCGCTAAATTTAACGGTACCGCATGTGTGGTATTTAGTGGTACTGTTCCCTTGTTTGACGAATTTTCACTGTTTCCCCTAGATCCCTGCATCCCTAACCTTAAACCTGCAATATTTTGCAAACTCTCATGCACCCTAAGATTCCCTCACTACACCATATGACACTTCCATCAACTTTAATTCAAATCCCACAACTCTTGCCTATTTAAAGCCTCACCTTTGCAAGCATATCTTGCATCTCATCTTCAACCTTCCATTGCTCATTCACCATGTCTTCCACACAAGGATCAACAACTCACATCTCCAAGAAACCTAGGATCACCGTTAGACCACCATCCAAACCTCTCATTATTGATCTCACCAAAGATGATGAAGTCACAACACCACCTTCCTAATGCACTCCTAACTCACCATCTCCACCAAATGGTCCTTCCAAAACATCATCTACTAGAACAACTTCTTCATCATCTCCCTCTTTCAACACCATGCCATCATCCATAGATTACACACTCTCACCTATTACCCCATTGGATTATGCCATGCCAACCCCATCACCAACATACTCACCACCACCTCCATCTCCAATTATGGGCCAACCTATCCAACCTCATCCGGTTGATATACATAGTGCAAATTGCCTATTTTATCTTCACAACCGCAACCTCATCTTCTCTTTGATAGATGAGCTACACTTCATGTTCTCCTATGTTGAACATCTCTTGACACCCCCACAACCTCCAATCATGTCACCCTCTCCACCTCCCACTAGCCCATTTAACTAAACATATTGATGTTTAGTTTTTAAAAATAAATTGTTAGGATCCCTTTTGGACTAGAAGCAAATCTTAAGGCCTCTCAAGTCACTAAAGATTTATGTGTGCTCCTTGTAGTTTTTACTTTCTTGTCTTTATGTTGTACTCACACCTTATGTGTGATTATCATTTTCAATTATCAATGCATGGGCTTAGTTTATGGTTGGATTATCTTAGTTTCTTTATTTTATTTTGTCATGGTTGGATATTTGTCTTGGTTGCTACATGTTAGATATTGTATGTGTGTCATCTAACTTTGTTTTGTAGCAAGAACCATTGCTCGATTCCTTGGTGTCCTCCAAATGAGGGGGGGTATACATCAAGAGGGAGCCTTTGCGATCTTTTTGCTTCGACAAAAAAGGGGAGAAATGGGATACAAACTCATGCTAAAAACTTGTTAAAATTAATCTTTCACTTAAAATGAGTTTATGTTTTGTCATCATCAAAAAAGGGGAGATTGTTGATGCAAATAATGTTCTAAAAACGTTATTTGTATCTTTCGATAACTCCACATTTTGATGATAACAAAATGTGAAAACACTTTACGTCAAAATTAACGTAAACAAGTTTTTAGTCGAAATATCTCATTTCTACGTAAATCACTCTAGGTAAGAACAAACAAATTTACAACTTGACAAATGATCAAAGAAGTGAATTTGTGTTTCAAACTTTACATTTTTAATGTGACAAAACATTTTTTCAAAAATATACTTTACAAATTATTTTTGAATTATAAAGAAATGTTTTAATTGGAAAAATAAGTTTAAAATTTATAACAGCTATTTTTCCCCCCAAATCAGCTCCAAACTTCCCCAAATAAACTTTCACCACTAAAAACAAAAAATGGAGCGTCTTTGTCTGGCACGGTACTACTAAATTTAGTGGTACCGTGTGGTATTTAGTGGTACCATCCCACTATAACGGGCAAATTTTTTCTGCCTATAAATACCAGTCCAATTCACAGTTTTTGGGCATCCTTTTTCACACACAACTTTCTGAGTTTAAAACTCTTATCACATTTACTCTCCTTTGATCATTTAGTTAGTTTTCTTTTGTTTAAAGAGTGATCCTATCATCCAACCAATCTACTAGTGCAAGAGAAGAACACAAAGTATCAAGAAGATACAAGGTGTTGTAGTTATAGTTAGTGCACTTGTAACATTTGTTACATACTTGTTGTATCCTAGCATACACCAAGTTGGTTTTCTTTTGTGTAGTTTGTGAGTGTGGATCATTGTGATCTTGTTGAGATCTTGGAGATCTCTTGTAGCTTGTGTGCTTGTGTGTTGATCAAGTGGATCAAGGGTAGATCGGGTAGATCGTGTGAAGTGTTTTGATTGTGTGATTTAGTAAGGATCGTGTGGATCGTGGTAGATTGGTACTAGCTAAGATTAATACTCGACATTTAGCTTTGTGTCGGAAATTGTGATAAGCGACGTTGTACGGTTTTCTCCACCTGAAGGGAGCTTTGTTGACATAGTGCTTAGAACTCTCGAGTTTGGTACTCGGGGAGTGGAGTAGGGCGAAGAAGAGCTTCGTGACCGAACCACTATGAATCTCGTTGTCTCGGTTTTTTCTTTCCATCTCATTTCTTTATACTTATTGTTTATGTTAGATAGTATAGTTTAGTGTTCATATTGGTGTTGATTGATTTCACAAAAGAATTGAATCAAAGTTTTTCACAAACAAACTTTTATAACTAACGAAAAACCGGTAAAACTATTCAAACCTCCCCCCCCCCTTCTAGTTTTCCACAACATTGTCATTTAGACTGAGCGAACTCGAGGCAATCATAGGAGATGGCATTGGATTGCATTTAACTAGACCAGCCCATTGTAAGATCTCCAAAATGTACTTCTTTTGAGATAGAATAATGCCTGACTTGTGAAGAACAACTTCAATACCCAAAAAATAGTTAAGTGGCCTAAGATCTTTTAAGACAAAAATTGATCCAAGTTGGCGAACTATACTATAAATAGCGCCTTTGTTGTTACCAGTAAAGATAATGTATAACAACCCGCAATTTTTCAGACTATTATTTTCATAGTACTACTATTTATTTTTTCAGAAAATGCGAATTTTTTTATGACGTCTACTGATGATTAAAATTTAAAAATGAGAGATTATATTGTTTTTTTTCTAAAAAACGACACCGCACGCGTACCGAGACTGCTTTTTTAATGGCTTAAATCTAATAATTATTATTCGGAGTCAATAATTTTGTTTTTATATTACTTTTATAAAAACGTTCCCAGAATTACATTTTCCTCGCATTTATACCAAACCGAGGTAATACATATACAGTTTAGCACAACGGGACACGGGTATACCAAATACACTTAATACTACAAATAATATTAATAACTTTTATTTTATATTAAAAACATGGATAACCTCGCCCCTTTTTCTCTTTTAACCCTAGTCCTAGACTTGTCCTTTTTCACTTTCCCTTGAATAACACTTTTAGGTCAAAACCTTGGTTATATCGCTCTCTTTCTTTTGGGTGCCAATGCCTCAATCTACCATGGCCATCACAGGTCATTTTCGTGTTTCTCCCTCCCTCCCCAACAAACAATTACGATATTGCCTAAGAACAGTGGGTGTGGAGCTCGTTGCCCTTCGCCGTGGGTGACATGGCAGCTCGCCATGGCTCGCCATGACACCACCCCAACTCGCCATAGCTCGTCGAAACCATCCTACTCGTGCAGACGGCGAAGCAAAATTGCTGACAAGTGGGGCCCTTTTTTAATATCAAATGTTTTTTTGTTAGTTTTCTTTTTTTTTTTTTTTTTTTTTTTTTTTTTTTCTAATAGTGTTTGTGAAGTGTGTATGTTTAGTGAACTCTGTGTGTGTTGCGTCTGAGGAAGAAGAAAGGGTTAACAAGCTGAGATATTATGTGAACAACGTTATTTTTTTTCTAAACGGGCTTTTGTGTAATTAGGCTTCTGTGAATTGTGTGGTTATGTAATACATTTTTTTTTAAATGCAAGTTGAGATAGTATTTCACTAGTAGTATTTAACAAGTGAGATACAAGAAGTTATATATCTTTTTGAGTAAATTACACCGTTCGTCCCTGTGGTTTAGGGTCACTTGCATTCTCAGTCCCTTTTTTTTTTTTTTTTTTTTTGCTTTTTTCGTCCCTAAATAGTTTCAATTGCACGCTGTTGGTCCCTAATTCAAAATTTGCCTAACGCCGTCTGTTAACTAATAAAGCAGCAAGGGAAAATTTGTCTTTCTACCCTATATCATATAATAAAAGGGTTAATCTAACCTAAATCAAACACATACTCAGACACAATAACACATTCAAGAATACAAACACTGTTGAGAAATCCACTCCCTTTCGAAGATGGTGTATTGTCATTGTGGAAAACGTGCAGTGGTTGTTACATCATGGACACCAACGAATCCAGGTCGAAGGTTTTATGCTTGTCCTGATAGGGTAAAAGTTTTTAATTTGAAATGTTGATTTTTAGGGCTTAATGATTATTGATTAAAGTGGGTAATTATTTTAAATGGTTTTCTTGTATAGAACTCTGATTGCAGGTTTATTGATTTCATGGACCCCCCAATGTGCCAGCGTTCAGTTCAAATCATACCTGGACTCTTAAGGAATATCAACAACCTTCAAGCCAATTTGAAACAAGTTCAAGATGATCGTGATAGGGTCAAGAAATACCTAATTAGGACTTGGATTGGAATTTGCTTGTTTGTTTTGTTCAAGATATTATCTTAGACTGGTAAGATGTTGTAGGTTGTTGGCCTTGTTAGTTGTTGGCCTTATTAGTTGTTTAAGTTGTAACAACAACCTATGTTTTGTATTTTGGTACTCTTTAATGAATGAATGGGTTGTTATGTAGTTTCTGTTTTTGTGTTTACTTATTGGTCAATGAGTTGGGTAAAAATCAGTCAAATGTAATGGTTACATGGGTTGGTTTAAAATGGGGCAAATGATGGTTACATGGGTTGCATTCATAGTTAACTAACATAGTTCATTAAAGATGAAAATTGACTTTGAAAAGTCAAATAACATAGTTCCTAGGATTACAGCAGTTTTATTCTAGTTCATTAAAGATGGTTACATGGGTTGCATTCATAGTTAACTAAGCCCTTTTGTTTTTTCCATTCCCTTTTGAACCACCCATGGGAATTTTGGCTACAAAGGGCTTGATTTTAAGCAATTCACCAGTCTCCTTATTTGCCAAGCCCAAAACCTTCTTCCTCTCTTCAAAAGCCAGCTTATCAAGAAATTTTCCTGTAAGATTGCTGCTAGGTTCACTCTTTTTAAAACTTGAATAGTTTTTTGGGAAATAATCAGCCCATGAAGGTGAAGAAAATGACTCATCACTTTCACTACTGGAGATGTTAATGACCTCTGCACAAAAAAAATAAAGTAAGCAGTATTGGAGAAAAAGAAAAAATAAAGTCAGTAGTGTTAGGAAAAAAACCTGGTTTGATGTTAACCAACTGCTTGGAACTCATGTTTTTAGTTTGGGTGGATATGCAAATGACACTCACCAACTTCCTTTTTATAATCCCTATTTCAATTGGGTTGGTATGAGTTCCAAGAAAAATAGTAGTATGCAGAGTAGCTGCATTGATACCTCAATTCACAAGCTCACATGTACACAGCTTTCCAGTGTGACTATTGACCAAAATATGCAGCTTTCCAGTGTGAGTATTGACCAAAATATGCATGTGACTATTGACCAACAAATGAGAAAAAAATAGTATTATGCAGCTTTCCAGTATTCTAAGATTCTCCATTAGTCTGTATTGACATATTGGACTTTTTAAGTCAAACTTTATAAAACAAACTCAACATAAAAAGTTTGATTTTTAAGTCAAAATGGATAAAAAAAAAACAAAGTCACATGTACACAGCTATATACCATGACATTAAACAATCTAATTTCAACATTAAAACACATAACCATGTGACTGCATTCACATATTAGAGTAGCAAAATGGAACACATTGTTTTGTTGCATATACTGCAATATTAAATAACCTAATTTCAAGTACAGTCATACAAAATGAAAAGTAGACAATTACAATAGTTTTGTGCATAAATAACACATCTAAATAACCACAGACAACCACATTACACTTGTTTTTTTCCCTTGATGGTAGTCTTTTTGGTCTTCTTAACTGTGTTACCACCACCAGCAGGCTCACTCTCAGATACTTGCCTTTTCTTGCCTCTTGGTCCTTTGCAGCTTCTCTTGTTGTGTCCCTTTGTCTTGCACAACTCACAAGTCACTGTCTTGTTCTTTCTAGAAAGCTTTCCAGTGTTCACCATTGGGATGTCCTCACCTAAAGACTTTTTTCTTGCTTTCTGTGGCCTACCAACTTGGGGATGATATTTTGGAGGAAGGATACTGGTTGGAATGGGACACTTTGGCCAGAAGCTCTTGTGTCTAATGGGATTGATGTGGTGACTGTACACTTCCCTCCATGTTTGTAGCCTATAACATGGATGCACCCAACTTTCAGGCAACCCTACCTCCATGTTATTGGCTGCCATGTTCCAATTAGTTGCAACTGCATGCTTACATGGCAGCCCTGTCACTTCCCATTTTCTGCAACTGCATTTCATATTCTGCACATCAACCACACACACATCCCCCCAAGGGCCAGTAACACAATACAGATGACCCCCATTAAATTGAGCAATGCATTCACTTGCTTCAGCTTTCACTACATTAAACAACTTAGTAGCAGTGGGTGTAAGTGGGCCATCACTTTTCTCAATAACTTTTTTCACATTTACAATCCTTTTCATTAAGTATTCTCTGGCATACTCAAGGGTACTTATTATAGGCCTATCCCTACCATCAACTAACTGACCATTAAAAACTTCACATATGTTGTTTAACAACATATCAGTTTTAGCCCTCCCTGTTAAACATATGCTAATTAGACAACTAGTATATTAAAACATGAAATTTTAGGTAACAATTGATTTTTTTTACCTGAGAAGTGTGATCTAGCCCAGTGCATTGGTGGTATCTTTGCTAGCCAGTCATGACATTCTTTATTCAAAATTTTCAAGCTGTTCATAGCTTCATTAAACTTTGGTATTGTCAAAGCTTTTGCAGCCTTCCATAGCAATTCTTTGTATGCAGTTCCACTCCATTTTAACTTCATGTTCTCATGAATGTGCCTAAGGCAGTATCTGTGTTCTGCTGCTGGAAATACATCTTTAATAGCTGGAATGATACCCTTCAAAAAAAAAAAGTAAATCAATAATAATCATTTCAAGCTGCTAAAGTATAAAAAAATATGGTATGAGTTAAAATGCAAATGGTACCTTCTGTCTGTCACTAATGAAGGTGAAGTTTGAATTGTCTTGCAAGTCTAAGTCTCCCTTCAAATGTTCCAAAAACCATGTCCATGACTCCCTTGATTCTGATTCCACAATCCCATAGGCCAAAGGATAGATACCATTGTTTGGGTCTACACCAACTACTGTTAACAGTTGTCCAGGGAATGGTCCTTTCATAAATGTACCATCAAAGCCAAGAAATTGCCTCATACAAGCTTTGAACCCTTCCTTAGCAGCTCCCAAACACACATAGATCCTCTTAAAAACCCTTGTTGGACACATATGGTCTGCTTCACTTTCAACTCCTATTCTAACAGTTGTGTTAGGATTGGTATGTTACAACTCCATAACATAATCCCTCAACTGTTTATACTGAAGAGTGAAATAACCTCTAATATGTTCAACTGCTTTAGCTTTTGCCCTAAATGCCTTCATTCTAGACACCTCCAATCTATATTTCTTTTCTAACTGTTCTTGAATAGCCCTCACTGGTACTTCTGGGTTTGTCTCAAGCTGATCTGTGATCTCTACTGTAATAAAGTTAGCAGTACAATACTTAATCTTCCTAGATTGTAGACATTTGTGGGTATCATCAAATGTTTTCACCTTCCATGTCTCATCTTTTAATTTGGATACATGTAAAACCCAAGGGCATTGATTGTCTGCTAGCTTTCTCATATTAGGTTTCCCACCTACCTTTTTTGACTTCTCCTGACTTGATCCAATACAAGGCCCAATACCACTAGGCCCAACCTGACTTGGCCCATCTTCTGCTTGACTACAAGTATCAAACACAGGTATTGTCCCTTTGCATTCAGCCCTTACTCTGACTTTGTCATTCTTCTTTAGAAAAAGTTATCTCCTAGTTTCAATAGAGTGTTTATGAATCAAATCTTTGACCTCAGCTGCACTACTAAATTCTTGCCCAACATAAAAATTAACCTTTTGAAGTCCACCATCTACAAACTGATTCTGTGTTCTCCTAAGCTTTTTAAGTTTTCTTTTCCTAATCCTGTCTAATGGATCTTCATCAGAAGCACTCTCAAACTCATCATTGTCTATACCATCAATTCCCAGATCAGTATCCAATTCATCATCTGCATTAAATTCTGGTGTATACTCATTTCCCATTGTCTTAGCATTTGTTCTGTCAAAATCCTCCATGTCAACTTGTACATCAACAAACTCATTTTCCTCATCCACTAACACATCACTGTCACTACCTTCACCATCACTGTTTTCATTCTCTTTATCTGTCACATCTACTTCCTGTGTTACATCTACTTCCTGTGTTACATCTACTTCCTCACTTATGTTTTCAGGTACTACTTCATCATCTAAACCATAAAAAGGATCAAAGTTATCTTCTCCCATGAAAGCATCAGAGTATAAATCCTGGGCAAAGTCAGTTATCTTTTCATTCCTAGAACTACCTTCACCAGTCACATTTGCATTGTCTTCTTTCCATTCTAACATTAATTTCTTTGCACAAGACCCTGAAACTGATTTGCTATGTTTCTTGTTACTAGGTTGTGCATTTTTATGTTTCTCATGATCTGGCAGTTCCACAATGAAACACCTTTTAGATGGTTTGTTATAGGCAGCCTCTATATAAGTGTATACAGTAGTCTCATCATGTTCTATGAAGGCCTCAATCAGCTTATATCCAACCCTAATGTACTCGGCCAATTGTCTAACATCATCATCATTTCCTAAAGCATATAATCCATTGTCTAGGTTCATATTAGGCCTAAGAAAACTATAGTACATTATGGTTTCACCATTGAATCCTAATTTCTTAACCATATCATTAAGATCATGTATTGAGAACTCATCAATATCAATGCAGTCAAAATAAGCAAAGTCACCATTTGCATAAATCCTACCAGGTGAATCAGTGAAGATCCCAGCATAATTAATCTTCAACGAAAACAGAGCATCTGTGTTTTCCTCTCTATTTGCTGAGAAATCAAAAACAAAAAAATAAAAAAAATTAGGGTTTCGTTAAAATGAGGGAAATTAGTGTTTTCCTTCCAAAATTCAATAATAACTTGTAAATGATCAAATGACATTGAAACAACCATAAAATTATTCAAATATTGATAGGAAAAACTTAAAAACCGTATCATACCGTAAGCAAAATAGACATCAATATCATCCTTAAACTGACGCATTGACCATTGGTTAGTAGATGCCACCATTGCATTACCCTTTTCAGATTAAGCGTTTCGTTTTTTTAGGAAGATGAAAAGTTAGGTGAGGGAAATTTGGGGGGAAAAGAAAATGGGTGACGTCTGATAAATTAACCCTTTTATTATATGATATAGGGTAGAAAGACTAATTTACCCTTGCTGCTTTATTAGTTAACAGACGGAGTTAGCCAAATTTTGAGCTAGGGACCAGCAACGTGCAATTGAAACTATTTAGGGACTAAAAAAGCAAAAAAAAAATAGGGACTGAGAATGAAAGTGACCCCAAACCACAGGGACGAACGGTGTAATTTACTCTATATTTTTTATGTTTTCAATGTTATTTGTATTTTTAATTTGAATGAAATGAATTTTATGTTATTTGATAAATTGAATCAAAAAAATAAAATAGAAAATGGTGGGACCCAAATAAATTGTGGTTTGTTATGATAAGGGGTTGTAAAAGGAGGTTTGTCATGGTGACGTGGCACCTCATGAGACCCAAATGAGTAGTTTTGGGATGCCATGACACCCGTTGCTCTAGGGAGTTACAAGAGATAGTGACTTTTGCTCAAAATAGTATCTTCAAGGATCCATGAAGGAAAGCAAGTCAATAGTTTCTTTCTTTTCATCTTTTTATCTGCCAAGCCGAACCCAGGAGAAACCACACCTAAATCTCATCACTAAGGAAAGTTTTATTAAGGGTTGTGTGAAGATTCTTGGCTAAGGTTCTCGCTTGGGTTTGGATCGAATCGGTTGTATTCGGATTTTATTGGTTTGTTGGTCTCTCCTTTCTATCGGTTCACTCATTTTCTTTTGTAAGGTTTCCTCCTATTTTGATTACTGTTGATGTTAATTGTTAATAAATTGTGATTCGATTTATTTTTCTTACAAGTGGTGAGACTGTTTTGATTTTATATCAATCGACTCATACATGTTCATACCTAATTTTGGTCGTTATTAATCTTGCGTGGCATAAAGGACTGTGTATATCATTAATAAGCAAATGGGAAAATAAGCTTAGGCTTATATTTTTTTTAAGCAAATCAGTTTATATATATGAAGGAATGTGTTGTTATACATTTCTTTTGGTCACAAAGAATACACGAGAAACTAAAGCTAGATTAAGATTGGCTCATGAATTGGAGTGCTTATTTTATAACTTATCTTTCGGTTTATTTTGTTAAGATAGACCTTGTTACCAATTTTGTTGAGTTTGATTTGTACGATCTTTTACTTTCATTTTATTTTTCTTTCGTTGTGATCGGATCAAAGGGACCCTTATAGGGTGTGTTTACTTTTGCCTGTGTTTGGAGTAACAAACAAACCACAAGGGTGGTCTCATGTTTCTGTGGTGTCTCGGCTCATCAAGAGTGTCACGAGAGTGTTAGTCAGTCTCATTTTTATTACTCCCGACTCAACTATCAACCCAACTTACCTCGAAACTTAATGTTTTCTCTTCATTAAAACTATAAGTTTAAACTTCAAACCAAACTAATAAAAATATAAATTGTAACTAATTTTTGAGATCATTGATTTATATTTCTTATATTGGCTTATCTAAACTAAATGAAACGCGCTTTAAACTTATAAAAACCTATTCGATTTTAATAAACAATATAAAACGATTAATACCCAAACATAAAAATTGTGACATCTAGTATACACGGGTCATGCCCGACTTTCATCAAAATATATATGCTTAGCGTATTTTATACAAACCTGACTAAAGGACGAAAACGATCTATTTTTTTTACACTAAATCATTATATACATGTATAAACACTTACTAAAGATTTACTTACCTTAGGTGTATATATGAACTTAAACTATTAAATGACACCATTTTTATATTCCGACGACGTCTAATATTTATTTTGTGATTATTTTCCGTACATCGTCTTTCGGTTACTGTCGAACCGAAGACTTATTCGTCTTTGGTACTTTCATTATTAAGTACTTATATACTTATACACTTCCAAGAGCCAATGCTTACAAACACTTAGAAAATTGTTTTAAACTTAAATGCTGCCACACAAGCAACAATAACACAACACCTTAAAACTTTTAAACTTATTTAAACTTCATCGAGTCCTAAACCAGAAACTGTAAACTAAACTTGCCATACTAATCTAGGTAGCGTGTCAGAGCCACACACTTATACTATTTGACCTGACTCTATTCAGACTGTTTTGCTTGAGGTGAGTGTTCACAGTCCCCTTTTTTTCACTTTACTTATTTGGGGTTCAATGCATGAATCCAAATTTAAACTAAATTGTTTCTTTAACTTGAACTTATGACTTGCATGTTTGTTTTGAACTTATGACTTGTTTTTACTTGAACTCTTTGAAATTGACTTTGAACCTTAAGATGCATTTTGAATTTAAGACTTGTTTTGAGTTTATGATGTGCTGTTCGCACTCAAATTTAAGTCTCTCTCGTTCGGGGCAGTGCCGAGTCTCCCTTGTTCGGAGCAGTCTTGATTTGATAGTATATGATAGTTGTATGATGTACTGTTCGTACATTTGCATTGTTAGTCTCCGATTGGTTTGCCGTTCACACTCCAATTTATACGTACTGTTCGTACGGCTCCCTTGTGCGGAGTAGTAAATAGTATGGATAGCGCTATTAGAGGTCAGTCAACCTCTTGTTCCCCTATCTACGGAATGCCTATTATTTATTTTAGGGGCTTTGCCGCATACTTTATTATATACATAGTGCTTTTAATGTGAACCTGATGAACATGTATGCTTGACTATAAAATGTACAATCTTATATGCAATGGTTTGTGAAACCGTAGGTTACAAGTCTTGTATGGGCGGGACATGTAACTGAATGGTTTTACATTACCTCTACCATGTGGACATTTCTCAAAGACTTTGGACTTACTTTTGTATAAAACATGTGTACTCGCCAACTATTTTCATAGTTGACCCGTTTTCTCATGCATTTCAGGTAATTGCCAGTAAGTATGTTTTATGAAGGCACTAGCATAAAGGAGTCTTCATATGTCATGTCTAGTTAGTTGAAATAAAATGTTATCTTTTGGAAACAAAATTGTATGTTTCAATGGTCTTTGTTGGCTAAAACAATGTTGTCTTAATGTACTATTTCCTTAAGTTTTAATTATGGTATTGTACTATATCTCTTTTGTGATGTATATTGATTTTGTCGCACCTCGCGTTTCCGCCTTTGGCGGGGTGTGACATAATGTCATCCACATAAACCAATATGTACAAAATAGTGCTTCCACGTGAATAGACAAACAAAGGAGGATATGTTTTAGAGCCTCTAAAGCTGAGCTCATGGAGTACCTTGGAAAGGCGTTGTAACTGTGAGATCTAAACATCTTGATTGTGTGGATCGGGTGGTCTTGGATTGTGGAAGATTAATTCCATGGTAAGTGTTTTAGAGAGAAATTAGAGAGAGATGGGAACCTTGAGAGAAACCTTGTGAGATTAGATTGAATGAGTAAAAGTTACAAGAGTTCCAACCCTTCCCATGTGTGGGAAGGGGTTTATATAGTACCTAATATATGGTGCCCCTAGTGGGCTGTGGAGTGAGCTGACAGTGGGTAAAGACCCGACCCACTCCACAAATATAGTTATAACTACACTAATACTAATAATACTAAGCTAATATTAATAAGCCTACGAGCTATATAAATGCTAAATAGATATCGGGGTGACCGAACCTTCATCTGAATATTTATATTCCTAACAATCTCCCCCTAAGGGAGGTCACCCCGGAAATAATATTTCGAATTCTAGCATTCTATCATTTGATCTTGACTTCATAGCTCGTAGTCTTTGATTCTTCAATGTCTTGAAACTTTGTGCCTTCAACAGTGAACTTTTGATGACTGATTGGTTGTCTTGGATGATCTTTGAGTATTCTGCGAATTTATCATCCAACATGTATCTCCAAGTCATCTTTCAGTAGTATGTCTCCATGTGATGTGATATTCTTTGAACCGACATGCTCACACTATTTAGTGTCATGATCTTTCAGCATCAAAGTTTGCAGAAGCTGTGTTGAAGGTCTTTTAGTTTATCATGACTTCTTTGATTATAATGATGATGTAGTGTGAACATGTGGTGGTGGATTGGCATCTTTTCAGCAATCAGCTACAACCGCAATCAGCTGCAACATCAATCAGCTACAACCGCAAACAGCTGCAACAGCAATCAGCTACAATCGCCAGATGTTCCTGCATACGACAGTTAGCAATAAACCGTCCGGTACTTACATGTTCGGACTTCGAGATTGTTAACAGCATAGTGTGAAAACTCTCTCTAATCCTTACCAAGACCGTTCCTAAATCGGAAACCCACAGAGGGTTTTAAAGATCAACCGTAGCAAATCAACAATTAGGTGAGTCGCTGGAGATCACTCCACGACTGTAGACCGTTTGAAACCGCCGCGATCACTAAGCGTAATCCACAAGGAATTACCGAAGTGACCTGCTTTCAGGGCTGCTTAATGTTGACCCTGGCAGGAATTTCCATTCAATCATTGAGAATTACATTCGTAAATTCTCTCATAAATGTTCTGGCAGATTGCTAAGATCTGCGTAGGACTCATATGTTTACAACTGGTGTCCTTAATGTTGAACAACCAGTGTAGAAGTAGCAAGTGTTCCTATGAGATCTTATTATGCATCTCGTGGCTCTAGACTCAATTGTGCGTTTTGGTTTGGTGATCGGAGGCTGGAGAGGACTGCCACCTTTTCAATATCATCTAACTCGGAGTGAGAGAGACGACAGAAATGTATTGATCTCCGTGACAAGTGAAACAAGAGTCCTTTGAGGGACCTTGAGTGGCTAGGGAGGGTTGTGCAGCGTATCACTGGGTCCATGATACTTTGTCTTCAATGTCAGCAATCAACCAAGTGATTCTGACAGCATATGAATTGACCCGGTTTCTGCCTAACGTGTAAGGAGGGTTTCTTTCTTTTCACCTTTTATCTTTACATTTCTTTTTCATTCTTCAACCCCTTCAGCGCTTACCGAGACTTCATTACTAGTACCTTGTTGGGTTTGTTCCAGTACTAGCTCCATCTCAGTCGGCACTCTTCCCTTATTCACTTTTCTCCTTTTTAATCATTCCTAAGGACTTCTATTCTAACTAGAGGATTGTCCCTGGGAAGATCCCTCCGGATCTGGCGGGATCGTGGGAACTTATACCTAACCTTACCATCCTTATAACTCCATACATTAAATAAAAATGGTCGGTCTTTGGCGTTCTTCCACAATTGCCATTAACCAAATCTTTGAAAAAAATCTCTCAAAATGTTCATGATTATGAAACACATTTTGCTAACACTTGAGAGTTTTATATTTTTCAAATGCTCCCCCTCAACATGTGCTCGAATGATTGTTTTATAAATTTTCACATGTTAGGTAGAGCTTGCACTTTTTGAATTGATCCACTTTCAGTGAACATGACCGATTCGAGACACGCTTACATCACTAGTTAGACTAGCTTGAAATTATTACCCGGCCTGGTCAAGTCCACAGAAAGTTTCTTGAAACGGTACACTCTACTCAGATACGTCTTTTTCGAGACACGCTTACATCACTGGTTAGACCAGCTTGAAATTATTACCCGGCCAAGACGCATCCTTTCGATTGATGACAGTTTAAGTTTCGTCAATTCATTGGTTAAGTTTGAGTCACGATCTCATGCGATGCCAAATCCTTTTTGTCCATTCGCTCCCCCTCAATATGTGCATCGATATACGAAAGAGTTTAGCACATATGGGAGAGCCTAACATTTGAGTCCACAACATCACATTTTCATCAGGTTTCATATTTAAATCACATTCTCTCCCCCGATCAAAAATTTCAAACCTTTTAAGATTTGTGATCCCAATTTATTTAAATAAGTTAGAAAACATGGGAGAAAATGTGGTCAGTTTTTTACTGTATTCTGATGATGGAGTATACAATACTCCCCCTTAAACCAAGAGAGAGCGTCACTGCTGATGTTGCACAATAGTTTAAAAAGGTGTCAGAAATTTGAACAAATACTCTCCCCCTCAATTAATGACCCGTTTTCTATTTAAAGAGCTGTAGTCATTCAATTGAGTGTCAAGTATTTGTGAAAATTTAAGTCCAGTTACCACCTTGTGAAACACCAAAACTCTCCTGAAGAATCATAGATGGGAAAGATTTTGGTATATAGAAGACTTCTCTTCTTATACACGAAATGATGCACTGGCACGTACATCAGATCGAAGAAACATGGATATAAAGTAATCCATGCCCAGGTGAACATCACCCAGTTGGAGTAGCAGCCGTCTTTTTGGCGACGTGCTTTCCCCATTTAGAAGCGCGGGTTGCTATCTGAAGTAATAGCAAGCCATTAGACATGTTTTAACCGGTAAGTATAACTTCTGCTCGAGCTTCATTTAAAGTCCCGTGTCATTATTGAATGACATTTCTAAGACCGTAAATGTTATCGATAAACAGAAGACATGCCTAGGGAACTATTTTTGGCATTTTCTGATTTTCTGATTTTTAGGGTTTTTATAGGTTTTATATTTTTCTATATACAATTTGCAGGTTTTCTATATATCTATTTACAAAATGGTATAAGATATGAACAAAAATGTATGAAGCAAATACATACAAGGATACGAAGCAAAAACCATTACTCCTCAGCTTCCTGAATCTTCTCCGCTGCCATTACTTTACTTGCTGAAGAGCAATGTGAGCACATTTAATTAGGGATTAATTCTGGCTTTTCACTCTCCCCTAATTAGTGCTCTCCCCCAATCTGACAACCTTTCTCATGAACACCCATAATAGAGAGAAGACTTTGGATGAACGCCCATAATATGAAGAAGTCTTTTGATAACCAAATGCATGCCGTCTTTAGTCTTCTAACACATAGCGGAGAATGTAGAATAGACTGTAGACTCGACCTTCTTCAAGATTGCCCAATTTGGAGGAACAGAATACCAATCATCTTCATCTCACCAAATGCCTTCCAGTAACCTTACATATAACCCATCAACCCGCAATGTACACATGAGATGCTAACATCAAAGTAACAAGTTGAACCATTGATCATCTATAATATGTATCCTGAGATATTAAGCCCGATCACGTGAACCTGTTGTGCATCCTTGATGTACACATTCTCTCTCCCCTGATGGTTACGATTAATCAGCCCATGACGTAAAGGTGAAACGATAATACCAAGGTAACAAGTTGAACCACTGATCATCTATGATATGTATCCTTAGATATTAAGCCCGATCACGTGAACCTGCTGTGCATCCTTGGTGTACACATTTCTCTCCCCTGATGGTTACGATTAATCGGAATCATCATCATGATGTGTACATGTAGCATAATGACGTGTACATGAAGCATTGACTAGAAACCCTTTGTTACTGATTGTACCAGCCCGTGAGAAGATGTCGATTAGCATTCCATGACCATGTTCTTCAACACCTCGATAGACGGAGGAAGATGTAGTGTTGGAGAAACATGGTTTGCACGACTCCTGAACTGACGTATTCAGGAGTCGTATGACCATTTCTCAATCATCAAACAACATGTAGATTATTCACCCTTCCCCCCCCCCCCCCTCAAAAATTGCATATGCCTGCCAACTGCAATTTTTGATGATTGAACGAGTGAATATGAATACCATCAATGGTAAGCAGCTCCACTTGACGGTTCTTGAAGACTGACATGTTGTTTATTCACCCTTTCCCCCCTCAAAAATTGCATATGCCTGTCAACTGCAATTTTTGGTTGAATAAGTGAATAAGAGTATACTCCAATATGCGTCGATCCACTTGAAGACTAAAAGAGCACGGAAAGAGCATGAAACTTGTTGATGAGAATGGCCATAAATAAGAAGATTTCTCTTCTTCCAAAGATAAAGCGCACTGAAGCGTACACCTTTCTTTTCTTTGATGAACGGGGCCTGAAGAGATGTCAGCAGACGCCATAATGTTGAGGCCCGAGGCTTGAACTGCTGTGTTCAAACGTCATAGACGATGAAGAACGAGGCCTGAACTGATGTGTTCAGACGTCATAGCCAATGAAGAACGAGGCCTGAACTGATGTGTTCAGACGTCATTGTCGATGAAGAACGAGGCCTGCACTGATGTGTACAGACGTCATCTCTCTCTTTTCTACTTTTCTCATCTAACTCAATACCAACCCCATTATCATACTGTCGGCTTGATGTCGTGACTACTGATGGAGAAAACCCAATATGATGAACTTGAGACTGAAGTAACATAACCCAAACTTGTGACTTAAACTTGCACTAATGTGTGACTAAGAGCGGTGTAGAGACTTCGTGCAACATTGAATCCCTAAGTACTCTATACTCTTCAACCAACCAACCATCAAGTATAAGACGTACATCACCTCTTGGATATCCACAACTTCGTGTGACACTGAGCACTACAACGTAACTCCTTAAAGTGATAGTTATTTTGTAATAGATAGGAAGAAAAAAATAACTAGATATCGAAGTCTTCGTCATTGTAAAGGTTAAACACTCGAACAAGGATCTCGAAGAATCTTCATCCAACCACCCCGATATCTTCAGATACTAAGTACACGCATCCATGAAATTTCACTTCAGCCTCAAATAAATAATAATGAACTAACGCCGTAGTCACATCTTGTCGATTAAATGCCCCGATCTAGCCCTTTATGAAGTTTTAACTGAACTGTGATAATGGTTTTAACCCGATCACGGTCAAGAGCGCATAACCCATCATCACGGGATTTTACAAATCTATGATTTAAACCGAGAAATAAGTTCTTTCGCGGGATTTTACAAAACCAAGAAGAAACCGTGAGACATAAACAAATTTACAGTGTTACAAGTGGTTTGATATTGGTGAATGCCAGCTTGGGTTAAGAATATCCCGTGAGAATTACTGAGCACATCACAACTTTTAAATACTTTGGCCAACTAACCAACCTCGTACTCAGACAACTATTTGTGACCACTTGATAAAGGAAACCCGATATACCCATCTTGCAAATGAAGTAGAATTACTCAAATTTGTTACCTAAGCTTGCATTGTTGTTGGAAGAACGGTGTTGAATCTCTAAGTACTTAATGTTATCCTGACAGAGTATGAGACTTTCATCACCTCTTGCGATTATCCACAACGTCTTCTGCGTGTGACACTGAGTACTATAATGTAGCTCCTTTAAGTGATAGTTAACCAGGTCTTCAACCATCCACCCCGACTTCTGGAAACTAGATAACCCAAGTCTTCAACTTACATTTTACGCACGAGCAAGTTATCATTGAAATCATGCATCCAACCATCCCCGATTTCGAGATAAAATAAGTAGACTCTTTCGTGAAATTCAACTTCACTCTCAAATAAGGAATACCAAATTAACTTCGTGATCTTCTTGTGTGGTTAAATAGTCAAAAGGAGAAGAAACATGCGCTAATTCTTAGCAATGCCCATGACTCATAGTCAGTCCTATCAAGCATAGCTGTCTGACCCAGCTGCTTGGATGTTATCAGATGCAGTGCATGGAATAGTTGTCATACTGTATACAGGATTTTACAGTTCTTGAGATTTAACCGAGAAATCAATTCAAGAACAAACTGCACAACAGTAAGTATCAAACCGCTGAAATCTTAGGCAAATCGCTAGGACCCAAACCGCTGAAAGCTAAACCACTGAAACTGGAACCGCTAAGATTCAAACTGCTGGAAACTGAACCACTGAATCCTGAGTCGCTACTATCTGACCCGCTGTAACCGGAGCCGCTAGGAAACTCGCGTTAATTCTCCCCCTCAAAAAGGGCATGCAATGACCTTTTTGCCAAAGTAGAGAGTCCATGATGGTTGTGAATTTGCCAGGCACAACATAGATACACGGAATGAGGCAAATAAAACTACTGCAAAGAAGATTGTGATAAAGACTCTCTTGTAGTAACCTCCTTTGTTAGTCTCCTCATCTAATGGTTTAGCAGATTAAAAAGTTCACTGAAGCTCGTAATATGCCAAAACCGCTTGATGAAATGTGTTTAACATTAGAGTGAGTAAAAGGTTAAAACACGTCTCTAAACAATCCACCTTGTGTCTTTAAGTCTGACCACCTCTTGAGAAGACCTCGTACTACAATCCCATTAGAAGCTTGAGAAACAACAATCATTTGATGAAGCTTGATAAAGGACAAGTCCGCGACTTATACTTGCACTAAATTTGTGATCTAGAACCTATATTGAGCACAACAACGTAACTCCTTTAAATATAGGAAGTGATATATACCCAACCTTCCATCCTTTATTGTATATATCCACTTCTTGAACTTCCAAGTCTAATCACCAGAAATACGCTCGAGCAAGGGTCATCAAACATCGTGCATCCACCCAACCCCGAGATGTTTGAGACACTAAGTACACGAACCCGTGAATTAACAAACCAACCAAGCTACCAAAATTTCCCAATTTCTGCCGATCTTGCAGCACAAACTTATCCCGGAAAAAAATAGTCAAACCCCACAAGCTTTATTATGTCAAAATCCATGTCCCGCCTGCTTGTCCATACTTGATTTGACGGGATTTTACTACTCTTGAGATTTAAACCGAGAAATCGAATCTTTCACGGGATTTTCTAAAATCTACAAGAGAAACCGTGAAATCAACCAGAATACCCAAGAGTGAACTGCAATACTAATCTTCAAAAATTCAAGTTAAAGAAGTCAAGTCACAACTTGATCAAATCGCAACAAGTCAAGTCACAGTTTTGTCAAATCGCAATCGTCAAATTGCAACGTCAAATCACACCTGGTCAAATCGCAATTCGTCAAATCGTAATCGAATCGCAATTTGTCAGCTGTAACTCAAATCGCAAAGATCAAATTGCAGGCTCACTCAAATCGTGGATACCAATAGGACAATGTTGCCAAATCCACAACTTGTAATCACGTTGATCATCATATACCCAAATACAATCCGTGACATGTGTATCCTCGTGAAATTTGTAACACCAAAACACCACTCTATGTCACCAGATAACTATGCCGAGAATATAACACAATATCAAACATGCACCAAAAACAAAAATTCAGCATAATATGTATAAATTTCCACCCAGGCTGATTCATACAGTTGATATGCCTTGAGCCCACTACACAAATCATATTATCGCTCCATCAATTAAGCCCAAAACCAACAATCTTGAAGACAAATTTCGCTTAAGACCCATAAGGCATTTCACTAAATATTTCGTGAATCAATCGTTTGCTATACCATATGTCCACAACAAATTTCGTTGAACCATCCTAGGCCCAAGAAACTCATTCAGTCCATTATGAGCCCAGTCCGGAGGATGTAAAAGGAATTACGTCCGATCCAAAAACTTAAACCTTCGGTTATAATACCATAACCTTAAACATCCTTTTTACTCCTAACCCTAATCACACTTAATCCGCCCCCCTCTTCACACTCACCTACCAAACTAATCTAAACCCTGATCACTAACTAATCCGTCCCCTCCTCATCCATCCCTTTCACACAGCCACCAAACACAAACCCTAATCACAACACCATAGTAATATCCCCAACCAGTCATCAATCACATCTCATCTTTTTTTTTATTGACCAAGAGCGAACGCAGTCATCATCACACCGAAAACACCACACGTATCTTCATACGGTAAAGCACGAGTCAATCCAATCCACGAAGACCTGAGGATGTTTTGACTTCAAGATCTTTTGATAAGGTCTCGGGTAGGTCGTGTGTTATGAGTTGTATTCATATTGTTTTCAGTTTATCACAAACCCAAATGATGACTGAAGATGAGAAAGAGTGAGATAGGTTAGATGTTGAGGTTAGTTGAGATTTTGTTGTTGATATTGGTTTGAAATCATTCGATTTGTTGTAAATCATTTGTTATTAAACTTCCGAATGATTTGTTAATGTAAATTTGTTTTGAATCGAGTCACTGTGATTTTGAGGGGTTGAAATTGAGGATAAAAGTGAAGTTGTTGTTAGTGAATGATAGATGTTGTTGTTGTTTGGATTTGTTGTTGAGGTTTCCGTTATTGTTGTAAGGTTGTTTGTTTGGTCTGGTTATGGTTATGAGTCAATATGTCCTTCTTCATCTACTTTCTTACTTTTAGTACTGGATTGACTTTACTGGTTCGACTTGGTTTTACTGTGGGTTGACTTGGTTTGACTTTTGCTAACACCACAAATCGCAACCAAGTTAACATTTGGGCAGCGTTTTGTTTGTATTGGACATAGATAATTTTTTCATCATAGATGCTGTCCACCAAGTCGCAACAAATCTTTTAAACAGAAACCGCAACATTGCAAACTAATATTATAGACACAAGTCGCAACTTTTATTACTATGACTGCCAAGTCGCAAAGCATATGCCAATTCGCGACAGCAAGACAAATCGCAACTCTAGTCAAAACGCTAGAGAAAGAGGACAAATCGCTACATTGCAAAATCTGCAAGTGAAATGTCACTTGGAAGAGACAAATCGCACCATTGTAAAACTGCAAGTGAAATGTCGCTTTCACATAGTGTTGTCTTTATACCCAATTAAGCTACACTCCAAACTGATATTTGACCATTAGCAAAACGCAAAGTGCATTTCCTTTTAGCCCCAAAATGCAACAGGAAGAAACAAAAACGTCATTATCACAGGTTTTGTCACTTATACCCGATTTGGCTACTTTCCAAATCTCAGCCCTTGCACAACACAAATCGCAACTATGAAAAATCCAACAGCAGCCAAGATGTATACACAAATCGCTATGATGAACATTCTTTTGAGGATGCACTTTTAACCAAAACAAAGATAAACCGTGAATAAGCAAACTGAGTTCCAAAACTTAATAACCCATGGGCTTTGAGTAAGTGTATAAGAAAAAAGAAACGTCGACTGCAGATTAGGAAACCTTTGAACTTATAAAGGGACGAATTAATAAACCAAAAACCACAAGATAAATAAGCTACTGATACATAAACCAAAAAGTGTGGGCTTGAACCAAACCAAAAGTCACGAAGGCCCAACATGGTAGTTTCAAACAAGAATAGATCAAGAAACTTGGTATTGAGTCAACACAGATTGGAGAGAAAAAAAAACAAGGTTCGAACCAACAGAGAAAAGAAGAAAAATAGGAAACTAACCACAAATCCAAGCACACAATCAATCGAACCTAACCATGGCTCTTGATACCAATTGTAAGATCTAAACATCTTGATTGTGTGGATCGGGTGGCCTTGGAATATGGAAGAACAACTCCATGGTAAGTGTTTTAGAAAGAAATTAGAGAGAGATGGGAACCTTGAGAGAAACCTTGTGAGATTAGATTGAATGAGTAAAAGTTACAAGAGTTCCAACCCTTCCCATGTGTGGGAAGGGGTTTATATAGTACCTAATATATGGTGCCCCTAGTGGGCTGTGGAGTGAGCTGACAGTGGGTAAAGACCCGACCCACTCCACAAATATAGTTATAACTACACTAATACTAATAATACTAAGCTGATATTAATAAGCCTACGAGCTATATAAATGCTAAATAGATATCGGGGTGACCGAACCTTCATCTGAATATTTATATTCTTAACAGGAACCATGCATGTAGGCCTGTTTTATGCCATAAATAAACTTATGAAGCAAACATACATGATCTCGATATTATGGGTCATCAATACCAAGAGGTTGTTTCATATAGACTGTTTCTTGGAGATTGCCATGAAGAATGCATTTTGTACATCTAATTGTGGAAGTGGCTAGTTGCGAGTAACTCCAAGGGAGAGCACAAGCCATATAGTTATCGACCTGACAATTGGGCTAAATGTCTTATGAAAATCAATACCTAGTTGTTTCCGAAATCCTTTTGCAATAAATCTAGCTTTGTAGCGAGTAATTGCACCATTTTTGTCTCGTTTTAACCTATAAACCCACTTACCATCAACAACATTGGTGTTAGGAGCACGTGGTACTAAAGACCATGTACCATTTTTAACAAAAGCATCATACTCTTCTTTCATAGCTTGACGCCACTCTGGATATTTGTTGGCGATGGTAAATAATGTTGGTTTAGTAATTGGGGTAGGGGATGTAGTAGCATGATGTGCGGATGGACTATATGGAACCCGTTGTTTGGGATTTTGATGAAGATTCGCGGGACGTTGACGAGGAAGTGGTGGTGTTGGTATTGGTGTAGTCGACACAGGAGATGGGCAATTACTTGGAGAGCCGACGAATGTTGAATTAGAAGGACTCGACTTTGTTGATGACAACGAAGACACGCTCGAAAAGCTATTAGGTGAGTTTGGAGAGCCAGATTGGCTCGGAGAACTAGGAGGGTTCATTCGGCTTGATGAAGGAATGGGAGAGTCGGGACATGGATTATCTGAAGTGGGAATCACAGGAGTTGATTTTGAAGTTAATATGGGACTTCTTTGTGGTGCAGGTAGGATATTTGTTTTGGGTATGGCAAAAGGAAAATGTTCATCATTAAAGCGGACATGACGAGCAATGTAAAGAGGCTCGGTTGATAAGTCTAGACAACTATAACCATGATGAATAGGACTGTAGCCTAAAAAGACATATGGAATAGACTGAAAATCCATCTTGTGACGAATGTAAGGATAAAGATGGGGAAAACATTGACATCTGAAGGCACGAAAGAAGGCATAATCAGGAGTATAGTTGAATAGATATTCAAAAGGTGACTTGTTTATCGATATGCGAGATGACATGCGATTGATTAGATATATAGCTGTATCAAACGCAAAATGCCAAAAACGTTGAGGAATACTAGCTTGAGAAAGTAAAGTGTGACCGGTTTCAACAACATGCCAATTGTGGCGTTCCACAAAACCATTTTGCTCACTTGTATGGGGATAAGATTGCCGGTGAACGATACCAAGAGATGAGAAAAATGGATTTAAATTACGAAATTCACTACCCCAATCAGTTTGGACATTTTTCATCTTTGTGGTGAATTGTCTTTCAACCATGGCTACAAAGCATTTGAAGGTGTCATAAACATCACATTTTTTAGCCAAAGGATAAATCCAAATATAACAAAAATGGTGATCAAACAATAACATAAAAAACCTATGAACTTCAAATGATAAAATGGGTGTGGGGCCCCAAACAACAGAATAGACTAAGTCTAAATATTACTATCTCGAAAATCTGAAACTGGTAGAGAAAGCTTCGTTGATTTTCCCATATGATACGAAGTAGTTGAAGTAGATAATTTTTTCTTGTAAGGGGAAGTAAAAATCTGGAAACCATGGAATTAAAAAGACGTTGATGAGGATGACCTAGCCGCCTATGCCAGATGTTAGAGGATGCACGATTAGCCGAAAAAAACAACTTTATCAATTGGCGTCATTTGTGGAAGACACAATGAATAAAGACCATTTTCACTACGGCTAGTAAGCAGCGTAGTGTGTAAATCCATCCTTTAAAACAAAAAAAGTCGAGTGGGATTCCAAAAAGACATCATTATCATCACAAATGTTTTAATAGAAAGGAGATTCCTTGTAATTTCTGGTACATGAAGAATATTTGAAAGAGTAAAAGTTTTGTGCGGTGAATATATTTTTGTAGAACTAATTTGAAGAATATGAAGACCCTTACCATTACCAACATGAAGGGCGTCATTGCCATTGTATGCCTTTGAGTTCTGAATGCTTGCTAAAATAGGGGTAATGTGGATGTTGGCACATATGTCTGCATTCCAAGCTTTAGTTGAAGAAGCACAAGCAAAGTTGGATGTTGGTCGAGCCCAAATAGTGGATGGGTCATGATTGGGGCACTGTGATGGGATATGTCCATTACCAACATCGATTGCATGTGCCATATACTATTTTAGGAATAGATGGACACCTTAAGTGACGTTTAATAGTACGGTTATGCTGGTTGTTACCACGAGAGTTACCGGTTCCATGATTGTCATAGTTGTTGTGAGATGGTTTATAACTATAAAAGGCTTGTGAACCTAATGGTTTTGTGGATACGAGATTAAAACCAACCGATGATGCAATCAAATGAAGTTGATCGATTACTTGTTGTAGAGTGAGAGGTGAAGTCATTGTTTTTTTTAACCTGAGTTGACTGACATTGACCAGTGTTGACTTTGATTATTTTTGGGGGTTTTTATGTTTAGATTGTTGTAAGGAATTCGAAAGTACAAACGGTAATACCTGAATCCTCATGATTTGATGTAGATCTGAAAAAGAAACAAAAACTTCGGCAGCTTATGGCGGCGCGTGGCGGCAGTAATGGCGACGATTCCAACGGGGTTTTGTTTGGAATTTTAATACGGAACTATGGCTACTGACAGCGTCAGTTAATTCCAAATAGTGTAGTAGTTTTGGCTATAACATTAAATAAGTGAGATTTTGACCTAGAGTTGTATTGTGAGTGTTAATGGTAGCTGGATTTTTGACCGGAAATTAAGGATGTTGGAGTTTTTACCAGATATATGGAGTCTTTTGGTATTGTGAAACCTAGGCTCTGATACCATATAAAACCTCAAAGGATATTATATTTATGTAATTGTAATTGTGTACATAATACCTAATGATGCATATCTATATATACTAATTACATTGATTAGGGAATAAGCAACTAACTCAAACCCTAATGGGTACGACCCATCTATACAACTAGATCGGCATGTCTAGTCTAATATGATCTAATAACTAGAGACCAATGAAAATACAAGTTAAGCTCGGAAGCATGACACACTCATTTGAGCTAACTTTTTGTTTTGCTTTGTTTTCTTGTGATTAGAAACTAGTTACATCTCTTAAATTCCCAATAGAGATTATGTGCAACCTAACTTTAAAAGGGTCAAAATAGTCAGAACTACAATTCTGGTACAAAGGATGTTTGGGATTGCTTGCTTTTTTTTATACTTATGCTTGTGTATAAAATAAACTATATATTGCTGAAAAATAATCACTTCATAAATGGAGTTTGTATTTTATTATCTCTACTACATATTAAAAGAAAACATTTATGTATTTTCAACTAACTAAAATTTATATAATATGAGGCATTACGAACCCGTGCGTTGCACCAATTGTATCTAATTGTTGATTGCCTAATGTTTGAGTAAATTGCTGAGTTGTTACAGTAACGGTGAGGCTAAAATATACAATAATGTATAACTTGGCCTGCCTCGGTAGGATTTTGTTAATTTTTAGGTAGATTTATCATTTTTTTGGGATTATTCCGTTACATAGTCAATATGAAGATGATTTTATGAATGCTGCGTAAAATATTAAGATGCTCACATGCCAAAGTGTACCAAACTACCACTACTAGGTTTTTTAAAATACAAATCCAAACTCAATGTTGTAAATAGAATGTGATCACTTTTATTTGAGTTTGTTCAAACTTTTTCCATTGTTTACTTGTATAGTTTAATTATTGTAATTTATATCAATATTTTAAGTAACATATTTTTTCATAAGTAAATTTATACCTCTCCTAATTTTTATCGAAGATGGTACTTGATATCGAAGACAATGAGGAAATGAGTGGATGAATCAAATGTCAATGAGTTGGTAAATATATACAGAAGCATAAATGGACCGTATTAGTCGTAGTTCTTTTATTTGCTTAATGGGCCATTAAAAGAAAAACAAAAAGTATGGTATTTTATCTTTGGGCTTAGATTGAGAAGCCGTCAAACATTGAAACTATTTAGGGTTTCACATAAATATTTTACATTTCTAGTGCCTCTTTCACATGGCAGCCAGCTTTTGTTTCTTCTTAATCTCTCACAGCCAACATATGATCAAAAAGAAAAACAAAAGCAAAAAATACAAAAAAGCATTCGGCCAACATTATACAACCCTAAATCTCAATCTGTCATCCAACCTAGATGTCGCCCATCACTCCTCTTGCAGTCACCATGTAGATCTCAAAAACACATACATCAAGTTTTCCTTATCATCACAACCGAACACAAAAAAATTGAAATTTTGTCAGTATCTTTTGGTATTGGCTTCAAGATCCTTTAAAAGGGTCTCGGGTAGGTATCCTTTTAAATTTGTTTTCAATTTTGTTGCGTCTTTGAACGAAACAAAGATCGTATCTAACATAATTGTTATAATGCAATCTTTATTTTCGGATATAAAAGATGAGACGTTAAAAATTACACAGATCTATGATGGGTTTAATATGTATGATCTTAAAGATCTTTTGTCTTGATGAAATGAACCTGAGATCTTGTATATTCGAGTCGTTTTTGTGTTTTGATTAAGATCTATGATGGGTTTTTTGTGAGATCTTTGTTTTATTTTCGTGTATAGATCGAGTCTATTGTTGTGATGAGAGTTGGGGAGTGACGTGAGGGTATTCTGAGTTTTGGTTTCATCATCTGCAATTTATAAGCTTCTTTTTGTGCCAAACTCATATTCTTTTTTTGTTGTAATTGCTACAACCCTTCATATTTGTAACTGTTTGGAGGATAACTACTGGATCCTTTGAATGCCTGAAACTCCTGTACATACTTGTCATCATTAATTAAAAAGTCTTTTGATTTTTCTAAAACTGTAACAACAATTTATATTTTAGAAGATGGTTCGGATCCCATCACATTATTACATTGAATTCGTCCATATAGAAAACTGGATTGAAGGCAGCATTCAACTAGTTATACAGTACTTTTTTTTCACAAATCCTCCTCCACATTCAATTAAGTCACTCAAGATTTAAGGGTGCGTTTGGTATCCCCCTATGGGAATGAGGGAATCATAGTGGTAATGATTCTAAGTGTTTGGTTAAGATGAGGGGCCCATATTATATGGGAATGAAATATGGATATTGCCCAAACTCCATAGGAGTTCAAGAGTGGAGGTACGAATCTATCATAGGTGAGGGACCCATCTTATACCGAAACCGATACCGATTTTGATTCATGACAGCATACCAAACGCACCCTAAGTAGTATAGATGTTAGCTATATATTAAGGGTGCGTTTGGTTTGTAAAAGGGTTTGGTATCGGATTTGGATTTGGGAAATGTATGATAGAAAATAGGAGAGAAAATATATATAATAATATAATAAAATATATAGTTTATAAATTGAGGTTAAGTTTAAAAAATATTTTTTTGAAAAAAAGTACACGCTAGAAATAAATAAAAAATAGTAAATTAGAAAGTGAGTGGTGGACAGTACTTGAAAAGTGGATTTTGTCAGAAGTTTGATGGCATTCAGTGGAAACCTACCTTTTTAACGTGGAATCATTTTTTTCTTTCGATTCATTGTTTAATTCACATAGTAACTTACCAAACAATGAATTTTAGGTATCATCGGATTCCTCAAATGCAAATACCATATACCAAACGGCCCCTAAATAATTAAGTTCTCAAAAAACAAAAGGTACTCCTCTATCTTATAAAAAGTGTAATAATATCATAAATAACAGTTTAATGAAAAGATTTAATATGATTTATAATAAAAGATATAAGTTAAAATAAAGAAAAGTAGTTTTAGTTTCCTTTTAATGATACTAGTTTTAGTTCTCTGGCACACTAAGGGCTTTGACATAAGTTATACTAAAAAAGTTTTAACGTAAGTTGTACTAATTTGGTTTGCCATATTTTGATCTACTTAGTTGATTGTCCTTTAAATTAAAACATTATAAACGACAACAATACAATAAATGTTGTTTTTAAAAACGAATATAGAGTTTATTGTGTATTTGTTATATAAAATTTAAGATTAGATATTATATAAAGTTTTGGGCTTAAATATAAATTCTATTAACCAAACACAATATAACGTTAATTCAAATTTGACCATTCAAGTTCAACCAATTACCATCTCACATTTTTATGTTTCCTTATTGTCAATTTACACCAATTATTTATAGTTTATTTTCTACATCAAATTACATAATCGAATTATTAAACTTAACCACTAATGGTTAAGAAATAACCCCATCTTTGTTTTCCTTTTTTTTTCCTTTTACAATTGTGACATATTTACCTTTATGCATTTTTTTTAGCTAGATGAAAAATTAAGCAACATTGAGATTAAAAAAAAAAAAAAAAAAAAACTCAATTTCCGCTTTTCAGTTGGCAAATAGGAGTCTCAAATGATGTAGAGCATCTTTTGACACCATCACCACCCCAAATGATGCCACCATCTCCACCACCTCCTAGCCCACAAAACTAAACATGTCCATGTTTAGTTTTTCAACAATAAATTTTTAGGACCCTCTTGGAAATGAAGTTTGCCGCTAGTCATTAAGGCTTTATGCTTCTTGTTGTCTCTTTTTATGCATCTCTTGTAGTCATACCTATGTATGACATTTTTTTATGAATGAATGTTTTCTTTTATGTGGTTGTTTTATTTTTGGGGGCTTGGCTACTTAGTCATTTTATTTGTGGTTGGATATTTGTCATAAGTGCTACATGTTAGATCTTGTATATTTGTTATCTAACCTTGTTTTGTAGCACGAATCATTACTCGATTCCTTGGTGTCCTCCAAACAATGGGGGAGTATACATCAAGGGGGAGCCTTAGCAACCTTTTTGCTTCGACAAAAAGGGGGAGAAATGGGAGTAAACTCATTAAAAACTTGTTAAAACTAATTTTAACCTAAAATGAGTTTATGTTTTGTCATCATCCAAAAGGGGGAGATTGTTGATGCAAATAATGTTCTAAAAACGTTATTTCTATCTTTTGATAACTTCACGTTTTGAGGATGACAAAATGTGAAAACAAGTTACGTTAAAATTAACGTAAACAAGTTTTTAATCGAAAGTTTTCGTTTCTACGCAAATCACTCTAGAACAAATTTACAACTTGACAAATGATCAAAGAAGTGAATTTGTGTTTTAGACATCACATTTTTATGTGACAAAACATTTCTTTCAAAAATATACTTTACAAATTATTTTTGAATAATTAAGAAATGTTTTATTGGAAAAATAAGTTCAAAATACATAACAGCTATTGTTGATGCAAATACGTATTATGGTGACCAGGTGGTGTGTGCCTTGCACTCCTTCTCACACTTTTATGATTACTTAGAGGTCTCCCCTCTTCGTATACTTATATGTGCTCTAGATTTGATTTGACGGATTATGTATGGAGTTCTTATGGCACATCTTTATATGAACCCTCCTTTATTTTCATTTCTTTTCTTGTTTCATTTCTTATTCAGTTCTCATGCACTCTTGACTTTTAGTTCTCTTTAAAATCCGTATGACTCTCATGATTATGCTTTTCGTTTGTATTCTCATTTTCCTTCGTTGCTTATGCTTATTTACCGTCATACTATATTATGTATATATCTGTTCACTGGGCTTTTTAAGCTCAGCCGCATTTCTTTTCCTGCAGCAGGTTTTAGTAGGAAGCTGGGTTATGAGTGGAGAGTATCTTTGACTTAGAAGCCATTCTGGATTAGAGATGACTAGAAGAGATGATATTTAGACTTAGTAATGTATTGTAATTGATATGTGTCTAATTACACATATATTTTATATTATTTAAACCCACAAAAACATCTGAAAACACTCAGATATGCTTCAAAATACAGGAAATATCAAAGAAATGTGTTTTTATGTGTTACAATTGCAAAAGGATTGAAAACTGATAAAAAACAGCAAATTTTATATAATTTACAGTTTCAGTCCCTTAACTTTAATAAAATGGCAAAACTAGTCCCTGGTAATTCAAAACTTGTTAAATTATCATTTAAGGTCCTTAGGGATTCTTAAGTTGTCAAACTTAATCCTTGAAAGTTAAAATTGCAAAAATGACAACTTAGGTCCCTGAACTTTTAAAAATTGGCAAAATAGGTCCTTGGAAATTTAAAATGGAAAATAATTACATTTATGGTCCTTGGTTTATCTCACTTGGCAGGTTTAGGTCCTTGAAGATACTTTGGAAACTTGTCAAATCAGGCCCCTATACTTTCAGAATATTACAAACTTGGTCCTTGTGATTTATTTACTAACCAAAATCCGGATCAAACAAAAATACCCAAAATCCAAACCAACCGGACCCTTGTTATTATTTCAAACCCAAAATAAATAAAACCAAACCCAGCCAAAATCCAAACCCATTATCCTGGCCCAACATCAAACCAGCCCAACTCACCTTAACTAAGACGGGGTCAAACTTTAGTTTGACCCGTCTCCTTCAATACCACACCCCGCCAATACCACCACACACCTCACTGGTTTCACCACCACTTGCCTCCACCTCACCCCCCACCTC
Source organism: Artemisia tridentata subsp. tridentata (assembly GCA_021014915.2). NCBI lineage: Eukaryota > Viridiplantae > Streptophyta > Magnoliopsida > Asterales > Asteraceae > Artemisia > Artemisia tridentata. The sequence goes on along the minus strand of CP139505.1, from coordinate 186,271,062 downwards.
ACCTCTGCAATACCACTCCTGACACACCCTCCTCACTTTCCCACCTACTTAGCTACCCACTTGCCCACATGACTCAGAAAAAAAGCCAAAATGACTTTCCCCTGGTTTCCCGCCAAAAGTAAATTAAAGGGCTCAGATGGTTTTAATTCAATCAAATGGTGAGGATTTGATGGGAAGTCGACAAGGATGCAAATGGGATGATATTTAAAGAAAAAGAAGACAGAGAAGAAGTTTTGTCACTGTTTTTAGACCTTTCTTAGTGTAGAATTTAATTTATGTTTGTTCCAGTTCAATCTTAGCTTAATTTGTAATCTCAGATTTCCAGTTATCAATTCAAGTCTCCTTTTAGTTAATTGTTCTAGTTTTAATCAGTTGTGTACTCAATTTCAATATTAATAAAAATTCAAGTTTCTCTTAATTCGTAGTGATTTAAATCAGTTGTTATAAAGTCTTCACAAGTTTCCCTTACCTTTCTATAATCTCATAAAAGCTCCTTTTAGCTTTCTGTGAGCTTATATTAGCTCAATTCAGTCCTAGTTCAAGTTTCCAAAAAAAAGTCAAAAATAAGTCAACTTTACTGTACCATTGCTTATTTCTGTTCTTATTATCTTTTTCTTTACTTATCTGTTCTACTTGTAGTATATGTAAGTTAGTTTGGTAATTAGTTCAGGTTTAATCTCATTCTCACTTAAAAAGTTCAAAACAGTCAAACTAGGCTTAATATAGAGCTAGCTTATTTAGTGCTTAATATTAATTGAAAACTGCTTATATCTTCTTTATTAAGTTAGTTCATCATTATTTAGTCAGAGTTTAAGGTTGTTTTTGTGTTTTCTAGTTTTAAAATCCAAAACAGTCAAGTAAGGGAGTGTTTGGTTCTATGGTCAAAGTGGGTCAAAACCCATTGCTACTGTTCCATTGCACCTTATTCATTTTTGTTTAAGCTAACAACAGCTTATTTAAGTTGTTTTAAGTTTCATTTTGTTGTTTTGAGTTGTTTAGCAGGATTGGAGTTGGTCTTTGGAATTACAAGCAGTGAAACTGCTACTATAAGCTCCAATAAGCTCAAGCTTGTTCTGAGCTCATTTTGCCATTCTCAGGTTTCATTTTACCCATATTCACTTTGTGGTTAAGTTCCATTAGCCTAGCCTTAAAATTACCCATATCAGTCCACTTTTGCCCTGCACACTAGGTACCACAGCAGACCCCCCCTGCTGAACTGCTGATCTAAGCCCCAATTGAACACCAATTAGCATGTTATTGATAGGGCTTTTAGGATTTTTAGACACCCAGTAGTGCTACCTAAGTTTTGCCCCCATTAGGTTGTGTTTCTATAGCTTATTGAGTGCTTAATCTTGCCTGCAAATCAGCCACTTTTCTCCATTTTCTGTTTTGATTTTGCTAGCAGCCATGTGTCCATTTGGCTTATTTTATGGATTGGTTGTTTGCAATAAGTTGTTTTGAGCTCACATAAGTTGGTTTAACCATTTCTGAGCAGTTGGTGCACTTTAGTGCTTTTTAGCTTATTTTTGGCTTATTAGCCAACTGCTTATTAGCCCAAATCTGATTTTTTAGCTTAGCCAACCTTTCATTTTAATTTTCCTAGCTTCTTAATATTATTTTAGAATTATCTGTAAAGTTTCATAATTTTCCTAACAGTTTTAGTATTTTTAATCATTTTAATTAGTTTTTAATAGTAATTAAATCATAATAAATAGAATAATAATCAGAAAAATATAAATCCAATTTTCATAATTTTCTTTTGTCATTTTTAATCTAGGAAAAAATATAAAAATATTTTTAGGTCATAAGAAAATCAAAAATAGAAATAAAGTGATAGCTTCTATTTAATAGAATTTATCTTTTTAATTTTTAATTAAGTAATTTTCATTTTTATAATTTTCTTAGCTTTTATTTACTTAGTAATATTTTTAGAAAAAGTTTTAGATTTTTCTTTGTCCATTTAGTATTTTTTTATAAATTTAAATTGTTTAAATAGTTATTAAATAATTAATAATTAATAATAATTAAATAAGAAGTATAAAAAAATATAATTTAAGTTTTTAAATAAGTTTTAAGTTATTTTACATTTTTAAGTTTTAATTTTCATAAATTTTATTTTGTCCCATTTTAGCTGTCCCGTTACGCGTTTGTAATTTATTTTATTCGCGTTTAATTTTCCTGTGCATATCTGTTTTAATTTGTTATTTAGAATTGTTAAATAAAGCAAAATCAAATATCTGATTCATCAATCACTTTAATCCAAAGCTTTGCACAGTTTTCCATTCACACCTCGTTGGGAAACGACCCAGGTGATCACTTGCCTGGTTCACACTACACACGAGCATCCGGTTCTGAGACTGCATTTGTTTAATTATTAGTGTTGTTTCGGGACGGATCAGTAATTCATTTGTAACCCTTGTAGTTTCAGATTTTCCCTTTGTAACCTTGTAGTTTCAGATTTTCCCTTTGTAACCTTTGAATAAGAAATGAAACAAGAAAAGAAATGAAAATAAAGGAGGGTTCATATAAAGATGTGCCATAAGAACTCCATACATAATCCGTCAAATCAAATCTAGAGCACATATAAGTATACGAAGAGGGGAGACCTCTAAGTAATCATAAAAGTGTGAGAGGAGTGCAAGGCACACACCACCTGGTCACCATAATACATATTCATAAAACCTAGGATATATCCATACGCTCCCAAACATAAGTATGTGTGTCAGCTCTAGGCTAAGCACACATAAGGGGTTGGCCAATAGTGCATGCAAATACATATTCATAAGGGGGAACGCTGTAGATCTATCACACCTCTATAGGGGTGTCATGACTAGGGTGCCATCCTAGACATGGTCCTAGTACCTCTAGAACTAGTTAAGCTCAGGCACGGAATATCATATCATACATAATCAAAATCTAACATAGCAAGAGAAACATAAAGTAACTCAAAAAGCATGGCAAACAAATAAGCATAGCATAGCAGAGACATTTAAAATAAATGTCAGAGAGGATCATAGGAATGACAAACATACAATGAATGTCACGAATCAAATAAGGGAAACATAGCAATGGCTTAGGATCGAAAGAAATATCCCTACTGAGAAGGGAAAGAATATATGTACCTTAACGAAAAACGCAAGCAAAAGAATGAAACGAAAAGCAAATCAAGCAGGAGATCACTCCCTCTTCACCCGATCTACAAATAATCATTATGGTACTTATAAGTTTCATATAATCATAATGCTTCATTTTAGTTGTCTTTCTATTTTAGGTAACTTTCCAAAGATAGTAGGTTTCCATATTTAGTAACGTTAAGTTATAACATTCCCGTTTGTCCATTCAAAGTATTATAGATGATCGTATTCATAGTTTAGGGTTCATAATGTCATTTACATAAGTTTAGGGTTCATAAGGTAGTTTCCATAACTTTAGGGTTTATTATGCAATTATCATAAGTTTAGGGATTAGTATGCAATTCTCATAAAGTTATATCGATTCTGGAACATGTTGAGAAAATGGATTTTTAAGTCGTACCTAGACAACATAATAAAATCTGGAAAAATTCTCTAAAATACTTAAGACATTGAGGAACCTGTGTGAATTTTTATAGATTTTATTTCGAAGTATTAATATGATTTATGAATTAATTGAAACGTATTAAAATCGTATGTATATAAGACTGCTACGGGTTTAAAAGATATTTAAATAGTGTTAAGTGTTTATGTTCTAAACTAAAGGGTCTAAAGTGTTATTCTTTAAAATTAAGGGACCTAACTTATAAAAACCTATAACTTCATAGTAATTACATTTTATACCCTAACTTTATGAGAATTGCATACTAATCCCTAAACTTATGATAATTGCATAATAAACCCTAAAGTTATGGAAACTACCTTATGAACCCTAAACTTATGTAAATGACATTATGAACCCTAAACTATGAATACGATCATCTGTAATACTTTGAATGGACAAACGGGAATGTTATAACTTAACGTTACTAAATATGGAAACCTACTATCTTTGGAAAGGTACCTAAAATAGAAAGACAACTAAAATGAAGCATTATGATTATATGAAACTTATAAGTACCATTATGATTATTTGTAGATCGGGTGAAGAGGGAGTGATCTCCTGCTTGATTTGCTTTTCGTTTCATTCTTTTGCTTGCGTTTTTCGTTAAGGTACATATATTCTTTCCCTTCTCAGTAGGGATATTTCTTTCGATCCTAAGCCATTGCTATGTTTCCCTTATTTGATTCGTGACATTCATTGTATGTTTGTCATTCCTATGATCCTCTCTGACATTTATTTTAAATGTCTCTGCTATGCTATGCTTATTTGTTTGCCATGCTTTTTGAGTTACTTTATGTTTCTCTTGCTATGTTAGATTTTGATTATGTATGATATGATATTCCGTGCCTGAGCTTAACTAGTTCTAGAGGTACTAGGACCATGTCTAGGATGGCACCCTAGTCATGACACCCCTGTAGAGGTGTGATAGATCTACAGCGTTCCCCCTTATGAATATGTATTTGCATGCACTATTGGCCAACCCCTTATGTGTGCTTAGCCTAGAGCTGACACACATACTTATGTTTGGGAGCGTATGGATATATCCTAGGTTTTATGAATATGTATTATGGTGACCAGGTGGTGTGTGCCTTGCACTCCTCTCACACTTTTATGATTACTTAGAGGTCTCCCCTCTTCGTATACTTATATGTGCTCTAGATTTGATTTGACGAATTATGTATGGAGTTCTTATGGCACATCTTATTATGAACCCTCCTTTGCTTTCATTTCATTTCTGATTCGTTTGCTATTCAGTTTCTCATGCACTCTTATTTTGATTTCGTTATCTTTCATGTTTATGCTATTCGTTTTGTATTTCTTATTCCTTTGTTGCTTTTGCTTATTTACCATTATGTTATGCTTTGTATATATATCTGTTCACTGGGCTTTTTAAGCTCAGCCGCATGTTTTCTTTCTTATGCGGCAGGTAATAAGCGGGGCGACGGGCTTGGGAATGAGAGAGCTTAGGATTTGAGAGACCCATTTATTTATCATTTGTTGTCCATTGTTTCGGACGTTTATTTATTTCCGTACTTCAGATATTATTTATTTACTTTGGTTTGTTGGTTTACCCATTATGCATTGGATTATCTTTTGGACACTAGTCTTGATGTTCAAGACTTAGTTATTTATTTAAAAGACTTCCGCTTGCGTTTATGTTTGCTTTGTATGACACCATACTGTGATATCTTGACCTTGTCGGGTCGGGGTGTTACACACTCCCACATATAATGATTTCCCAAACGGTTAAGAGAATACATCTCTAACTCATAAAATGTTAGACCCGTATCCCGGTTACGAATAGGCCCCACCCAAGATGGAATATGCTAAGGACTTTATGTGATTGGTTGGTCAACAAGTTATGTGGAAGCCAAACCCGATAGTCAACCTTATAGTCAACAAATGTATTAGATAGTTAAAGAAACTCTCCATCCAGTAACTGTTCTTGAAGGAATTAGCTCATTGTCGTCATTGAGTACTACCGTCATACCTCGTGATGGCTTCCCTCTTCCATTTATTGATCATTGTGAGCATTGGGAGTGGTGGTTGTTGTTGTGTAGCCATTTGAGATATCTGAAACATCAATCAAGAACAAATTTGCAGGATACATGAAAGTTAGGAAATAGTTAACCTTTGTTATCATTCATGTGACCTTTTAGTTGCTTATTTTGATATAAGATGTTTAAGTATCGCAATTAACATCTTTTGACATCATGTCAATATTTATTAAAGTTGAATTCCTTTAAGTGTCCATTTGATTAATTTCGATAATTTATGACTTGAGTGAATCTTTAAAGTGGGATTTTTATGACTAGCAAAAGTACTATTGTTTTCTCGACGATATGGTTGCCAATTTGGAGATGTGTCCTCATTTTACAATAATTGATTTAGCGAGTCATTCCAATTGCCCTTAGAGTCTATTTATAGCATTTATTGGGGAGAAGATTGTGTCATTCATGATGGTATCTAAGCGGTGTTACTCAAGAAGTTTGGGTCCTTGATGTACCTTACATCATCAAGACCAGATATCATGTTCTCAGTATGTGTATGTGCAAGGTTTCAAGAACCCTAAAAATCCTTTCTATTCGATCCTCCAAGAAGAAGAGTGAAGGCTTTGATCTTATTCAATCCATATTAAAGGTAATCTTATCATCATAATTTAATCCATCCCAATTTTTTTGACAAACCCTAATCGACCTATATGGTTTTTGTGTGTCAATCGGACCAAAGAAGGAGAAGAGGAGGCGTGTGAATTAATCTTGTGGTGTTCGTGTTCTTCGTGTCGTCTTCAAGAGTATTTGTATCAACCATTGTTTAATTCATCTTTGTTTGATTCATTCTTGTTGGTTTTGTTAATCTAAAATTATGTACATGAAATCACAATAAGAAAACCACATAAAATCATGAATCATGAAACCCTAATTTTGAATCGAATATGCATGCGAATCTGGAATTAAAGGGATATGAACATGTTATGGATATGTATAAATCGACCTAAATATGTTATAAGCCCATCACTAGTCTTTTTGTGTCAAGAACTAGGGATTGGAATGACAAAACTCTAAGTATATGCATGAAATTATAAAAACTGCTACTGATCTGGAAATTCATCCGACTTTGATCACCTGTAACTATTTGATAACGAGTTGTTTTTGGGAAAATTTTGGGTCTATAATGAATTAAAATGAAATAGCTTTCTGTAGAAATTAACCTTGTATTTTTTTGAGGTCGGGAAGGCACTTTTTCTGAATTTATGAGATCGGGTGTCAAAACTGTAATTCGGGTTACGAAAATTCACCTGTAGTTTTTGATTTTTAATTTGAAATCTATAAAGAGTTATGACCTAAAATTCTAGAAGGTTAATATTTGGTATATAGGTGAATTTCTGGGATTTTTCCAGAGTTTTATAAATTTAATTGATGGGTCTTTGAACTGCTTACTTTTCGTATGTTAAAATTTTTCAGAAATCTGGACAACTTGAAATAAAGGATTTTTAAACTATAGTTATACTTAATAATAAATTCTGGAAAATTTTGATTAAATTATTAAGACATCTGGACACTTTTATGAATTTTTGGGAAATTTTATTCTGAGTTCTTATAAGGTTTAAAAATCGGGAGAAACATGCCTAAATTGAGTGTAAGATCTGTGAGAAGTGTAAAAGTTGTTAAAAGAGTGTTATGTGTTTATTTTATAAACAAAAGGTTGTGAATGGTTATTTTACTAAAACTAAAGGACTTAATTTGTAAAAATCTGTAACTTGGATATATTTACACTTTAGACCCTAATCTTATTATAATGACACTTTAAACCCTAAACTTGTGATAATTACATATTGAACCCTAAAATTATGAAAACTATATTATGAACTCTAAACTTATGTAAATGACATTATGAACATTAAACTATGAATATGGTCATCTTTAGTACTTTGATTTGATAAACGGGAATATTAATAACTAAAGTTTCTAAATAAGGAAAGTTACTACTTTTGGAAAGTTACTAACAATAGAAACTTACCTAATATGTTAAGAGAACTAAAATGAAGCATTATGATTCTATGAAACTTATTAGTACGATTATGATTATTTGTAGATCGGGTGAAGAGGGAGTGATCTCCTGTTTGCTTTTCGTTTCATTTGCTTTTGTTGCGCATTTTGTTAAGGTACAGATATTATTTCCCTTCTCAGTAGGGATATTTTCTTTCGATCCTAAGCCATTGCTATGTTTCCCTTAGTTGATTCGTGACATTCATTGTATGTTTGTCATTCCTATGATCCTCTCTGACATTTATTTTAAATGTCTCTGCTATGCTATGTTTATTTGTTTGCCATGCTTATTTGAGTTACTTTCTGTTTCTCTTGCTATGTTAGATTTTGATTATGTATGATATGATATTCCGTGCCTGAGCTTAACTAGTTCTAGAGGTACTAGGACCATGTCTTTGATGGTACCTTAGGCATGACACCCCCGTAGAGGTGTGATAGATCTACGGCGTTCCCCCCTTATGTATATGTATTTTAACGCGTTCACTATTGGCCACCCTTTATGTGTGCTTAGTCTAGTATCACAGTATCGTTTGGCGATAGTGTGATACTTTGATTTTTTGTCTTCCGGTTTGCCGACATAATTAATCCGCTAGTGTCTGCTTATTGTGATTCATGTATAAGACGCCAAAAGTCATTATTGTGTTCGTCTATTGGAGCGTCGTCGTTTTTACTGTGCTTTTGAGATTGTGACACGTGGAACATGCATCATCGTATGGATAAGGGGGTGCCACGTCAGCGTCTGACACGACGCGACGTTTCGCGCCCTTTCTTCTTTGCCTATAAATAGCCTTACTCACGTCATTTTAACCACCGTAATTTTTCACACATCTCTGACACATCCTTCGTTCGTCCTCTCCGAACGTTTTCCGTTTGCTCATTGCGCCGACCGTCCGAAACAAAAGGTACGTAACCCTTCCATTGTCTTCTTATCTTTGTTGTCCGGCTATACTCTATATCTCCTTCGGTCAAGCGATGTCCCGCCGGTCTGCGTCCTCTCGGGAGGATGACTTTCCGGAATCTGAGAATTTTGTTCCGAAGTTCGATATGCAAAAGTATACCAATCGAATGGATGAGACAGATATGACAATGCTGTTGATGGAAAATGATATTCCGGAGGAACTTAATCCGAGACTCCCTCCGGCTGACATGACGATAGATCGATTACCCTCCGACGCTATAGGTCTGTATCTAGAGTATTTTGCCGAAGGTGGCATCACTGTGCCATTCTCGGAGTTCTTGTTGGATGTTATCAAATATTGCCGAGTCCATATTTCCCAAATGGTGCCGTTGGGTTTACACCGGGCCACTCTGTTTGAGGTATATTGCAGGAGTTTGCACATCGTTCCCACGACGCCCCTTTTCCGAGCGTTTTATAAGCTAAGTAAACAGGGTCATTGGTTCTCATTCGAGAAGAGGGGCGGGAAGGAAAAGAGAGTTTGCTTCAACGAGATCCTGACTGGTTTAAAAGGATGGAAGAATAAATTCTTTTTGATAGACAGGAGAGCTATTCCCTTCGCAATGTCGTGGCGACATCATTACTCGGATATTTCAGACCCCTTTCCGGAAGGAGAGTTTTCCGTCGAAGATGCTAATAGACTCGCTGAGCAAGTGATTGATCTCATCCAGATTCCCCGAGGGTTTCATTATGCACTTGGGTTGACATCTCACTGGGAGCATCCCGGATTCCGGGCGGCGCTTAGGGACGCCGAAGGGAAGGGTATAGCCCCCCCCCCCTCTCTTCTTTTTTTTACTTGTTATTTATCGCATATTTTCGTCCGAGTGATATATATATTTTTGACTTGTTTATTTGTAGCTTTAACAATGGCTAAAGGGGACCCTATTCGTGAAGGCGAAACTTTGCCGTTGCACGTGGCAGAGCCTGCTCGGTCCAATGTGGAGATCCCGGATAAAACCGTTGCAATGAAAGCTGTTGAAGTACCGAGTGAGAAAGTCTTGGAAGCAAAGAGAAGAAAAGAAGAGGCTGCCGCACGTTTGAACCAAAAGACGAAAGGAGAGGGTGTTGGGGGAAGCAAAGGACCCCAAGTTTCGGGAAAGCGCTCGGCTGGTGAAGGTGCTACCTCTCGGCCGACAAAGAAAAACAAAACCAATGTTGATACTCCCATCATAGAGTTGGATTCCTCCGGACCCATCTCGGCTCCTGCTCCTCTCCGTTCTTTTCGTCCAGGCGGTTCCGCGGGGCAGCCGGAAGGAGAAGAGGGGGCGAGTAGCCAGTTTGTAGGTGGTGGTGATGGTAAGTCGTGTATCTTTCTCTCTTTTTTTTATATATATTTCTTACTTACGCGCCTCGGCTGTTATCTTTTTGTCAGGTAGTCCTTTGGTTTCTCATGGACGGGGAAGGATAAGAGACACATGGAGGGTTTGGATGAGACGGGTGAAGATGAGTTTACTTCTGGGGAGATTTTTGTACCTAAATGGTCGGTGACAACGGATGCCCGTCTGACGGGTTCCTCCGTCTGCCGAGAGATGATGGCTCATTTGTCAACTCCCCGCGAGGAGCAGTACTTGGAAGGTTTAAGTGATGAAGATGCTTGTAATCGTGCTTGGATGCTTGATGAGGCGAAAAGTGTACCGCTTTTAAGGGGTCATTTAAGCCTTAAATCGTATTTATTTGATCAAATATTGCCCTAAATCGTTTCTTTTGTCATTTTAGGTACTTTTGAGGAGAAATCTGGAAAAGGAGGCATTTTGGACGTTTTTGGAGCATTAAAGTGAAGAAAACGGCAAAGTCTCAAAAATCGGCTAAAAGTTACTCTTGACGGCGTCAGACTTTACTCTGGACGGCGTCATGCCTTGGCAAGAAAAGTTGGATGTGAAATTTACTCATGACGGGCCAGTGAAAATAGCATGTGAATTCTGACGGCGTCACGCTTTAACTTGATCGAGGGCGTCACGGCTTAAATCATAAGGGGACGGCGTCACGTTCATGGTTAGACGGCGTCAAGCCTTGATAAGCCAGAATGGATTTTTGAAGAGCTAAAGAGGGACGGCGTCAAGAAGGTCATCCGGGAACCCTAAAAGCGGCGAGGTGACGGCGTCACACTCCATAAGGTGACGCCGTCAGATCCAAAAATCTATATATAGTTTTCTAATTTTTTGTCATAAAAGAGAGCTTAGTGTGTGGAATTTTGGGATAAAACCCTAAGACGATTTTAGCTACTTTTTCAGGGCTTTTTGCCTTGAGATCTTCCATGTTTCATTGAAAGATAAGTTATCAATTAATCATTCAATATGTCTATGTGTTGTTTGATTCTATCTTATTCTTGTCTTTTGTTTAACATGTTAGGCTAAATTTATCTTGTGTTTGCTTAGATCTAATGAAACCTAGCTATTGATTATTGGTTGTTAGTGTGTTGTTAGTTGTATTGGATGATTGTTTATCTATGTTAGGCTTAAGAAAACTGGCTAACTTCCTATTCGGTAACTTGCTTGAACGTCTTAAGAAACATGAACCAAATGCGTACTAAAGGTTTTTATGGTTGTATTTAATGCACAAGCGAATTCTAGTGATCCCATGTTAGGAGCTTCCTAGCCGGCTCGACATAGGAGTGAAGTAGGAGCTTGTAGAGTTGGGGAAGTAAGTACGCCACCCCACGAATGGTATTAAGGAATACACCCGTCATCCACGCGACTAATACACACTAATTAACCGGTAAAAGATAGTTAGGGAGTAAGGAAATCTAAGTAAACACATTTCTCTACACATAAGTTTCTCACCACATTTTCATTTTTGTTATTTTATTTTATTTGCATCCGTAGTAATTTTGGGTTAGTTGACTAGCATCTAATTCCGCCCACTCCTTCAAACCCGAGATTTTACTTGCTTTCATAAAATTATAAAAACATAAAAAAGAATCTTCCTCAACCCTTAGACCTAATTAGAGTAGCCTTTCATACCTAACGAACACTATTCCCTGTGGAGAACGATCAATCCCCCGTACTTACCACTACACTATACTACATCGGTCAGGTACACTGCCTGGTGGGGTTGTAAGCCTCTTGAGATCCCTCGAGAGGTAAAACCTGTTGTAAGGTTACAAAACCACGCAATCAAGTTTTTGGCGCCGCTGCCGGGGAATAGTTATTGTTTAGGTTGAATTTTTATTTCTATTAGGTCTACTCACTAGATTCCTTTCTAGTGAGATTTTTATTTTATTTTTCTAGGTTTTCTTTAGTCTATCTTATTTCTTTGTACTTTTGTTTGTGATACCTTCCACTTACCTCATGAGTAACATTGGTCATTTGATCCCTGTTATTCGTGTTTTTCGCCGTGCAAATTTTCAACTACCCGTTCCCGCCCCCATAGTAGCAAACAACAACCTTTCACCCAACCACCACTTTGGTAATAATTCTGAGATGGAGGAGTCTGACCATGAGAATGACTATGTTAGTCCATTTTACTATTCAGACTCCGATGAGGATGCTGATGATGGAGAAGTAGTTAACGAGGAATGGGGAAAAGAGGAAATTGATCCCTTTAAGTATGTTGACCCTAAGACTAAGATCGAAAAGGATAGCCTCTTTAACATGCAATTTCCGTGTAAGATTGGTTATCATGATTTTTATGCTTATCTTAACTCATCTTTGCCTATGAACATTATCTCTCGCGCTAATTATAATAAAATCATGGTAGATGAGCTTGAATATCAAGGAGATAACATTGTTGCTAGGATTAAGCCACTACACGTGTTCGTAGGAAGTTTTGTGTATTTGGTGGATTTTATGGTTATGGAGAATTTAGGAGAATTTATCGATGACAAATTAACCCAAGTCATTTTTGGAGAACCCTTCAAAAGGTTGACCAACCTTGACGAAAAACTTGTGGACGGGTTAATTACATTCTCGGATGGGGATGAAGATTTTGTCTATCAAATGCCCCGAGCACATCCTAGGTTTAAGAACTACCCCATTGAATCTTGCAATAGAATTATGCCTATCAACTTGTTAAGTGAGAATGATAAGAGGAAGGGGCTCAAATATCCACATGAGAAAAATAAGAGATATTATCATGGATGTTTGGAGCTGAATGATGAATACAAGAGAGATGAGGCAACAATTAGATGGCTCACACTCGGATACGTGAGCATAAGCGACACTAGATGAGCCTTACTTTGAGTCTAGCTACAAGACTCGTTAATAAAGAAAAGCGCTTCTTGGGAGGCAACCCAAGCTTTATTTGCTTTATTTGCTTTGTGTGTTTATTTATTTGTTTGTTTGTTTTTATTTGTTTCCGTATGTGTGTTTAATTTTTATCATTATTGATTCATGTTCAAAACTAATTTGTGAAAATGCTTTATTTTGTTTTTAACTTCGTCTTAACTACATATAAAGGTATTTTGCAAAAGTTAAGTGTAAGGGAAATCTAAATCGGTTTATTAGAACACAAATTAACATGAATCATAATAATAATAAATTAACATACATATTAGTGTGTGTTTGAGTCAAATGCTTGTATCGAGTCATAATGATGTTTTGCAGGATTTCCAGGAAGTAAGGTAAAGGTTTTTCCAGAAATTTTCCGGAAACTTAAAATGAAAATTTTTGTCAGGTCATTTCTGACGGCGTCAGGGTTTATAACCTGACGGCGTCAGATTTAATTTTCAGAAATTTTTAAAAGTTTTGTTTTTAAAAAAAGTTTTTATTAAAATCTCCAACTTATAATCTCCAGGAATCTGCAAAGTTATCATTCCACAAGCATTATATCCTTATATATAGATTTTATCCCGCCGATGTTATGCAGGTTTTCGTGTTTGTTTTCTCAGGTTTAACAGGTTATTTTGGACAAGGAGATGTTTATGGAATCAAGCTTATGGCGATGCATTAGTCATGGAGCTTCAACATTACTTTGGAAGAAGATTTAACCGTGTAATTTCATTATCCACCGAGCGAATCAGGGGAGTATTTGATTTCATTCTTTTACTTTTTACTTTTACATCTTGTTATTTGAACATTGGGGACAATGTTCATCTTAAGTGTAAGGGGAGGGTAAAAGTACGATTTTAGATAATACAATTGCGCTTGATTTTTGTTTGTTTGATGGTAGATGTGTAATAAAACTGAGAGAAATACTTGTTAAGGTAATTTTAGTGCCAAATTTAAAATTTTTTACAACATTTAGGAGTGAAACTTTAGTTCTAATAAGCGTCTCACGGATAGGAGTTATATGACTAGCACAAAAAACCGTACCACTAAAAAAATTTTCCACCCCCAAATATGTGAGGTTCGCCCCTAGAATTGGTAGGAAAAGCATTTATGCTGTGATGTGTGTACCGGTAGCACTTAGATTCTAGAACTTGCGTTAGGACCATTCCGAAGCCACAAGTGAGACTACATTCGTGTAGTTAGATTTACTACATGATAAGAGGCATTAGGATTAACCCATTGTTTTACACCTGTGTTTTTGTTATAATTATTTTGGCTACATTGGTCAAGTAATTCTCCCACACCCTTTGCGTTGTACTCATTTTTAGTACACGATACCCCTAGTACACCCCTCAGAGCCTATCTTTTCGTTTCGACCTTTAAGCATTTTACTTAAAGGAAGAATTTGTTACACCCCACTAAAATGTACACCCAAATCGCCTTAGCCTACCTTGTATGCACTCATTTTTAGTGCATTATTGTTACAACATTTGTTTAAACCCAAGTTAATTATCTAGTTGATTACATGGTTGCTAAGTCGAGTCATATCCTTGTACATATTGTTTTGGGACGATTGGGACTCATGGGTAAAATACTAGTATAATGGAGTAATGGGGAAGAACATCATTTATTACCCCCATATGTGCTAAATATTTTAAAAGTACTCCAAGTTTTTCGATTATCTTAATTCGAGTCATTAGATTAGTAATTGTAAAGTTATGTAAAAGTTCAAGTGTAAGGGGAATGCAATGCCCCTATGATGTATTATTTTGGATGGTAGGGCAAAAGTGTATGCAAAAAAAAAAAAAAAAAAAAAAAAAAAAAAAAAAAAAAAATCGAAAAAATCAAGAAAAATACAAAAAAATGAGAAAAAGAAAAATAGAAAAAACATACGGACTACCATCCCGTTTTATTTTATGTTTGTTTTATATTTTTGTTATTTTGTTATTTCGTTTCTAGCTTAAGATCGAGTCTAGTCTTGGCTTAGCAACATTGTATAGTACATGTAATTGATCAAGATTTTTAACTCGCCACCAGTAAAATATCCTTTATCCAACAAAACCGTGTTTTCCTTTTCCCTACACCTAACGTTATAACCCATTTAAAAGCCCTCTTTGATAGTTTATCTTAGGTGCTTACGCCTAGTGGAGGAGGTTTTCGATCCTTTCCCAAGCCTATGGTAATCTATTTGCTATGACAGGTAGTGAGAGATATTTTCCGTTTTCATTTATGAGATTTATTTTGATGACACTTGAGAGATGTGAGTATCTAAACACTACTTGTGAGGTGCTAGTTTATAATCTCCGTGCTTATTATGATTGAAGTGGAACGATTATTTGTTGTAATTACTTTTATATTAGCATTAAATGACCCCTAACTTATATTTTGATTAGAATAAAAGCGCATTTGCTTGAGGACAAGCAAATCTCAAGTGTAAGGGTATTTGATGAGGCGAAAAGTGTACCGCTTTTAAGGGGTCATTTAAGCCTTAAATCGTATTTATTTGATCAAATATTGCCCTAAATCGTTTCTTTTGTCATTTTAGGTACTTTTGAGGAGAAATCTGGAAAAGGAGGCATTTTGGACGTTTTTGGAGCATTAAAGTGAAGAAAACGGCAAAGTCTCAAAAATCGGCTAAAAGTTACTCTTGACGGCGTCAGACTTTACTCTGGACGGCGTCATGCCTTGGCAAGAAAAGTTGGATGTGAAATTTACTCATGACGGGCCAGTGAAAATAGCATGTGAATTCTGACGGCGTCACGCTTTAACTTGATCGAGGGCGTCACGGCTTAAATCATAAGGGGACGGCGTCACGTTCATGGTTAGACGGCGTCAAGCCTTAATAAGCCAGAATGGATTTTTGAAGAGCTAAAGAGGGACGGCGTCAAGAAGGTCATCCGGGAACCCTAAAAGCGGCGAGGTGACGGCGTCACACTCCATAAGGTGACGCCGTCAGATCCAAAAATCTATATATAGTTTTCTAATTTTTTGTCATAAAAGAGAGCTTAGTGTGTGGAATTTTGGGATAAAACCCTAAGACGATTTTAGCTACTTTTTCAGGGCTTTTTGCCTTGAGATCTTCCATGTTTCATTGAAAGATAAGTTATCAATTAATCATTCAATATGTCTATGTGTTGTTTGATTCTATCTTATTCTTGTCTTTTGTTTAACATGTTAGGCTAAATTTATCTTGTGTTTGCTTAGATCTAATGAAACCTAGCTATTGATTATTGGTTGTTAGTGTGTTGTTAGTTGTATTGGATGATTGTTTATCTATGTTAGGCTTAAGAAAACTGGCTAACTTCCTATTCGGTAACTTGCTTGAACGTCTTAAGAAACATGAACCAAATGCGTACTAAAGGTTTTTTATGGTTGTATTTAATGCACAAGCGAATTCTAGTGATCCCATGTTAGGAGCTTCCTAGCCGGCTCGACATAGGAGTGAAGTAGGAGCTTGTAGAGTTGGGGAAGTAAGTACGCCACCCCACGAATGGTATTAAGGAATACACCCGTCATCCACGCGACTAATACACACTAATTAACCGGTAAAAGATAGTTAGGGAGTAAGGAAATCTAAGTAAACACATTTCTCTACACATAAGTTTCTCACCACATTTTCATTTTTGTTATTTTATTTTATTTGCATCCGTAGTAATTTTGGGTTAGTTGACTAGCAACTAATTCCGCCCACTCCTTCAAACTCGAGATTTTACTTGCTTTCATAAAATTATAAAAACATAAAAAAGAATCTTCCTCAACCCTTAGACCTAATTAGAGTAGCCTTTCATACCTAACGAACACTATTCCCTGTGGAGAACGATCAATCCCCCGTACTTACCACTACACTATACTACATCGGTCAGGTACACTGCCTGGTGGGGTTGTAAGCCTCTTGAGATCCCTCGAGAGGTAAAACCTGTTGTAAGGTTACAAAACCACGCAATCAATGCTACTTGGAAAGAATGTTGTTGCTCAATCTGACATCCTTATTCGGTTTGAAACTTTACTTGATCAGTTCAACAACCTTACTGTGGTTCATCAAAAGTGTGCCGGACGGGATCCGGAGGAATTAGAAAAATATAAAGCTGAGCATGCTGATTGTGGTGTCACTATTCAAAGTTTGACTGACCGGGTTTCTGAGCTTGTGAAAGAGAAAGAAGGGCAGGGGGAGATTCTCAAGTCTTTAGAGGCTGAATTGGCCAGAACCAAAGAGTTATTGGCTGAAGAGCAGAGGGATACTCGGGAGCTTAGGAAAGAAAGGGAGGATCTGGCGGTTCGAATGGGCAACACTAAGATCGAGCGTGTCCGAGTGGTTAAAGAGTTCCTGCCGGAAGTGGTCCGTCGTCTCCTCAGCAGCCATGAGTATAAGCAGTCGTTGGCTATTCCGTTCAATCTTGCATCGGATTCTGGGTTTATAGATGGTGTTGCCGTTGACCGTACTCCGGAACAGACCGCTGAGATTCTGGCCGACTTTGATAACGTGGACCTGGAGGCTGAGAAGAAATACAAGTCCTTGTTCGACCAACTTTTCATGACTGAGTACCCATACATTCAGAAGATCAGTAAAGCTTGCTACAAACCTCTGCCCGAGATCTTGAAGCTTCATCCGGATCCAGCTCCTGCCGAACCAACCGAACCTTCGGCAATCGATGGCTCTGCTGCCCGAAACGTTATATTCGAAGTTGCTGACGTTGATGTTGGCGGTGGGAGTGGTGTGGCCGAATGGACTGTGATGGTTCAAGGTCGTTTGGTTACCTTGGTTGAGGAAAATGTTGCTGAAAATGTTGAAGAAAATGTTGAACATGTTGAAGAAAATGCCGTGGGAAATATTGAAGAAAATGTCGAAGGAAATGCTGAGTCTTAAGTTAGTTTGTTGTGGGTCCGGACTACCTCCATTTTGACTATGGGTATAGGCTTGTTCCGGACGCCTTATGAAGCTTGTAATAATCCTCTTACCATTCGAGACCATACTTGTTGCTTGTTATGCGCCGTATGTGGCCGCTTTAAGTTGTCTTGTGATGGATATGATAAGTTTGGACATGTTCTATCGTAACTTTATAGTCGTAATTTGCCTTGGTCGGAGGGTTATAGTCTGGCCCTTTGTTAACGATGATCCGCTTACTTTTGTTATGTCTACCTTATCGTGTATGTACGTCTCTCTTCTTTTTTTTTTGTATGTATATATCTTGCAGAATGTGTTGTGTGACTATTTCGTTATTTGCCGTATCGTTTCGTTGAACGTACCTTGACCTCCCATTCGGCATTGAATATGTCCAATTCCTTTATCATTTTAAAGATTCAATGTTGCCGTCCTGGGCGAATACGCCTCGGCATATTCCTTTTCGTTTTAAGGATAAATCATTGCCATTAGGGGCGAATACGCCTCGGCACGTTCCTTTTCGTTTTAAGGATTAATCATTGTCGTTAGGGGCGAATACGCCTCGGCACATTCCTTTTCGTTTTAAGGATTAATCATTGCCGTTAAGGGCGAATACGCCTCGACACATTCCTTTTCGTTTTAAGGATTAATCATTGCCGTTAGGGGCGAATACGCCTCGGCACATTCCTTTTCGTTTTAAGGATTAATCATTGCCGTTAGGGGCAAATACGCCTCGGCTAAATTTTGGCTGCGTGGGCCGAGTGGGGGTAGCTAATCCCCGCCGGAGCCATGCGAGTGCCTTGTGTTTGTTTGGAACAACATATGGGAAAACTTTCTCCTCTTCAATCCGGAGGAGAATATATAATATTTCATAACTAATTTGTTCACAATGGCTCATAGCCTTACATGCTTGCTTCTTATAAAAAACATTTCCTTAAATTAATTGCGTGCTATTTCCGAGGCACCTCTTCCTCATCCATAGTTTCCAGCTTGTACGAACCACACTGGTACGCTTCGGTTATCCGATATGGGCCTTCCCATTTTGGACCTAACTTACCCTGGTCCTCCACTCGACTTGCTTCATTCTTCCGATATACGAAATCTCCCGGCTTGAATGACATCGGTCTGACCCTTTGGTTGTAATACTTCTCCATCTTGGTCTTATGTCGAGCCTCTCTTATTGCGGCCTCTTCCCTTCTTTCCTGCAGCAAGTCCAAATTCAAGCGCATCTCTCGTTCGTTTAGTTCTTCTATTCGACGAGTATCGTCTTCATCGATCCCTTCTCGGATTACCATCGTTTGGTGCATCGGCATGCCGATCTCTGCCGGTATGACCGCTTCGCTTCCGTAGGTCAAACTAAAAGGAGTTTCCCCGTTGCTCTGCTTGAGAGATGTTCGGTGGGCCCACAAACTGTTCGGCAATTTGTCCACCCAGCCTTCTCTAGTTCGGCCTAATCTTGTCTTGATTCCCTCCAGTAGGCTTTTATTAGCTCTCTCGACCAAACCATTTGCTTGTGGGTGTGCCACAGCTGTATTGATTTGCCGGATCTTCAATTTTTCACACCAATTTTTAAAGGGATTATCAACAAGCTGCTTTCCATTATCTGTAACTATGACACTCGGCAAGCCGAATCGACAGACTATGTTGTCCCAGACAAATCTTATCACATCCTTTCCTGTAACTCTAGCCAACGGTTTTGCTTCCATCCACTTTGTGAAATAGTCAATAGCCACTATGACAAACTTTATCCTTCCTACGGCTTGTGGTAGTGGACCTAAGATGTCCATTCCCCATTGGTAGAACGGCCAAGGAGCCATGATTGGAGTTAAGGTTGTTTTTGGGAGCTTCGACACTGGGGCATGTATCTGGCACGAATCACATTTTTGGATCTCGTTACGGGCATCCCGGTGCATGGTGGGCCAGTAATATCCTTGCCGCATGGCTTTCGCGACCACCGACCTTGGCCCTGAGTGCATGCCGCAAGCTCCCATATGAATTTCCCGAATGACATAGTTTGCTTGTAACGGTCTGACACATCGTAGCATGGGAACCAAGTAAGCCTTCTTATAGAGTATTCCGTCTTCCATTACGTACTGGCTTATCTTCATTCTCAAAGCACGAGCTTCATTTTGGTCTTCCGGCCATATCCCCTCTTCCAGACATCGGATGATGGGTGTCATCCAGTTCGGCCCCTCTTCCGCAACTATATCATTAATTTCCTTTCCTTCGGTCGATCTTTCCCTTAGCACTTCCACTAACACCTCCTTGGTCAGGTGATCAAAAGCTATTGTAGCCAACTTACTAAGCACATCGGCCTTCTGGTTTTGACCTCTCGGAATATTCCGGATAGAAAAATGTTGGAACTTAGCAATGCATTCCTTCGCCTTAGCTAGATATCGGATCATACTTTCATTACTTGCCACATAGTCCCCATTTATTTGATTCGACACTAACTTAGAGTCTACTCACACTTCAATACACTGCACATGCATCTTTTCGGCCATGCGGAGTCCTACTAAAAGGGCCTCGTATTCTGCTTCGTTGTTAGTGTTGTCAAAATCTAGTCGAAGGGCGTAAGTATACTCCGCACCGTCCGGACTTACTAATACGAGTCCTGCTCCGGAACCTTTGCTGTTCGATGCTCCATCGGTAAACAGTAGCCACTTACCTACTTTGTCCTTTTCAACTTTTACGGCCGGTTGGCTAAAGTATTGCTCTGAACTTTCCCCAATGGGAGTTTCCGAGAGAAAATCTGCTAAAACTTGGCCCTTGATTGCACTCCGGGGCTCATAGGTGATGTTGTACGCACCCAGTTCTATGGAATACTTGACCAGCTTCCCAGAAGCTTCGGCCTTGTTAAGTATCTGTTTGATTGGCTGATTAGTGATGAACTTGATCGGGTGTGCTTCAAAGTACCTTCGTAATCTTCTTGACATGTGCAATAGTGACAATGCTAGCTTTTCCATCGGGGCATAGTTTTTCTCGGCTTCATTGAGCGTCCTACTCACGTAGTGCACTGGATGTTGCTTTCCCTTCCTTTCCGTCAAAAGGACCGCACTGACGGCTTCTTGAGCAGCCGCCAGGTACACGTAAAGTGTTTCCTTGGGTATGGGTGTGATCAAAGATGGGAGGTCGGCTATCAACTTCTTCATTTCTTGGAACGCATTTTCCGCGTCTTCCGTCCACCGATATTGTTCTTTATTTTCCTTAGTTATATTCTTCAAAGTTTCGAAGAATGGCAACGACCTTTCGGCTGATCGAGGCAAGAATCGGTTCAAGGCCGCCAACTTGCCGCTGAGGCTCTGCATTTCCTTCAGGGTCCGGGGGGATTGCATATCCATTAGGACTTTCGTCTTTTTTGGGTTGGCTCTGATCCCCTCGGAAGTTACCATATACCCTAGAAACTTCCCTTCTTCCATCCCAAATGAGCATTTCTTGGGGTTCAACTTCATGTTAATCCTTCTCAAGTTATCAAACGTTTCGGCAATATCAGCTAACATCTCGTTTTCCTCTCTGCTTTTGATGACCATGTCGTCTACGTAAGCCTCTAAATTTCGTCCTATCTGCGACCGGAAAGCGGTGTCCACCATACGTTGATATGTTGCTCCGGCATTCTTCAATCCGAAGGGCATTTTGGTGTAACAGTACGTCCCTTGATCCGTGTAAAAAGCTGTTTTCTCCTCATCTTCTTTTGACATTTGGACCTGATGATACCCCTTGTATGCATCTAAAAAGCACTTATATTTGAATCCCATAACTGACTCTATCTTCAGGTCGATCTCCGGTAGAGGATAGTAATCCTTTGGACAGGCCGAGTTGATGTTCTTGAAGTCAATGCACATGCGCCAACTTCCGTCACATTTTTTAACAAGGACAGGGTTAGAGATCCACGTCGGATATTTTACCGGACGGACGATACCTGCCTTTACCCATTCTTCCACCTCCTTCGTCACGGCTAAACTTCGATCGGGGGCTAGCACTCTACGCTTTTGGCATACTGGTTCTACTGACGGATTGGCATTCAACGTATGCTCGATGATGCGCCTTGGTACTCCTATCATGTCCGCCGGAGTCCAGGCAAAAACGTCCATGTTTTTCTTGAGAAGCGATTTAAGTTTCCTTTTGCACTCAGGTGACAAGCTTCCTCCAATGGTCACAAGCTGCTCTGGATAAGCCGGGTTTACCATAACCTCCTCCGGAACATTTGCTTCTGTTGCTTTTTCCGCCGATCCTTCACCCTGCTCATGAGTTCTTTGAGATTCTTCCAATCTTCGGCATTCCGAAATAACCATCTGTCGAGCCCTCAAAGTAGCTATTCCCCTGGGAGTTGGGAATTTCATCATAGCATGTATGGTCGATGGGATTGCTCTTAACATTTTCAGTCCGGTCCTCCCCAAGATTACGTTATACGGCGAAGGTGCGCGTATGACGGTGAATTTCATTGTCATTCTCCTATACAATCCCCCTTCTCCGAATGACACGTCCAGCTCTATTTTCCCCAGAGGTTTAGTCACTTGTCTGGCAAACCCTAGCAGATCCGTCTGAGTTTGCTTTAGTCGAGACTTTATCTCTGGGCTCAAGTTATCGAAGCAGTGTTCAAACATGACTTCCACCGATGCTCCTTCGTCCACGAAAACTCTCCTTACCAAGTATCCTTCCATCATGGCCTCAATAATGAGGGGTTCGTCGGATACATCTCCGGCAGGTAGGGGAGGGAAACTGATGGGGACATTCATCCACGTTTCTTCATGTTCTCTAGACTTACGCTTCTTCTGCTGTGTCCTCACACTGACCATGTTGATTATTTTGTCCTTAGCCAGGATATCTCTTTTCGGTGCGCCTTTCCCTTTTTGACGCACATCTTTGACCAGGTGGTTCAGCTTTCCGGATTCTAGGGCCAGCTCCAGCTGCCTTCTCAATTGATAACAATCATTCGTGTAATGCCCCTTTTCCCCGTGATAGTCACAATATCTATCCTGATTCTCCCTCTTCGGAGGATCTTTCATTGGCCTTGGGGGAGGTAGCCGCAGTTGCTGTTCAGTAGCCAGGATTTCTTTCGGCCGTTTTGTGAGCGAGTCTAGCGTTAAACGGGTGGCATTATGATTCTGATGGTCATTACGCGCCGGAAGGTACGGTGCCGGACGGTCTCTGTGCCGGTACTGGGCCTGTCGATCTTTGAGGTGGTACCCGGACCGTCCTTCATTCCTGTTGTCATTCCCCAATCCTCTGTATCCTCGGTCATCCTTCCGGAAAGTTCCCGTTGACCCCTTCCTGTATCGGTCATAGCTCTCTCCTCGTGACAGTTCGGTACTAGCGAACGCTTCTTCTGCTCTCACAAAGTCATCCACACGGATCATCATTTCATCAACGGTTCTAGGAATTTTATCAGCGAACCTTTTGGCCAACTCCGGGCACTTGCAGCCGTCCATGAATGAAGAAATCCTCATAATTTCTGGGGCTCCTTGTATGAATCCTGTTTCCGTAGTCCACCTCTCTTTGAATTCCGGCAAAGTCTCATTGGCTTTCCTCACAATCTTCGTTATCTCCGTAGGGTCTTTGGTGCACGCTTTGTGTAGGGAGAAACGAGTTTCGAACTGAGCCCTTAGATCCGCCCATTCGTCTATACTACCCGGAGGGAGGCGGTCGAACCACCCCCTCGCTCTTCCGTCCAGGGTTTGTTGGAACATCCTACACCACACGGGCATGGGCCACTCTCCATGACCTGCCGCCCCAGTAAACCGATTGAGGTGATCTTGGGGGTCTGTTGACCCATCGTACAGCTTGATGTGCGAAGGCATTTTATGCTCCGGTGACGAGAATTCGATAATCCTCCGGGTGAAGGGTGACCTCCTAACTTCTTTGAAAGGTTTTCCCAAGTCTGCGTCTGGTATCCTGTCTCCGATAACAATTCCTTTCTTTTCCTTTGACACCTCGGTCCCCTCCGGGATGTCTTCTTCACCAAAGTCTAGGCGTACCGGACGTACAGTGCTTTGCCTATTGTGCTCCTTGACCATGGACTTGAGAGCAGAGACATACTCTTCTATTTGTTCTCGGGTGATTGCAGGAGACTCAGTGTCTCCACCTCCAGCACGGTTGACGGGAGGAGTTTCGACATTCCTTCCTCCCGAACCCTCTGGACGTTCGGAACCTGACATTCTATAGCCTTGGTAGATTGAATGCCGGTCCCACGGATGACGCCAATGTTTAAGTATTTTTCTGCGGGTTAAGTAATTCTACCAAACGTCCTTCGGCCTTGAGGTCGTCAAGTCCTCCGGACAGCTGCTAAGAAAGTAAACGCGTTAGTCTCGCCCCGGGTGTGACCCCAGGACCAAACTCCGGCGTGAGAGTAAGTATCGGAAGGTAAGATAATAGGTATATTAGTGAGTTAAGTACTGTGTGTAAAAAGTGAGTTAACCTTGCTGTAGAAATTGGGGCTTTATATAGGAGACCCATTTTTGTCTCCATCGGATGCGTCCAAGTGTGATGGTGACCTTTTTGGGCGGCAATTGGGACTTTGCCCTGTTTGAGTCTTTCTTCTGATCTGCCATGATTCCTGCAATTCTGTCCCATACTACTAATAGTGAGGTTAACTTTCTGATCTGGAGATAGCCGTTGGTCCGAACGGAGCGTGTGGGTCGTTCGGAAACGGGAGTTCGTTCGGATCAAACCTTTCGGAAACATACGTTCCAAGTTTTGACCTATTCTGGAGTTATTCATTTATCCGAACGACCTGTTTGGTCGTTCGGCTAGGGCCAGTCGGCCATATACGCCGACAGTAAACATTAACTGCAACCATCACAACCAATACGATCTATGAAACGAAAATCATAACTAGCTCATAACTAACTAGTGAACAATATGAAAACCATTGAAATCTTTAGTTCACACGTACGCATGTATCCTACGTTCGTAACTTTGTATTGATCGATTGCTCAAATGCACAGTAGATACCCCTGAAGGAAGTCAATGGAATGTACTTTAAATGACATCGTTAATCGAAATAACATGTTTTCTTTGGCTTGTTATCGCTTTATCCGAGTGATTGGGTCGGACGTAAGAGAAGAGGACAACTAGCAGATGAAGACGATGGCTGATTATTTATTAGTTATTATTCTTTTTATAATTTGATAAAAAAAAGTTACTACGTATATCGAATTAAAGATAATGGAGTTTTGAATACGATGGAAACGATGATTAGCTAAAAAAACTCAGAATTCATAAGCGTTTTTAAATTAAAAAAGAAAAAGAAAATAATCAAATATTAATTTAAATAATTTTAGAAATACATATTTTGTTAAATACTTTTTGAAAGTACTATGGTAAAACAAAAAACTAAATTAAAGGTGGATAGAACGAGCGGGGAAACCCGCGCGTTGCAGCGGGCGAGTTTGTGTGAACATCTAGAAAGCACAAAACGTATCGTATTTGTCAAAAATATTGATTTTTGAAAATATTGCATATTTATACTCGTTTTTATTGGAAAAATTATTTCGTGAATAATGGCGCAGGTTTCGTTAATTTTCGAGTCCGTTTCGTATGTCAAATGGGTCCCGTAAGGTTTATTTTAAAAGTTTAGCCAAAGTGGCAATATTAGTCCCTCCAACCCATATTTTCATAACACACCCCTCATTCTCATATTTACATTTCAACCCCTCCCTCAAAAATATAAATACCCTTATTAATAATAAATAATTCATTTCAATATTAATTTTTCTCTCTTCTCTCTCTCTCTAGCCGCCGGCGTCCTACCGTCCGGCAACCACGATCACCACCGGCGAAATTCCGGCCATCGGAATAATTTTCCGGCGAAACATTTTCTTTGCCGAATCGATAGATCGGCCATATTTAACCATTTCTGGAAGATTTGAGCCCTTGGCTCCCACCACAACTACCCTCACGCGCCACCACCGCCACTGCCTTCACCACCGAGCCACCGCCAACCTTCCCCCTCCACTTTTCTCGACGGTAAAACCCCCCACGCGCCTTTATTTCTTATTTTCTTTAATATTTTTCAAACCCTAATTTCAATAATTTTAGTTATTTATTTATTTATTTATTTAAATCCGAAAGTAAAAATGTTTTATCAATAAAAATGGATATTAAAACTGTGTAAACCCTCGTGTGGAACCCTCCCCTCTCCCCTTCTCGTTGACTCAGTCAACTCGGCCAACTCACCGAGTCAACTCGGTTGGCTCGGTGAGGGTTTGATTATTTTTGAAGTTTTATTGTTCTTGTGTTAATTCTTTTGATGTGGTATTATATTTTGGTGAGATTGATATTGATTTGAGGTCCGTTTGGGTTGTTTCTATTCTGGCTGTCGGCATATAGCCGAGCCGTGACTCACGGCGAGTCACGGCGAGATGAGAGTATTTAGGGTTAGTGTTGTTGTGTTGAATTTGGATTTGCGTTGGAACATTATATTTCATGTTGGCAGTTTCAATTGTTTAAAGATTCTATTGTTTTGTTTCTTGTTGATGTGGTAGCTGAGAATACACAAAGATGGTGATGGAAGTTTCTTGATTTTTTTGGATGTGCAGGCTAGTATTTGGATCTGAAGTTGCTATCCGAGCCAAGAAATATGCTGCTACAGTTGATGCAAGACTGTGTTGTATAGGCAGCCACTTTGCAATTAGTCATTGTATTATGGACTGATTATGGGGTGTTTAAATGACTTTGTAGAGTGTTTGTACAGTATCTGTACTACTCCTTGAATACATACCACAATTTTTTTTGTACAACTCTCTCCAGCGTGTTACTGTTTGAAACACTGTTTGAAACACTGTTTCGAACAATTATTTGAAGCAGCCCAAAAAACGGGTTTTAGTGTATATATATATAATTTGACAATAAAAGTGCGGTAATTAATGAACGATTGAGGCTATGTTTGGCAAAAGTAGTTGTGAGCAGTAGCAGTAAGCTGTGAGCTATAGCCACAGCTCACTGCTCACCACTCACAGTTTCTTAAAGAAGCATTCGAAAAATAAGCTTTCTTAAAAAATAGCAAAGCTCACCGCTCTTTTGCCAAACGAACACTAAAAATCAAAAAGCTCATTGCTCACCGCTCATCGCCTCAAAAAGCTCTGCGCCAAACATAACCTGAATGTTACGATTGAAAACCGAAACCGAATAAAAGACGAAAAAGTACTAACCGACTAAAAATAAGAAAATTGACTCATAATTTGGGATGTTAGATAACGAGTATTTTCTACTAACAACTTTGAGGTCTAGTGGTTGAAGCTTAGTTAGTTAAGCGAGTCACGGGTGAGAGTAGTACCGGGTGGGTGACCTACCGGGAAGTCTTCACTTGTGGACCATAAGCTCTGTTGGTATTAGGCAATGAAGAGGAGAGCCTGTAAGCCAATGTTGCACAGGTTCAAATTCGAGCCGCCCTCGGTTTTCATCCGGCCGTTACTTCAGCGAGGAAGTCGTGTGGAGGCGGTACGGTTTTTGGGCGGATGCCGTTTGTAGTCCCCACTATGCCTAGCGTGGATCCGATTTAAACAACATAATCTGAGCATGTGGTGGATGTGGGCCTGCCAGAGTGGGGACTCGAGTATTTTCTAAAAAATATAGGACACATAGTGAAAGTCAAACATGCCCTTGAAACAAATTGAGCCATCCAAAGAAACAAGCCAAACTAAGAAGTGACCAACAACCCACTTAACTGAGTTGAGCTAAACCCTAGTCCTGCAATCTGTAAACCCTAAAAATAAAGATAGAAAAATGGGAGGCAAAGGAAAGAAGAGAAGAGAAAAGAATTACAAAGAAGCACATGGCGTGGGCAAGAACCGGTTACCTCCACCTCCGGTTCGTTCATCTCTTGATGTCATGCCTTCTAAGCTTCGTAAACTCATGTCTTATACTCAACAACAAAAAGGTATAAAACCCCTTTTTAGTTCTTGTTACAATTTCAAGGGATGTTTTGGTTTTGTTATTATCTGTTCTTGATTAAAGTTTGTGTTTTTAGTTTTTGTTTCTTGTTGGTTAAGGTTACAATGATTGGTTATATGAAATGGTGATTTTTGGGGCTGTTTAGGATTAATTATTGTTTTTTTTTTTTTTTTTTTTTTTTAAATTGTTGTATTGCGCAAGAAAGTTTGTGTCTTTAGTGATTGTTTAATGCTAATATAGGGATGTTTGCGACTGGGTAGTAGTTTGCTTTCATGAAATGGTGATTTTAGTGTAGAAGGTATAGTTATGGCTTTTGTAATGTTGTTTTGATTAAGAAAGTTTGTGCGTTTTAGTGCCTGTTAATGTTAGGTTAGACTGTTTAGGGTCTTAATAACTGGGTGATGTGTGTGATTGGTTATTGGAATGTCATAAGCTTGTTTTCTTGATTAAAGTTTGTGTTTATAGTGCATGCTAGGAAATGTTGTCATAAGGGTAAGAAGATTTAGAATTTGGGTCTTTTTATGTCGTTAAGAGTGATGTTTTAGATAAGAAAGTTTGTTTAATTTAGTGCTTGTTGATGTTAGTTAGCGTCTTAGTAATTAGGGGATATTTGGGACTGGTTTGCATGCTCTTAGACCCATATAATCCTTATATGCTTGTATGCTCGTATGCTTTTCATGGCTCTACACGCGTTTACATCTATACACTCTTTTATGTTCGCATAATCATATTAGAGGTCTTTCTGGAATCAGTCTCTTTACCCCCTCATCTTTACCCCTCGGGCTGGGGTGTGATTGTCTACATCCTACCTCCCCCATACCTCTCTCCTGAGGGATTAGGTATTGTTGTTGTGTTGGAACTGGTTATTATTATTTATTTTTTTTGTAAAATTGTTTTATTAATTAAAACTTTAGTGTTTATTATATTCAGTGTTTATGAGAAGATTTGTGTATTTTATTGACTATTAGGGTTCTAAAAGTGGAATTGGTGATTTTAGGGTCTGGGAAGCTGTCAATGGATGGTGAAGAGAATAAGAATGTGGGCAGTGTTGGCCGTGGTAGCTCAGGTAGTGGAAACTTAAATGAAAAGGTAAGCACGTTAAGGGCTATTTCTTGTTCATCAGTTTTTACATTTTTGCATAACAGAGCATAAAAACTTGGGTTCATACAAAGTTCAATGCTTATAAGATTAAAATTATGGATATGTTTTCATTTGTTGAATTTATAATAGTGGTTTGTGTGATCTACACTTAATGAGATGTCAAAGAGCTTTGTGGGGGGGGGGGGGGGGGGGGGGGGGGGGTGTTTGGCGTTCCTTTCTAAGTTGCTGATAATCTCCTTTTGTCAGTCTCTTAAAACAAGGGCTATGCTACAAGGTCAATGACTGATTAATCACTACAAGGTCAAAACTCAAGTTTGGGGTTAACATGGAAAACTCGGTTTAAATTATTTCAACTATTGTGACAATGTTTTTAAACACTTTTCTATGAGCAATTCAATGGTCTTATCAAATATGGCATGAATATAATTTCGAAATTTATGGTTAAAATTCTGGATCCTATTAATGCCTGACTACTCTCCGCCTAGGCTTATTGCAAGCTACAAGGTAGTCGACCGTCCCACTAGCACCCAGCTTTTTTTACAACCACGCCTTTTGTGTCTCTGTACAGGGAAAGGAGTTCATATTATCTGATTGTTTAGTGGTGAAATAATAAGATTTGCATTAACTAGTTTAGAAGTAGCTGCAGAAAAACCGATATTGAGTACCTGATAATGTCAGAGCAAATTACATTGAGATCATCAAGTAACAGACTTTTCCTAACACTACAATTTATTATCTGTGAGAACCGAAGCAGAAGAGGAAATCCAAACACCATCTCTTGCAGCATGTTACAAGCCTTTATCTAATTTCAGTTATTCTTATCACATAATTAGCTTTAAACCGCAATGCCAAAAGCCCCTTAGATGTGCATTTCCAAAGTGAGTTGCAAGTTAAAGAATCATAATTAAATAGCCGGATAATCAAGTGCCTAAAGCCAGGGATAATTACGTAATTCTAAGTTTATCTCAATGTTGTTATAGTATAACAATAATCAGACTAAACACAAATACACAATTCTAAAGTCCCCCATAGTGGTTGGTACCATGTTCCAATAGCAAATTATTGCATCAGATGTATAATCAACGATAGGAGTTGAAATACTGTTGACTCTTATCTTGATGTACCACAAAACCCTCATCGACCTTTTACATAGATGTTGATACTAATAAATTGATGTTATATTATCGTATAAATGTGATTTATTGGATTCTAAACTATGTTTTGCCTGATTTTTTGCAGAAACTTTCTTCAAAGGAAAAATCTGAGTCTGTCACCACTGAACCCAAGATTGCAAATACTCATGAACAAGATATTAGTACTGACAAGAAGAAGAAGAAAAGGAAAAGAAAGCAGGTTGATGACCTTCGGTTTGCAGCCGAATTAGGTGTAGTTGTTTCGAAAAGAAAGGAACGAAAGAAAGAGTATGTTTCTTTTATGCCATTTCTATGTAGTGCATGCTTATTGCTTTTAAAAGACATTCTTATTAACGTTTGGGATACTTTGTATAGGCTTTTGAAAGAAAGAAAAAAGAAACATAAGAAGGGGGGAAAAGAAGATGATTTGAACTTTCCCGGTCGTGAAGAGATCAAATTTGGAGAAGTAGTTAAAGCTCCTCCAAAGCTGGTCAATGTTCCCAAGGTTAGCTTCTTCATCCTCTAGTAATTCTCTACTTGTAAGGGTCAAAGTCGAGATACTTGAATTTTTTAGTTTTCGCGTAAAACGGGTTTTAATTCTCTGATTATTTATGGTCAAAATTGTCGGATAAAACTTCTGATTAAGTCATGATAACCACTCTCAAAATGCGAGTTCGTCTTTACAACATTTAAGTTGGTATTCCCATTCAAGCTGAAAACTCTACTTGTATAATTTGCAGAAATTTGGGTCTTCAATAAATGCGTCTCAAGAGAGGATTCGGTTGAGAGCCATTGAAGCGTATAGAGAGCAAAAGAAATGGGCTTCTAGACCTGGACTAAACATTCCTACAGCCGACTTAACACCAGCAGGATTGTAGTGCTGCTTTTATGGTTGTATCCTTAAATTATAAAACATTTGTCTGTTCTAGTTTTCAACTTAAAGTATCCAAACCTACATGTAGTGTATTTGTTGAAGCAACACGTTGTTTCTATAACATGAGAATATGCGATGTTACGAGTTATTACAATTGTCTCATGTTTCATACATATGGGAACTCTTAAGGAAAGTGTCGTTTGTTTATATATCTACACATATAACAAAGACTGCACTTACATACAATGTATACGATGGAAATACAGCGGTAATATTACTCGAATCTTTTGGAAACATGAACATGCAGTCCGCCATCAATGTGAAGATTCAGCATTGTTTTGTAGTTTGCAGTTTTGTTTTCATCGCTTAGCTTGAAAGTGAAGCAACCCAACAAAATTGAAGCAAATATCTTCATCTGCCTGTATGCAAATTCTCGACCCAAACAAATTCTTTGCCCTGCCTGTGTTTTCAAAAAGAAAAATTGAAGATAGAACATGTCAAAACCATACCCTAACAACATAAAAAAATGTGTTCTACTAGAGCTAACAAGTCTAAAATGTGTTCTACCATAGCTAATAATTCTATTTTTAACCGTAAGCGTGCAGCATGCAAGAATTAGGATAGGTCAAACAATAAAAATAAATGGGGCATGTGTATGTGGTGTACTAACCTGAAATGCTGTAAATTTGAAGGGGCTCTCTGACCGGAAGCAACCATTGTCATCAAGCCATCGTTCTGGTTTGTAGTCTTCCGCATCATCACCCCATATGAACTTCATCCTTCCCATTGCATATGGCTGGTAAGACACCATATCCCCTTTGTTCACATTATAGCCATCAGGTAAAACATCGTCTGCAAAGCATATCTTCGCATCCTACATAACATCTCATAACACTAAAGTAAGCGGGTTGTGTCTCAGACCTTTGACTGTCAGGTCATGATTAGTCCAAGGCTCGGTTAAGTCAATATATGAGAAACTGTTACATATTTGAGATCGCTTACTTACCACTGGAACTGCAGGAAAGAGTCTGAGAGTTTCTGTCAAAGCTGCATGAAGATACTGCATTTTTTCCAGAGCTTGTTCACTCACACTGGTTGCAAAATCCGCAACATTTGTGACGTTTCTCATGTTTGTTGCTTCTTTGATTTCTTTTGCAACCTTTTCTTGAATGTTGGGATGTTTACAAATCATGTAAATGAACCAAGTCATAGCAGTAGACGTAGTGTCTTTTCCAGCTATTATGAAGCTTAGTATTATATCTCGTATGTACTTTGGATCTTTATCCTCGATTTGAAGAAACCTTGATAGAATGTCTTCTTTCTTCAACTGCAATTTTAATAATTGAAGGATCAAACATTATGCTTTGACATTTTTGGTCAAACGCATTGCTTTTCATGTTTTGATTAGATAACAATGCTCCAAATTAACTATAACATTTTCTATAAACTACGATGTCGAATTTAAAGCAAGTTTATTCTAGTTATCAAATTACTCCCAAATACATAACAATGGCTGTTCTTTTTGAACGTAAAATAGTTTATTTGACTTCAATAGTCAAAACTGTGCTTCAATTTCATAGAGAGGGCAATTTCAACCCATTAACATAAATATCGGACGAGTATGATTTATTTTTTATTTTCTCTAACGAGTCAAATGTGGTAGGTTAAACTACAGAACTAAGAAAAAACCGGTCAAATGGGAAAAAGCTCATCAGAAATGTTCGATAATGGATAAAACATCTAAATTGCTTTGTTGAAAGAAGTTTAAAATATTACTCGAATAATATAGTTTCAAGTTTCTGTATGTTTAGCACGTGAAATAGTAATTATTTTTTTTAATACAAGAGATCATAATCTTTGCGGGCAAGCCTAACATGACCCCACCCGTTCCAACCCAGACTAAAGATCATTCATTTTGACCCGTTACGTTACAACCAGCCCATTTTGCCAACCCTTCTCTTATAATAACAGGAAGAGTAACAGCTTACCAAGGAATCATCTTGTCCCTTACGTGTTCTTTCGGTCTTGGTCTGGATCAGCTTATAAACGAACTCGTCAACCACCCTAACACTTTCTTTCAACTTTGCTTCCGATCCAATATTAAAATATTTCTTGATCTTCCATGTTATATCAACATACCTTTTGAGTGTCAAAGCACTTGCATTATCAAAAGCATCACTAAATCTAACACCTTCTTCATTTGAACCACACATGCTATCAAGATCAATTCCAAAAGCAACTTTGAATATTGAATCCAACGTTGCTTTCGTAAACAAGTCCTGCATATCAATATATCACGACTGCCATTATGCCAATGATCAGATAGTCATATCAAAATGTTGGTGATGGGAAGGAACTTACATTTATATCAATACTTTGATGGTCATTTGCAGCTGCAGACAGCATATTCGCGAGTTTTACTGCATTTTTCCTGAATATTACACTGCTAAAATCTCTCAAGACTTTGGTTGAAAACTCGTAGCTTGATACCTTCCTTTGTTCTCGCCACTTGTCTCCATCGACTGTGAATATTCCATCACCAAGAAGATCCTTTAAGATTTCATGGTTATATGTTCCCTGCAATTTTAGTTGTAACTTTATAAGATATCCGTTTGTCTTTTAGGAATGTCGCGGATGTAGTTTAACGCCCGTGTAGTATAACAAAGATACATTTGAGAATTGTGTTGCAAAGTATCATTTTAAAAGAAATGCTGTAACCATTTATTCGACATTCGCAAAGCAGAAGATACTGTAAATTTCAGGTGATGAATCATGGAAGGACTATATTTTACAGGTTATGATAAGAGGAACTTATATAGAAAATTTCCAGAACTCTAAGGACCCAACTGAAAATTTTAGTCATTGCTGATCTCATGACACAAAGCTATTACAGTAGTACAATACGACTTTTGAGGTCAACATAGTTAGTTTCATGTGTACATGTCATGACTCGTATAAATTGATTAAATATTATGGGCATTGCTCAAATGTCCACACATATATAACTCATGTACACAAGCATTGAATTAACACTATCTTTCAAATTTTTGAGAAGAGAACTAAAATAGCAAATTACAATTAAAAGGTAGTACTTAATCTCGTTAAAAGATTTTTGTCATTCATAAAGCGTCCAACTGAAAACATTACATTGCTCGCCAAAGAATTTAGTCACATCGTCGGATCTGGTGGTGCCATGCTATTTTTCTTCTCGACATTTCAATTTCATTGTCAAATTGTCAAATAAGAATGTTTTTGAAAGAATTGGAATTGTAATGTGTATGAATTATACTTTATTAAAGGAATTGTAATTGTAATTTAAAATAGTTGTAATATGAATGAAATGTAATATGCAGTCATTATAAGTCAAAATACTACTATTACTAATATGCAGTCCTTTTTGTATCTCGAAAAGAGGAGCACAATTTGTGGCTAAACTCCCATTCAATTTTATGTAAAATTTTATAATAAAAAATATAATAATAATATGCGTTTCTAATGAAGTGATGTTATAATATAAAAAAAAAAAAAATAAAAAAATAATAATAATAAATAATAATAATAATAATAATAATAATAATAATGTGAATTCGAAACTTTCTATCCAACATCCTAAATCTGAATTCCTCATTTGATGTAATTTGAATGACTGAATTACAATTACAACGGAAACTAAATAGCCTATATAATATGAATTACAATTTCTTCCAATCTGCAAACCAAACAACTTACGTCATGTAAGTTGTGAAGGAAGTTTTTCTAAAAGTGGATATTTTTTCTCAAAAAAAAAGTATGAAAAAATACGTTTGTGCATTAAATCGTTTTTTTGTGCATAAAAAATTCGTTTTTGCACCCAAGTTCTTTTGACTTTTTTAATCAAAATAACATTGCGCATCTAACTAAAACAAGTTGAAATTTTTGTGCATCAAATTTTTTTTGCGCATCAAAATTCGTTTTTTGTGCATTAAAAAAAAAACGTATAAAAACTCAAAATCAGAAAAACTTCTTTCACAAAAGTTTTATGCACCAACATACCCGATCTTGTGGAATTTTTTTGGATATTTTCGCGAACTTTTAAAAAATAAAAATTCTTTTTACGTAGTGTATGGATATTTGTCTTTTTATTTTAACTTTACCCTATATATATATATATATATATATATATATATATATATATATATATATATATATAAAATTAAAATTAAAGAGATAATTCTGTTATGTTTTCTCATATTAATACACATAACATGACTTCCTTTGTTGAAACTCACTTAAGAGGGTTCAAATCCAAATGATGTGACATATTTGGAGCTTATAACATGATTATCTCAACACTAACACGACAGCTTTCAGCAGTCAGCACATACGACCCGATCATATAACGACTACTTTAGGACAAAAAAAAACCATGAAAGTTAAAACCCGACAAAACAATATAGCGAGCAATCCCATTTAGCTGGCTTCATCGATTTCTGTAACACTACTTTCGATGGTCTATTTTGGCAATCGTTCTTCAATATTGGTCATTTAAAAAATTGACACTGTATAAAACTCCTACCTCCTAACAACCAAACGTAATATTACTAAAGACATTAATCCCGTAAAAGATTGGGGAGTAGCTCTTATTAACACGGTTTTACGCTTTTAACCCTTTAAGCTAAAAGGATAACCAACTATGGTGTGGTCTAGTGGGCAACACTTATTAAGTTAAGTGTGCTTTCGTGAAGGTAGTACCGGTTGGGTGACCAACCGGGAACCCTTCATTTGAAGGGACCACATTGCTCTGTTGGTACCCGGCAATGAAGATTTGAACTTCTGTTCGATTCTGAGCCAGACCCGGTTTTCATCCGGCTGTTACTCCAACAAGGAAACTTGTGTGGAGGCGGTCCGGTTTCCGGGAGGACGCCAGTGATTCCCCACTGTCCCAGCGTGGGCCCGGTTAAGACAACATAAGTCTGGCCAGTGGTGAATGAGGGTCTGCCTTTGAGGCAGGTGCGATTCTGACAAAAAATTAAGAAATTCGCCGTTCAAAAAAAAAGCTAAAAGGATACTGTATATATTAATTATCACAATATATTATGCAATTTTTAGGATAAACGTACCGATATACAAGCTAGTTTTTAACAACAAATCACATGTTCAGGGCGTATTTTATTTGTTGCACGTGCAAAGGCATGTGATACTCAAGCACCTACCTCTCTAGTTGATCCTTTAAAAAATGAATAATAATATTAGACGATGTTGCTATTATAAAAACAAGTAACGAAGGAATACCATTTTGAAAGTTTATTATCAACATATTTTAGGGCCCGTTTGGTTTGTAAAAGGATTTGGAATCGGATTTGGATTCAGTTTAGAATGAAAGAAAATGAGGTAAGAGAAAAAAATGATATTTTATTAAAAAAACTTTATTTTAATAGTTGATAAATGATTTATTAAAAAGAAAGTGAAGTAGTTTTATTTTTTAATAATTAATTTATATATAGATTGTGAGTAAGATATAAATGTGGGGTCCATTATTTACAAAAGATACCACATTTGACATGAATCAATCTATCATTACCAGACCCACTTCAATTCCCAAAAACTTGAACCAAACATTTAATTTTTGGAATGAAACCATTCCTTGAATCCAAAAGCTTTAAACTAAGGGCCCGTTTGGTACAAGAGTGTCACCGGTATAGAATCAAAGATTCTTTCAACCCTTTGTTTGGTATACTTTTTTATTTCTGACACATCATTTTGATTCCAAATTTGCATACCACCCTCCCTAGGTGGGTTTTTTTATGAAAGATACCAATCAAAAAATTTCTATTATTTGTTGGTTTTTTTCTAGCCACATATATTCATTATTCTTTTTGTTTTTTACTTTTTTCTTATTTCAAAGAAGTACATAATACCTATTAAATATATATATAAATTAACGTATTAATTTTTTTTCTCTCTCTTTATTTTCTTTCAAACCTTTCCTAAATCCGAATACAATTCTAATCCAACTTACAAACCAAACGCACCCTAATTATTTGGGTGAAAACTTTAGTATTTAATTTTCTGTGATCAAATCATATAAGCCAAAAGTTTGAACATAACAAAAATAAGATTTGTCTCATTTCCATATTTATTATGTCTATTAAATGTTACTCCGTATCTCTTACCTAAACTCCGACGAAAATCGTTATCAATCACTTGACTTAATATAGACATCAACATCAATGTTTTTCAACGATTGGTACTAAAAGTGACTCAACGTTTTAGTGATTAATTGCGAGTTCGCATACCAAAGGCCTCTTGGCCCAACGGTATATGACTTGCCCATCAACCTAAAGGTTGTGGGTTCAAGCCTCGTTGGAGACATGTGAGATTGAATTTGTGAGATAGGTGGCATAGGTTGTAAAAATTTGGCGTTCTTAAAAAAAAAAAAAAATACAAAAATTGCGAGTTCACACGCAAGTTGCGTGTATGAGTATTTTTTGTAAAGTAAACTGAAATCAAACATATATATATATATATATAGATTATAAACAAAAACGATATTAATTCAATAACTTTTCAAGGGAAAAAATATCATTAATTAGACTCGATGTTCGCTAGTGAAATGAACAAGCAAATAATATAAATCATGCGGAGTAACACTATAAAAGCCTTAAATGCAGTTAGCTTAAACATACCTTGCCATAATTTTCAAAATTTGTCTTGAGCATGTACTCAACATTAGCTGGATCAGACGTATAAACCTCATAGCGAAAAGGTGAAAGCACCCTGTAACTTTTGTACTTTGTAGCGAGTTCGGTCATGTAATCATGCAACCTGTGGAAATTAAGTAAATGGTGCAACATGGTTGCTGCAATAGGATGATGCTTCTTCTTATGTTGTTGTTGATTGTAGGCATAGTAACAAACAAGAACAATTGATATGAATGTTATTATTAGTATGGCTAGAGGGTTTGAGAGAATATCCATGGAAGTCCACATTGCAAGAGGTGAGAGATGTGATTGTGATATGAATGTGTTTTGGTCTTTTGATATATCGAGGTACCGGTGGTGATGAGGACATACATACTATTTTAAGTAACATGAAGAAAACATATAGTAAACTACATAGGTCATCACTCATCTGTACTCAACTGTGTGGTATGTATGAATATACGGATTTTGTCCCCGGCCTTTTGAAATTACACATATAGTTCTTGCGAGTTCGAAACTTGCAACACTGATGGTCCTTGAATCTGTTAAAAAGTTTGATCTCAACCAGCCACCTAAGGGTCTTTAACCTAGCAGTATCGATTCGTGAGAAAGTTATGGCCCCAACCAAGTGGTTGTGGGTTTAAATCTTTGTCACAAATAATTGCGTAAGATTTATGTGTTTGTGTGAAATTGTATATACCTTTTTAAGAAAAATATTTTGTTTTAAACTCAATGCAACTCTTTCAACATTATGAATATGACCATTCTATTTTTTTCTCAAAGTCACCCTTTCATTTTCAATAAGGTTATTGTTAATTTCTTGTATTCTCCCAACATAACAAATAAATTCTTAGAACTTCATCTAGGATCATTTTCGCAACACCGCTACATGCTCATCCATCCAATTTTCCTACATTTTCAAGCTTCAGGTTGTTCACCACCACCCTTAGCTCGTTTCAAAGCTAGATAAGACGGACTAAGCCCAATTGTAAAAAGGGGCAAAAGCCCGTTACATTTAGTACCTTTTGATCTCAAAGCTCAACTCTTTTCTCTTGTTCATAATAAGGGGGAAAAGAAAAGTAAATGATGAAAATCAAATTTTTTGTGTGATCTCAAGAAATTTATAAAAGAAAGGTTCATAAAAAAAAAAAAAAAAAAAAAAAAAAAAAAAAAAAAAAAAAAGGGAAAAAAAAGCATGCATCCTCCTCTTCAATCATTTTGTAGATAAAAATACGAAAAGAGTTTTTGTATTCATGATTAGGGGTGTTCATCGGTTCGGTTCTCGGTTAATTGTTGTTCGGTTAAAAAATTTTTTTGGGTCATAACTGAAAACCGAACCGAACCGAAAATATTTATGACCGAACCGAACCG
This sequence comes from Artemisia tridentata subsp. tridentata, assembly GCA_021014915.2. Taxonomy (NCBI): domain Eukaryota; kingdom Viridiplantae; phylum Streptophyta; class Magnoliopsida; order Asterales; family Asteraceae; genus Artemisia; species Artemisia tridentata. Next base: position 186,232,348 of record CP139505.1, on the reverse strand, counting down.
AAGTTCGGTTCGGTTATGGGTCAAAACCGAAAATCGAAATTTTGTACTTGAATATTGAACAACATTTATATTTGCTCTAATATTGAACCATAACAGTCTTGCATACACATATTGATATGTATGTCAAATGATTAAACCTAGAGAATAGAACATACATCATCCAGATACATAAACTTTCCTAAGAAATAACTAATCATAGCACATGACCCCATGACGGTATGCCAAAATATATGCAAAACGACATACCTAGACAAGTTTTAACATCTATTGAACACAAAATACCCTAACATCATAGGACCTAGGGTTAGTCAAGTTATATATTTTTAATTAATATATAAAAAATATTAAATATTAATTATAATTCGGTTTTCGGTTCGGTTCGGTTGTCAATATACTAAACCCATAACCGAACCATAAACCGATTAAAATGTTCGGTTCGGTTCGGTTTTTACCAATTCGGTTCGGTTAAGAATTCGGTTAGGTTATTTTTGGTTCGGTTCGGTTTTGGTTTTCGATTACTGCAGATATTACCCGATCCATGAACACCCCTATTCATGAACCATGCTCAAGCTTCCAAATCCAAGAATCAAAGAACCCACTTTAGACTGAAGTTAGGCCTAAGCCCATATCTTCCATCTCTAATTCTTCTCTGCTGGGCCTTGGGTTGTACCATAAAGCCCAATGCTAATATCATTGTCCGCAATCTTGCATACAGTGTTAGGGACGGTTTTGAGTTAATATAATCACCATGGCATAGTAAAAAGTCTTTTGGCTTATCATAACTAAAGTGCGAAAGGTCATAAGTAAAAATGATACAAAGATTTTTTTTCTTTGTTTAAAATGTTTTAGCTGAGTTTGGTATAAACAAAATATAATGTACTATAACAATATAGTAAGTCCCTTTTCTCTCTCCTCTAACTAATCTCCCGCCCATTTCCTCCATTATTTTTTTAGTTTTTTCTTAGATCTAGCCCCAATTAATACATAATTTCTAAATCTAATCCGATCATTTGATTCAGTTTTTCATTCTACATATACTGATATACTTTTCCCCAATTTTAACCAAGTAATTGAATAGTTGACTATTTGGCGCCAAATTACAAAATGATTGAATCCTCAATTACTAGTGGTTAGGTTACTTGTATTTGTAAGTTTTTATTAGTATGTCAAATAAGAAACGATCTCAAAGACAGACTAAAGTCCCAACGAGATATCAAGATCATGTGGTGGCAGGTCTAAGTCAGAAACGTCAGGAAAGTGATAAAAATTTGGGAGGATCTGTATCTGATGTGGAGACTGGTAAGGATAAGGGGGGAAATGTAATTAGGGATACTGAGAAGGATTCTAATAAAGAAGAGGCATCATCTGTAAGTATTTCTATGCCTACTAATGTGGAGAATGTTGTTAATAAAACTGTTGATATTACTAAGCATGTTAATAAGGAAACTGCTACTGATAAGGTGAATAGTAGTATTAATAATGGTGATAAGATTAGTGATAGTACCTCTTATGCAAATGTTGTGAAGAAGAATGAATTTCCTAAGGAACTCATGTTCATTCCAACTGTATTGTCTGAGACTGGTAATGAAGTTGTAGTGTTTGATGAATTGCTTGTGAAGAATGGAAGTGAAAGGTGGTTACTAACAGCTTGTGGACAGTTTATTGGTTATAATATGAGTATTCATGAACTAAGGTACAATATAAGAAGAATGTGGAACAAGTTTGGCATAGATGATATAAGTGCTAGTAAGAATGGGCAGTATTTAAGTTTAGGGATGAGGAAGGTTTGAATGCTGTAATTGAGAAAGGGCCTTGGATAGTCCAAAACAAACCTCTCTTTGTTCAGAAATGGAGCCCTGAGATTGGAATGAAGATAATAGAGCCTAAGAAGTTGTCTGTTTGGGTTAAAATGACTAATATTCCCCTTGAAGCTTGGAGTATCAAAGGGGTAAGTGCTCTTGCTAGTAGCTTAGGGAAACCTATGGTAATGGATTCTATGACTGCATCTATGTATTATAGTGGAGTTGACAATATTGACTATGCAAGGGTGCTAGTAGAGATTGATGCTGAGAAGGAAATTAGGAATGAGATTGAGGTGCAATACAGAGATAAAGAGAATAAAGTCAAAGGTACTAAGAAGGTAAGTGTGATGTATGACTGGAAACCTTCCAGGTGTACTGAGTGCAAGGTTTTTGGTCATGATTTTGTTCATTGCAAGCTTAACAAGGCTACTGAGGTTGGTATGGTAACATTAGCTGAGAATGTAAGTTTGGAAAAGAATGACAAGGAGCAGAGTAGTATGAGGAGTAATGTGGAAGTTCAAGCCCAGAAGAAGCAAGTTACAGGTAATGTTCATAAGCAAACTGGTGTTAACAGAAGTTTCACACAGCTTACTCATAAGCAACAAGAATATAGGAAGAAGCAAAATATTGGGGAAGTTGGAAAAAATGGAAAAGCTGGTCCATCTGGTAGTAATGGGACTAATAAAAAGGATAACAAATCTGCAGATGTTGGGTCTTTTGAGAGACAGGAAAAAGATGCTAATGATGTTATTGGTAAAAAATATGAAGAGGAGTTCCCTGCTCTAGGATCTAAAGAAGGAAGGAGCAAATCACAAAGCATAACACAAAAAGTGAACAAGAACAGATTTGATGTATTGGGAAGTGGAGGCAACAATGAAACTCTGGACTCTAATGATAATCAAAAGTGCCAGGATGAGGGAGATTTATGCAGGGATAAGAATGGAAAGCCCGTAAGTATGGAAGGGAATATAGTCAAAGAAAATGAGGTGGTTGATATTTTAATTAGGTTGGAGAAGGAGGAGGAAATGATTGATATGTTTGTGAATAATAAGAGGAATCCCACTGATGAAGAATTAGAGACTTGGGCTTGATATATGTGTGAGTGGTACAAGAAGAAGTGGGATGCAAAATAGAAATGTAAATGCCCCATTGTAGGAAGAAGTATATGGATTGTTGATTGATTGAAGTTGTTTGACACTGATGTTGTCCTTGTAGTGCTGTCTATATGAGTTGTCATGTTTGTATGAGTTTTCATGTTATGGTGGGAGAATTTGAGAGTATGCAGTCATGGATAGAAGGTATGTTATCTGATATCAGATAGAATGTATGTTTGCTGTTAGTGCAACTGGATGGGTAATGTCCATCTCAGTTGAGTGAATATCTTGTAATCGTTGATGAATATTAATATAATTCACCATTTGCACCAAAAAAAACTTTTCAAAAAAGGAGGGGCATTACACAATTTATGTATTTGTGATGGTAATAGACTAATTGTCATGCCTAATGTTATCAGTAATTGACTAAGGGGGTGTTTCTTTTCCACTTAATGAGTGAGACCTAAACATTTATTTCCTCTTATTGAGACTTTCAAAAACATCTCTCTCTCAAATAAGTGACTAAACTAAACATCACTTTAAACCATTTAATTTAAGAAACATCCCCTAATTGACATTTCTTTGTTATTTGTTTCATATCTTAAAACTCAAAACGTGTAAGCGTACTTTATTTAATGTAGCCTATTCATTGCAAATTTGCAATAACAAGTTTGAGCATATTGTTATAAGATTAATGAGCTTACAAAATTCTTGAAACTATACTACTACTGTTTACTTCAAATGATTCGGCTCTATAAGAAAATTTGGTCAAGTTCGGTAGTGATTAGACGGGACTTGAACCACAAACAAGGGGATGCAATATTTATAAGGGAGCAATGAGCTAGGGGAGCTCGAGGGTATTTGTATACATAGCTTGGTGTTATTTAAACAGGGATGATGGAAGTTTAACTTCACAGGGATGATGCAAGATCGCCTTTTTGAGGAGGAAGGAAGTTCAAACAGGTGTAGAAAGCTCGGAGTGCCAACTCTTTGTTTCGACAAAAAGGGGAGAAGAAAGTGTAAAAAAGTAACTTTTACATTTTACAATGTGTTACAGTTTACATATTTTATTATCATAATAAAGATCCACTACTTACCTTGTCGACGCTAAACTCAGTACCTCGCTTCCTTCCTAGTACACCTACTAGACCCATACTCATTACGAATGTGTTCGCCAGACATCTGACTTAGCAACCTTCTGCTTAGACCGGCAACGATAAGGGAGAGATTATTAGTGTAGATATTATGATATTTAAACTTAATAGTTTCTTATGTTTTAATGATGATAAACATGTAACTTATAATAAATAATGCAAAACGCGCAAGTTACTCGTAAAAACAAATCATCTCAACATATATTTCTCAACACCTCTCGACATCTCGAGTCCTCTCATGCTTCAACACAAGTTCGAATATGTTTGTTATGTTTCATTATGATCAAACCGTTTAACAAACCCTTGAGAATGTTTAAAATATATTTTAGGTCATTAAGTATTTAAAAGGTCAATTATTCTCTTTCGAACCTCACTTTACACAACACGATTTTACAACTAGCCCAACGATCAAAGTTGCATTTAATTAATATACATACTTTTATCGTCTTGTAAAATCTTTCCGTCATACATTTTGCATTAGTTTGTGTGAACTAGCTAATACACTTTAGCTCTAAAAGTTTACTTACATTTTACATACACATTTGTTAAGCACATTTTATTTTAGCAAGTTACTTGCACATTATATTTTTGCTAGACTTTTTCATTTAACAAAATAAAAAATAGAAAATTGGCACATCACAAGAGTTGACCTTCTAGAACAAAATATTTTCAAATCCAGGAGTTGACTTAGGTTAGATTTTGGAAAGATTTGATATGATTTTTGAAAAATTTAGAAGGGAAAGTCTTGTAAAAAAATCTAGCTGTCAAGAACCAACGGATCGCTTTTTAACAAAAGTGAATCCCTTTTTAACAAAGACAAATCCCTCGAAGGGGTCCTTGGGCTGTATGGTCTTTTTGGCTATAAATAGAAGCCATTTGTGCACTCATTCCTCACCACTCACTTACACAAGCGGATCATAGTGCTACCAACTTTCATTTGTAGCAAGCATGTTTCCACTTGATGATCCATCCAAGCAAGCTTAGAGATCTTGCCATCTACACACATGAAGATCGACTACAACAAGATTAGTGCTCTTGTCATCTACATCAATTGAAAGATTCTTATCATAAGAAGTTTATTTAGATTAGGCATTCATATCAATTAGACTATTATGTCTTGGATCATCATTGTACACATTTATGTATCATCATCATACACCACCGTGCATCACCAACTATACATCAAACTAGATGAGATGGTTTATATTTTTAGATCTTAAAACACAAGGTTTGTTATGTTGGGCCATAAAACATAATGGTTTTGATTGTACCCGAAGAAGGACTCGATATTTAGCTTAGTATCGGAAAATAATGCAAGCGACATTGTAAGGTTTTCTCCACAAAGAAGGGAGCTTGTTGACTTAGTAAAGTAACTCTCGAGTTAGATACTTGGGGAGTGGAAAAGGACGAAGAGGTGCTTCGTAACCGAAGCACTATAAATTATCGTATCCAGTTTGCGCTTTCTCTAACTTATCGCATTACATCTATATTTGCATTTATCACTTTACATTTATATTTGCATTGTGTTTATGTTTGTGTTATAGTTTGGTGTTTATATTGTTTTTATGTTTGGATTGTGATGACATGCTTTTATTTATACTCTCTATTATTGTAGAATTACTATTGTGATATTTCATATTACGTCCCAATTGATCGGTTATTTGATACGATAAATTTAAGTTTTTAAATGAAAACGCATTCACCCCCCCCCCCCTCTACATATTCTACAAACCAAAACAGAGATAAAATGATGTAAAGTGTACAAAATCATGTGGTAAATGACCCTTAAAATCGTTTTCAAATTGTACCTAATTAGATTCTTAGGAAAAGGCTACAGTTTCATTTTTCTTCATATGCTAGTCAGGGTAATACTGGATATACTAAGTAACATAATTAGTTTATCGCTTTTTAATCTATTTATACATCGTACATTCATACTTCCCTTATAAGTTTTTAAATTTACTTGAACGTCAGACCGTCAGGGTTACTAAACAAAAGTTAGTGACGAAAGTTAGTAGTTTCCGTCAAGGTTGCAGACTTCTTTCTAGACCAAATTACCTTTGGCATGGTGCCACGAAAAGATTTTAGAATTTATAAAACACCAGGTGAATAATGTTAGCTTTAGCCAACAATTTGACATACTACGAACAAATAACACCGACGGATCACCAAATAAGGTAGGTGTTAGGAATATAAATATTCATATGAAGGTTCGGTCACCCCGAGTATCTAATTAGCATTTATATAGCTCGTAGGCTTATTTATATTTGTTTAGTAGTATTAGTATTATCAGTATTATTAGTGTAGTAATATATATATTCGTGGAGTGGGTCGGGGCTTTCCCCACTGTCAGCTCACTCCACAGCCCACTAGGGGCACAAATATTAGGACTATATATATAACCCTTCCCACACTAGGGAAGGGTGGAACTCCTCACACATTAATCTAACATATTCAGTTTTCTCTCAAAGGAGTCTCCCTCTCTCTCTAACTTCTCTCTAAAACTTCACCATGGATCTAATCTTCCATGAGCCAAGACCACCCGAATCAACCACACAATCATGAAGGTTATTCCCTACAATTGGTATCAAGAGCCATGGTTTCATCTTGGTCAGATCTGTGGTCAATGGTTTGATTTGTTTTTGATTGTGTGTCGTACACTGTTTATGTGGTCAATGGTTTGATTTGTTTTTGATTGTGTGTTGCACACTGCTTCACGTGAGTTTTTAAATGTCAAACACTTGTGTCTATTTAATTCAGCGAATCACATGTTGCTAAACAAATCTTGTTCGAATCATTTGTGACTGCCTTGAGTCACCTATTTTTTGTTTTGGGCTTAAATAGGTGGGCTTTAATTGTCCACAACTTGAGAGAAATGTTGAGTGTGTCAAATGATTGAAATAAGTGTCTCACGTTTAATTTGGTCATATTGATATGAGATAGTAGGAATTTTTGATGCTTCACTGGTCACGTCATATGTATTTGTGCTTCACTGGTCACAAAGAATTTCACATGTCCATGGTGTGTTATTCTTGCAACTTTAGCAAATATGTTTGACATAAGTCCAAATTGCATATGTTTTTGCTGATGTCCATGTGGTATTTGTTCTAGTTGTTCATTTATAATGTCAAGATGTGCTTTGAGCTTTGTTTCACTCCTTTTGTTCACTTGTGTTCGAATATCATATTCTGGTATTGGTCCATGTGGTCTTCCGAGTTGGGAACTTGATTTGCTTTTGGGCCCATGTGTTCTCGTAACCCACCTCATACAAATTCTTATTGTTATATCTAAAACTAAAAGTGGTGTTGTAAATGAGGTACTTGGTTACTGCTAGTGTTTGAAGGATGAAATTCTTGAATGCGGTTTGTCATGAAAGAGAAAAACACAAACACAGATCCGGTTTTTAAGGAAAAGTACGAAAGTGACAGGTTTGACTGGTCAAACGCGGTTTGTCTATGACGCGGTTTGTCTACTGGTTCACAGACTCGGTTTGTCTGTTTAACCCTGGACTCGGTTTGTCCATACAGTCACGAACGCGGTTTGTCCTAGACGCGGTTTGTCCTAGACGCGGTTTGTCTGTTTAAACACTAACTCGGTTTGTCCAGTTAACCACGTACTCGGTTTGTCTGTTTATCGTGAACTCGGTTTGTGTATATAAGACGACGCGGTTTGTCTGTGTGGTTGTCTACCATATCATTGACTCGGTTTGTCTACATCACAGTCAAACCAAAAACAACTAACAGCAACTACAACTCAAGGGATTGCTTTTTAATATCAGAATGAAAAAGAAAGGAGATGAAACTGAACCACTACGACCACTTACCACACACCACAAAATCAATGACTTCAGTTCAAATAACATCATCAGTCCATGTGCGCAAAACTAAAACAACTTAACGCAGGAAAGCCAACAACAGATACAAAACCGACAACATCTACAACTAATTTATAACTCACCCTCACCATCTCAAGACTCGTATACAATACAATCAATAGATCTCAGTTTTTCTCATTTCCGTGCAAACAAAGATCATAACACGAAATGAGTTACACATCACTGATCAATTTAAAGCCTAGCTTCATTCAATTAATATCCGAAACATAAGAAATATAAAAATAACAATCATGTTACCTTTTTATTTCTTGGTTCGTTCAAAACAAGAATACGCATAATGATAAAACCTACCCGAGACCTCCTCTTGGAGATCTTGATGATGCGCCTTGTTTGTGGTATAAACGTGCTTCAGTTTGTGTTTGATATTCGGATTTGAGATTAATGATTATTAAATAGCATGTGGCTGGGTACTCGTGTATCTCAATGTGTATGAAACAACCGAGATGATGCTGTGTTTGTTTGTGCTTCGTGGAGTTGTTATGGAGAGATAAGGGAAGTTAGAGAAAAGATTAGGAGATGTTGGGTGAAGGGGGCGGATTGAATTATGATTGAGATTAGGGTTCGTGATGTTATTGGTTTCTGCGTTTGAGGAGAATGGCAAGGAGGCGTATGATTATGATGTAATGTGATTAGGGTTTGGATTGGTGTTAAGTGGGATTTAAATACCCGAAGTAGTAGGGTTATGAGGGATATGGATTTGGATAGGAATCATTAACTGAAGTTAAATGGGCTGAATGATTTTGAAGTGGGCCTATACCGGATTCGATGTTGGGCTTGGATGAGATGGACTAATGTTCGTGGACTGTGATTCCATGGACGGTTTGATTTGCTTTTACTTGGGCTTGTATTATTTACTAATAACACAAGGATGATTCTCTTCTTTCTTTGGATTGAAGCTCTAGTGCTATAACAAAAGGACGTTCTTTTTGGTGTGGGTTTAAATCTTTTTGATGAATATTCTTGGCTCTTATCAAAGGAACGAATGTTAGTTAGGGTGAATCTCTTTGGTTGTTGAAAATTTTGGATATAAGTTTGGACCAAGTCTTTCTTATTGAGCCGTTGAGAACCTGAAATTAATTTGTGTTGAATTTTGGGGGTTCGTGACTTGTGTGAAATTTTGGTTGTTGCTTTTTCTTCATGGAAGAAAATGTTGGGATGACTGTGTTTTGGGTTAATTGGGATTAGAGTTTGGACATAATCACAATAAAGTTGAGTTGTGGAATTGTGGATTTAGCAGCATTGTCCAATTGGTGCCTACGATTTGATGTTTTCGAGTTGAGTTACAGTTGACAAATTGCAATGTGATTAATTGTGATTTGTCAAGTTGCGTGCTTGTCTTATTGCGACTTGACGGATTGCTATTTGACCAGTTACGATATGAAGTTGCGAGTTAACACTTGCGATTCGACTTATTGTGATTTGATTGATTGCAATCTGTCTTGGTGCAATTTGACAATCTGTGACTTGGCCTGTTGCAATTTGATCATGTTGTGATTTGACTTCTGTGACTTGAATTTCGAAGATTGGTATTGCACCTCACTCTTGGGTATTCTGGTTGATTTCATGGTTTCTCTTGTAGTTTTTAGAAAATCCCGCGAAAGATTCGATTTCTCGGTTTAAATCTCAAGAGCTGTAAAATCCCGTGAAATTAATTTTGGACAAGTAGGCTGGACTTGGGTTTAGAAATAATGAAACTTACGGGGTGTGACTAATTTTTCGGGATAAGTTTGTGCTTCAAGATCAGCAGGAATTGGGAAACTATGGTAACTTGGTTGGTGTGTTAATTCACGGGTTGGTGTACTTAGTGTCACAAACATCTCGGGGTGGATGGATGCATGATGTTTGTTGACCCTTGCTCAAGCGTATTTCAGGTGATTAGACCTGGATGTTCAAGAAGTGGATATATACAATAAAGGATGGAAGGTTGGGTATATATCACTACCTATATTTAAAGGAGTTACGTTGTTGTGCTCAATGTAGGTTCTAAATCACAATTTGCAATTTAAGGTGATTAGACTTGGATGTTCACGAAGTGGATATATACAATTAAGGATGGAAGGTTGGGTATATATCACTACCTATATTTAAAGGAGTTACGTTGTTGTGCTCAATATAGGTTCTAAATCATAATTTAGTGCAAGTTTAAGTCGCGGACTTGTTCTTTATCAAGCTTCATCAAGTGATTGTTGTTTCTCAAGCTTCTAATGGGATTGTTGCTCGAGATCTTCTCAAGAGGTAGTCAGGCTTAAAGACAAGAGGTGATCTGTTTGGAGACATGTGTTAACCTTTTACTCACTTTAAAGTCATATGCATTTCATCAAGCGGTTTTGGCATAATACGAGCTTCAATGAATTGTTAATCTACTAAACCATTGATGATGAGGAAAGCAAGGGGTTACTACAAGAGAGTCTTAATCACCATCTTCATTGCAGTAGTTTCATTTGTCTCTTTCCATGTTTTGTGCCTGTCAAATTCACAAACATCACGGACTCTCAGCTTTGGCAAAAAGGTCATTCCATGTCCTTTTTGAGGGGGAGAATTATCGCAAGTTTCCTAGAAGTTCCGTCCCCAGCGATGTGAAATTTAGCGGTTCCGGTTACAGCGGGTCAGATCGTCTCGGTTCAGTCTCCAGCGGTTTGAATCTTAGCAGTGTCGGTTACAGCGGGTCAGATCGTAGCGATTCAGGATTCAGTGGTCCAGTCTACAGCAGTTTGATACTTACTGTTGTGCAGTTAGTTCTTGAAATTATTTCTCAGATAAATCTCAAGAACTGTAAAATCCTGTACACAGTACGACAACTATTCCACATCCAAGTAGCTGGATCAAACAGCTTTGTTTGATAGGACTGACTATGAGTCATGGGCTCTTCTAAGAATTTGCACATGTTTCTTTTCCTTTCTGGCTAGTCAACAGCACAAGATGACCACGAAGTTAATCTGGTATTCTTTATTTGTGATTGAAGTTGTAGTTCTCGAAGGCGTCTACTTATTTTATCTTGAAGTCGGGGTTGGTTGGATGCATGACTTTCAATGATAACTTGCTCGTGCGAAAAATTTAAGTTGAAGACTTGGGTTATCTAGTTACCAGCAGTCGGGGTAACTATCACTTAAGAGTCATAGGAGTACTCAGTGTCACACGTCAATGACGATGTCGATAATCGCAAGAGGTGTTAATGTCTCATACTTTGGTTGCGTATGGAGCTCTTAGAGATTTGCTTGGAGCATTAATTCTCAACACCGTTCTTCCAACATTAGTGCAAGCTTAAGTAACAAATTTGGGGTCTTCTACTTCAGTTGTCAGTATTGGTATATCGGGTTCTCTTCATCGAGTGGTCACTAATCTTTGTTCAAGTTTGGTTAGTTGGTCAAAGGTTTTAAAAGTTGTGATGTGATCTGTAATTCTCACGGGACATGCTTAACCCAAACTGATGTTCTCCTAAAATCTAAATCAGTCACGCCACATTCAATCGGTTACTGTCCCACGGTTTCTTCTTGGTTTTGTAAAATCCCGCGAAAGAACATATTTCTCGGTTTAAACCATAGATTTGTAAAATTCCGTGATGATGGGCTATGCGCTCTTGACCAGGATCGGGTTAAAACCATTATCAAAGTTCAGTAGATACATCATAAAGGGCTAGAGTTGGGCTTTAACCAAAAGAAGTGACTACGGCGTTAATTCACTATTATTTATTTGAGGCTGAAGTGAAATTTCATGGGTGCGTGTACTTAGTATCTGAAGATATCGGGGAGGTTGGATGAAGATTCTTCGAGATCCTTGTTCGAACTTTCAATACAATGACAAGGACTTGGATATCTAGTTATTTTTTCTTTCTCCCTATTACAAAATAACTATCACTTTAAGGAGTCACATTGTAGTGCTCAGTGTCACACGAAGTTGTGGATATCCAAGAGGTGATGTACGTCTTATACTTGATGGTTGGTTGGTTGAAGAGTATAGAGTACTTAGGATTCGATGTTGCACGAAGTCTCTACACCGCTCTTTGTCACGCATTAGTACAAGTTTAAGTCACAAGTTCGGGTTATATTACTTCAGTATCAAGTTCATCATATTGGGTTTTCTCCATCAGTGGTCACGACATCAAGCCGACAGAATGATAATGGGGTTGGTAACGAGTTAGATGAGAGAAGAAGTAAAGAGAGAGAAATGACGTCTGTACACTTCAGTGCAAGCCTCGCTCTTCATCAGATGACGTCTGAATCATCATCAGCTATCAGGACGGCCATCAGTTCAGGCTGTTTTCAAAGAAAAGAAAAGTGTACGCTTGAGTGCACTTTATCTTCAAAAGAAGAGGAGTCTTCTTATTATGGCCATTCTCATCAACAAGATTCATGCTCTTTCCGTGCTTATTCAGTCTTCAAGTGGATCGCGCGCATTGGAGTATATTTTATTCACTTTTCAACCAAAAATTGCAGTTGACAGCATATGCAATTTTTGAGGGGGGGAAAGGTGAATAAACAACTGTTAGTCTTCAAGAACCGTCAAGCGGAGCCACTTATCGTTGATGGTATTCATATTCACAGTTCAATCATCAAAAAGTTGCAGTTGCAGGCATATGCAATTTTTGAGGGGGGGAAAGGGTGAATATTAATCTACATGTTGGTTGATGATTGAGAAATGGTCATACGACTCCTGAATACGTCAGTTCAGGAGTCGTGCAAACCATGGTTCTCCAACACTACTTCTTCCTCCGTCTATCAAGGTGTTGAAGAACATGGTCATGGAATGCTAATCGACATAAGTTCTCACGGTGGTAAATCAGTCAACAATGGGTTTCTAGTCAATGCTTCAAGTACACGTCATTAGGCTACATGTACACATCATGATGATGATTCCGATTAATCGTAACCATCATGGGGGAGAGAATGTGTACACCAAGGACGCACAACAGGTTCACGTGATCAGGGCTTAATATCCAAGGATGGATAATACTGTATATGATCAGTGGTTCAACTTGTTACTTGGGTATCAGATAGATGTCATGTCGTTATGCTTATTAATCGTAACCATCAGGGGAGAGAGAATGTGTACATCAAGGACGCACAACAGGTTCACGTGATCAGGGCTTAATATCCAATTATGGATACATTCTATAGATGATCAGTGGTTCAACTTGTTACTTTGGTGTTATACTAAAGACTGAAGAAGGTCGAGTCGTCAGTCTATTCTTCATTCTCTGTTGGGTGTTATCATTCTCATGTGTATGCTGCGGGCTGATGGGATTTATGTAAGGTTACTGGAAGGCATTTGGTGAGATTAAAGTTGATTGGTATTCTGTTCCTCCACATTGGGCAATCTTGAAGAAGGTCGAGTCTACAGTCTTCTCCACATCAAGAATGTTGAGCTCTTTTCTTACAACTTGATATTTAACTTAATCCCATGACAGTTCTTGTTTGATGAGTTGTGGAGTTAAGTTAGGTTCAAGTTGTTCCGTAGTGTAAGGTTAGGTCCAACTTGATGTTAACTTAACCTCATGACAGTTCTTGTTTGATGAGTTGTGAGGTTAAGCTAGATTTCAGTTGAGACTCAACTTAAACTACCGAAAAGTTGCCTAAGGTTTTTGACGGAGTCACTCTAGGACGGGAGTGTTAGAAGATTAAAGACGGCATGCATTTGGTTATCAAAAGACTTCTTCATATTTCGGGCGTTCATCCAAAGTCTTCTTCCTATTATGGGTGATCGTCAGAGGTTGTCAGATTGGGGGAGAGCACTAATTAGGGGAGAGTGTTGAGCCAGAATCATTCCCTGATTGAAAGTGCTCACATTGCTCTTCAGCAAGTCAAGTGATGAATGCGGTGAAGATTCATAATGCTGAGGAGTAATGGTTTCTGGTTCGTATCCTTGTATATATATACTTGTTCATATCTTATACCATCTTGTAAATAGATATATAGAAAATCTTGCTAATTGTAAATAGAGAAACGTAAAACAGAAAAACCATAAAAATTAAAAAATAGAAAATACCAAAAATAGTTTCACCTAGGCATGTCTTCTGTTTATCGATAACATTTACGGACTTAGAAATGTCATTCAATAATGGCACGGGTCTTTAAATGAAGCTCGAGCAGAAGTTAAAATGGATTGTTAAAACATGTCTAAATGGCTTGCTATTACTTTAGATAGCAACCCGCGCTTCAAACTGGGGAAAGCACGTCGCCAAAAAGACGGCTGTTCCTCCAACTGGGTGATGTTCACCTGGGCATGGATTACTTTATATCCATGTTTCTTCGATCTGATGTACGTTTCAGTGCATCATTTCTTGAAAAAGAAGAGAAGTCTTCTTTGCATACAAATAGTTTTCATTCTATGATTCTTCTGAAAATTATTTGTGAGACACTTGGTGAATATGTGTTGTATGAAATTTGTTTATACTTGGATTATGCATAAAATTTGTCACTCAATCAACGACTACAAACCTCATGACAGTTCTTGTTTGATGAGTTGTGGGGTTAAGCGTGATTTTAGTTGAGGTTCAACTAGAATACGGGTCATTGATTGAGGGGGAGAGTGAATTCAAATTTTATATCATCAAACGGATTTATTGGTTAAATCATACTTGTTAGAAATGGTTTTGTAGTTAATGGGGAATTAGTTGAAGAGGATCTTGCTTAAATATATCAAATGACCAAGTGTGTTAGTTGCTAGAAAGTTTAGGACATTATGTGCAATTTGCTTATAGTTTCCTAGCTTTATGTATCTAGAAGGTTCATTTGTGTTACTTTGGTATCCTCGTATAATCCCCAAAATGCTTTAAGACTCAAAACCTAAAAGAAGTTAGAAAACCAGTTGTGTTTGATGTTTTTGAATACTCCACTGGCATTTGTATGATCTAAATGAATGAGTTTCAAATGTTGTTTGTCTCTGCTGCTTAATGGTTGTTGATATTGTGCATATGTTCTCAGGATTCGCTTAGGTAGATTGCTATTATGTTAGAATCATGTTCCTAAGATCCTGAATTGAATATTGAAATCCGTGTGAATTGCCATGTTCATGATTGCTATTTGCTCTTCATGCTAGATAGTGGTTTGACGTAGTTCCTGATTGGGGTTTGATTATAAGATGAACTTGGTATTATAATGTGGCAAGCTGCTGAAGGGTAGCTATCTAGGAATAGTGTATCTGTATGTATGTATATCTGTGTTGATATTCTTATGCAGATTCCATAGCCAAAATGAATGTGCCAGTTCCCATTCTAACCATTTGATCAGACGTTCAAACTCTATTGATTGGCTCGGAATTCACTCAACAACAAGTCGGCAACAACAACAACAACACCTTCACCTCCACCACCATCATTTCAACAAAGAAGTACTTACTCGAGATCTCGCCAAGTGGGGATCGACAATACTTGAGAAGATTTGTTGGTGGATGGATAATCGATGTTGACCACTGACTCACTCAGAAAAGTGGGTGATTACATCATCTGCCAAAAAGGTCAATATCACTTGTGTCATAATAATCAATTGTGCAAAATGAGCAGTGAATCTCCCTCTTAGATTAAGGGGGAGCAAAGTATGTTTCATCATCAGAACATGTTAAACCTGACCACATTTTCTCCCATGTTTTTCTAAATTATTTAAATCAATTGGGATCACAAATCTCAAAAGGTTTGAAATTTTTGATCGGGGGAGAGAATGTGATTTAAATATGAAACCTGATGAAAATGTGATGTTTTGGGAATTAAACGTTAGCTCTCCCATATGTGCTAAACCTTTGTATATCAATGCACATATTGAGGGGGAGCAAAGGGGATAGAATCTCATAAAAAGGACTTGGGGGCAAGATTGCATGCCATTTAGCAAGGCTCAGACTTCACCAATGAATTGACGATAGCTAAAGTCAGTAGTCGAAAGGACATGTCCTGGACGGGTAATAATTTCAAGCCAGTTTATCTGGTGATGTAAGCGTGTCTCGCAAAGGACGTGTTCGAGTAGAATGTACCGATTTCGAGCGATCTTCCTTGAATGTGATCTGGACGGGTAATAATTTCAAGCTAGTTTACTAGTGATGTAAGCGTGTCTCGCGATGATCATGTTCTTGGAAAATTCAATCAATTCAAAAGTGCGAGCTTCACCTGACATGTGCAAATTTATAAAACAATCATTTGAGCACATGTTGAGGGGGAGCATTTGAAAAATATAAAACTCTCAAGTGTTCGCAAAAATGTGTTTCAGAATCATGAACACTTTGAGAGATTTTTCAAAGATTTGGTTTGGCAATCGTGGAAGTACAATCAAAGACCGACCATTTTTAATTAATGCATGGAGTTATAAGGATGGTTAGGTTAGGCTCAAGTTCCCACGATCCCGCCAGAGCCGGAGGGATCTACCCAGGGACAATCCACTAGTTAGTGTAGAAGTCCTTAGGTTGATTAAAAAGGAGAAAAGTGTGATTATGGGAAGAGTGCCACTGAGATGGAGCTAGTACTGGAACAAACCCAACAAGGTACTAGTAATGAAGTCTCGGTAAGCACTGAAGGGGTTGAAGAATGAAAAAGAATTGTAAAGATAAAGGGTGAAAAGAATTTGCCCTCCTTACAACTTAGGCAGATAACCGGGTCAATACATATTTCTGTCAGAATCACTTAGTTGATTGCTGGCATTGAAGACAAAGTATCATGGACCCAGTGATACGCTGCACAACCCTCCCTTAGCCACTCAAGGTCCCTCAAAGGATTCTTGTTTCAATTGTCACGGAGTTCAATACATTCCTATCGTCTCTCTCACTCCGAGTTAGATGATATTGAATAGGTGGCAGTCCTCTCCAGCCTCCGCTCACTAAATCAAAACGCACTATAGAGTCTAGAGCCACGAGATGCATAATAAGATCTCATAGGAACACGAATTATTTCTACACTGGTTGTTCAACATTAAGGACACCAGTTGTAAACTTAAGAGTCCTACGCAGATCTTAGCAATCTGCCAGAACATTTATGAGGGAATTTACATATGTAATTCTCAATGATTGAATGGAAATTCCTGCCAGGGTCAACATCAAGCAGCCCTAAAAGCAGGTCACTTCGGTAATTCTTTATGGATTACGCTTAGTGGTCACGACAGTTTCTAACGGTCTACAGTCGTGGAGTGATCTCCAGCGACTCACCTAATCGTTGATGTGCTACGGTTCGATCTTAAAAAACCCTCTGTGGGTTTTCGATTAGGAACGGTCTTGGTAAGGATTAGAGAGAGTTTTCACACTATGCTGTTAACAATCTCGAAGTCCGAACCTGTAAGTACCGGACGTTTTATTGCTAACTGTCGTATGCAGGAACATCTGGCGGTTGATGCTGATTGCAGTTGCAGCTGTTTGCGGTTGTAGCTGTGGAATGCTGTAGCTGGTTGCTGTTGTAGCTGGTTGCAGAAAAGATGCCAATCCTCTACCACATGTTCACACTACATCATCATTGTTATTCAAGAATGTCATGATCAACCTAAAAAGACCTTTAACACGGCTTCTGCAAACTCTGATGCTAAAGATCATGACACCAAATAGTGTGAGCATGTCGACTCAAAGAATAACACATCACATTGAAACATATTGTTGGAAGATGACTTGAAGACAAATGTTGGATGATAAACTCGAAGAATTCTCAAAGATCATCCAAGAATACAGATCAGTCATCAAAAGATCACTGCTGAATGCACAAAGTTTCAAGACTTTGAAGAATCAAAGACTACGAGCTATAAAGACAAGTTCAGAAGAAAGAATGCTAGAAGTCGAATTATTATTTCCGGGGTGACCTCCCTTAGGGGGAGATTGTTAGGAATATAAATATTCATATGAAGGTTCGGTCACCCCGAGTATCTAATTAGCATTTATATAGCTCGTAGGCTTATTTATATTTGTTTAGTAGTATTAGTATTATCAGTATTATTAGTGTAGTAATATATATTCGTGGAGTGGGTCGGGGCTTTCCCCACTGTCAGCTCACTCCACAGCCCACTAGGGGCACAAATATTAGGACTATATATATAACCCTTCCCACACAAGGGAAGGGTGGAACTCTTCACACATTAATCTAACATATTCAGTTTTCTCTCAAAGGAGTCTCCCTCTCTCTCTAACTTCTCTCTAAAGCTTCACCATGGATCTAATCTTCCATGAGCCAAGACCACCCGAATCAACCACACAATCATGAAGGTTATTCCCTACAGTAGGTACCGAGGAATCTTCAAAGAATATTTTAGTTTTTAAAGTACTGATGGATTAGGAGCCACCTATGTTTTCATCAAAATTCGCTAAACGACAAAAAAGTTGGACTTCCAGACTTTGAAAACAGGCCCTAAGTTAGAGATCAAAGAAAATTTGACCAAAAGCTTTGGCGATGACATGTCCTCACAAAAAGGTTGACCACTTTTGATTTTTTTTCTCGCTTTTTCATTTACATTATTCATTTCCCTCTAATTTTTCCCGCCAAACTTTTGGCGAGGACATGTTCTCGCCAAAAGTGTTGACCAGATAATTATGTGTTTAATTTACACTTTGTGATTAGGTAAGTGAAGCTCGTGAGGTTGCTTGGCTTTTGGCGAAGACATATCCTCGCCAAAGCCTTTGACCAAACTATTGACCAGGGAATTATGCTAGCTAGCTTTGATACGACTATGATCGAACTTTATAAATAAAAAACGTGTAGTGATTGCATTATAATGAAATATATTATGTTTAATCACGTTTAGTTATTGGACTTTATAAATCATGTATCGTAGGAGTAACTTGTATTTCATATATAACATCGAGAACGCACAGAGCACACACCAAAGTGCAACGAACCAAAAGCTAAAAAGAGGGAATTTAGCTTTGTATAACAATATAGCTCAAAAGAAGTTGAGTTATCTTTAGGATTTGACTTATCATTTCAACTATGCGGTCGATATTGTTCATGACGCTGATGGTAATATAAAGATCAATAATTGTTATTGTGGTTCTTCAGAATGTACGATATGACCCATGATCCAGGTGCCTGAACCAACCTCCCCTTATCATCAAACCATACTACTCGTAAGAATAACTTGTATTTTGATTTATAGCATCAAGACCGCACAGAGCGCACACCAAAATGCTACGAGGTCAAAAGCTCGGAAGAGGAAATTTAGCTTTGTATAATAATAGAGCTTGAAAAAAGTTGAGTTATTTTTAGGAGTTCACTTATCATTACAACTATGTGTTCGATACTGTTCATAAAAAGTCCAAGAGATGTTAAACGGTCATCATAGTTACACTTTTAGGAGAGTAGGTATATTGGTACTAGTCGGTTACATCCTACCCACATAAGACTCAATGTCCTAAATTGGTGAACAATGTCCTTTTGTTGTTCAGTAGAAAGTATCCCCTTTGAGCTTTTCAATATTCTCCTAAGCCTATCACGAAGTTGGGATTTTCTAAGAGTTTCAGAACAGCTACAAGACATCTGTTTTTTTTTTTGTATCCCATGATGGCCAATACTTCTTTGACAACTGAATGTTGTTCTTTTGCTTATGTAAGATCGCTCTCATGAAGAATTTTGAAGAAATGAGATTTTGTAGTCCATCAAATGAGTTGAGTTATCTTTAGTATCCAACTTAAGTATTTTGCAGATTATCAGGATGCTTCTTCACCATTAACAATGATGGTAGTGGTAATGGGGATGGGGAGTAGGTTTGTGGATATTTGTATGGATGTTTATGTGTTTGCGGATTATGATTATGGATAGTTGTCACTACTCGTAATTTCAGGTCATTTTCCAAACCCCAACAATTTACTATTTATGATTTACTATTCATCAATCACTATTCACCGATCACTATTTATCATTTCACTATTCATCGTTTTTGAAGTCAGTTTGAGACTTTGAGATGTCGTCAAAAATTTTACTATTCATGTGACACTATTCATTCTTGGAGGGAAATCACTATTCATGGGCATCATTCATCATGTCGTAAACTTGGTTTACAGGTATTCAAATGCGCGTAACCAGTTAGGTTTAGCTGCGTATTCATGCATCATCAGTAAAGGCACATCATACAGACTAGGGTAGTCTGCATATCATCAGTAACATCATTTCCATATCAGTTCATGCATGGGTTTGTGTGATTTTCATTAACGTATGCTTAATTGTTTAATTAACGTTACCACTCAGTCATTTCTACTAACATTATACCCAATACTCCCGACAATAATCCTAATACATTTTCAAGCTAATTATAATGATATAGAGATTATATTATTACTTTACCTGGTGTTTTTAAACCAATCGCTATATTTTTCGTTTGACGCTTATAACTCCGTCGGTTTACGAAATTTCAATCCGATAATCATTCTAACACCCGATTCTTGCAAGGAACATGATTTTACAATTTTTACAACTTCGTCGTATCTCATTTCACCTCGTCACGAGTTATTTCTAGTTAACTCGGTACCCGATAACACTCAATGTATACACTAAACTAGCTAACTCTTAATTAAATGGGAGACAAAGCCTTACAATTACATCAAATCTCTTCCCCATTAGCCACATGTGCCGCCCCCCCTAACCCCCCATTTAGCTTAATGCTTCCAAGAACCATTAATGAATTTAGTGTCATTTTATTTCTCATCCCACTAACTCTAACACATACACACATAAACCAATTAGCTAAAAAAGATCAAAACCCCTCCCATCTCATCCCCTATGCTCGGCCAACCTCAAGAACACACCCATAATCCATAAATTTTTCAAGATCAAGTCATATTCAAACTCCATTGACCTTCCTAGTTATAATTTTGTGATCAAATCTCAAGTTTATTACTCATTTCTTATCAAAACTCATCAAATCATCAAGTAAGTTTCAAGAACACATTTTGATCATCTATTACTTTCATTTGATTTATATGTTCATGTATTTTCAAGTTATATTAGTTATTCATGCAAGTTATTTATGTTTTACATACCACTTTTGAACATAAACTCTCTTAATCACTAGATCTATAAGTTTCACTAATGATCTCATGAAATCCACCAAGGTTGGTGATGTTTAGGACCCCATGACACCCTAAGAAGATGTATGGTAGGATTTGCGAACTTGTGGAGTTGATTTGAGTTAGTATGATCAAGTTTAGAACCAAGGAAGTGAGTTTTTAACAATCTAAAATAGGTTCTGTCCAAAAACGTGTAAACTGGAAAACTCAGTAACTTTTGGTATATTTTGGCCTTCATATTCAGAAATTTCTTTCAAAAACGAAACCGTGGCCGCAAGAATCACTAAAAACCGACTTATAACGAAGGAGATATGACTTTTCAAAGTTAGACGACGAAAACTAATTTTCTGAAAATTTAGTTGCTGATCGCCGGGATTCAAAGGACAAAACGAGGCATTAGACGTGATCTAGATGACCCGACCCACTGAGATTATGTTAGTTCATGTTTATACGAAGCCGTGGATGTAAAGAATGTAGAAAACGAGCTTGTAACGGCCGAGTTATTCACGTTTGAAGCCCGACGTACCATGTTTATTTTGACAGCCACTATTAGAAAGTGTATTAAGTATAAAAACTAGTGTTTTTGCGAAACATAACGTTGTTAGCCGATTTTCTAATTGATCGAGGCGTGTACAATCGAAAGTTAAATGAAACGACATTTATACATTGTTACAAGGTTTTCAAAATGTCGAGTTTGATCAACTAACACGTAACGTGCAATATTTCGCGACTAGTTTTACGAAGCCATTTTGGACATATTTTCACAAGTTAAAGAAAATATTAAATTGCGATGAAAACGTTACATTTTGCCGATAGAACACCAAACGAGGATCGTGGAGTACCGTTTCAACATATTTACACGAAAAGTAGTTTATAACTTAACGAGACGTCAAAAGTGTATTTTTCGTCGATAAACGTTATTTTCAAAACTAACAAGTGGTATCGTTAACATACGTATTTGCATGTGTTGCATTGTATTATTGCTTACATTGAATCACATCATTCATAATAGGTCGCGGTTAGAGACCGAGCTTTATTTCATCATATCCATCATTGTCATTGTTGCTATATCATATCAGGTGAGTTTTCATAGCCCCGTTTTAAATTGTTTATTGATTTCTAAACTCTCGGGGGAGAATACATTGCACCATTTTCATATGCGGACCAAAGTATACAAACTCATTACATTGCTTAAGTTACATCATTGCCCAGATTAAAGTCCCCTTTTATTATCATGAACCGTTAATTGTTAGCAAGCGAGAGTGAGTGGATAGATCTATTGAGGGTGACTCCTCCGTTCGGGTTGGTAGCACCAACTGGTCAAACGAACGCATTTCATTTCTGTCATATTAGAGTGATTGGCAAACACTCGGTTGGGGCATTTCATTCAGTCTAGCTTCGGGGTCATGAGCTTAGAGCTAATGTATCATTTTTTTTATGTGGCATGGTTTTGTCATACACTTTATACTTGTGGTATCCGTACAACATTTCATTTACATAAACCTATGATCTCACCAACATTTTTGTTGACCATTTTTAGCAATGTATTTTCAGGTAATTAAGGTATCGCATGTTGGCTTGCATATGGACACATCATGGAGTCGCGGAGTCGACGCGTCTCACTTTATATTTTATGCACTTATCCATCGTTTGAATTGTATGAACCTGTTTTATGAAAACTTGTTTCACCTTTTGGGACCTAGCTTTGTAACTCTGAATGTTTTTAAATAATCAAACTATGTATTTTCTAAACGACACTTTAGGTCGTTCAATATAACTGCAACTTTGGTGCTATGACCAGTCGTGCCCCTGAATGACTCATTCCGCTGCAAGTCACGAAATTTAGGGGTGTGACAGATTGGTACCAGAGCAAAGGTTATAGCGAACTAGGTTGTCCATTATATCCTAGACTATAGCTGCACCATCATAGCATCTCATCATTGTAGCATAAGTGCATATTCATTATATCACATGTAGTGATTGCGATTTCATACATATATCATTTCATCATAACTCACATTGTGTAAATGTTTATTTACTTTTATTTCACATCTGTTGTCTCAGTGATGTCTTCGGATTCACACCCTATTGTTATCTCATCGGACTCTGAGTTAGACGATACTTACTCACTACCCTCCATCATACTAGAGTCGGTTACATCATCCCCACTACCCACTATCATCTTGTCATCAGTGGAGCCTACTTGTAGAACCCGGTAAAAATCCATTGTAATTATATTCGTTAATAAATAATAAACCTCTGTTACTGTTACTGATCCCCATTATTACAGAAAAATTTGAAAATTTTCTTATTATATTATTTAGTCGTGTTTATGAAATAATATAATTCATCGAATGACGGAACAAGTTCTCGACACGTTTAACGAAACATAAATGTTTCACTAATCCTAATTAAACTCTTAATTACACAACCGGGCCCTTAATTAATATTTCAGCCCAACTCTATTCGAAGTTACTATTCATTCAGCCCAAGTACAAAGCCCAAAATCAATATTATGATTTTATGTATATAATCGACTAGAAACTAGCTCCAAAAAGCTTTTCGTTCTCTCGAATATTAAACGCAACGTGTCTATATTTTTATGTCATCTCTTTACTCACCTAGCCAACTCTAAACGTACCAAATTTCATCATCTAACGTCGCGTTTTACTTAAGATTTGAAATCCAATTCATTCGACCAAATACAACCCACTCGACATAAACAAATTATTCAAAAACTTAGCCGTTTTGACTCTCGTTTGTTCCTACGTGATTCTAAAATTATTTCTATCATAGTTCCATAAATAAAATTGAGTTTCATTTCCATGTTCTATGTATTGTACGATTTTATATAAATCGTGTATATATAAAAGAGTGTAGTCGACATTATAGTTGACACAACAAACATTTTCCTCATTTCATGCACTCACACATCAATATAATAATCCTAGAATGTGCAAGTGAATTCATTCATTCACTGACATGAGCTAAGAGCTAGTATGTAAATTATTGAAAACCTTTACGTGTTCATTTAACGTCCCTATATATACCTTTTACTCACTACCTTTCTTTCACCTCAAGAACTATCAATATCACTTTTATTCTCCCACAAAGTAATCCTTACAAAGCCAGGAACTGTCACTCGATCATTTGGAAGCTATCGAAGAAAGTTTATCAAAGTATAACTCGTATACTTTGAATAATAAGTTAACGTGTGTTTTTGTTGTGTTTCAACTCATTCCTTTCGATCCTTTACTTCATTAGAAGTGTTGTAAGTATTTTGAGAACCCATTAATTCGACTCGTCACATATTTTATTTCATCATGCATCGTTTCTTTATCATACTCGAACGTATAAATTCTTACATATTTAATTTCGTATTCAATATCGTATAGAACCACAAACGTGACACGACTCCATCTTGGAAGTCATAAAAGTCACGTTACACACTCCATTCACATTTATTTTCAAGTATCATGCATCGTATAATTTATTTTTGATCATGTTCCAATCGAATAAAAACTGCCAACACTTAGAATTATTTCAACTCTTTCACTTATATACAAACGTCTCACGTCGCCTATAAAACAACTATATATCTCGAAATTTAACTTAACGAGCGTACTATATTTTTACACAACTTGTTAGACCACCTAGCTAGCTAACACTTTCGTTAATATAACTTGTAAAAATAAGCTCTTCTCGACACTCTAAATTTGCCAAAGCAAATCGCATAAAACTAAACTTCAAAACAAATAAACTAGCGATGTGGGCTTTTCAGCCCAATAAGCTAATTTTAAGCTCTACGCATAAGCTGGCTTTTCAAAGCTTTTTGATATGAATTTAGAACTTGAAAAATTATATTTTTGATGAGCTCAACTCGTCTCACGATTTACGGATTTTAAAACGTTAACGGGCCTTAAAATGGATCGTTAAAGCCCATTAGATAAAATAATAAGCTTAGACTTTATAAGCTGTTAAAATAAGCTTTTTATAACTTAAATAAGCTATGGAAAATTTAATATAATTTTTCCCACTATTTTTGTGTAATTGGACTAAAAATGTAACGCGACAACACCTAGAGGGACTAAAACTGTTAACCGAGAAAGGACATGGACTGAAAATGTAAAAACAGTATCATTAGGTTATAAAATGACATATTATTAATTCCCAAGCTCAGAATTGTATATTGGACAAGTAGAGGACTATAATTGTAAATTATATATAATAAAGGACTAACGGTGTAACGCTAACGCAGTTAGTGTAAAAAGTGTAAAATTGGAAAAGGAAAAGGACCAACATATTCTATTTGATATTCTTAGTTTATTTTCTATTTTTTCATTTCAATACACGTCACATGCATATTTATTACATTTCATTTATATATTGTTTAACTTTACGTTAATATTATATTTAACTATATTTTAACCAGTTATCGTTACGTATCGTTTCATCATAATTAAAAAGGAAAACTTTGGAAATAACATATCATGTGATAATACTTATAATCTCAATAAATACATTTGCATATCATCTTCTCATAACGATTAATTTTATTCATTAATCATTATTCGTTCGCGTTATCATTCTATTTTTCGTATTTAGGTCAAGTTCTTAGAAATCCCTATTTATTTAGGTTGTATTTCGAAGCCGTTACCATAATCTCATCCGAACTTACTTATTTCCATTCTCAGTATCATATAAGGTGAGTTATGGCCTCACATTTTACTTATTTAAAGACTTTAAACTCAGTGAGGGAGATACATGTTATAAACAGATTCACAAGTATTTTTCTGTATGCTTACCTGACTTGATATATGTCTAAGTTACCTATTGCCACAAGACCCTTATTCATGAGCCATTAATCATTTTTTAAGTGAACGCGAATATAGTGAATAGATCTATTTAGGTTTGACAGCCTATCCCACTAATACTGGACGGAATGCCTTTTGGTTAGTCGTATTAGTCGCGATACATTATATTTGAATAAAAATAGGAATTGGCAAATCACCTATTACACGAGGGCATAAACATCATCATTGACTTGATGATCACCTCCGTTTTTACGGTATTTTGTTAACGTTTGCGTGTCATGAGACTTAGGGCAATATATATACTACAATATCAATTTTTCAACTGATTGTATCTTCAATACAATCTTACTTGTGTATCGAACTGATTATTAAATTCAAACTCTATAACATCACTCAACAATTTTGTTGACTTTTAAGCATGTTTATCTCAGGTAACTAGCAGGAGAAGCAAGGGCATGGAGCGGGCAAATTTCCTATATATTAATAATGGTGTAAAATAAAATGTTTAATTCAGTTTAAAACATTAATCCTTCTAAGGATTTTATTACTCTGATATGTACTTTGTAACTGAATTTTTATAATAATGGACCTATGTTTTCAAAACGTCTCTTTCGAGTCTTTTTCTATAATTATGACAAAGATCCTCACAGTAATACCCCGATTAGTCTTCCGCTGTTAACTTGTAAATTAGGGGGTGTTACACTACTCCACAATCTTCACCTGTGATGTCAGAGGCTGAGACAGAACCCTTTGAGGAGGGGGAAGTCGTGCCTACCCCACCACTGTCACCTGTGATCCGTCGTGGTCCCAGAGTTGTTCCAGTTATCCAGCCAGGATAGTTTGTACTCTATGGTCGAGTTTACCGTACATATCCAGGTGGGCCGCGCATGAAGCGCACTGCTGCTAAGCGGGTTCATCGTCTCACTGTCAGGTCACCAGCTGCATTTGTATCCCTACCACCACCATCATCACTTACTTCATCTCATCCACTCCGTCGCCGCTTGACAGCGAGGAGGAGTGTGGCATTCAGTACACCACTACCATTATCACCCTTACCATCCTTATCATCATTGTCTCCACCATTGCCATCCCTATCAGCACCACAGATGCCATCAGCACCAGTTCATAGCAGAGATCCTACTCCTATGTCAGACCTACCGCTCAAGAAGCGGGCTCGTCTTGATATCCCATCACCAGATACTTCAGATGCTGCAGAGACAACACCACCCAGCAGAGTCGAGGTTGGTGAGAGCTCGAGGGCTGCTGCTGACAGACTGCTTACTGCTGCTACATTTGACTCGCGACTAGATCAGCTTCAGGGAGAGATTGACAAGGCATTGTCTCATCTAGATGAGACCCTAGTGAGCCGTATTGAGGCTATTGAGGAGGAGGTCGAGGGATTGATCCAGGGCAGGGTTGCCATTGATGTGTCACACCAGGGTTTAGAGGCTCGTCAGTTGGAGAGTTCAGAGCATATCACACAGCTGAGGCAGGAGATGCCTGAGTTGTTCGACAGGGCACAGATGTCCCAGGATGAGCATCATCGCCAGGCCGGTGAGTTATCTTCAGTTCAGGCTAGGTTGTCTGCATCAGAGACTAGGGAGACTGATCTTCAGCTTCGAGTTCAGCACCTAGAGGAGATCGCTGTTGCTATGTCTAGGGATCTTCAGAGGATTTTCCGCAGGCTAGATGGAGCACCCGGAGGAGGTGCCTAGTGTTAGACTGTTATCATGTAGCTTGTACATTATTATCCTAGTCCCGGGGTGTGGGACATAGTTAGTACTTGTTGTCTTTTGCTTGTAGTACAAACAAATATATCAAGTGTGACTCTACTATGCAGGATTTTTCGTTGTGCTATTTTATGATATCGGTCTGCGTAACCGAAATTTTCATGTATTATATTCATGTGCGTTGTGATTATATTTATGATGTTTCGTTGTGGTTTCATTGTATTTATACATGCTGTGGTTGTATTTATACGTGTTGTGGATGTATATACATGTTGTGGTTGTATATATTGTGTATGATGATCGTTTTCTATTGTGGATTCTCATTGTTGTTATCTTTTGTGATTGTGAAGAATTATGCCACCCAAAAGAGCCACTACTGCTATGACTTCAGCGGAAGTCAGAAAGCTTGTTGCCGACAGTATAGAGGCAGCATTGGTTACAGAAAGAGCTGCCGTAGCTGCAGCTGCTGCTGATGTCGCTTCGCGGGCAGAAACCGCGAAAGCCGCAGGAACAAATACCAATGGTACAAATGGTCGTAAATGTACATACAAAGATTTCAAGAGTGGTGATCCGGAAAAATTCAAAGGTACTGAAGGAGCCACTGCCATGATCCGATGGTTTGAAAAGACAGAATCAGTATTCCTTCTATGCAACTGTCCGGAGGACAGCAAGGTTAAGTTTGCTACTAGTATACTCGTTGGGGAAGCTATGTCATGGTGGAATTCGTATGCAAAGCCCATGGGAATGGAGAATGCTCACAAGCTTACATGGGACGAATTCAAGAAATTGTTGACAAAGAAGTTTTGCCCACGAACAGAAGTGAAAAAGATGGAAACAGAGTTTTATGCGCTAGTGACAGCAGGTAATGATATTGAGGCATATATCAGGAGATTTCAGGAATTGGCAGCATTATGTCCGACAATGGTTCCGGACACTGAGAAGCTATTAGAGAATTTCATTGGAGGATTACCTCACAACATCCGTGGAGATGTGATTTCTTTTGACCCGCAAACATTGGATGAGGCAATCAGAATGTCTCAGAAACTCATGGCTCAGATAGTGAAGAAAGGAACTGCTTTAGACAACAACAACAACACCAACAGTAACCGTAACTACAACAACCGTAACTCCAACAACAACTACCGAAATAACAACAATTATAACAGCAACCAAAACAATTCCAATAACAACAACAACAAAAGAAATCGGGATAACAACAAGAGTAGCAATGTTACTCAACCACTACCCAAGAGGCAGGAAACTGCAAAGGCTTATGTTGCAGGTCCAGCTGAGATAAGAGGTTACAATGGTACTTTACCCAAGTGACACAAATGTCAAACCCATCATAACCCTGGAAATTGTCCAAATCCTTGTAGGAACTGTAAGAAGGTTGGTCATTCGACCAGAGATTGCAAAGCTCCGATTGTGGTTGATAATCAGAAGCCCCCAGTAACATGCTTTGGTTGTGGGGAAGTTGGACACTTCAAGAAGAAATGTCCGAAAGGAAAGAATCAGGGAAACAATAACCAAGGTGGAACAGTTAGAGGAAGAGCTTACGTCCTTGGAGGAGAAGATGTCAGGGAGGACCCGAATGTCGTTACGAGTACGTTCCTCATTAATAATTGTTATGCATCCATACTATTTGATTCAGGAGCCGATAGAAGTTTTGTTTCTACTGCATTTGTACCATTACTTAACATTGAACCAACCGCATTAGACACTCCATATCACATTGAACTAGCTAACGGTAGTTTAGTTGGCACCTACACGATCATTCGTGGTTGCACTCTCAATTTTCTTAATCACCCATTCAATATAGACCTCATGCCAGTAGAACTTGGAAGCTTCGACATTGTCATCAGAATGGATTGGTTATCTCAACATCATGCTAGAATCATCTGTGATGAAAAAATTGTTCATCTTCCTTATGATGGCGAAACATTGGTCGTTCGCGGAGAACACAGTGGAACTAGACTCAGCATCATCTCGTGCATTAAAACAGAGAAATACATAAAGAAGGGTTGTTATGCATTCTTGGCTCATATCACAGAAATGAAGTCGGAGGAGAAGCGACTTGAGGATGTGCCAACGGTTAAAGATTTTCTAGAAGTCTTTCCAGAAGACTTACCAGGACTTCCACCAACCCGCCAAGTTGAATTTCAGATTGACTTAGTGCCGGGAGCCGCACCAGTTGCGCGAGCACCTTATCGACTTGCACCTTCAGAAATGCAAGAGTTGTCGAACCAATTGCAAGAGCTCTTGGATAAAGGATTCATTAGGCCGAGTTCCTCGCCTTGGGGAGCACCAGTTTTGTTTGTAAAGAAGAAAGATGGATCTTTCAGAATGTGCATTGATTATCGAGAGCTAAACAAATTAACGGTGAAGAATCGTTATCCACTTCCCAGGATCGACGATTTGTTTGATCAGTTGCAAGGTTCCAGTTACTACTCTAAGATCGACTTGAGATCGGGTTACCATCAGCTTAAGGTTCGGGAGGGAGATATTCCGAAGACAGCATTCAGAACACGCTATAGCCATTATGAATTTCAGATAATGCCGTTCGGACTGACCAACGCACCAGCTGTGTTCATGGATCTCATGAACAGGGTGTGCAAGCCATATCTAGACAAGTTTGTGATCGTATTCATTGACGATATCTTGATTTACTCAAGGAGTGAAGAAGAGCACCGAGAACACCTTAGAACAATTTTAGAGCTGCTCAAGAAAGAGAAACTGTACGCCAAATTCTCCAAGTGTGATTTTTGGATCCGTAGAGTACAATTTCTTGGTCACGTCATTGATAGTCAGGGACTACAGGTTGATCCAGCAAAGATTGAGGCAGTTAAAGACTGGGCAACACCAAAAACTCCCACAGAAATTCGTCAATTCTTAGGACTTGCCAGATATTACAGAAGGTTCATTGAAGGTTTTTCCAAGATAGCTAAGCCACTGACCAAGTTGACACAAAAGAACCAGAAGTACGATTGGGGAGAAAAGCAAGAGACCGCTTTTCAATTATTGAAACAGAAACTTTGCAGCACGCCAATTTTGTCATTGCCAGAAGGGATTGAAAACTTCGTGGTATATTGCGATGCTTCACTCAAAGGACTTGGGGCAGTGTTAATGCAAAACGAGAAAGTGATAGCTTATGCATCTCGTCAGCTTAAGAAGCATGAAAAGAACTACACTACTCACGATTTAGAGTTGGGTGCCGTGGTTTTCGCACTCAAGATTTGGAGGCATTATCTTTACGGAACAAAGTGTGTAGTATTTACAGACCACAAAAGCTTACAGTACATTCTTGATCAGAAGAAACTTAACATGAGGCAACGTCGTTGGTTGGAACTACTTAGTGATTACGACTGTGAAATCAGATATCACCCAGGAAAAGCCAATGTTATGGCAGATGTACTCAGTCGGAAAGAGAGACTCAAGCCTTTGAGAGTCAGATCATTGGGAATGACTATCATTTCACCACTACCATCAAAAATCCTCGAGGCCTAAGTCGAGGCACTCAAGGAAGAAAATCTACCAAGTGAAAAACTCAAGGGATTGCAAGATAATGCAAACAGTTTAGTAAAGAGATCAGATGGAACCTTATGCTTCAAGGATAGAAGCTGGATACCTCTCTATGGTGGAATACGAGAGTTGATCATGCACGAATCACACAAGTCGAAGTACTCCATTCATCCAGGTTCTGATAAGATGTATCAGGATCTCAAGAAGCTTTATTGGTGGCCCAATATGAAAGCAGAGATTGCTACGTATGTCAGTAAATGCCTTACTTGTGCTAAAGTGAAAGCCGAGTACCAAAAGCCATCAGGATTACTTCAGCAACCAGAGATTCCCCAGTGGAAGTGGGAACGCATTACAATGGACTTTGTCACTAAACTTCCCAGAACATCAGGAGGTTACGATGCTATTTGGGTAATAGTTGACCGTCTCACCAAGTCAGCTCATTTCATTCCAATCAAAGAGACTTATACTATGGATCAGCTCACCAGACTTTACGTCAAGGAAATAGTCTCAAAGCACGGTGCACCAATTTCCATCATTTCCGACAGAGATAGTCGCTTTACTTCAAACATTTGGGAGTCATTGCAAGATTCATTTGGGTCTAAGTTAGACATGAGTACCGCCTATCATCCTCAGACCGATGGTCAGAGCGAGAGAATGATTCAGACATTGGAAGACATGCTCAGGGCATGTTTCATTGACTTTGGAAATGGTTGGGCTAACCATTTTCCATTGATCGAGTTCTCTTGCAATAACAGTTATCATTTGAGCATAAAAGCCGCACCATTCGAGGCACTCTACGGTCGTAAGTGCAGGTCCCCAGTTTGTTGGGCCGAAGTTGGTGATGTACAGCTAACAGGTCCAGAGTTTGTCAGAGAAACAACAGAAAAGATAATTCAAATTCGAGAAAGACTCCAAACAGCCAGAAGTCGACAGAAAAGTTACGCCGATGTTCGACGCAAACCATTAGAATTTCAGGTTGGAGACAAAGTCATGTTGAAGGTCTCGCCTTGGAAGGGCGTGATACGATTCGGGAAACGCGAGAAGTTGAACCCGAGATACATTGGGCCGTTCAAGATTCTGGAAAGGATCAGTACGGTAGCGTACAGACTGGAGCTTCCGTCAGAGCTCAGCGATGTACATAACACGTTTCATGTCTCAAACATCAAGAAATGTCTTTCAGACGAAACGCTTGTGATTCCATTGGAAGAAATTTAGCTTGATGATAAGCTTAACTTTGTGGAGGAACCAGCAGAAATCATGGACCGTGAGGTCAAACAGTTGAAGCAAAGTCGAATTTCGATCGTCAAAGTTCGCTGGAATTCTCGCAGAGGTCCTGAATTTACTTGGGAACGGGAAGACCAGATGCGACTCAAATACCCACATCTTTTCACCGAGACCACTCCAGAGACCAACATCAACTGAATTCAGGGACTGAATTCCTTTTAGGGTGGTCGACTGTCACAACTCGTAATTTCAGGTCATTTTCCAAACCCCGACAATTTACTATTCATGAGTTACTATTCATCAATCACTATTCATCATTTGTGAAGTCAGTTTGAGACTTTGAGAAGTCGTCAAAAATTTACTATTCATGTGACACTATTCATTCTTGGAGGGAAACCACTATTCATGGGCATCATTCATCATGTCGTAAACTTGGTTTACGGGTATTCAAATGCGCGTAACCAGTTAGGTTTAGCTGCGTATTCATGCATCATCAGTAAAGGCACATCATATAGACTAGGGTAGTCTGCATATCATCAGTAACATCATTTCCATATCAGTTCATGCATGGGTTTGTGTGATTTTCATTAACGTATGCTTAATTGTTTAATTAACGTTACCACTCAGTCATTTCTACCAACATTATACCCAATACTCCCGACAATAATCCTAATACATTTTCAAGCTAATTATAATGATATAGAGATTATATTATTACTTTACCCGGTGTTTTTAAACCAATCGCAATATTTTTCGTTTGACGCTTATAACTCCGTCGGTTTACGAAATTTCAATCTGATAATCATTCTAACACCCGATTCTTGCAAGGAACATGATTTTACAATTTTTACAACTTCGTCGTATTCCATTTCACCTCGTCACGAGTTATTTCTAGTTAACTCGGTACCCGATAACACTCAATGTATACACTAAACTAGCTAACTCTTAATTAAATGGGAGACAAAGCCTTACAATTACATCAAATCTCTTCCCCATTAGCCACATGTGCCGCCCCCTAACCCCCCATTTAGCTTAATGCTTCCAAGAACCATTAATGAATTTAGTGTCATTTTATTTCTCATCCCACTAACTCTAACACATACACACATAAACCAATTAGCTAAAAAAGATCAAAACCCCTCCCATCTCATCCCCTATGTTCGGCCAACCTCAAGAACACACCCATAATCCATAAATTTTTCAAGATCAAGTCATATTCAAACTCCATTTACCTTCCTAGTTATGATTTTGTGATCAAATCTCAAGTTTATTACTCATTTCTTATCAAAACTCATCAAATCATCAAGTAAGTTTCAAGAACACATTTTGATCATCTATTACTTTCATTTGATTTATATGTTCATGTATTTTCAAGTTATATTAGTTATTCATGCAAGTTATTTATGTTTTACATACCACTTTTGAACATAAACTCTCTTAATCACTAGATCTATAAGTTTCACTAATGATCTCATGAAATCCACCAAGGTTGGTGATGTTTAGGACCCCATGACACCCTAAGAAGATGTATGGTAGGATTTGCGAACTTGTGGAGTTGATTTGAGTTAGTATGATCAAGTTTAGAACCAAGGAAGTGAGTTTCTAACAATCTAAAATAGGTTCTGTCCAAAAACGTGTAAACTGGAAAACTCAGTAACTTTTGGTATATTTTGGCCTTCATATTCAGAAATTTCTTTCAAAAACGAAACCGTGGCCGCAAGAATCACTAAAAACCGACTTATAACGAAGGAGATATGATTTTTCAAAGTTAGACGACGAAAACTAATTTTCTGAAAATTTAGTTGCTGATCGCCGAGATTCAAAGGACAAAACGAGGCGTTAGACGTGATCTAGATGACCCGACCTACTGAGATTATGTTAGTTCATGTTTATACGAAGCCGTGGATGTAAAGAACGTAGAAAACGAGCTTATAACGGCCGAGTTATTCACGTTTGAAGCCCGACGTACCATGTTTATTTTGACAGCCACTATTAGAAAGTGTTTTTGCGAAACATAACATTGTTAGCCGATTTTCTAATTGATCGAGGCGTGTACAATCAAAAGTTAAATGAAACGACATTTATACATTGTTACAAGGTTTTCAAAACGTCGAGTTTGATCAACTAACACATAACGTGCAATATTTCGCGACTAGTTTCACGAAGCCAATTTGGGCATATTTTCACAAGTTAAGGAAAATATTAAATTGCGATGAAAACGCTACATTTTGCCGATAGAACACCAAACGAGGATCGTGGAGTACCGTTTCAACATATTTACACGAAAAGTAGTTTATAACTTAACGAGACGTCAAAAGTGTATTTTTCGTCGATAAACGTTATTTTCAAAACTAACAAGTGGTATCGTTAACATACGTATTTGCATGTGTTGCATTCTATTATTGCTTACATTGAATCACATCATTCATAATAGTTCGCGGTTAGAGACCGAGCTTTATTTCATCATATCCATCATTGTCATTGTTGCTATATCATATCAGGTGAGTTTTCATAGCCCCGTTTTAAATTGTTTATTGATTTCTAAACTCTCGGGGGAGAATACATTGCACCATTTTCATATGCGGACCAAAGTATACAAACTCATTACATTGCTTAAGTTACATCATTGCCCAGATTAAAGTCCCCTTTTATTATCATGAACCGTTAATTGTTAGCAAGCGAGAGTGAGTGGATAGATCTATTGAGGGTGACTCCTCCGTTCGGGTTGGTAGCACCAACTGGTCAAACGAACGCATTTCATTTCTGTCATATTAGAGTGATTGGCAAACACTCGATTGGGGCATTTCATTCAGTCTAGCTTCTGGGTCATGAGCTTAGAGCTAATGTATCATTTTTTTATGTGGCATGGTTTTGTCATACACTTTATACTTGTGGTATCCGTACAACATTTCATTTACATAAACCTATGATCTCACCAACATTTTGTTGACCATTTTTAGCAATGTATTTTCAGGTAATTAAGGTATCGCATGTTGGCTTGCATATGGACACATCATGGAGTCGCGGAGTCGACGCGTCTCACTTTATATTTTATGCACTTATCCATCGTTTGAATTGTATGAACCTGTTTTATGAAAACTTGTTTCACCTTTTGGGACCTAGCTTTGTAACTCTGAATGTTTTTAAATAATCAAACGATGTGTTTTCTAAACGACACTTTAGGTCATTCAATATAACTGCAACTTTGGTGCTATGACCAGTCGTGCCCCTGAATGACTCATTCCGCTGCAAGTCACGAAATTTGGGGGTGTGACAATAGTCAACTCAAGTAGGGATTATGGTTATTGATAGTTGTATGGATGTTCATGTGTTTGCGGATATTTTAGCGACTTTTTTTTTTGAACCATTTTGGCCCCTTTGTTAGTTATTGAAAATGTTTTAGAGACTTTATGGTGTTTTAGCAAATTGGTAGGTTTGTAATGAGTGAAAACAGGTTTTTGTATGTTTGTATTGGGTGAAAATATGTAGGTTTTTTTCCGTTAAATAGATTTATATTTAAATAAACTAATCAATATAATTAATTAATTAACTAAATAATCGGCTTAATTAACCATGGGCTTAGGCGAGGACATATCCTCGTCAAAGGTATGTTGGGCACGGCTACTTTATTATGCAAAATAGATATATATTTAAATAAAATTAATTAATTAAATAATTAATTAATTAACTAAATAATTGGATTAATTAGCCATGAGCTTTGGTGAAATGTGGGCCCGGTTGGAAAACTTCGATTAAGAAACTCTGCGGGTCCCACACTGTCTTCGGTAAAACTCGAGAGTCGTCCTCGCCAAAGACATTAGCGAGGAATCTTTGGCTAGGACATTTCATCGCCAAAAACCTTTAACGAGGCCATGTCTTTGCCATAAGTCATAAAATGTCATCCCTAAAAGTGCTAATTGATGCTGTGGAGCTAGCAAAGATTTTAGCGGAATGTGTTGCTGAAAGATGTTCAATTTTCAAAATGAATGATGAAAACTACCTATGAATTAATTTGCAACACATTAGAACAATTAGTGATAAATCTCCTGTTGGAATTTAATAAACATGACAAGTTCATATATTAAACACATAATCATCAAACACATGCGGAAGCGTAGGATCAATTTTAACATATAAGAATTAACCGAATACTAAAGTAAACGTACCTTTGATTCTAGCTAAACAAGAATCAACTTCAATAATCCTTCAATCAAGATCAAGAACAAGAACCCTAATTAGGGTTTATAATTGGATTAACGAACACTTGTACAGATTTGGCCTACGGTCACACATGTGGTATTTTGAACGGCCACACAATAACTTATTTGTGTGACTAAATGTACCAGAATAAAATAAACAGCCACACTTGATCCGACTTGTGTGACCATTTCGGAATTACATCTGAGGCTACAGCCACACATTTGAATATTTTCGTGACTATACGTATCTGGTAAATTTTTTTTTTGATTATTTAGTCACTTATAATTTGGGACGTGTGACGGATACAAATAAGGTTGAAACATTAGTCACACTATATATATACATATATGACAAATATATGTCACGCAATTGAAAAGTGTAACCAAAATCCATATATGGTCACACGAAGTAATTGTGTATGTGGCTAAATCATATATTCAAGTTTGTCACACATTATTTAAAAGTGACTGCTAGTTTTTGTTGAAAATTTAGCCATATATGATTTGGAAATATGTGACAAATGAAAAGTAAGTTTGAAGCATTAATCACGATATGCATTTAAAAGTGACAAATATATGTCACACACTTGAACAGTGTGACCAAATGTCATATATGGTCACACTAAACCATAGGCATACATGATTAAGTGTGACCAAAATTCGATACAAATGGTCACGTAAGTTAATATGTGTGTCTAAAGTTAAGTGTGTGTTTGCCTGCCAATTCCTAATGTGTATGGTCACATTTAATTGTAGCACAATCATGTGACTATAGGCTATACAATAGTCACACCATACCACAAATGTGCATCTAAATTATGTTTATGGCCACATTATAAGGGTATTATATGTGACCAATACATTCAAAATAGTCACACTATGAAATATTCATGTGACTATTATGTATAGCAAAATGTGAACTCAGTTATCATTAACCTTGATATTAGTCACATTGAGTGTTTGTGTGACTAAATTCAAGATGTTACATATTGTCACATGAAGTATTTATTTAGGTGTATAAATCATAGAGTCATATTTTGTCACACATTATTTAAGTGTAGTCACAATTCGATACATATGGTCACACATTTCTGATAACTTATGCAATAGTCAAAAATTTCAAAATCTCAATGTTTTGGCTCCATTGTAAGCATTTATGTAAGCATATTTTGTCACACTATACATTCTAGCAGTAATAACTATACATTCTAGCAGTAATAACTATACATGTTTATCTCATAAGCAGTAATAACTATACATGTTTAAGTCAAACTATACATTCTAGCAGTAATAACTATACATTCTAGTAGTCTTAACTCTAACTCTAGCAGTCTTAATTCTATTTCTTGTCCTTGGGTCCTAGATACTCTCCCATCTTCCTGAGCAGTTCATATGCCATGTCATCATAAGTAAGCTGAAGCTTGAGTATTTTCTTCCCACGCAACATCTGATGTAGAATGTCTTTGTGAAACTTTAAAGGGTAATCCTTTTCTACAAGCATGTAGATCACCAACTCATTTACAGTTAAAGCATGCACTCCACATCGTTGAAAATTTTTCCATTCTTTAACAGTATTGTGTTTTAGTCTTCTCCAACATTCATCCTCATGATTTGGTTCAAACATTACCTTCAAGTAATTCCAGACTTCTCTATCATAAGCTTGTTCTGGTGTCTTATTACCAAATCTTTGTTTGAGTAATTTCCATAGAGCTATCATATCTCGTCTATCAAAATTATGAACCATGTCAAGAAAGCTTATAAACCTTGTAGAAGAACTATCATGCCTCTTAATATCGTAATAAACTGTTTCCCCATGAGATCCAGACTTATAATCAACAATGGGTTGTTTGACACTTAAAGGTTGTGCATCCATGGCTTCTCCTACAGAGTCAACTACAAGTTCAGTGTGAGCTTGCATTTGTTCTTTAGCAACAGCTTGCTCAGTTTGTTCTAGTTTTCTCTTTTTACTGCTTTCTCTTTCCAACTGTTCACCTGCTCTCTTTGAACTTGTTTTCTCTTCTTTCTTTTCTTCACTGCCCTTCACCACCTCAGCATTCAAGAAGCGATCATTGTTTCTCTTGGCAATTGCATATAATTCTTCAATTCTTTTATAATCCAACAATTTCAAATCCTTTAGTTTCCAACTGGCCACATTCTTCAAATACCTGCACATGAGATCTCTTCTTTGTTTTGGAGTGGGTGGCTTGTTCTTCTTAGCTGCATATCTTTGTGCTGCAAAAAACTTCTTTTTTGCATCAAAAATATCTTTCAACATCCTGGCTCTTTCATCTACTGAGTACTTATCTTGCTCTTGTTTATGTAGTTTCTTAGCAAGCTCTAAATCAGCTTCAACCTGAGCCCTTTCCTCATCCCATGAAGCTATTAACTCTGCATCTTTTTCTTCTTGTATTCTCTTTCGTTCCAAAAACATCTGATGTTCTGCGTCATACTTTTGTGCATATTTCTTAGCAACTTCAGCATCAAGTTGCACTTGCTCTTCTTTTGATAATGGTTTCTCCACAGGCTCTTCAGTAAGAATCCCTTTACCTTTGCCTTGTACCTGTGGAGTTGATTGTTTAGCTTTTGGAGAGGATGATGGATCTTGTATCACAACACCTTTGGTTACTGGTTTTGATGTCTTCAGCTCAGCAAGTACACTAACTGCAGTTGCAAAAACCTCTCGTGTAGCAGTACTAGCTTTTGTACTACCATCTGTAACTGGCTCACTAGCAGGAATAACTGGACCACTATCAGCACTAATACCCTGATCAGTAGCACTATCAGCAGTTGTAACCTTGCCGAAACTGTTAGACCCGTTTCCCGGATACTTGGACCCACCCTAGATGAAAGTGGATAAATACCTTACGTGATTGGCCAGTCAACGAATGTTGCGTTGTGATCAAACCTAATAGTCAAAATATGACTAAAGTGGTGATGTACAAGATGAGGTATAACTAAAGGGACCTAAGTTGCCATTGTGGTAAGTATGTTATAGTAAGTATTGTGGCCAAAATAAAAGAAAAGAGACTTAAGGACCATTCTTGCCAATTAGGCAAACTTGCCCCCACAAATATCTAATGCCTAGAATATTCTAGGCATTTCACTCAATAATTAAAAGGGTGTTGTTGGTCCGGTTATGGTGGAAGAGAAAAGAGAGGGAAAAATCAAAGTAGCTCATTTGATCCATTGAAGAAAAAATTGAGGTTCCAATTCAAGTAATAACAATCATCCCTACAAGTAAGTGACTTCTAATTAGTGTCTAACTAATGAATTATAAATTAGGGTTCATGTACCTAATTTGGGGAAATTTAGGTAAATGGTGGTTTCAAGATAATTAATGGGTTATAGTGTTTAT
Organism: Artemisia tridentata subsp. tridentata; assembly: GCA_021014915.2. Taxonomy (NCBI): domain Eukaryota; kingdom Viridiplantae; phylum Streptophyta; class Magnoliopsida; order Asterales; family Asteraceae; genus Artemisia; species Artemisia tridentata. The sequence goes on along the minus strand of CP139505.1, from coordinate 186,192,611 downwards.
GAGGTAAATTTATATGGGTTTAGTTAGTACTTTAAAGGGTGTTCATCATATGATCAAAGTATGATCATATGATGATCAAGAATGTTAAAAGGTGTGTTAGTTGTTATAGTTGATGGTTTTGAGATAATAAGTGTTTATGAATGATGGTTGTGAAACTAGGAAGATGATGATGATGATATGTTGATGGTGATGATGGTGATGATAATGGTGGAACCATGATTGTAGCTTAGCTTGGGAAGCTAAGGTAAGTAACTTTGATTTCTATATGCTTGATATGAATATTCCATGTTATGTGTTATGAATGAGTTGATAGGATTAAGCCTTGGATTAGGAAGTGGATTAATAGGAAGTATGGTATTGAGCTAGGGTCAAGAGGTAGGTTAGGAGGTTGAGAGGCCTAAGGTAAGTTTATGTTCATTTGTGTCAATGTTATTATGTTGAATGTGATATGGTTATGATGTTGATATGATAGTGGTAATGAGAATGGTTGGCATGAGCCTAATGATTAAAGGCGTTCTTGATGCATATGAATGTGAATGGAAGTGTTAATCATATATTAATCTAGTTACTTACTAAGCGAAAGCTTACCCCTTTTAGTTGTTAATGTTCTTGTAGGTTATGCGCGACGGAAGGAAGGTTCATGGGTTATAGCATAAGGATTTGGAAGTGGATTTGGAAGATAATAAGCATTAGGAGCTAGGTAGAATACCGAGCTCGAGATAAGGTTGTACCCCCGAGAGTCTTTCTTACGATTTGTATAATGTGTGTCGGGGTCGTCGTAAAGTTTGGATGGTCAACGGTGTGTCCAAGTGTGTTAAATGGTTTATAGTCAATGTTTAAGGGGGCGTTTGGATTAAGTGTGTTTTTACCCATTTTAGGTTGTAAACGGGTCAAGTGTATATGGAACACATTTAGTATGTTAAAGTAATGATAATGTTTAAGTTTGGTGGGAAAATGAGTTGGTATAAGTGGTTTATAGTGTAAATGGGTCAAATGGGTTTTAATGCATAACCCGTCAATTTTGGAAGTACCATTCCGGGTGGTCAAACGGTAAATGTTTTTGTATGAAAATGAGCCCATAGATATACTTATGAAATCTGGAAAGTTTGGTTAAGTTTCGAGTTCGGGAGGTCGGACTTTCAAACGGGGATTTTGAAATGCAAAATCTGACCAGAATGATCCATCCGATCGGATGGCTGGCGATCCGATCGGATGGAGGTGTCTGTCAGATTTTTGGTAAACTTTGAAAAATCATATCTTTTAATCCGTAAGTCGTCACGGGTCGTGCCACCCGTCATTTTGAAGGTAATTAAGTCTAGTTTCATTTAAAAATAGACTCAAGGTCTGAATGTTGATGGATTTTTGTCAGATTGTAAAAGAGTAACAGAAGGTCAGTTTTAGTTCAAGTATTTCCGCGTAAAAAGTTTTAATTTTTGGTTTAAGCGGGCACGGGGTGTAACATTTGAAACACCTATCCATCACCACTTCATTCCTTTGGTTATCAGCAACTACAAATTCCATTGGATCACTCTCTTCACCAATAATTTCACCCTCTTTAGCCTCCCCTGAAACTTTGCCTTCATTCCCCCCCCCCCTGTTTGGGAGCATCCTTAGAAGCTTCAGAAGATTTAAAATTGTGTTTGGAAATTCTTGATCCTTTGACTCCTTCTAAATACCTAACCCTTCTCTTCAAAGCCTTTATCTCCCCACCTTGAGCTTTGATGACTCCATCTTGAGCTTTGATGACTCCATCTTGAGAATCAGCTGTTGTTTGCAGATCAACAATTTGTGCAGACAGCTTGGCACAGGTATCCTTCAATTCATTCAAAAGTTGCATACTATCCTCACCACTTCGGCTTGTGTTACCTAGCCCGAGAGGTGGATCACTGGAAAAGTTAAGTTCAGTCTCACCCCTAGGATGAACATCCGAACCCCCCATTGTTTCCATGTGACTGGGTCCTTCACCTGAATCAGTTCCATGTGGACTGGACTCATTAGAAGTTGTCTTGGTTCGGGTCTTAATGATGTTACCACTGTCATGTGCTGCTGCTAAGCTAGACACAGTAGTGGCAGCCCTTGCCAACATGTCACTCTCCCTCCCAGTGACAGCCTCATCTGCAACAGTTGGTATAGAACCACTAGCCTGAGGTAGCTCAGTGTTCTTGGTGTTAGTCCTACGTTTATAGGTCTTTTGTTGTTGTTTAGATGATGTAGCCAAAAGTGTGGGTGTTTGATGGGTACCAGCTGGGATTGCTGAACCTTCACCCATTTGGGTTTGGGCTAGTGCCACCATTGTTGGAAACAAAGGTGTCACTGTCCCTGAAAAATCTTTTCCAACCCTCCTAATATTAGCAAAAACCTTTTTGGTAAGGCAGGGAGTGGAATAAACATTTTTGTGACTTTTCTTATTTTTAAATTGGTTGTCCAAAAAGAGTTGCAAAAACCTTGGATATAGACAATATTTAGCCGAAGAACTATCCAAGTTCTTAACCATACTATCAAAAATTAATTTTGAAAAAATAAATCTTTGAGTATTTTCAGCTAAACAAATTATAGCAGAAGCTAAATTACTGCTAAATTCATTCCACGCAGTGGTCTTTGGACTTAGACACACTAAGACAGTATAAATTAAGAATTTCCACTGAGGAGAAAAATTACCTTTATGAAACTTTAAAGCATATGTTTTTCTCTCATAGCCCATCAGTGAAAGTTTTTCAAAGATTGTAGTATTTGGAAGATTCTCAACTCCGTTAGCATCATCTAGGAGAAGATCTCTTCGAATAGACGCCTCTGTAATGATAATCCTCTGCCCATCTACAAGGGCATGGATTTGTGGTTCCCCATTAATAGTTTTGACCTTAGCAGACGACCAAAACTGGATAATGTTGGAAGTATATGTAGTAGGTTTTACTGTTAATGCAAACTTAATATAGCTTGCTGATGAAGCGAAAAGTGTACCGCTTTTAGGGGGTCATTTAAGCCCTAAATCGTATTTATTTGATCAAATATTGCCCTAAATCGTTCCTTTTGTCATTTTAGGTACTTTGGAGAAGAAATCTGGAAAAGGAAGCATTTTGGACGTTTTTGGAGCATAAAAGTGAAGAAAACGACAAAGTCTCAAAAATATGCTGGAAAGTACATGTGACGGCGTCAAGCTCTATTGTGACGCCGTCAGCCCTTGATAAGCCAGAGAAATTTTGGAAGATTAAAGGGGGACGGCGTCAAGAAGGTCGTCAAGCCTTGATAAGCCAGGGATGATTTTGGAGGATTAAAGAGGGACGACGCCAGGAAGACCATCCGGGAACCCTAGACACGGCGAGGTGACGGCGTCAAGATCTATAACGTGACGCCGTCAGCTACTAAGTTCTATATATAGTTTTGCAATTTTTTGTCATTAGTGTGCAACTTTGTGAGGAGAAACCCTAAGATGAATTTCTGCCATTTTTAAGGGTTTTCATACCCTTGGATCTCCCATGTTTAATTGAAGATAAGTAATCACTTAATCAATCAATATGTCTATGTGTTGTTTGATTATATCTTGTTCTTGTCTTTTGATTAACATGCTAGGCTAGATTTATCTTGTGTTTGCTTAGATCTAATGAAACCTAACTATTGATTATTAGTTGTTAGTGTGTTATTAATTGTATTGGATGATTGTTTATCGATGTTAGGCTTAAGAAAACTGGCTAACCTCCTAAACGGTAATTTGCTTGAACGTCTTAAGAAACATGAACCAATGCGTACTAGGTTTATATGGTTGTATTTAATGCATGAGAGAATTCTAGTGATCCCATGTTAGGAGCTTCTTAGCCGGCTCGACATAGGAGTGAAGTAGGAGCTTGTAGAGTTGGGGAAGTACGTACGCCACCCCACGATTGGTATTAAGGAATACACCCGTCATCCACGCAATTAATACACACTAATCAACCGGTAAAAGATAGTTAGGGAGTAAGAAAATCTAAGTAAACACATTTCTCCCCATATAAGTTTCACAACCTTTTCATTTTCAGTTATTTTATTTTATTTGCATTTGTAGTTATTTGGGTTAGTTGACTAGCAACTAATTCCGCCCACTCTTTCAAACCCGAGATTTTACTTGCTTTCATAAAAAAATATAAAAATACAAAAAGAATATTCCCTCACCCTTAGACCTATTAGAGTAGTTTTTCAATCCTAACGACACTATTCCCCTAGAGAACGATCAATCCTCCGGTACTTGCCACTTCACTATACTACATCGGTCAGGTACACTGCCTGGTGGGGATTGCAAGCCTCTTGAGATCCCTCGAGAGGTAAAACCTGTTGTAAGGTCGCAAAACCACGCATCAAGTTTTTGGCGCCGCTGCCGGGGAATAGTTATTGTTTAGGTTGAATTTTTATTTTATTAGGTCTACTCACTAGATTCCTTTCTAGTGAGATTTTTATTTTATTTTTCTAGGTTTTTCTTTAGTCTATCTATTTTCTTCGTGCTTTTGTTCGTATAAGATTTTCATTGACTATTCAGTTTGCCATTATGGAGAACGTGAATCTATCAAATCCGCGACTAGAGTTTTACATGAAGAAATATAATTTTACTAATTTGGATAAATCAAGATGGTGGAATGAAGTAATGAGAACAAGATCTTACATAAATTTTAGTGAGTACCTTGAGAAAAGAGACCAAGTGCATAAAACTTTTGAGGAAATCACCTTAGGAGCCCCATCAAACCCTCAAAATACCTCATTAAGTGAAACCTATGCACCATATGAGCCTTCACCTAGGATAGTTTCTTATGAACCCGACCAAGATTGTGAGATGGTTAATGTTGAACTACCTAGGTGCATGCTTGGATTAGATTTCACCAAGACATATGATGAGTATGAGGAATCTTTTAGGCAAATGGAACATAGTGATCAAGTTATTGAGAATGATTCTTATGAATCGGACCAAGAATTTGAGGTGAATAGAAAAGGATTTGAGATACCTAGGTGCATGTTGGGGATAGACTTCAACAAATCACATAATAAGCACATAGGTAATCAAGATAAGATGGAGGATAAAGTAGAAAATCCAAGTCCACCAAGTACTCCACAAAACCCACCATCATTCGAGGCACCCACACCGCCCGTGACTTACCCGGAAGAAGTAGAAGAGACTTTAGGAATCCCGATGGAGGTAGAACCCTTGGACCAAGCACAACTAGAGGATATAGGTTTGAACACTTTTAGTGATGACCTTACTCTTAGTTCTAGGGAATTTCCTAGTGTTGATGAGCCGGAACCTCAACCTTTACACAACTTTTCATCCTTAGATTTACATCTAGGAGACAAAAGAGGAACCGACCCACCCATAAACCAATATTATCCGGGTAGTTTTAGGATGAAGGAAGCCATTCACTCACCCCTTCACCTCACGTGGCATATTTCCACCCTAAGGGTGTGTATCGCTACTTCCACCCGTACTTAATCCTAAGTGTAGGGAAAACCTCCCCTATTTCCGTTAAATAAGGGTAGAGTCAGGCTCGTGACTCGAACAAAAACAAGCGCTTCTTGGGAGGCAACCCAAGCTTTATTTGTTTGTTTGTTTGTTTGATTTTATTTGTTTCCGTATGCAAGTTTAATTGTTATTGTTTATGCTCATGTTTCAAAGTAAATTGTGAAAATGCTTTATTTTGTTTTTAACTTCGTCTTAACTACTTATAAAGGTATTTTGCAAAAGATAAGTGTAAGGGAATCCAAATTTGTTTACAAGAACAAGATTGAACATGAATCACAACAATATTAAATGAGCATGCATACTAGTAATTGTTAGAGTTAAATGCTTGTATCGAGTCATAATGAATATTTTGCAGGATTTCCAGGAAGTGAGGCATAAGTTTTTCCAGAAATTTTCCGGAAACTAACCATAAAATTTCTGCAGGTCACTTCTGACGGCGTCAAGGTTAACACCTGACGGCGTCAAGTGTAAAATTTTGGAAATTTTGCAAGTTTTGTTTTTCTACCGGAGTCATATTTTTTTTTTAAATCTTTAGTTTTATAAACTCCAGGAAATCTGCAAATATTCATTCTACAAGCATTATATCTTTAATCGTTTTGTTTTTATTTTTAAGTCTGGAATTACATCTAGTTGTGAGTTTTCTTTGTTCAGGTTGATGCTTTGGTTTTTTTGTGTTTGTTTTCTCAGGTTTAACAGGTTATATTGGACAAGAAGATGATTTATATTTCGGAAGGGAAGCTTTCAACGTTCATTTTCTTGGAGGAGGATTTAACCATGTTACCGGATTATCCACATCGAACGAATCAGGGGAGTATTTGTTTTCATTCTTTTACCTTATTTACTTTTACATCCTTTGAATGAACATTGGGGACAATGTTCATCTTAAGGTTAAGGGGGGGGGGGGGATAAAGTATGATACTTTAGAGAATACAATTGCGCCTGATTTTTGTTTGTTTAATGGTAGATGTGTAATAAAACTGAGATAAATACCTGTTAGGGCAATTTTAGTGCCAAATTTAAATTTTTTTACAACATATAGGAGTGAAACTTTGATCTTAATGAGCGTCTCACGGATAGGAGTTATATGACTAGCACAAAACCGTACCACTAAAAAAAAAATTTCCACCCCCAAATATGTGAGGTTCGCCCCTAGAATTGGTAGGAAAAGCATTTATGCTATGATGTGTGTACCGGTAGCACTTAGATTCTAGAACTTGCGTTAGGACCATTCTGAGGCCACAAGTGAGACTACATTCGTGTAGTTAGATTTACTACATGATAAGAGGCATTAGGATTAACCCATTGTTTTACACCTGTGTTTTTGTTATAATTACATTGGCTACATTGGTCAAGCAATTCTCCCACACCATTTGCGTTGTACTCATTTTTAGTACACGATACCCCTAGTACACCCCTCAGAGCCTATCTTTTCGTTTCTAACTTTAAGCATTTTACTTAAAGTAAGAATTTGTTTACACCCCACTTAAATGTACACCCAAATAGCCTTAGCCTACCTTGTATGCACTCATTTTTAGTGCATTATTGTGACAACATTTGTTTAAACCCCAAGTTAATTATCTAATTGATTACATGGTTGCTAAGTCGAGTCATATCCTTGTACATATTATTTTGGGACGATTGGGACTCATGGGTAAAGTACTAGTGTAATGGAGTAATGGGAAAGAAGAACATTATTACCCCCATATGTGCTAAATATTTTAAAAGTACTCCAAGTGTTTCGATTATCTTAATTCGAGTCATTAGAATAGTTATTTGTAAAGTTATGTAAAAGTTCAAGTGTAAGGGGAATGCAACGCCCCTATGATGTATTATTTTGGATGGTAGGGCAAGAGTGTATGACAAAAAAAAAAAAAAAAAAAAAAAAAAAAAAAAAAAAAAAAAAAAAAAAAGAAAAAGAAAAGTAGAAAAAAACATACGGACTACCATCCTGTTTCATTTTATGTTTATTTTATGTTTTTGTTATTTTGTTTTTAGCTTAAGTCGAGTCTAGTCTTGGCTTAGCAACGCCATATTGTACATGTAATTAATCAAGATCTTTGACTCGCCACCAGTAAAATATCCCTTATCCAACAAATCCGTGTTTATCATATCCCTACACCTAACGTTATAACCTGTTTAAAAGCCCTCTTTGATAGTTTATCTTAGGTGCTTACGCCTAGTGGAGGAGGTTTTTGATCCTTTCCCAAGCCTATGGTAATCTATTTGCTATGACAGGTAGTGAGAGATATTATCCGTTTTCATTTATGAGATTTATTTTGATGACACCTGAGAGATGTGAGTATCTAAACACTACTTGTGAGGTGCTAGTCTGTAATCTCCGTGCTTATTATGATTAAAGTGGAACGACTATTTGTTGTAATTACTTTTATATTAGCATTAAATGACCCCTAACTTGTATTTTGATTAGAATAAAAGCGCATTTGCTTGAGGACAAGCAAATCTCAAGTGTAAGGGTATTTGATGAAGCGAAAAGTGTACCGCTTTTAGGGGGTCATTTAAGCCCTAAATCGTATTTATTTGATCAAATATTGCCCTAAATCGTTCCTTTTGTCATTTTAGGTACTTTGGAGAAAAAATCTGGAAAAGGAAGCATTTTGGACGTTTTTGGAGCATAAAAGTGAAGAAAACGACAAAGTCTCAAAAATATGCTGGAAAGTACATGTGACGGCGTCAAGCTCTATTGTGACGCCGTCAGCCCTTGATAAGCCAGAGAAATTTTGGAAGATTAAAGGGGGACGGCGTCAAGAAGGTCGTCAAGCCTTGATAAGCCAGGGATGATTTTGGAGGATTAAAGAGGGACGGCGTCAGGAAGACCATCCGGGAACCCTAGCCACGGCGAGGTGACGGCGTCAAGATCTATAACGTGACGCCGTCAGCCCCTAAACTCTATATATAGTTTTGCAATTTTTTGTCATTAGTGTGCAACTTTGTGAGGAGAAACCCTAAGACGAATTTCTGCCATTTTTAAGGGTTTTCATACCCTTGGATCTCCCATGTTTAATTGAAGATAAGTAATCACTTAATCAATCAATATGTCTATGTGTTGTTTGATTATATCTTGTTCTTGTCTTTTAATTAACATGCTAGGCTAGATTTATCTTGTGTTTGCTTAGATCTAATGAAACCTAACTATTGATTATTGGTTGTTAGTGTGTTATTAATTGTATAGGGTAACTGTTTATCGATGCTTGAACGTCTTAAGAAACATGAACCAATGCGTACTAGGTTTATATGGTTGTATTTAATGCATGAGCGAATTCTAGTGATCCCATGTTAGGAGCTTCTTAGCCGGCTCGACATAGGAGTGAAGTAGGAGCTTGTAGAGTTGGGGAAGTACGTACGCCACCCCACGATTGGTATTAAGGAATACACCCGTCATCCACGCAATTAATACACACTAATCAACCGGTAAAAGATAGTTAGGGAGTAAGGAAATCTAAGTAAACACATTTCTCCCCATATAAGTTTCACAACCTTTTCATTTTCAGTTATTTTATTTTATTTGCATTTGTAGTTATTTGGGTTAGTTGACTAGCAACTAATTCCGCCCACTCTTTCAAACCCGAGATTTTACTTGCTTTCATAAAAAAATATAAAAATACAAAAAGAATCTTCCCTCACCCTTAGACCTATTAGAGTAGTTTTTCAATCCTAACGACACCATTCCCCTAGAGAACGATCAATCCCCCGGTACTTGCCACTTCACTATACTACATCGGTCAGGTACACTGCCTGGTGGGGATTGCAAGCCTCTTGAGATCGCTCGAGAGGTAAAACCTGTTGTAAGGTCGCAAAACCACGCATCAATGCAAACTTAATATAGCTTGCATTAAGGAAATCAATGATCTCAGTAAAATCTACAGACTCATTGGATTTTTCTAAAAAGGCAACATTATTATGAGGTTCGGTAAAAGTTAGGTTCGACATTATGATTTGATTTGGGGGTTTTGCAATATGACGATTAAAATTAGTTTAGGGAGTGGAAGAGAGAGAGTAATGTGTGCGTGAATATGATTGTGTGCCACAATTGGGGATTTATACCAGTACAATTTTTTGCCTAGCAGTACAATAATAATAACTGCATTCAAATATTATAAACTTGTAATAATAACTGCATTCAAATATCATAAACTTGTATGAATTGGAAAAGTTAAGTCATATATTAAACCAAGCCAAAATAAGTTTACATTTACATAGGCAAAATATATAAACAAAAGATACATTAAGAAATATGTAAACTAGCTTCAATACTTTTGTAAACACCAACTATTTGCTCTCTTGTTTCTTCTATTTTTTTGTTCCTCTCATCAACTTTCTTGTAACACCCTAACCCGACAAGGGCAAAGATGTCACAAATACATGGTTTCATATCAGATACCAGCATTCAAGAAATAAAATAGCGGAAGCCTTAACATTAAAATCCAAAGGAAAATAAGTCAACACGACTTATATCAAGTGCAAGACAGAAATAACGAAGTACAAAACAGAATTCAAAATGCCCAAACAATGGCATAACAGAAGTAATATCCAAATGGTTACACTAGAATGACAAGGTCTAAACTTCACAGAAGTTGCTCTCATCCCAAGCTAAACCCAGCTCCTAGCTTAAATGTACCTGCCGCAGGAAAAGAAATGCGGCTGAGCTACGAGAGCTCAGTGAACAGATATAACAGAAACAAGCAATAATACAGAATAATGAATAAGAAAAGAAATACGAACCGGTCAGAGTCAAGGTACAAGTATAATGTAACAGTAATGAAAGATAAGTGATATCAAGGTCATGTAAATATGTCAAAGTTAAGGAAAGTAATACGGGTAAGTGTAAGGGTAACAGAAATCCACTACGAGCCCAGAAATCAGAGATATCATAAACATGTAGCCATATCAGAAATCCAGAGGGGATGCCTCTCAAGTAACCAGATAATATGAAGGGTGTCCTCATGTATCAGATATAATAGGGTGAGGGGTTACCTCGCAGGGTTGGAGTCATGAGCTCCCAGGGGTTGTGAAAGACGTGTATCGCACACACCATCAGTCACCAGAGGTATATAAATCATATATCATATATAGAAAACAGAGACAAGTCTAGGATGCATCCATACGCCCCAGGTGGCCAGAGTCTACCAATACACACCATATAATCAAGTCAGGGACGGGATAGGACATCTCTCTCCTACCCTAGAGTCAAGTCATCGGTGCATCAATGACAAGGACATGAACACCTCATGCCTGGTGGGTGGCTCGTAATATCAAACTGTGGGTCAGGGTCAAGTGTCAAGTATCAAGTGTCAAGTGTCAAGTATCAGGTGTCAAGTATCAAGTATCAGGTGTCAAGTATCAGGTTGTTCAGAATCAAGTTCCATATCAGGGTTCAAGACAGGATATCAGAAGGTTCATATCAGAGGGTTCCATATCAGGTAGTACAAAGGTTCAATATCAGGGAGGTCAATATCAGGAAGGTCGATATCAGTTTGTTTAAAAGTTCATTTTAACAGTTTATATTACAAGTCCATATCATAGGTGTTGAAAAGAAATCCTTTAATAATGACTTTCATAAAAGTGATCTTTAAAACAGTTTCATAAAGAAGGTCTTTTAAAAATGGTTTCTATAAAGATAGCCTTACGAATAGTTTCTTAAAACATTTCCATAAATCATTTAAAAAGGTTTTCTCATCCAATTATAATATCACAAGTATCAAGGTTCAAGTCAAGGTTTTATGGCAGGGTTCGTATCAAGGTTCATGGCAGGGTTCATATCAAGGTTCATGGCAGGGTTCAGAACAAGGTGTAAACCAAAGATCAAGACAGGGTTTAAAGAAAGGTTCAAGAACAAGTACAACAGATCAAGGTTCACAAGCAGGGAAAACATAGCAATGGCATCGGGAAATCCTAATACGAATCAAGATCAATAATCAAAAGAGAACGAAGGCACCTTACTAAAAAGGGCAGAATATCTGTACCTTATTTCAATGCAAGCACACAAAATAGAAAAGGCTGACAGGAAATCAAATCACTCCCTCCTCGAACCTAAGGAGTAGAAAACAGAAATACGAAAGGGGTTTTCAGTTATCTTCCCATTATAAGTAACTTCTATTTTTAGTAGGTTTCCAGAATTTAGTAAGTTTCCATAATTATCAGGTTTCCAGAATTAACAGATATTATCATTTCAGATTAGGTTGAACCTTTATTCAAAGATTATTATGGAATACAGTACATTTTATCAAGTTACAGAAGTTTAGGGTTAATTATGACAATTATACAATGTTTAGGGTTTTAAATGTAACTTCATTAATTTCCAAGGTCATTAGTGAAATTACTTTAAGTTACAGAATTATACACTCACTTTATTCAGAATTACATTTTATTCCCTTAAGTTTCACAATTTACAGACTACACCCCTTTAGTTACATAATTTACAAAACCAACCTTATAATTACATATTTTACAAATTAAACCCTACAATATCCATAATTACCAACCAAGCATATTATATTTCAAATTTACAGAATATACCATCAGAATTTAGTACTTTACAGATTAGACCCCTCAGAATTCAGAATTTACATATTTAGTCCTTTAAGTTTACAAAACATATATATTAAGTCATAATTCATAACAATTACATAATTAGCCCATAAATCCTCAAAATTACACAACAACCTTTTTATATCAGTATTAACTCAAAACAACCTCAATATTTCAGATTTACACTTTTGGTCCCTCACTTTTAATTAATTTCAAATCAAAACCCTAATATGCCATTAATTCATTATATTGCAATATTTACACTTAGGACCCCAAAGTTATATTTTTCCCACATTCCTACAGATGTATATGATCTTACAAAAATATCCCAGAAGTTTTAAAGTTGACAAAACAGGTCCTTATACTTTTTCTTTTAGATCGGATTATACTTTTTACAAACAATTACAAACCCTACTATTCACCAATCATTGAACCATCATTAATTCATCCTTAAAACATATTTAATGACCAGAATTTCATCCAAGAACCCAAACCCTAGTAACCCCGATTTTTATTTTATTTGTTTTCTTTATTTTCATGAAATCCGGTTTTAACTAAAATTCACCACGTTAAATATAGGCCTCCAAAAATCAAATTCATATTTTTCCCAGATCATAAGACTTATAAAGAACCCAAGAAAAATAATCAGCATGCCCAGAAAAATCGTTTAACATATATTTGATATTTACGTACGTTTTAGACATCAAAATTACCACGACTTGATTTAGGCTACCATAATTTGATCTATCATTTTTTCTAGGTCTATTACATCATATGAGGTCTAAATAAAATAGCCATAGCACCCAGAAAATTCGTAACACATATTTTGGAATTTACGTGTGTTTAAACCCATAAAATTCAATGCGACTTAAAAACAGTGCATGATTCGATTCATATAATTTTCCTGAGTCTTATATGTTATAAAGATCATAATAAAAATATTGGATTAATTTTAGAACGTATGGAATCAAGGATCACGAATTATACCTATCGTATGGAATAAAAGAGGAAAAATTCGACACCACCTAGACCAGGCCTTTATAAATCGAATGGCTATTTTTCTAGTCTTCCTAGCACTAGAATGAACTCCAGAAAAATGTTTCTTGGCTGCAGAAAATTCGGATTGAATGTGTGTGTATTTTTGTGTTTGTCGGCTTTGTAATTAGGGTTAAATCAAGGAGAAAATCATGGGAGGCTATATGAATGATATAGACCGAGTATGGGGAGGGTATTAAGGCTAAAGAATCGGTATAAACCTAGACAAAATCAATCTTCCCTTAATTTGAATGATTTCCTAATTTATTTTGTATTTTAAGTGTTTTTAAATTAATTAAATTATAACTTATGTACAAATTTCGGCCCAAGTGTTTTTTTTGTGTGTAATAATACATTTTTGTACTTGTAAAAATATTAGAAACTTGTATCAAAATTATCTCACTTGATTTGTGGTTCGTTTCCAGAGATTCGGGATTAATTCGGTACTTTAAATTAAGCTTTAACTAAATTTTAAAGTTTCAGGGGTAATTTAGTAATTTTTGCATGTTTTAAATTTTCGGGTTTTACAACTCTTCCCCTCTTAAAAAAAATTTCGTCCTCGAAATTTGCAAGGAATCAGAAATGAAACAGGATGGAAAACAGAACAAGGACATACCAGACGCGCGATCAGTCCGGTCACCAGAAAGCATAAAGACACGACCGGTATGAGGAGCAGGAGGAGGAGGATCAAGAAATTTCTCAAGTGCTGACGTAGATTGCTTAGGACAATTTCTCACTTGATGCTCAGAAGAACCACATTTGAAACAAGCACCAGACGTCATACGACAAGCTCCAGTATGGTTTTTCCCACAAGAACCACAAACAGGTAGGGAAGTAGAGTACTCAGATGATCTCCTCTGCGAGTTTGATCCAGTAGCCCGATCTTGCTGATAGCCTCTAGAAGAATGATCTCTCCGCTGCCGTTTGGTTGACGCTGCGCTCCTGACGATCACCATCCTGCTTAGAAACTGACCTCGAATCTCGGCCCCTCGAATATGATTTCTTCTGGTCGTAGCTCTTGCCCGAATACTCCTTGACGTCCCGACTCTGAATCTGTTGCTGTACCTTGTCGCCATCACGGTCTCGTTTGTAACCAACGCCCTCATGAAAATCTCGATGTTGCGAGCTGCATCGCAACATGCTGACGGATCCGCAAACTCCGAATTAAGCCGACGATCAAGAAAATATGACAGAACAGAACATGAAGAATGACAGAGCAGAACAGGAAAATATGACAGAGCAGAATCAAGGAAAGATGACAGAGCATAACAGGAAAAGAGAGTGCGCGTGCGGAAACCTAATGTCTACCCAATCCTCACAGGTCAAGCCTAAGCTCTAAGGGTTTCTGAAGCCTTAGCTCTGATACCATAAATTGTAACACCCCAACCCGACAAGGGCAAAGATGTCACAAATACATGGTTTCATATCAGATACCAGCATTCAAGAAATAAAATAGCGGAAGCCTTAACATTAAAATCCAAAGGAAAATAAGTCAACACGACTTATATCAAGTGCAAGACAGAAATAACGAAGTACAAAACAGAATTCAAAATGCCCAAACAATGGCATAACAGAAGTAATATCCAAATGGTCACACTAGAATGACAAGGTCTAAACTTCACACAAGTTGCTCTCATCCCAAGCTAAACCCAGCTCCTAGCTTAAATGTACCTGCCGCAGGAAAAGAAATGCGGCTGAGCTACGAGAGCTCAGTGAACAGATATAACAGAAACAAGCAATAATACAGAATAATGAATAAGAAAAGAAATACGAACCGGTCAGAGTCAAGGTACAAGTATAATGTAACAGTAATGAAAGATAAGTGATATCAAGGTCATGTAAATATGTCAAAGTTAAGGAAAGTAATATGGGTAAGTGTAAGGGTAACAGAAATCCACTACGAGCCCAGAAATCAGAGATATCATAAACATGTAGCCATATCAGAAATCCAGAGGGGATGCCTCTCAAGTAACCAGATAATATGAGGGGTGTCCTCATGTATCAGATATAACAGGGTGAGGGGTTACCTCGCAGGGTTGGAGTCATGAGCTCCCAGGGGTTGTGAAAGACGTGTATCGCACACACCATCAGTCACCAGAGGTATATAAATCATATATCATATACAGAAAACAGAGACAAGTCTAGGATGCATCCATACGCCCCAGGTGGCCAGAGTCTACCAATACACACCATATAATCAAGTCAGGGACGGGATAGGACATCTCTCTCCTACCCTAGAGTCAAGTCATCGGTGCATCAATGACAAGGACATGAACACCTCATGCCTGGTGGGTGGCTCGTAATATCAAACTGTGGGTCAGGGTCAAGTGTCAAGTATCAAGTGTCAAGTGTCAAGTATCAGGTGTCAAGTATCAAGTATCAGGTGTCAAGTATCAGGTTGTTCAGAATCAAGTTCCATATCAGGGTTCAAGACAGGATATCAGAAGGTTCATATCAGAGGGTTCCATATCAGGTAGTCCAAAGGTTCAATATCAGGGAGGTCAATATCAGGAAGGTCGATATCAGTTTGTTTAAAAGTTCATTTTAACAGTTTATATTACAAGTCCATATCATAGGTGTTGAAAAGAAATCCTTTAATAATGACTTTCATAAAAGTGATCTTTAAAACAGTTTCATAAAGAAGGTCTTTTAAAAATGGTTTCTATAAAGATAGCCTTACGAATAGTTTCTTAATACATTTCCATAAATCATTTAAAAAGGTTTTCTCATCCAGTTATAATATCACAAGTATCAAGGTTCAAGTCAAGGTTTTATGGCAGGGTTCGTATCAAGGTTCATGGCAGGGTTCATATCAAGGTTCATGGCAGGGTTCAGAACAATGTGTAAACCAAAGATCAAGACAGGGTTTAAACAAAGGTTCAAGAACAAGTACAACAGATCAAGGTTCACAAGCAGGGAAAACATAGCAATGGCATTGGGAAATCCTAATACGAATCAAGATCAATAATAAAAAGAGAACGAAGGCACCTTACTAAAAAGGGCAGAATATCTGTACCTTATTTCAATGCAAGCACACAAAATAGAAAAGGCTGACAGGAAATCAAATCACTCCCTCCTCAAACCTAAGGAGTAGAAAACAGAAATACGAAAGGGGTTTTCAGTTATCTTCCCATTATAAGTAACTTCTATTTTTAGTTGGTTTCCAGAATTTAGTAAGTTTCCATAATTATCAGGTTTCCAGGATTAATAGATATTATCATTTCAGATTAGGTTGAACCTTTATTCAAAGATTATTATGGAATACAGTACATTTTATCAAGTTACAGAAGTTTAGGGTTAATTATGACAATTATACAATGTTTAGGGTTTTAAATGTAACTTCATTAATTTCCAAGGTCATTAGTGAAATTACTTTAAGTTACAGAATTATACACTCACTTTATTCAGAATTACATTTTATTCCCTTAAGTTTCACAATTTACAGACTACACCCCTTTAGTTACATAATTTACAAAACCAACCTTATAATTACATATTTTACAAATTAAACCCTACAATATCCATAATTACCAACCAAGCATATTATATTTCAAATTTACAGAATATACCATCAGAATTTAGTACTTTACAGATTACACCCCTCAGAATTCAGAATTTACATATTTAGTCCTTTAAGTTTACAAAACATATATATTAAGTCATAATTCATAACAATTACATAATTAGCCCATAAATCCTCAAAATTACACAACAACCTTTTTATATCAGTATTAACTCAAAACAACCTCAATATTTCAGATTTACACTTTTGGTCCCTCACTTTTAATTAATTTCAAATCGAAACCCTAATATGCCATTAATTCATTATATTGCAATATTTACACTTAGGACCCCAAAGTTATATTTTTCCCACATTCCTACAGATGTATATGATCTTACAAATATATCCCAGAAGTTTCAAAGTTGATAATACAGGTCCTTATACTTTTTCTTTTAGATCGGATTATACTTTTTACAAACAATTACAAACCCTACTATTCACCAATCATTGAACCATCATTAATTAATCCTTAAAACATATTTAATGACCAGAATTTCATCCAAGAACCCAAACCCTAGTAACCCCGATTTTTATTTTATTTGTTTTCTTTATTTTCATGAAATCCGGTTTTAACTAAAATTCACCACGTTAAATCTAGGCCTCCAAAAATCAAATTCATATTTTTCCCAGATCATAAGACTTATAAAGAACCCACGAAAAATAATTAGCATGCCCAGAAAAATCGTTTAACATATATTTGATATTTACGTACGTTTTAGACATCAAAATTACCACGACCTGATTTAGGCTACCATAATTCGATCTATCATTTTTCCCAGGTCTATTACATCATATGAGGTCTAAATAAAATAGCCATAGCACCCAGAAAATTTGTAACACATATTTTGGAATTTACGTGTGTTTAAACCCATAAAATTCAAAGCGACTTAAAAACAGTGCATGATTCGATTCATATAATTTTCCTGAGTCTTATATGTTATAAAGATCATAAGAAAAATATTGGATTAATTTTAGAACGTATGGAATCAAGGATCACGAATTATACCTATCGTATGGAATAAAGGAGGAAAAATTCGACACCACCTAGACCAGGCCTTTATAAATCGAATGGCTATTTTTCTAGTCTTCCTAGCACTAGAATGAACTCCAGAAAAATGTTTCTTGGCTGCAGAAAATTCGGATTGAATGTGTGTGTATTTTTGTGTTTGTCGGCTTTGTAATTAGGGTTAAATCAAGGAGAAAATCATGGGAGGCTATATGAATGATATAAACCGAGTATGGGGAGGGTGTTAAGGCTAAAGAATCAGTATAAACCTGGACAAAATCAATCTTCCCTTAATTTGAATGATTTCCTAATTTATTTTGTATTTTAAGTGTTTTTAAATTAATTAAATTATAACTTATGTACAAATTTCGGCCCAAGTGTTTTTTTTTTGTGTAATAATACATTTTTGTACTTGTAAAAATATTAGAAACTTGTATCAAAATTATCTCACTTGATTTGTGGTTCGTTTCCAGAGATTCGGGATTAATTCGGTACTTTAAATTAAGCTTTAACTAAATTTTAAAGTTTCAGGGGTAATTTGGTAATTTTTGCATGTTTTAAATTTTCGGGTTTTACACATCAACTTTCTTCTGATGCTCCTCAATGACCTCTAAATCTTTTTTGTTACTTTCTTCCAACATCTTTGTACGCTTGTTGTAAAGTTCTATCAATTCGTTTTCAGTACCATACTGGCCTTCACTACATTTCTCCCAAATATGTTGGGATATGCCAAATTTTTTATATTTTTCAGGGATTGGAGGAGGAGAATCATCCCTTGGGCGTTTGTTTTTGTTTGAAGAAGGAGTTGAAGAGGATTCAGCCATTAAAATTTGAAATATAATATCTAATGAAAATATCAAAGGAGTTGTATATGAACAGTTGATTATGAACGGTTTTCCATGTCGATAGGTATAAATAGGCTGGAGAGGTATACGAACGGTTCCCAATACTTTAGGCGGGAAGTGGGACCATCGAAATGCACCAAAAGTAAACAGATGGATAATATTGGTCGGATTTGGTTTGTGTTTGGTTTGGATTGACTAGTGTAGTTGATTTGGAAGTGTGTTTGGTGTTGGATTGACTAATTGACTTTTTGATTAGGGTAATTGATATTTTCTATATTAATGATATTTTCTATATTAATGATATTAAATCTGATTAGGGTTTTACTCGACAAAATGAAACCGAGGGAATGTTTGGAATGATTCGGGATCAGGTTCATTATTATTGAATTTAGTCACACAAACACTCAATGTGCCTACAAGCGGGATAATTTAATTTCAAATTCAAATTTCACAGTGCCTATATATATACAACACCACCAGAGTATTATTATCACAGTGCCTATATAATTTCCGTATCGTGTTTAAAATTCGTGTTAGTTGTTAAATGAAGTATTAATCATAGTTTAGGGGTTCATTTTGAAAATAGTTGAGTTAAAGGTGAGTTAATTAAGGATGAGTTATGATTGCGGGTGTTTTTTTTGAGTTAAAGGTGAAACATCAAATAAAAAATTGTAACGTTTTCTAAAGTATCAAATAGAAATACATTAAACATCAAATAGAAATAATACATTAAACGTCAAATAGAAATTACATTAAACTACGATACGGAAATTAAAACCAAACTACAAAAATCAAAATACGATAAGGAAATTAAAAAGAAACTACCAATGAAACTACGATACAAATTAATTGAAGGTATCATCTGAGTCTGGGTAACCATCTTCAGTCGAAGAGGAATCAGGTGAGAACCAACCCATTTCCCAGTTCTTCCTACGTTCTTCATCCTCCCTGGCTTGCCGCTCCAAACGAGCAGCTTCCTCTTCTCTTTCAAGTTGTTCCATTTCCAGGAAGACTTGCATATCTTGGTCCATTTGTCTGAGTTGTTCCTCTGTTAAACCAAACGGATTTGGGTCTTGGTCGACAACCGGTGGATTGTGCACCGGTTCATTTTCCGGTTGGAAAACCGGAAAGATATGTTCAGGTGGAGTATGGAATTCTTCATGTGGTGGACTTGGAAATTGTTGCGAAAAATCTTGGCGAGGTGGACTTGGAAATTGTTGTGAGAAATCTTTTTTGAAAGACATTTGCAGTTTGGGGAATGATAAATTTGGATCTTGAATATCTATAGCAGTCTGAATGTGTTTGTGTGTGAGATGTGTTTGAGAAGTATGGGTATTTATAGGCTAGAAATCCACACGTTTTTTAAAATGAGTTTGAATTTGAAATGGATATAAATATATCCCGCCCAAGATTCTTTTATTTTCAATTTATAAATTGAATTGAATTTGAATTGAATTGATAAATTTTAAATATATCCCGCCATTTGTTTAATTTGAATTTGAAATTTTAAATTTTAAAATTTAAATATCCCGCTCGTCATTAATATGTTGTACTGTTACTTTACGTTTGAATTTGAATAATACTCGTACGGTTACTTTTACTTTCAATCTTATTTTTAAAATAGCCTCCAACGGCTAGTTTAACGGCTAGTTTCCACTATCAAAGACACTTTCACAACAATTCTTTTTCTCACACAACTTCTTATAAAACTCTCTCGCAAGTATCACTAATTTTAACACAAACACTGTGGCTAACGAATTAACCAGCAGAGGTGCAAAAGGCTATTCTCACCCGATTACGCAATGAACAAGAAAAAGAACTCAAATTAATTAACAATTTGCTAGGTGAGATAACTCGTATTATGCTATAGATGCATAATCGTGCTCCAGAGGTCGAAAGGTTGCGTGAGTTGCCTCAAGACCATCCGCTATCAGGGTCGATCTAGAAACTCTATTAAGAAATGATGAAACAGGGTCGAAAGTGTAACACCCCAAAATATCGCAGCGGAACGATAGTGTCACTGGGGTGCTACTTCTCAATACAAAGCACAAGGTATAGAAAACGACCTCTAAATGAGACGTTTTGAAAAGTTACCATTCAAATTATTTAAATCAGAGTTATTACATGAGGTCCCAAAGTATAATAATACATAAGAGTTTTCAAAATGGATTGAATGGTAAAGGATAATAGCTTAGACTCCAAAGCATGCAAATGACTCTATTATCCATGCATCCACTATCGCCTTAATAACCTGAGATAAACATGCTAAAAAGTGTCAACACAATGGTTGGTGAGTTCATAGAGTTTAGTATAAAAATGTAAAGTATTTGAATAAAGATTTCCCAGCAAGGGCATAAAGAGTTTAGTTTAAGAGTAAAGTTTTTGAATAAAGATTTCACAACAAAGGCCTTGTAAATCCACTCAGTTGCAAATTCTGCCCATTCAAAACTTGCAACCTGTGTGTTCACAATCCATTGCTAAAATATAGAATAAGTATGACATGAACGTATACGATATATGTAAGCACTTAATGTAAAGCATAACAACAAACTGAACCTCGCGACTAGAATAAATAAGTATCATGAATAAACTGGATTATATTCACCCAAGGTCTCGAATAAGTGTTGGACACAAGGGTGGGGGTGTCAACCCGATAGTACTATCAATACCTCTCCAACGGCTCCATCCAGGAGTTAAACAGTTGCTAAGAATAAAGTGTAGAATAAGTGTAACACATTAAGGCACATATCGTAACTATATTTCATGTCCAAAAGTATCATAAGTAAAGTGTATCATAAGAGTATAAATATTTTGAGTATAAAACAAATGATTGAGCATGTATCTCCCCCAAAAATAGTTCAAAACGTATAAAAATAGGGGCTATGAAACTCACCTTAGCAATCTGGATGGAAAACAAAATGAAAGGAAGTTGATAAACGTCTCCGGACAAGTAACCTGGGTTGTTATGTCAATATTTAGTAATCATTTCAGATGATTATATGTTTATTTGTTCGTTTCGTTGTTTATTATGTTCCTGTTTGTTGTTTGTTTGTTATATCTTTTGTTCGTTGGTTTATTATATTACTTGCTCGTTCGTCAATAAAATAAACGTATTACGTTAGTATTAAGTTGGAAAATAAAAATAGAAATGATAAAAATAATGGTTATGAAAAGTTACGCTTTAATCCCTAAGGTTTGGTCAAATGACAGTTTACACCCTGGACTTTTGGAAAATGACAGTTTCTACCCTTAAGTTTAGAAAATAACACTTTCACCCCTTTTTATGTGTTATTGACAAAAATAACCCTCAACATATAATAATTACAAAACTAGTCCAAGAAATCTCTGATTGATTAAAATTAATATTCATAAAATAAGCGACTTGGCTAGAGTTTTGGACTCGAAGATCTTAACGAATATTAGATTATTTGACGAACTCTCTTTTCCTATAAAAAGCTAGCCATGTCGACTCTTGACATGCCCAGTTTTATATTTTATGCAATTCGTTTGATGCTCGAATAATATTTCAAAAGTTGGTTGATCGAACCAATTTTTAGAAAATAGATTTTGGACTAGCGATGGACAAATCTTTGGACTCGAATAACTTTTAAACCACTTGATGGTTTTTCAAAATTTTTCCTTCTAAATTAAGTTCACTATATGAACTTTAGTATACCAGAAATTTAGAATGTTTAAAGGTCTTATGGGGTTCGATAATATGGTCAAAAGTTGGTCATCTGGTCGACATTTATTTGGAAAATCATAACTGGTAATTAGGTTTCTTTACTTAGCGATAAAAGGTAACTTTTATGACCCGATATCTTCTAGCTCGTTTAACTGTTTTCGATGTTTCTTTTTCCTAATTAAAGGTGGCTAGGTGAACTTTAAAAGTGCCAAGGATTAGATTTTATCATGGTTCCTAGGGGGTCGATCTATAGGTTAGAAGTTAGGGAGTTGGGGCGAAAAATATGAAAACAATAACTGGATATTTAACTTTTATACTTAGCGATATAGGCCAAATTTTAGAACATGATATCTCAATGAAAACTTAACCATTTTTAATGATTCTTTTTCCTATCTCAAGCTAGCTGTGTGAAGTTTATTTATTCCAAAATCCAGCATTTATAGTGATCGTTTAAAGGTCGGTTCAGGGGTCAAAAGTTAGCCTTGTGGCTTGTTTTGGCTCGACTAGAAATACAGAAAAAGACTCGATATGGTTTTTTGGGTTTTTAAACATGGTGTAACTTATTTTTATGCATGAGGTGATTATATTACGTATATATTAACATGGTTTATCAATCTTCGATTTGTTTTAATAAAAACTCGAGCACTTAAGGTGCGTTTGGGTTTCTGTTTCGAACAGACACAGGAAAAAGAAAAATGAAACTTTAAGTTTTGATCTTGTTTCATTTTAGGTGTTATGTATTATGGTTTTTAGATATTTTTAAGAATAAACAACATAAGTATACTGAAATTAAAAAGGTCATTAGAACTTACTTAAGCTTTGGTCGAATAGGGTTTGTAAAGATAGAATAGGTTCGACTCTTGATCTCCAATTGCTCAACTCCTCCTCTAAGCTTGTTAATGTTTGGTTTGTGTTTAAGGCTGTGGATCAGAAAGGGAAAAGGATATAGGGCTGTGTTTGATGGTTCGACTAGTATGGGACTTTTTAGGTCGAATTTGGTTGTGAGGAGAAGTAAAGAAGTTGGCTGCTATTTATAGAGGGACTTTTAGGGTTTTCTAGGGTTGAGATAAGGAGACAAGGCTTGAGAGAACCTGAAAATAATGCCACTTGGAGGGGGGTTGTGGGTTTATGGAGATGTGGATGAATTTTGTCCAAGAATCCTATCTAATGAGGAGGAGGGGTTTGACTCCTAGGAGGGGACATGAATACATAAAAATGGACAAGTGGAGTTGTTTAGAGAAGGAAAAAGAGAGGTTGGCGTGGGTATGGAACTAGAGGGGATGTATTTAGTGTAGGTAATATGTATAAGTAAACTTAGTCATGGTTTTAAGTTGGAATTCGACTAGGATATTACATGGGAGCCGGATTTGCTTAAGAGGGTGGTACTTTGTGTTTTAATGAGTTGTATTTAAGGTTCAAGGGATGGAAACTAATTTAGTTTAAGTGTTTTGGTTAATTAGAAAAATGTTTATAGTTATTACATATATATAAGTCGAAATATTAATGAAATAGAAAAGAAAATAAGTTAGACTTATGAGAGTTGTAAATCATGCTTAATAGGATTGTACTATAAATTAAAGTATGAGAAAAATATAGTTTTTAACTATTTATTAATTTATAAAATTTATTTGTTAAGTTTTATTAAGTTAAAAGGTAAATAAATGAGATTTTCAATTCTTGTGTATTAAGCACTTGTACTTTGGGTTAAAAGACTTGTAAAAACTATTTAAGGAGTTTAGAAAATATAATTTTATAAAAATTATGCATGCATGGTTTGTAAACTATGCTTTAAGAATAATATAAATAGGGTTTTATCAAAGATTTTATAATTAAATGATTTTATGCATAAAAGACTTGTACTCTAGCTTATATGACTTGTAAACTTAATATTTTGTAAAAATATTCTAGAAATAAATTAGGGTTTGTGAAGTTTGTACATAAAATCATAGTTTTATGGATTTAGGGTTTTATCGGGAGCTGAAATAGAATTAGGGTTTCTAGTGCTTTAGTGACTTGTACATTAGCTTAGATAAGTTGTATTTTTATGTTCTGAGATTTAGTTGTTCATATTTGGTGTTGTGATGAATTTTAGGGTTTCCTAGAAATTTTATTTATACGTTTGTTAAGGAATTATCGTAAAATGGTAAATGGTATATTGTAATGTTTTCATATCGTTATGTTTATGAAATAAACATTAGATTCGTTAGGCAGGTCTGTGTGGGAGCACGTTTATCAAAGATGTGAGCTACGTCACATAAGATATGAGATACAATTAAATAAATAAAAAAAATTTATCCGTGGAAAAAGGATAATAATTCTGTAAAGTAATAAGTTTAAAATGAGAATTTTTACGAGTGGTTACAGTCTCCCCTCCTTAACGGAATCCCGTCCCGGGATTCAATCTGTGTTAGGGGTTGAGATGATGTTGACGAATAACCGGTATGTATAGTCTAAGCAATTATGCTAAAATTTACGCATCTAGGTTCCTTATCTAATAAAGGCATAGTTTCTATAGGGCGAGACTAAGTTTCATTGGAATTGACTAATATGATAGAATACTAATTGTCTAGAAAAAGCGTACCCATTATGCTGCATCCGAGTCACCCAAGTAGTAAACTCTACCACGAGGCGGAGTGTTCTGAGTTACAGGGTTTGGGTTATTTCTTTCAATTGCTAAAGCTAGATTACCTTGTGTTAGTCTCGGTGCCCTATTTAACTTAGGACACGCATTCCGAAGGTGATTCGGGCTATTGCACTCATAGCATGCCCTCGGGTTATTCTTCATATTGCCCACATTCACCGGCGCTCTACACTGATTTGCAAGATGACCCAACCGATTGCAGTTTGTACACATACGGCAAGGCGTAGACTCCTGATGATGGTAAGTACATTTAGTACACTTAGGATATGGACCTACATATCCTTTCTGACCAGAACTAGTGGTTGCAAAGTTTCTTGCCTTCTTGTTGTCAACCATTGCGCCCGTTTGCTTATCCGACTCATTTGCTCCTTTGCTTTTATCATTGTTCTTCAAAGTTCCATTCCTAACCATCTCATCTGTTAGAGTCCCTGCTTTCAGTATTGCACTCTGGATCGTGGAAGGCTCGGTTGCTTTCACAGTTCCACGAATTTCAGGGACAAGACTGTAGATGTACCTCTCAATCCTCTTTGATTCAGGGGTAACCAGATGAGGAACTAATCTTGCTAATTCATGAAATCGATCCGTGTAGGCTGCATGACCAGACCCTACCATAGAGTGATGATAAAGTTCATCTTCCAGCTTCTGCATCTCATTATCCGGACAGTATTCTTCTTTCAGCAGCACCTTGAAGTCGTTCCATGTCATTCCTACAGCTGCTTCTCTGCCCCTAGCTTGAATCTGCGTGTTCCACCATGTTAATGCCTTTCCTGACAGTGAGCATGCAGCATACTTCACCTTCTGGTGTGTTGCACAGCTACTAATGTCGATCACCGACTCCATCTTTTCAATCCATCGAGTATATTCCAATGCACCTCCCTTACCATTAAACTCTATTGGCTTGCATGCCGTAAACTCCTTATACGTGCATCCACTTGCACGGGTGGTAGTCTCATTCACACCTACACCATTGGTATCTTCATTCCTGCTTCCGTGGTTTCCTGAGTTGTTGATGTGATTGCCGACTTGGGTGACAATAGTTGGAAGCAAGGTTTGGAGTTGTTGAGCAATGATGGCGGCAAAATCAGGGTTTCCACCGTCGTTATTGTCGTTGTTACTAATGCTGCGACCGCCTCCTCGACCTCCACGTTCACTAGTCCTTCCACCTCTTTGTGTGGCATTACCTCGGTTAGCGTTGCGAGCTGATCTCCTTGTTGCCATTGCCTCTCTGCAATGAAGGACATTTAGTGAACGTCGGAGAGGAGGGAAGAGTCGTTTGAGTCATCGATTTATACTTAACATTCTTACAAAATCCCGTCGCGAGCGGTTATCCTAAAGGGGTGCCAATGCCTATTAACGTACACATGATTACATATGTCCACGTGTGTCGTGATGCACTTATAATTATGTTGGCCACCCATAATTATACTTGCCTCCTTTCACACGTGTGCATATCACCAAGCACACATATCTCGACATTACTTAAATGGCGAAAGAGTAGGGTGATTATCCTAAAAATATTCTTAAGAGAAATCCCACTTTTCAGTAAAGTCATCAAATTTCCTGCGGCTAAGTGATAACACTTATTTAACTTAATCCCATGTCTCATCAAGCAAGAACTATCACAAGATTAAGTTAAATAACCAGTTATCACTGAGCACCACACCTTTGATGACTCGACCAAATGATGAGGTTCCTCTACTGGTGCAGATACTATAACATTTAACAACGCGCACATAAATGGGAAAAGTTCTATCTATGCAAGGCGATAGGGATGAGAGTCTTAATGTATATAACGGTTATAGTCTAGGCTCCTAAATGCAACCTAGTTCTCTATAACCAAGGCTCTGATACCAACCTGTAACACCCCCAAAATATCGCAGCGGAACGATAGTGTCACTGGGGTGCTACTTCTCAATACAAAGCACAAGGTATAGAAAACGACCTCTAAATGAGACGTTTTGAAAAGTTACCATTCAAATTATTTAAATCAGAGTTATTACATGAGGTCCCAAAGTATAATAATACATAAGAGTTTTCAAAATGGATTGAATGGTAAAGGATAATAGCTTGGACTCCAAAGCATGCAAATGACTCTATTATCCATGCATCCACTATCGCCTTAATAACCTGAGATAAACATGCTAAAAAGTGTCAACACAATGGTTGGTGAGTTCATAGAGTTTAGTATAAAATGTAAAGTATTTGAATAAAGATTTCCCAGCAAGGGCATAAAGAGTTTAGTTTAAGAGTAAAGTGTTTGAATAAAGATTTCACAGCAAAGGCCTTGTAAATCCACTCAGTTTCAAATTCTACCCATTCAAAACTTGCAACATGTGTGTTCACAATCCAATGCTAAAATATAGAATAAGTATGACATGAACGTATACGATATATGTAAGCACTTAATGTAAAGCATAACAGCAAACTGAACCTCACGACTAGAATAAATAAGTATCATGAATAAACTGGATTATATTCACCCAAGGTCTCGAATAAGTGTTGGACACAAGGGTGGGGGTGTCAACCCGATAGTACTATCAATACCTCTCCAACGGCTCCATCCAGGAGTTAAACAGTTGCTAAGAATAAAGTGTAGAATAAGTGTAACACATTAAGGCACATATCGTAACTATATTTCATGTCCAAAAGTATCATAAGTAAAGTGTATCATAAGAGTATAAATATTTTGAGTATAAAACAAATGATTGAGCATGTATCTCCCCCAAAAATAGTTCAAAACGTATAAAAATAGGGGCTATGAAACTCACCTTAGCAATCTGGATGGAAAACAAAATGAAAGGAAGTTGATAAACGTCTCCGGACAAGTAACCTGGGTTGTTATGTCAATATTTAGTAATCATTTCATATGATTATATGTTTATTTGTTCGTTTCGTTGTTTATTATGTTCCTGTTTGTTGTTTGTTTGTTATATCTTTTGTTCGTTGGTTTATTATATTACTTGCTCGTTCGTCAATAAAATAAACGTATTACGTTAGTATTAAGTCGGAAAATAAAAATAGAAATGATAAAAATAATGGTTATGAAAAGTTACGCTTTAATCCCTAAGGTTTGGTCAAATGACAGTTTACACCCTGGACTTTTGGAAAATGACAGTTTCTACCCTTAAGTTTAGAAAATAACACTTTCACCCCTTTTTATGTGTTATTGACAAAAATAACCCTCAACATATAATAATTACAAAACTAGTCCAAGAAATCTCTGATTGATTAAAATTAATATTCATAAAATAAGCGACTTGGCTAGAGTTTTGGACTCGAAGATCTTAACGAATATTAGATTATTTGACGAACTCTCTTTTCCTATAAAAAACTAGCCAGGTCGACTCTTGACATGCCCAGTTTTATATTTTATTCAATTCGTTTGATGCTCGAATAATATTTCAAAAGTTGGTTGAGCGAACCAATTTTTAGAAAAATTTGGAAAATAGATATTGGACTAGCGATGGACAAATCTTTGGACTCGAATAACTTTTAAACCACTTGATGGTTTTTCAAAATTTTTCCTTCTAAATTAAGTTCACTATATGAACTTTAGTATACCAGAAATTTAGAATGTTTAAAGGTCTTATGGGGTTCGAAAATATGGTCAAAAGTTGGTCATCTGGTCGACATTTATTTGGAAAATCATAACTGGTAATTAGGTTTCTATACTTAGCGATAAAAGGTAACTTTTACGACCCGATATCTTCTAGCTCGTTTAACTATTTTCGATGTTTCTTTTTCCTAATTAAAGGTGGCTAGGTGAACTTTAAAACTGCCAAGGATTAGATTTCATCGTGGTTCCTAGGGGGTCGATCTATAGGTTAGAAGTTAGGGAGTTGGGGCGAAAAATATGAAAAACACTAACTGGATATTTAACTTTTATACTTAGCGATATAGGCCAAATTTTAGAACATGATATCTCAATGGAAACTTAACCATTTTTAATGATTCTTTTTCCTATCTCAAGCTAGCTGTGTGAAGTTTATTTATTCCAAAATCCAGCATTTATAGTGATCGTTTAAAGGTCGGTTCAGGGGTCAAAAGTTAGCCTTGTGGGTTGTTTTGGCTCGACTAGAAATACAGAAAAAGACTCGATATGGTTTTTTGGGTTTTTAAACATGGTGTAACTTATTTTTATGCATGAGGTGATTATATTACGTATATATTAACATGGTTTATCAATCTTCGATTTGTTTTAATAAAAACTCGAGCACTTAAGGTGCGTTTGGGTTTCTGTTTCGAACAGACACAAGAAAAAGAAAAATGAAACTTTAAGTTTTTGATCTTGTTTCATTTTAGGTGTTATGTATTATGGTTTTTAGATATTTTTAAGAATAAACAACATAAGTATACTGAAATTAAAAAGGTCATTAGAACTTACTTAAGCTTTGGTCGAATAGGGTTTGTAAAGATAGAATAGGTTCGACTCTTGATCTCCAATTGCTCAACTCCTCCTCTAAGCTTGTTAATGTTTGGTTTGTGTTTAAGGCTGTGGATCAGAAAGGGAAAAGGATATAGGGCTGTGTTTGATGGTTCGACTAGTATGGGACTTTTTAGGTCGAATTTGGTTGTGAGGAGAAGTAAAGAAGTTGGCTGCTATTTATGGAGGGACTTTTAGGGTTTTCTAGGGTTGAGATAAGGAGACAAGGCTTGAGAGAACCTGAAAATAATGCCACTTGGAGGGGGGTTGTGGGTTTATGGAGATGTGGATGAATTTTGTCCAAGAATCCTATCTAATGAGGAGGAGGGGTTTGACTCCTAGGAGGGGACATGAATACATAAAAATGGACAAGTGGAGTTGTTTAGAGAAGGAAAAAGAGAGGTTGGCGTGGGTATGGAACTAGAGGGGATGTATTTAGTGTAGGTAATATGTATAAGTAAACTTAGTCATGGTTTTAAGTTGGAATTCGACTAGGATATTACATGGGAGCCGGATTTGCTTAAGAGGGTGGTACTTTGTGTTTTAATGAATTGTATTTAAGGTTCAAGGGATGGAAACTAATTTAGTTTAAGTGTTTTGGTTAATTAGAAAAATGTTTATAGTTATTACATATATATAAGTCAAAATTTTAATGAAATAGAAAAGAAAATAAGTTAGACTTATGAGAGTTGTAAATCATGCTTAATAGGATTGTACTATAAATTAAAGTATGAGAAAAATATAGTTTTTAACTATTTATTAATTTATAAAATTTATTTGTTAAGTTTTATTAAGTTAAAAGGTAAATAAATGAGATTTACAATTCTTGTGTATTAAGCACTTGTACTTTGGGTTAAAAGACTTGTAAAAACTATTTAAGGAGTTTAGAAAATATAATTTTATAAAAATTATGCATGCATGGTTTGTAAACTATGCTTTAAGAATAATATAAATAGGGTTTTATCAAAGATTTTATAATTAAATGAATTCATGCATAAAAGACTTGTACTCTAGCTTATATGACTTGTAAACTTAATATTTTGTAAAAATATTCTAGAAATAAATTAGGGTTTGTGAAGTTTGTACATAAAATCATAGTTTTGTGGATTTAGGGTTTTATCTGGAGCTGAAATAGAATTAGGGTTTCTAGTGCTTTAGTGACTTGTACATTAGCTTAGATAAGTTGTATTTTTATGTTCTGAGATTTAGTTGTTCATAGTTAGTGTCGTGATGAATTTTAGGGTTTCCTAGCAATTTTATTTATACGTTTGTTAAGGAATTATCGTAAAATGGTAAAGGTATATTGTAATGTTTTTATATCGTTATGTTGATGAAATAAACATTAGATTCGTTTGGCAGGTCTGTGTGGGAGCACGTTTATCAAGGATGTGAGCTACGTCACATAAGATAGGAGATACAATTAAATAAATAAAAAAAAATTTATCCGTGGAAAAAGGATAATAATTCTGTAAAGTAATAAGTTTAAAATGAGAATTTTTACGAGTGGTTACAGAAAGGTTGCGTGAGTTTTGTCCATATAATATTCAATTACGGATAACTGATAACCGCGGGGAAACCCAAAAAACCGATGATAATTTAATCGGTAATGTATCCAGTGGGATATGGGGCGGGTACGGGTATATTATAAACGGGTTCAGTTACGGGTATACTAAAACCCGCCCCGAACCCGAACCATTGCCATCCCTATTTACCGGCTATAGCCGGATTTCACCGCCACGTCATCACCATTAGTCTTTTTTTCTTCTTTTACAAATCTTGCCACGTCAGCTATAGTTAAACCAAACCACAAATTCAATATTCAACCGGCAATTAATCCCTTTACCCGATCATTTGTAAACACACACAATAATCAATAAACCCTAATCAACACACACATTCTTCTGGCAAACACAAGCACGCAAACAATGAATCCAAATAACAACAAATGTATGTTTTTTAATGTTTTCACATATCAGGCTTTTGATTTATAAATGGTGATATTAGTGGTTGTTACCGATCGATTCTATTGTAAAATAGGGTTGTTTTGTATTTTATAATGGTTGTTATGCTATGTCTAATGTATGCTCTGTTTTTTTTTTCATACTCTGATTTTCGTATACATAATGGTTGTTATGCTATGTCTAATTAAGTGTTTTGTGTCTGAGTATTTTTTGTTTCCTGTTTGTGAGTACACTGAGAGGTCTAAATCAATGAGAGCATTGGAATGTGCCTAGTTTGTGATTGGCCAGTAATGAGAGTACCTAGCAGACTTGTTTGTGCTTGGCCACCAATGAGAGGTCCAAATGCAGCCTATTAGAGTACACTGAGATGTCCATTGAGACTACAAATACAGTCTTTTGAACTGTTTATGAGTACCCTGAGAGGTCCAATGTTTGTGAGTACACTGAGAGGTCCAATTGAGACTTCAATTGTAGCCTAGTTGGCCACCAATGAGACTTGAAATGCAGCCTAGTTTGTGCAACATTGCTTCATTGTTTGGGATACCACAAAAGAGGACCAAATATGAGAACACAATACAATGGATTCTTCTGCAATGGTAAACCATCAAAAGGTTTTTCTTTGATTGTGATATAGTTTAACATTTGAATCAATAAAACTGATCTAATAGTTGTTATTTGTAGATGTCATACAAATTTCGTCTGATTCAAGCAGTTCAGAATCAAATGACGGTGCTCTCAACATCCTTCCTGGCCTCCTTGCTTGGTATTATCCAGAGCAACATTCTGATGCAAGTACTGATTCTTGGAAAGTGGAACCTATCCAAGCCATTGAACCTCCAGAGGAACTCCCATCTCAAGCTCCTAACCTGGCTCTCCCTGTGCAAGTTCAAATACCAGTTGAAAAGGCACACAAAAAGAAATTTACTCAGGATATTGTCTTGGGAATTCCGTGTAAGAAGAATCCTATAGGTTTTGGAGCACCTTCTAGCAGCCATGGGAAAGGCAAAACTAAGATGGTTTAGGGGTTTAGGATATACATTAACAGCTTTTGTGTTTTGTAATGGTATTTGGTTCAATTCTGACATTTAATTTGGATACTGATTTTCCCTTATGTATGTACTGTATTATGTTTTAAATATTCTCCTTTCTGTATTCCCCAGCAACTTGCTGGTTTTTGTTTTCAATATATTACTTACTTAATAAAAAGTCTTCAATGTTCAAAAAAAAATTGTAGCAATTTGTGTTTTGTAAATGTAATTAGTAAGGGTACAATAACTGGTAATTATGTAAGTATTTTGGTTTGTTAAATGGGTAGCAGTTTGTACTGTTGATGTGATGGTTGCACAGTGTGGTACATTTGCGAGTATTAAGATAATGATATATAACATTTGGAGCCAAAATTTTGATTTATTCAACTTTATGCTTTAATTAACATGT
Source organism: Artemisia tridentata subsp. tridentata (assembly GCA_021014915.2). Taxonomy (NCBI): domain Eukaryota; kingdom Viridiplantae; phylum Streptophyta; class Magnoliopsida; order Asterales; family Asteraceae; genus Artemisia; species Artemisia tridentata. The sequence continues at coordinate 186,159,994 of CP139505.1, read as the reverse complement.
TCAAAGGCAAAATTTTCAAATAATTCAATTGTTAATTTCAAATTAAAACTTGGAGCCAAAATTTTGGATCAAAATTTTTTGAATCACCTAATTACAAGCAGTTACCAAGAATAACAATTCATATTCTTGGTATACCCTCTTTTCTCTACTTAAAAAAATGACTGCAAAGAAAACACAAAAATCAAATCTTCTATCACCATTACTCTCCAAGCTAAGCCATAATCATTTTCTTTTACCCTTTGTTGCTCAAGAGTCATGGATATTGAACCCATTGTTGATAATCAAACTTTGCTTGTTCTAGATGATGTTGTAGTTGATGATAACGCCTTACAATATGAATCCGAACAGTATTCTGATGATGAAGATACAGATGCGACTGGAACCAACCAAGCAGAGATGATACTAGCTAAGAGGGGCTCAACCAGGCTAATAAAGTTTCGCGCGAAGTATGACAAACCTGGTGGAATAAAGCTCAAGGTAACCTTCGATGCATTCGGTAGGGTATCAGGGGCAAACAGAGCAGTGTTTGTGAGTTTTTTAGGAGATGTGGTTCGTGAGCAGATAGGTGTGAAGATTCTTTCCTGGAAGAAGGTGAATAAAGAATCAAGAGATAAACTATGGGCTGAAATCACGGTACATATATCCTATTTTGTAACCCAGTACTACATAAGTTTATGTATGCAGTTACATTATGTGCAACTAATTAACAACATTGTGTTAATCTTTGCAGAAATTTTTTGATGTTGACGTGACATACAGAAAATTGATAATGATTCGTCTTGGTCAACTGCTAAGGAATTACAGAAGGAAGCTCAAATTCAACTACATTTTGCCCAACCTAAATACACCTTCCAAACTGACTGAAGTCCCGGACTTGTATAGTACAATTATGGCTTCAGAAGACTGGGTCGAGTTTGTAAACTACACGACCACCGAAGCATACAAGGTTTTAATTAGTCATCTTTATTTAAGTGTATATGTCATTTTATAATTTTCAGTTTGCAGCATTACCGCATCTAAACGCCTTATGATTTTGTGTTTTTAGGAGAAATCTGATAAAGCTAAAATGACGCGTTCCCAAAATATTTATCAGCATAAAATGGGACGAGGTGGATATGTTTATGTGAAAGAGAAAATGGTAAGATTACATAATGTTTGTTTTACAAATTGAGAGACGATCAGTATGAGAAATGAATTTGTTTACATTGCCCAATTTGCAAATTTGCATTAATACCCTCATATTTTCGATTATCTTGGTTTAACTGTACATGTGTAAGCATCCTCATATTTTCGTTTATCTTGGTTTTACTTTACATGTGTATGCATTTGATGTTTATTAGATCCAAAATAAAGAGATTGAAGTGGATGAAGAACCCCCGCGTGATGTAATGTGGTTGAAAGGAAGGGTAAACAAAGACGGCGAATACCCAGATGATGATATTAAATCAAAGGGAGATCAACTTGTAAGTTTGACTGCTAATTCTATTATTATGCTTATATAGCAGCAGCATTAACTGTGTACTAGCAGTAATAACTTGTATACCAGCAGTAATAACTGCGTACTAACAGGAGTAACTGTGTACTAGCAGTAGTATATTTTTCATTGAAGTTCATGAGTAGAACTAACTCCAGCTGAGCAACATTGACACAAATATGAGCAACAGTTACTCTAACAGCATCAAGAAGACTTTTAATCCCAACATTTCCTATATTTTTTTTGCAGAAAGAAGCTGATGACAAGATCAAAGAAGGAACCTTGAGTGTTGATGATGGCACTGATGCCATGATAGTTGTATTTGGTAAGGAAAAGGGCGGTTATGCCAGAGGAGTGGGAGGTGGAGTAACATACAAAAAGTATTTTGGCCTTCCTCGAAGAAAACAAGAAGCCGATGAAAAACTTGCGTTACTTCAAACTCAACTGGATAATGAGAGACGCGAGCGTGAAGAAAAAGATAAATTGGTCAAGAAATTGTCCACCGAGATGACCGAAAAAGATGTGCAGGTCAAGAAACTATCCGGTGAGGTGGAACAGACAAATAAAGTACTTGCTCTACTGATGAAACAGTTGAATAAACAAGGGATGAATATAACTTTGCCATCTGATCCATCGCCAATAGCCTCAGTTGTAAGCATTTTTTTATGTTGTTAACAATTTCATTTTCTAATGCTAACACCACTGATGTTAATGATACCAGGCATTGAACATAAACTGATGAGTGAATGTATTTCTTAATTTATATTGCAGGTGACTCCAATGGCCATTGACAATATAGGGAGCAGCGCTAATGAGGTGGACGGCACTCAGACAAGTGATGTTGTAAGTGCTAAAGATGCGGGAATTCAGGAGAAGTCCAATGGCCTTGAAACTTCTGAAAAGGTAATGGAAACAATGGTAAGTAATAAAACATCCCCCTTTGATTTTTGAATTTTACATACATGATCGACTAATGTACCGTGTTTTATATATACGTATAGGAACCAGCTGCTAAAACTGTCAGGCCTAAGCATAAGCCTAAGTCACGACGAAACGGGTCTCCAGATTCCCAATCGCAACAAAATGTGTCGTCTCCAACACAAGCACTGCCAACAGTATGTATTTCAACATGTTTCTTGTTACTCTTTTGTTTAAATAATGTAACGTGTTTTATATATACATATAGGAACTTGCTAAAACTGTCGGACCCAAGACAAAGCCTAAGAAGCGACAAAACGGGTCTCCGAATTCCCAATCGCAACAAAATGTGTCTCCAACACAACCACTGCCAACAGTATGTATTTCAACATATTTCTTGTTAATCTTTTGTTTAAATAATTTCTGATATATACATGCAAAAATTCTTTTTTTGTAGACATTTAAGTGCAAACTGTGGCACATAAAGAAAACAAATATCGTTGCTTTGGGTACCGTATACCAGTCTCGTGTAAAGAAAATGCTGCATAACCGACCACTCCCAAATGATTGTTACAGAGTGTCAATTGATTCATCGTTAATTGATGCAGCATGCATACCGGACGTAGCAAATAATGGGTTAAAAACAGTTAAGGATGGCGTAGGTGGTTTCTTTACATGGCCAAAGGATCAAGTTATTGTTGAAGAGGAGGTACATACATGTGCTTTTTCAACCTACATATATATAATTATTCATATGTAATTCAATGTTTGATAGAATCGTCTTTTGTTTAGTACAGGTTACACCAACAAACCCTGTGACTAAATGTGTACCACCGGTACCATCGAAGAAACAATATACAACTGTTAACGACTTAAGGCAAAACGCTGCTAAGGCGGCGAAGGTTCAAAAGTCTTTAGATTATGTTACTTGAGAATTTGATTAATTAAGTACGACATTACAATTGTATATTCTGTTCAGTTATATACATTCGAGTTTAATTCAATTTGAAATTTCTTGTGGTTCTTAATAATGTTTTATATATATATATATACTCATTCCAGCAGCAGTAGCATAGTACTAGCAGTAGTAACTCTGCTTCAGCAGGACTAACTTAGTACTAGCAGTAGCAACTCTGCTCCAACAGTACTAACTTAGTAATACCAGTAGTAACCCTGTGACTAAAAGATGCAGTCACATAATATGGTCACGCTTATCAACATTATTGGTCACTCTTTGTTTAATTCGATGTGTGACTAAATATTACAAAAGGCCACACAAACTAAAAATTCATGTGACCATTGGATGAACAATAGTCACGCAAAATACAAATTTCTTCACTTTAAACAGCATATGGTCACACATATTAACACTTTTGGCCACTTTATGCTTAATTGTATGTGACTAAATACCCAAAACAAACATGCTTTATGTGACTAAATAGTACAAAAGGCCACACAAACTAAAAATTCATGTGACCATTGGATGATCAATAGTCACACAAGATACACATTTCTTCACTTTAAATAGCATATGGTCACACTTATTAACACTTTTGGCCACTTTATGCTTAATTGTATGTGACTAAATACCCAAAACAAACATGCTTTGTGTGACTAAATATTACAAAAGGCCACACAAACTAAAAATTCATGTGACCATTGATTGATCAATAGTCACACAAAATACACATTTCTTCACTTTAAACAGCATATGGTCACACTTATTAACACTTTTGGCCACTTTTTGCTTAATTGTATGTGACTAAACACCCAAAACAAACATGCTTTGTGTGACTAAATATTACAAAAGGCCACACAAACTAAAAATTCATGTGACCATTGGATGATCAATAGTCACACAAAATACACATTTCTTCACTTTAAACAGCATATGGTCACACTTATTAACACTTTTGGCCACTTTCTGCTTAATTGTATGTGACTAAATACCCAAAACAAACATGCTTTTGTGTGACTAAATATTACAAAAGGCCACACAAACTAAAAATTCATGTGACCATTGGATGATCAATAGTCACACAAAATACACATTTCTTCACTTTAAACAGCATATGGTCACACTTATTAACACTTTTGGCCATTGTTTTTTAAATTGTATGTGACTAACTCGAAAAAAACAACACACGTTGTGTGACTAAATCATCACAAACATCACATTTATTATAAATTCATGTGGCCATAGGATGGGAAATAGTCACACATACTGATAAATCCTACAAAACTTGTGCCTAATTGGTCACACATATTCGGGTTTTGGTCACTCTTTTTCAATGAAAAGGGCCACAAACTAAACAATGTGACCATATGCTACTTACGGTGGCGCGAATTTTCGTCACACACACCAAAAAACATGTGTGTGACTATATGCATATAGTCACGCATTTTTGGTATGACGAAAGCCACTTTCTGTACCAGTGGAATTACCCCTTACCGTTTTGTAATTCAATCCAAGATATTAACTATAGTGAGTTAATACCATGTTCTTGTACACACGTACTAATACCAAATTAATGTAAATGGTAGTTCAATAAAACACAAAACGATTTTGTTTTTGGAAAACAAAAGTCGAACACCTCTTGAAGGTTTCGGCCGATTGAGACACAAGGGAAAGAGAAAACACTTTTAGGGTTTAGTGTGTGTACAAAAGTTACAAAACAATGAACCCTTCTAAATTATTGATCAACTAAATGAATTCTTGTATATGTCTTAATAAAGAAGACATAACAAGTTAATGTCTTACTTTATATTATAATAATAAGTCTTGTAACAATTAAAAGACTTCATATTTATAGATTTACAATAAAATATAAAAATGTATAACTAAAGTAATCATGAACACCATAATTTGGTTTCAATAGTAATTTCAAGTTAATTTATTACTTCATTTATTTATGACATTCCAAGAATACATAAATATTCCAATTTGAAGTAGTATTAGATTACTTCATTTATTTATGTCATTTCAATAATACATAAATATTTAATTTGAAGTAGTCTCATTATTATATTGACACTTGTTCTAATATGTATCTAATTTAGAAACAGTAACTATCCATGTACGGTCTCACGTAATCATGGAATTTCACCTTGTTGTTGTAATCTAGTCAAGGTCTCACTTAAGCTAAATTTCAACAACAAGTGTTTCTTGAATCAGATGTGTATTAGTCATATTTCGAACGTTAGTTTCTTACCTTGCGGTCAAGACAATCCTTTAAATCATATTCCTATGTGTTGTACCTTGCACACAATATAAGATTTCTCCCACTTGTGTATGGAACAACATCATGTATCAGATAAACAATACGTCACTCGTTTGTTCATGTGATCAATATGATTGTGTCATAGATATTGGTATAATTAGTAGATATAGAACCACATTGTCTAGTAAGGAAACATACATGATTATCCTTAAAACCACAAGTGTCTACAATTGGAAAGTAATTATCACAAGACATTCTAGAGATAATTTGGGTTACTACCAAGATGACAAAACTTGTAGCTCCCACTGAATTACAGATCATTACAATAATTCATTATTCAGTAATTACAACACAATGCTCCCACTGGATTTGACAACATTGTAAGTGTTTCATAACTAGTAAAAGCAAATAGTGTGCTATTAACTTTCCTACACCTTTGAGAAGACCTATTCGTAACAATTACTTAGGTATTAAAAAGAGTGTATTCTACTATGTAGATGATGGACTATCCATCAATGCCATTAACTTGAAAATTGGGCATGCAATTTTTCCTTAATATGTCTACCATCCCCACAATGGTATGTAGCATCTTTAAATGGTCAAAGCACAACAACTAGATAAATCATGCTAGTTTGCCTTTTACCAATTTTGCGGTAATTAGTCTAGCTTCTAATTTAGTAACTCAGAAAATGTGCAATTTTCTTAACTATTAAAGTTTGCTATGAGTTATTCCTTAGAATTTAGACAATTCTGATTTTCCTATCATACCTTTCTCATTCATGAAAAAGAATAGGATTAAGTCTCACTCTTCTCTTATAGAAAGGAGACTGGGTTTATTCTTTTAGTAAAGTTGACTCTAGCCAAAAACCCCTACGGGTGTAGATCAATTTACCAATAAAAGAATGTCCCACGTTTATGGTTTAATGTTGCATTAATACATTTAAATGAATTTACAAAATTCAATTTTAGTATCTTCGATAATACAATCTTTTCAATAAAATAAAATATCCAAGGAAATATTCATATAACTATTGAATTTTCTTGAAAACTAGGATCCAAATTTTCATAGTTTCACTACATCAGTTGATCTGCTAGTAATGAAAGTATAAAATATGGTAATCTGTCGAACAATAATTGGCAAACAATTTCCAATTCCTAGATCATTATGGGATTTACATTTGCCAAATTCAATTTGCAAAGTAAGCATGTTTCATCCCATCTCATGCCTTAAGTTTCTAGGTCTCACTAACAACTTAATTAAGTCGTCTAATTTAGAAACTGCAAATTCTTCATAGATGGTCTCACGCATTACCGAAAATTTACCTTGTCATTGTAATCTAGTCAAGGTCTCACTTAAGCTAAATTACAGCTTCAAGTGTTTCTTATAATTAGATGGCATGAACTTAAATTTTAGGGTACTAATTTTGATGTGTCAATCAAAATATGTACGAAGAAGCATGCACACATCTTCGTATCATAAGTTTTCAAAACCTTTTTATTAACCAATTTTAAGCTAAGATTTAAATCAACAAAGTTTTAATTGAAGTATTGGGTTCACCAATCAAAGAATTACCTACAATTATCGCCCACTATATCCTACTACTGCATGAGTCAAAAGACCCAAGTTATTCGGATAATTAACACAAAGTGGCACGTGGAATTGAGGTCAATTCACCCTTAAGATGATTTTGTATATTAATAGCCATACTAGGCAGCTCCAATTTGACGCACAAAGGAGCGGAGAGACAAACGTCAGCACTAAATGCCAATTAAAAATGCATCTCTTTCGGTTTGACAATTTAATGTCAATCCTCCTTATACCCCTCTTATAGTTTGTCAAAACTGGGTGAGCCGTTCATACTATGGGTACAAAACTCATCACTCAATTAAAAGTTTATGACTTTAAGTCTTAAAAACATGTTATAAATTATAACCTTGCTAGTCTCGCCTGGGAGCAAATTACCATGCGAAGCGAACCACTATCGGCACATAAGACTTTGTGAGATTCATAATTTATCACATCAAGTTTCACCATTATTTAGTCCATTTATTTTCTATTCAAAAATTACCCTTTTTTGCTTAAAACGTGTCATACAATTTAAACAAAAAAAAGTAATAATAAAAATAAACAACTAAATAACGCACATAATCTTAACAATTAATTTATGTAAACAATTAGCCACATGCAAACTTGTTTGATTAAACCTATTAATAATCTTCTATGTTTCATTATGCATATATTTAACTAAGACTATCACTTACAATGGTAAGTGAGCCACATGCATCGACGTATCGATTGCGTTAGTCATAGTAAATATATACCAAATTGCACATAATAGATTCATTAATATTATTAATTGAGGTCTTCCCCAATTTTAGATCTATCATAATTACATGTGTAAATCAACTTAACAATTAATCAAATCTAATCCATGATAAACATGCATGATTCATCATGGATTAATGCAAGTCACAAGATACGCAACTTTAACCACATAAACATGTTACAATTTTAGGGTTTCAAACCTACAAAACTAAATTTTTAATTATGAGGGCATCGCCCCCCCCCCCCCTTTAAAAATTAGGGTTTTTGAATTTTAAACCCTAAAAAATCGACTAACATCAAACACAATCCAAGATTCGTTTTTTTTTTTATGTGTTTCGGTAATAAATTACATGTTAAAACGGCTCGTGATGCCACTGTTGAAATTTAATAAACATGACAAGTTCATATATTAAACATATAATCATCACACACATGCGGAAGCGTAGGATCAATTTTAACATATAAGAATTAACCGAATAATAAAGTAAACGTACCTTTGATTCTAGCTAAACAAGAATCAACTTCAATAATCCTTCAATCAAGATCAAGAACAAGAACCCTAATTAGGGTTTATAATTGGATTAACGAATTACCCCTTACCGTTTTGTAATTCAATCCAAGATATTAACTATAGTGAGTTAATACCACGTTCTTGTACACACGTACTAATACCAAATTAATGTAAATGCTAGTTTAATAAAACACAAAACGATTTTGTTTTTGGAAAACAAAAGTCGAACACCTCTTGAAGGTTTCGGCCGATTGAGACACAAGGGAAAGAGAAAAACACTTTTAGGGTTTAGTGTGTGTACAAAAGTTACAAAACAATGAACCCTTGTGTTTGTTTATATAAGATGACAAAACTTTGGGAACAAGTTAGGGTTTGGGTTTGGGAAACCCATTGCCGATCGGATCTCAACCCATAAAGGGGTTCTAGATCTTTCTTGTTTTCTATTTTCCATCTATAGTCCTTTGCTTTTATTATTTAACGACCGTTAGTCAATTACCGTTAATTACTTAACGCTCGTTAGTCGTTTTGTGTAATTAATAATTAAATATAACTTTTTATATTAAATTATTAAACATTAATTCTTCATACGTAAAGTGTGCAATCCCGTAGTCTCGAGTTCGATTCTAGACATACACATATTAAATATTGTCCATAAACTAACATCTCCAACAGATATTTGCATCTGCAATTCGTAAATTAAGATGCAGGTTTTCAGATTATTTGCTACCTAGTATTTTATGAACTCCAAGTATCATATCTCAATGCACAAATCAAAACTGACAAGTAAAACAAAACAAAAAGTAAATGGTGACGATAATTCGTTAAGCTGTAACAAAGAAAATTAAATCATTAACTGCATAACAAGTTGTAATGATAAGCTTTTATTTAGTGGTTGAGAGTTGAGACACTTGATTGTGCGTTTGCATAATCATGGACTAGTTAAATATTATACAACTAACACTACTTTAGACCTATGTGGAGTGTTTTAAGCATTTTGGAAATAATCCAAGAATGTGGAGTGACCAGCACACTCATAGAGATTATATTCATATGCTTAAATCATTTGAGTATATTCAGCTTTATTCAACTACCTATTTTATATCATTTTGTTCACCTCGTTGCAGTGTGCATATATATTGATCAACTAGTTGGCAGCTATAAATCCTGCTTAACTTATATTTTCTAAAGAGCACATTATTATCTTCTAACTTCTGATAATGGAAACTAACATGGAATTTTTCTCAAATCCAATTTTTTCACATGTAATCGCACCTCTATTTCTTCTTCTTATTTTACAGTATATCAACAATCGACAGCAAAAATATGGAAAGACGACGAAGAGGTTTCATCCTTATGGCGGGACAAAACTTCATCAGCTTATTAACTATACCACATTGTATCATTACATGACTGACCTCGCGTCAAAATACAAAACTTTCAGAATTTATAACCCTTTCCATACTGAGGTTTATACAGTTGATCCGGCGAATTTGGAGTATATTCTCAAGACCAACTTCGAAAATTATGGCAAGGTATGTGATTAGGATCTCAGATGTATGTTAACGTTATATCGTTATTTTTATTGTTTGTTATAGGGTGAACGTTCGAGTGGTTTTCATGCTAAGCTTTCTGTCTTGAAGCAACATCGAGTTTAAGAAATCCACACACGGTTTATCAAAGAACATAAAAGTAATGATGCATCTCATTTGAGTTATGTTTTGAAAGGATTTTATGTACATGAACACTATCACACAGCACAGAAATATTGATGTCCTTATAGTTAGTATACATTCTCATATACATATGCGTGCATGTGGTAAGAGTCAAATGGTGTTTTGACGCCGATGCACAAACTCAAAAATTTTAGGATTAAGGAAAAATGTTTTTGAAGATTACAATACGAGTCCCTCTTCTAACGTTTTCTTAGAGATAATAATTGTGCAAAAATGTTGTAGGGACCATATATCTACGACATGATGAACGATCTACTTGGTAATGGAATATTCACAGTAGATCGGAATAAATGGCGAGAACAAAGGAAGGTGTCGAGCCACGAGTTCTCTACGAAAGTCCTGAGAGACTTTATGCAGTAAAATCTTCAAAAAGAATGCAATAAAACTCGGGAAGATATTGTCCGAAGCAGCAGATAAAAAACAAATAATTGATATAAATGTAAGTTTCTTGTTTGCTGTAGTAACAATCACCCGTTGATCATTGCCACTTTAGAGATAAGCATAAGTGCATGCATCACATACATGCATTTACTGTAATATTAATGTGTATACACGACTTGTTCATGAAAACAACGACAGATTCTATTTTTAAAGTTGGTTTTGGTATTGATCTTGACATCATGAGTGGAACAAATGAAGAAGGTCTTAGATTTAGTCGTGCATTCGATGATGCAAACACGTTAACAATTGAAAGATTTATTGATAAATCATGGAAGATCAAGAAGTTTCTGAATATTGGATCCGAAGCAAAGTTAAAGAAAAATGTCGAAGTGATTGATGAGTTTGTTTATAAGGTGATCCAGATGAAGATTGAACAAATGCACAAGTCAGAGGATGAGTTTTCGGTAAGCTTAGGTTTTATTAAACTCCCATATACAAATTGAAGTACGACAGTTGATATTATCATTTTTCTTCGATTAACCAAGCACTAATTTTTGGAACTTGCAGTTGAAGAAAGAAGACATCTTATCGAGGTTTGTTCAGATCAATGATAATGATCCAAAGTACCTACGGGATATAATACTAAACTACGTGCTTGCTGGAAAAGATCCTATAGCGATTTCTTTGTCTTGGTTGATTTACATGCTTTGCAAACATCCTGAAATGCAAGATAAGGTTGCAAAAGAAATCAAGGAAGCAACAAATGTGAGCGAAGAGATCACAAATGTTGAGGATTTTGTGGCTCTTGTGAACGCGGCTGCACTTGACAAGATGCAGTATCTTCATGCAGCTTTGACAGAAACTATCAGACTCTATCCCGCGTTACCAGCGGTATGCAAACTTTTTTCAGCAATTGTGATATTCATCGTTTTTTAGAATGTTAAATCTTGGAGGAATGGTGTTGAGTCGACTTGTCCAGCGTTCTTGGGCCGGTTTTGTAAAGAATTGATGTTCTCAAGTATAACAAACCATATTAGTACATTAATTATCTAATTACTTAACTCATTAGGAGTATGCATTCGCTTTTGTTTCAACTAGATTCCGCTTTTCCATAAATTATAAGGAAGGTTTCTGGACTCGAATACACATTAGTCAGAGTTTTACATATCTGTCCCAATTGACTTGATAAACTAGTTTTGCCTGATAAAGATGAAATGTGTCAAAAAAAAACTTCTTCATACTTGTTCAAATTAAATCAAAATATTAACCGATTTGATCAGGAATATCAACTGCAAAATTAAAGGAATATCTAATGTTAGTTGAATTTAAAATTTCCTAATAATATTGCAGGATTCAAAGCATTGTTTTTCAGATGATGTTCTACCAGATGGTTTCAGTTTAAAGAAAGGGGATATGGTATGTTACATGCCATATGCAATGGGAAGGATGACGTTCATATGGGGTGACGATGCACTTGAGTTTAAACCAGAAAGATGGCTCAATAACAATGGTTGTTTCCATCAAGCAAGCCCCTTCAAATTTACAGCTTTTCAGGTTAGTATGATATCAATTCATGTCCAAAACGCTACAAGGTATAATTTAGCATAACTTGTCTTTGTTATGTTAGTTTTTTTGTTACGGATATAATAGGCCAAGTGTTACTTGTTACCGTGGGGGCATTGTCAATTCAAGAGAATCCTACAACTTTTGCTTTATTTTTTGGGCTAGCTCCAAACCCCACTAACTAAGCAACTCTATTTGGCGGATGTAACAAAGGTCAAAACATGAGCGAGATCGAGCTTTGATCTCCACAAATGCAGAGTGGTTGCACCTTTTTCTATTAAAAATATGATCATTCATCACCTCCCATAAATCAGATAACTTGTTACCAAAAAATTTCTTATTACATTGACTAAAATAAGTCAAGTACCACTATCAAAGGGATATCTAACCCGTAATACTTTCTCATTTTAGTAATCTAATTAACTTAACTATCATTTGGTTTGTCATATACAGGCTGGACCACGTACTTGTCTGGGTCGAGATTTCGCATACAGGCAGATGAAGATCTTAGCGTCTATTGTGTTAGGTTGCTTCATGTTCAAGTTGAGTGATGAAAAGAATGTTCCAAGGTACAGAATGTCGATTAATCTTCACATCGACGGTCAACTACAAGTCAATGTTTTCAATAGATTGGTGTTACACAATCCACAAACATAAAATTTCACTTTACGTATATGCATGCTCAACAAAACATAGCATGTGCTCATATCGAGCATATCGGTATTCAATAAAAATGTAACGTTGTGGACTTACATTTACATATCAAGTTGATTTATTTCACTACAAGGTGTTGTTATGATTCATTATAGTTGGGTTGGCGATTTTGTGAAAACTATTTAAGACACCAAGATTTACTGCATATTAGAGGGTGTACCCTGTTGTCCCAGTAGGATCAAAGAAACATGAAACGTATGTAATAATCTTTGTTTTATTGAATCTAATCGTTATTCCATTTACAAACGTACATATGCTATATATACATTATGAAACGGTGCCAATTGGTGGTTATACCGTTTGAGACTAACGGTTATAATGTTTGACTTTTCATTTGTCAACCATGCCGTTTCATCTATATCTATTTACATAATAATCCTTCTAATTACATACTAATTATAATCATGTCCTATAAGTCTTTGTTGTTAACTATGTCAATGGTTAACTTCCAACATTCTCCCCCTTAAGCATTGACGTAGTTAATCTTCAACTTTGATCTTGTCTTTATTTTCTTCCTTTGAGCTTTGTATCTCTTTTCATCTTTTGCTTGATTTTTTGAACCAATCTTGAGGTAATAGTGCTCCAAAAGCGTTTCTTAAATTTAGGCTCTCTTCCTTTCTCATAAGTATCATTTTCTTTGACTTGTTGATCTTCCATGCTTGGTTCTTCATAATCTTCTTTTGTTTCATGCTCTTGATCATCAATTCCTTCATCTTTATCTAGTACAAATTTTCCCAATTTTGAGAGTTCATCATTGTAGAATTTTTCAAACCAATTGCTTTCGTTCGTTATCGTATCCTTGCTAGCTTTTCTTTGAGTATTGTTAAAGCTTGTGGATGCCATTAATAGTTGTGGTTCCAAATCTTCTTCCACAAGGTTTGATACTTCTTGTCTTTGTTGCCTTTGAGATCTTTGTCGACAGTTTGAGGCATAATGTCCAATCTTGTTGCAATTATAACATCTTACTTCACTTCTATTCCTTGGAAATTTTTCTTGATCTTGAGGGAATCTCTTTTCTTCATTAAATGTATCTTCCGAGTGATTCTCGTTTCTTCCATGTTGTCTAACATTGTCATAACCTCGCTTGTGTGGTGGAACATATCTTCCTCTTCCTTGATTGTCATAGTGATGTCTTCGACCATTATTGTTGTCATGTCTTGTAAATAATAGTTTATCTTGATGATCGACGATCTTTCCTTTCTTAACCTTTATCCTTTCTTCGAAGGTCTTTAATCTTCCAATAGCTTCGTCTAGAGTCAATATATCTAGATCGGAGTATTGCTCAATTGATGCGACAATTTGAATGAACCTCTCGGGTACGGAATTTAGCAGTTTTCGTACACGGGTTGATTCATCAAGTGTTGATCCTAGACTTGTCATCTTTGATGTAATACTTGTCATTTTCGCGGTGAATGAATCAATAGTTTCATCTTCCTCCATTTGTAGCATCTCAAATTCGGATTTGAGAGTTTGTAATTTTGCCTTTTGTACTCGATCTACTCCAATATTTCGAGTCTTCAATGTATCCCAAGCTTCTTTTGCATTTTTGCTATTTGCTACTTGCAATATCATATCTTCGGGTAATCCTTGAAATAGATACCCAATTGCGGTCTTATCTCGCTTTTCATCAACTTGAGTTTTAGCGGTGGATTCGACCATTTCCCATAGACCATTTGCTTGTAAAATGATCTTCATTCTTATTGACCATATCGTATAGTTTTTTGTTGTCAACAAGGGACATTGAAAATAGTGTGTTGATCCTATTCCCTTATTGTTATTCGAACTATCCCCATCTTCTTTTCCCATAATTATTTTATAAACAATGTCTAACACAAGTTTATTTTTAAATCATATAAAATAAAAATTTTAATCACAATTTAAAAAACTTTTGTAAAAGCAAGACTCTAAATTTTCAACAAAACAATACGTAAAAAAACAATACGTAGAATAAATGTTTTGTTTCAAAATATCTATAACTAACTTATCCCTTGGTTTCTTATTTTCTAATCTAACCTTATAAAAAACAGATAGCAAAACTCAATCAGTAAAACTTATCTCTTTCTTCACTTTACTCTTTTCGGATCTTCTTCTGTTCTCTCTTTCTTCTTTTTTTCTTTACTGATATGATCTGTGCTCCTCCTTTCTTCTTCAATAATCCAATAATCGGTCGATGTTCTTCTTCTTCAAAATTCAATCGACACCCAAAAACGCCCAAAACTAGGGTTCGTCACTTCTGGCAAAAACTCCGGTCAAAATTCTTTTCCTTTCTTCTTCAAGCAATGTAGGCAAAACAATCGGCCCTTCTTCTTTCTTCTATTTTTGTTCTGATTGAAACAAAAGTTTCAATTTTTTGTATACTGATCGAAAATTTTTGATGTTTCTGTGTTCGGTAACGGCGAACAAATTTTCTGATAGGCTGTATAAGCGGCGATTGAAGCGGCAATCGGAAACGGCGATTGGATAAAACGGCGATTGAATAATCGGCAATCGAAAAAACGGCAATCGGAAACGGCGATTGGATAAAACGGCGATTGAATAATCGGCAATCGAAAAAACGGCAATCGGAAACGGCGATTGAATAATCGGTATGTAATCTGATTTTGTAACTGGTGATTTGGGGTTGATACAAATCACAAAAGGCTGTGCTCTGATACCACTGTTGTCCCAGTAGGATCAAAGAAACATGAAACGTATGTAATAATCTTTGTTTTATTGAATCTAATCGTTATTCCATTTACAAACGTACATATGCTATATATACATTATGAAACGGTGCCAATTGGTGGTTATACCGTTTCAGACTAACGGTTATAATGTTTGACTTTTCATTTGTCAACCATGCCGTTTCATCTATATCTATTTACATAATAATCCTTCTAATTACATACTAATTATAATCATGTCCTATAAGTCTTTGTTGTTAACTATGTCAATGGTTAACTTCCAACATACCCATAGTACCACAACCCTACAGATTCGAAACAAATTGTTTGTACGACCACATAATAACTTTTTAGTCTTATAGTCTAGTCGATCATTTCAATCATGCTCGTTCGTGTTCATGATAACTTTTTATCATGGTTTTAATTTAAAAGGCGTCATGACGGCGCTAAGGCGTGAGGTGTGGCGAGTTTTTTTTTTTATTCAACTCCGATAATTATTACTAGTATTATTTTTTTAATGCAGGATATTAACCTTATTCTATATGTACAACGCTTTTTGTAAACTCGATATATATGAAATATGATATAAATATTTCATACTTTGTGCCACATTATGCCACGCCTTAAAAACACAAAAACTTTGCCTTAACCGCTAAGGCGTGAGACTTGATCGTACCGACACAAGATACAAAAGATATGTTGTTACCTGCAATCTATCTAAACAAAGAGATCCAAGAGGTCAAACGCTAACTCAGACACAGTGCTTACACACACGAAAAAAGTGTGGAATTTAATAGCATGACATGCACATATTAAACATATAATATCATCAAGCACGCAACGGAAGACTAAGAATCAATACTTGTAATTAATTAACCAAAAATTAAAGAAAGCGTACCTTTTAGCAACTCCTAGAAAATTCAAGTTCAAGAATCAAGAACCCTAAAAATTAGGGTTTATAAAATTCGATTACACCTTAATTGAATTGGGAAAAAAACACAAACACAAGTGGTGTTTGTCCTATGTTCTTGTACACACGTATTAGTAACGAATTGATGTGAATGCTAGGTTCAAGGATCACAATAACCAAACTAAACACTTTAGATTGAACAAAACAAATCGAATACCCTTTGTGAAGGGATATACGATCGGCCAAGCTCACAAGAGGGGAAAAGAGAAGAAGTTAGGGTTAGTTAAGTGAACCAAACAAAGCCTTGTATTTATACTTATGTAATCTTGGAGTCCAAGTTAGGGTTGGATTGGGTATCCTATACCCTCAACCGATCGGCACCCTTAATCCATAAGGTTTCAGATCCTTCTTGACTTCTATTTTCATCTCTAGTCCCTTAAGTTGATATTTAACGACTATTAGTCAATTACCGTTAAGTACTAACATCTGTTAGTCGTTATTGTGAATTATTAATTAAATATAACATTTATATATTAATTATTAAACATTGATTCTCATACGTAAAGTGTGCAATCCCATTGTCTCGTGTTCGAATCCGGTCATACGTATATTAATTATATCCACAAACTTAACAGCTCCCACTTGGATATATCTTAATATAGGTAATGACATTGGTTAGCGTCTAGCAAACATGCCAATGCCCCCAGAACGACCCTGAGTCTGGTTTCCTGAAAAACCTTTTAATGATTCATCATTGTACTTATCCTATTGTTACTAATACCATGTTAACTATGAATATGGATCAAAGTTATTTCATAAGTTAACTATTCTGTTTCTCGTTATATCTGATTGAACAAGATTACCAAATTATCTGAACGTATTCCAGATAGATCTTGGGCATGGCCATGCAAATATATTGTCAACCCTACGAGAGGCCCAACAGTATTAAACTTCAAAACAAATTCGAATGAACAAATTCTCTCTTGACTACAAACAAAACTTATGAATTTCACAACACTTCTGAAACCAGCCCTTATTACTACCAGTTACAGATAGCGTTAGTCTATTTTACAGAAAATGTGCTACACCCATGACAGTTTTCTGGTATCTCAAGTTTGAGGATAAATATTCATGATTTACTTAATGACAAAACCCATAAAGTACAATCATGCAGTTGGGATCTGTCCTATATTCAATTCATTGAATATCATGTGAATTTGGCATGTCCACGCATCAATATACTCAAGTATATTCTACCAAAATTCAGATTTGTCTTAATTCAATAATATTCCCATATCATTGATTGATAACGGACTATTTAGAATAACTCAAGTTATTCATGGATTAAACATGCAAATATAGGATATAATATTAAGAAAATGAAAAATAAACATAACTAATACTTTATTTCATTAAAATAATAATTGTTCAAAACATCCTTTATCCAAATACATAACCACATATTTACATGAACCTACTAGCTAAACGAAGTCCAATGCCATTGGCATGTTGAGTAAGCTTTTGCTTAGGTAAAGCCTTCGTGAAGGGATCAGCTAGATTGTCATCTGTGTGAACTTTGAGTAGATTGATTTCACCTATTTTAACTTGTTCTCGAACATAGTGATATCGTCGAGGAAAATGTATGGCGCCCTTCATGACTCCAGGTTCATTGGCGAATGTAATTGCAGCAGAATTGTCGTAATACATATTTATAGGCAATTCAATTGAAGGCATAACTCCTAGCCCTGAGATGAATTTCCTAATCCAAACAGCTTCCATCACAGCTTCTGAAGCAGCTATGTACTCAGCTTCTGTTGCAGACATCGCAATTGTACTCTGCTTCTTGCTCTTCCAGTCTACTACTCCTCCATTGACTATAAAGACATATCCCGTCTGAGACTTCGTATCATCTTTATCAGTTTACCAGGATGCATCGCAGAAACCTGTAACATCAAGTTCTGTATCTGGATTTCCCCATACACTAGAAACATATCTCGAGTAGCCCTTAAGTACTTGAGAATGTTCTTAACAGCATGCCAGTGAAGTTCACCTGGGTAACGTTGATATCGACTGGTGATATTTTGTGCAAATGCCACATCTGGCCTTGTGCATCTTACTGCATACATAATAGACCCTACAACCGAAGCATAAGGAACTCTACTCATGTGTGCCACCTCTGCAGGTGTTGAAGCACACAGTTTGCTACTTAAGCCATGTTCTACTTGCATTGGCAAATATCCCTTCTTGGAATTTTGCATCCTGAATCTATTCAAGATTTTATCAATGTAAGCACTTTGACTTAATCCAATTAACCGCTTAGATCTATCTCTGTAGATCTTGATTCCTAGGATGTATGCTGCTTCTCCTAAATCCTTCATGGATAAACACCTTCCAAGATAAGACTTAACATCTTGTAAACTTGGAATATCTTTTCCCATAATCAATATGTCATCGACATACAAGATATGGAAAGTAACATTACTCCCACTAGCCTTATGGTATACACATGGCTCATCAAGATTCTGAATGAAACCAAACTTCTTGATTTCCTCGTCAAATCTCTTACTCCATTGCCTTGATGCTTGCTTCAATCCATAAATGGATCTTTGAAGTTTGCATATACGCTTTGGAAATTCTGGATTCACAAACCCCTCAGGCTGGGCCATATAGATATCCTCATCTAGGCAACCATTTAAGAATGGTTTTGACATCCATTTGCCAAATCTCATAGTCATAGTACGCTGCTATAGCTATGAGAATCCTAATAGCTCTAATGTCTGCTACAGGAGAAAAGGTCTCCTCGTAGTCAACCCCATAGGTTTGAGTAAAGCCTTTTGTTGGTCCATGAAATTTGAGTAAATAAATAACAGTTTCATTAATAATGATAACAAATGTTACAAGATTACTCAAAATACAATTGACTACATGATAACATCTTCAGCTTCTTCAAGGGGATAATTCCGGTAAACTATCCCATTTGGGTAACAAATAAACTCTCATTGATCTAAGCTATGCTTGTGATTCAATGAGAGGATGATCCTATCAACTAATACATTTTATACTTTTCAAAAAAAAAAAAAAAAAAAAAAAAAAAAAAAAAAAAAAAAAAAAACCCTAATACATTTTGTATTCTTTTGTTTCTTTAGGATACATACTATCTCTATTACAATGCATACATATATATAGGTAAATAAGACAAGTGGGTTGGTGTGAGTTGTCATCCACTAAGTGGTCCCTCTTCATCTTCCTCTTTTGGAAAAGCACCAACATTGATTACTTTGTCGGACTTCCTTTTTGGAAGTTCCCGCCCATATATTTCAGTTTGCTTGTAGAGATAACGTCTTCAGGATCACTGAGATATTTGTCAAATCTCAGTGATACTGGTGTTGTTTGTAGCTCATATACTTCACTCACTGACACTGTATCAGTAAGTAAAGTGTTTCTTCAACAACGAGCTTTTTACAACACTCATTGATTTCTTTATCAGTGAGTAACCCACTATTTTATTTAGTGAGTTAGGCTATTTTATGTTCAAATCCTTGTCAGGGTAATTGGGTCAATTTTTGACCCAACACCTTTAGCTACCAGACGAGCGTTATAGGTGTGTACCTTGCCAGCCATGTCAGTTTTCTTCTTGAAGAGCCACTTGCTTCCAACGACATTAGCGCTAGGAGGAAGGTATACTTCAATCCATACATCATTATCTTTCATGGATTGCATCACCCCATTCATTGTTGCTTGCCATTTGTCCTTTTCAGGATCAGCCATGGCAGCCTTATAGTTAGCAGGTTCTCTAAGATCCCCTAACATATTTTTCTTAACTTCTACATTTAAACATAGACGTTCAGGAGCACGTGTAGTCCTTACAGACCTATGAATGGGAATAACTTCAGGTGGAGGACCCAGACTTTCAGGTTCCACTTGAAGTTGGCTAGTGTTTTCAGAAGGTGATGTATCTTCTTGATCATCTTCCAGATCATAAACTCTCCCACTGAATTCTTGAGATATAAGATCCCTTTCAAGGAAATCTCCATACCTAGCTACAATAACTTTGTTTTCAGGTGGGAAGTAAAAGTAGTAACCCATCGTTTCCTTTGGGTATCCTACGAAGATACACTTAACAGATCTCTATTGGAGTTTATCTGGTGAGTCACGTTTAACAAAAGCCTCACAACCCCAGACCTTTAAGTAAGACAAGTTGGGAGCTTTTCCATGCTATATCTCATATGGTTTCTTATCAACCTTCTTGGTTGGAACCATATTTAGAATGCGAACAGTAGTTTCTAAAGCATATTCCCAAAAGGATAAGGAAAGAGTTGTAAGATTAAACATTGATCGTACCATATCTAGCATTGTATGTTTCATTCTCTTAGATACACCATTTTATTGTGGTGTATATGGAGATGTGAGCTGCTGGACAATACCATACTCAGCAAGATAATCTTTAAACTCTTGGCTAATATATTCACCACCTCTATCGGATCGAAGAACCTTAATCTTCTTTCCTAGTTGCAATTCTACTGCATTCTTAAAAACCTTAAATGTTTCAAACACTTCATGTTTATGTTTAAGTAAATAAACAAAACCATGACGACTGAAATCATCTGTAAAGGTTAAGAAGTAGCTAGCACCTTTCCTTGGCACCTGATGTCAAAGTGGTCCACATACATCTGTATGTATCAAACCAAGTAGATCTGAAGCCCTTTCCATTTGATGTAAAAAAGGTTTTCTTGTCATCTTCTCAGATATGCAAGATTCACACTTATCAAATGATTCATCATTGATACGTTTTAAAAGCCCATCGTGTTGCAACTTTTCCATGCGTTTCTTGCCTATGTGAGCGTCGACAATGGCAAAGATAAGTAGAGTCCAAGTTTGTCTTGATTCTCTTATTGATGATAAACACAGAATTATTTCCATTGGATACATGATCATTCATGTCAATTTAAAACACACAATTCACAGTAATTGCATTAAAATAAAATAAAAACATTATTTAAAGAAACAGAAATTCCATTACTAGTAAATGTGTGAATAAAACCAAGATCCAATAACAAAGAAACTGAAACAACACCTCTAATTATAGAAGGTGCGTAATGATAATTGTTTAATACTAGTACTAAGCCCGGAGGCAAAACAAAATCAAACGTTCCTATGGCTTCAACAGCTGCATGTGCTCCATTTCCCACGTGCATGTATTGCTCCCCATAGGCTAACTTCCTTGCTCCTCTAAGTCAATGTAGTGTATTACAAATATTAATACCACATCCAATGTCATACACCCAGGAAAATATTTTATGAGGAAAAGAAAATAATTCAATCATGAAGTTACCTGAAGTGCTGGCGACATGCCCAACATTCTTCATTTTCTTCACTCGCAACTCTTCAAGGTAGAGAGGATATTTCCTCTTCCAGTTTCCTACCTCGCTGCAGTGGTGGCAAGCCTGATCCTTCTTAGGATTCTCTTTTTTAATGGGAGGGTTCTTCCTAGGCTCAGGTTGGTAAGCCATAACCTGCTTACCCATAGCTTTGACTTTACCCTTTTCCATTGTTCGCTTGTGGTTTTGGCTTATGAATCCTACCACCTTGAATAGCAAGTACCTGAGGTGTAGGAGCCTTTTTTGGTAATCCCTTTTTATAGTTAATGAGCATTGCATGTAACTCACTAATTGTCTTCCCCGTGCAATGCATGTTGAAATTACGCACAAAACCACCAAACTCCTTATTAAGGGATCTGTTGATTAGGCTAATACTTACATCTTGCGGGTAATGATATTAGAGCTGCTCAAGGTGGTCCATGTAACCTTTCATTTCTAAAACATGAGCATAAACGGATTTACCGTCCTCCTGTTTGCAACTGTGTAGAGCATTAATCAAATCATACAATTCTACAGTTGATGGTTTCTCAAACATACGTCTGAGTTCATTGAGCATATCATAGGGAGAAGACACTTCAAATTGCTTTTGCAATTGAGGAATCATGCTCCCAAGCATTAGACACGCTACTTCATTGTGTATATCATACTCAAGGTGTGACTCAACAGATAAACTCTAACAGAGAGAAAACCCTAAACCGATTCTCTCCATGGCGAAAAAGAAGAAAAAAAAGAAAAAGCGATCCCGTGCAATTCAAATTCTTTTAATCGATAATTATGCAATATAATATGTTCGCTTTTTCTTTCTTGCATGTGATGGGAACTATTTTTTAATCAATAGTGGGGCGGTTGCTAACTGATTCCAAGGATTTCTTTTGTTTAATCAATTCACGTGGGGCGGTTGTTTTTATAACTTTTCCCATGTTCTATTGTTTAATCGAATAAATCCTATTGATTAAGCATAGTTTCTTTTATTTAATCTTTTTTCATGAGAATCCATGCAAGTTTTTGTATCGTTCTTGTGGGTTTATGACCGCCGATTGGTGTTGTGTTTCACGTTTAATATTAAAAGGTACTGGTCGGTTGGTGTTTTGGTGTTGTACTTAACGATTAATAACCCTCTAGGGTTTGGCTTTTCAATCGTTGCTAGTTAACCCTTTTCAGGGTTTTGCTCGATCGCTGAATGTTCTATCAGAGGTTCGTTGATGTAAGTGGGGTTTGGAGAGAGTGGTAAGTCAAGTTCTTAGGGATCTTGTTCAAAACCCTAACCATCATACACCTGTGTTTCATCGTTTTATTATTAGGTTTATGATCAGATTCTGGCCGGTCTATGCGTTTTCATATTTATAACAGATCTGTGATCGGTGATCGGATATGTTTAGTATACCAGACCTGGTAGAATTCTTTCGGTTCATTATTGTTTGGGATACTAAACGTGAATATTGGAAGTTAAGGTTTATTTTACCTTATTATCGTTAGGGTGCTGTTACGTGTTTTACCCTATTATTGTTTGTGTTCTGCCATGCACCGGTTCTGCTGGGTTTGATCGTCCTTGCTGGTAATTAGGGTTTTCAGCCCTAGTTTATTACTGCTACTGTAGGTCTGTGCTGGAGTTTGGTTGGTTCGATGGTCATGGAAGTTAGGGTTTTGGGTCTGCTTTAGACCTGCTGTTTTTTAAAACCCTATTATGGTTGCCTTTTTGTGGGCATGATGTGTTGCTGCTACTTTGGATCTGCCTGAGGATCGTATATGTTGGTGGCTGTAAGTTGGGGTTTCTCAACCCTATCATTCGTCTATGATTGATCAAAATACACTGGTTTACATTCCTAGCTAGAGTTTACTCCGTTAAATTTGAAGCATATGAGGTATTGGATCAACTCGTAGTATTGGTTTGGTTTTGGAAGTTTGATGTAGTTGTTACATGTGGATTGGAACTGCTCTAATTCTACCATTGGATAAAGCTGCATCGATGACAAGTATGGACAACTATGACGGCTTTTGAGAATCATGTTTTATCTAGAGTATTTAATTTGTAATCTTATAGTCGTTGTAGTTTGTGTTTCATTTATTAGTTATAAGAGTGGTATGTCACTCTTATATAGTGGTTATTTGTTAGTGTCCTCTGGGACTTTGGTGTTTGTAAGTGCCCATGTAACGGGCTGAGATATGGGATCTCACCCATATCCTTTGTACTTAAACGCTTTTTGGTGTAATACATTTACCAGGTCTTTTGACCTTTTACCCAAAAAGTATATCATACTCAAGGTTCCAAGCTGCCAACTCATTAGAAGGTGAGTTAGTAGGAGGAGCAGGAGGAATAGGCTTAGTCAAATAATCGGTTCTTTTAGCCACTCACAGGACAATTCTCAGTGACCTATATAGGGCCAGTCAATTTTTCTCGATCAAACATAGATTTGAACGCAGAACTTAGTGTATTGTTATCGGGTTGAGCCATTTATACAGAAATTTTTTCAAAAGTTAGTACTTTCGATAATTCAACCTTTCAAGAAAATTAAATACCCTTGGTAAATATTCATATTAACCATATAATTTCCTTAAAACTAGGATCCAAATTGACATAGTCCCATTACATCAATTGCTCTGCTAGTAATGAAAGTATTCAACAAACAATTATTGTCAAACATTTTACAATTCCTAGATCATTATGGGATTCACATTTGCCAAACTAGTTGCAATGTAAGTATGTTTCATCTCATCTTATGCCTTGAGTTATGGATCTCACTAACTAACTCAATTAAGTTGTCTAATTTAGAAACTATAATTTATTCCAGCTACGGTCTCATGCAACGTGGAGATTTACCTTGTTGTTGCAATCTAGCTAAGATCTCACATAACATAAATTGCAACTTCAAGTGTTTCTTTAATTAGATGGCATAAACTTACATTTTAAAAGGGTACTAATTTTGATGTGTGTAATCAAAATATGTACGAAGAAGCATGCACACATCTTCGTATCATAGGTTTAATCAAAACTTTACTCATTAGTTTTCTTTCACTAAGATTAAATCAACAAAGTTTTAGTCAAGGTATTGGATAAACCAATCAAATAATTACTTTCAACTATCACCCACTATATCGTACTATTGCATGAGTCAAAAGACCCAACTATCACCCACTATATCGTACTATTTAACTTTTAAAAACAAATCAAATTCCACCATTGTTTAGTCCGATTTATTTTTCTATTCAAAAACTACCCATTTGCTTACAACTTGTCAAACAATAAATAAACAAATAAGCAAATAATAAAAAATAACCGATTAAAAAATGAACATGCTAAAATAAATCAACTAACATGTATATATTGATCTAAGACTCCCGTTGGTTTTCGAGCGAGGTACCAAATGGACCACATACACCAATAATTGGTAGCGTAAGTCCTACGATAAATATATACAAAAAGACACATAGTTGATAAAATAAAACGATATACATGGGGTCTTCCCCAATTTTAGGTCTTCCCTAATATTATAATTAATTAACTTTTTTTTTTTTTTTAAACATAATTAATTAACTTATTAGTAAATTAATCATGTCATACATTTAATTTCTAATAAACCCTAATTAATTAATACTACATAGACCAAATAAAATAAACTCAAATTAACTATAGATTACAAACAAAGACAATACTAATTCATTGACTTTTCATCGGAAAAAAATATCATTAATACGACTCAATGTTCGACAGAGACGGAACTTGACAAATTTTATTTGAGGGGCCAAACTGTAATGCATTGATTTTAAAGGAGCCATGTTACATATCCATTAAACATTTGTCCCCGGTATGTTCTATAATGAAATGAACAAGCAAATAATATAAATCATGTGGAGTAACACTATAAAAGCCTTAAATCCAGTTAGCTTATACACACCTTGCCAAAATTTTCAAATTTTGTCTCATAACGAAAAGGTGAAAGCACTCTGTAACTTTTGTACTTTGTAGCAAGTTCGGTCATGTAATCATGCAACCTGTGGAAATTAAGTAAATGGTGCAACATGGTTGCTGCAATAGGATGATGCTTCTTCTTATGTTGTTGTTGATTGTAGGCATAGTAACAAACAAGAACAATTGATATGAATGTTATTATTAGTATGGCTAGAGGGTTTGAGAGAATATCCATGGAAGTCCACATTGCAAGAGGTGAGAGACGTGATTGTGATATGAATGTGTTTTGGTCTTTTGATATATCGAGGTACCGGTGGTGATGAGGACATACATACTATTTTAAGTAATATGAAGAAAACATATAGTAAACTACAATACTACATAGGTCATCTGTGTGACTGTGTGGTATGTATGAATATACGGATTTTGTCCCCGACCTTTTGAAATTACACATATAGTTCTTGCGACTTCCAAACTTGCAACACTGATGGTCCTTGAGTCTGTTAATGTTTAAACTCAACCCACCTAAGGGTCTTTAACCTAGCGGTATTGATCCGTGAGAAAGTTAAGGCCCCAACCAAGTGGTTGTGGTTTAAATCTTGTCACGAACAATTGCGTAAGGTTGATGCGTTTTTGTGAAATTACTATATACTAGGGGTGTGCCTTTTTAAGAAAAATTTAAACTCAACGCAACTCTTTCAACATTATGAATATGGCCATTTTACTTTTTTTTTTTCTCAAAGTCACGCTTTCATTTTTAATAACGTTATTGTTAATTTCTTGTAGTCTCCCAACATAAATAAAAGGGTGTGTTTGGTTCATGGGTATGGGAATGAAGGAATGAATTTCATTCCTAATAAATTGTTTGGTTAGTAGGTTTTATTTTGACATATCAGTATGAAACCCATAAAACTCGACATACACTAAACCCAATAAGAGTGATGAGTTTACACGTACCCGTTACAATACTCATAGTGATTCTCTTGACATACCAAACACCCCCTTAAATTCTTATAAGTTCATTTAGGATATTTTCATAACGCTGTTACATGCTCATCTATCCATTTCCTACATTTTCGAGCTTCAGGTTGTTCACCACCCTTAGCTTCGTTTCAAAGCTAGATAAGACGGACTAAGCCCAAAATTTTGGGGCATGTCCAAAATTTTGCATCTTGCAGTGTGATTTGAAAAGTGTTGATGTTGATAATATATATTCACCTTTCACTAAAAAGACGAACTAAACCCAATTGTAAAAACGGGCCAAAGCCCGTTACATTTAGTACTTTTTTATCTCAAAGCTTACTCTCTTTTCTCACGGAAAAGAAAAGTAAATGATGAAAATCAAATTTTTTGCGATCTCAAGAAATTTATAAAAGTGAAGTTCATTATAAAAATATGAGTAAATTACACCGTTCGTCCTTGTGGTTTGCGTTGACCGCAACCTTTCGTCATTTGACCCAAAAAAAATGCACTGTTAGTCCCTAAGTGCGAAACGTTATCCGCCGTTCGTCCCTCCCTCTAACAGCCTTTACTAACACTTGTTAATTGCCAACACATGATACTCATGTGAGGGTATTTTTGTCATTTCACACTTCATCTTCTTCCTTCATATATCTTCGTCTCAAACAATCACCGCCCGCCACCACCTTCTTGTATTCACCGTTATAATCTTTGTAAAAAAAACAAAAACAAAGATCAGAAACCAAAAAATCCCAATATCCTCTTTCATTACCTCACATCAACACAATTCATAATCAACATCTTCTAATTCCATCATATTTTAAAACAATTCCACCAAAACAAAAATATACATGTTGCAACTAATCAATGTACTAAAAAAGAAAAAGAAACCATTTCATTTAAAGAGAAAATTGAATCTATACATCCATTAATCTATATAATTTCCAACAAAATCATTTCTATTCCCGATCTTCAAAAGTGATAACTAAAAATCTAATACACAAACCAATTTTCTATAAAGATATCCCGCTCGTTATGTTAATTCGAATTTTGAATTTGAAAGTTCAAACGGTTTTAAATACCATACCATTCTTGGCTATTTTTCACACACTTGTATATCAAACTTCAAATATTTTTTACACATTTGAAATGAATAATCGTTGGTCTAAAGAAGAAGAAAAGTTGCTAGCTGAACTTTGGGTTGCAGTTTCCCAAGACCCAAGCTTCAACAATGAAAACTCCTTTTGGAACCAGGTTGTAGACATGTTCAACAATCTGTCTAACGGTGACAATCGTAACAGAAAGACGGTCACGGGTAAATGGACAAGACTTAGCAGTGAATGTCAAAAATTCAACGCTATTTACAAACATTTGCAGCGTACAGGCGGGGAGAATGACGGTGAGATTCTCAACAATGCAAAGACAATTTTTGAACAACGATTTGGGGGGAGAAGCTTCGAATACGTTCACGTGTGGGAGGTTTTGAGAAATGTTTAACAGTGTTGTATGATTTGTTATCCGTATCATGTTTATCTTTTCCCGTATCCTTTTTAATATATTGTACCATTAGTTTACGTTTGAATTTGAATAATACTCGTATGTGTTTTAATATATTGTATTGTATTTTTATTTTAATGAAATGATTTTAGTTTATTTGGGTATTTGAATAAAAGAAATAAAAATAGATAGTGGTGGGGCCTAAATGAGTAAGTTGTGGTATGTTATAGGAAGGGGGATTGTAAGTTGTGGTATGTCATGGTGACGTGGCCCCGTGGGGCCCGAATGAGGAGTTTTACCTATGTCATGACACCTTCTGGTCTAAGAAAGAAGTAGGAGAGAGAGAGGATGAGAGGAAGCAGGACATTATAAAAAAAACAAGGGGAATGACGAAAATACCCTCATGTGAGTATCATGTGTTGGAAGTTAACGAGTGTTAGTGAGGGTCGTTAGAGGGAAGGACGAACGATGGATAACGTTTCGCACTTAGGGACTAACGGCGCATTTTTTTCGGTTAAAGGACGAAAGCAAATCACGACAAATGGTGTAATTTACTCTAAAAATATCTATCTTCTTCTATCCTAATACTAATACTAGCAGGGTACCCGCGCAATGCGGCGGCGGGTACCCTGTCACTAAATTTGTGGCGAGCAAATATTTTTCATTTATATGTTTTTTTTTCTAACTGTAACATTAGTAATCAACGTTTTTTTGTTGTTCAAAGGGACTACATAATTTATATAAAGTTAAGCTTTATGGATAGGGGTGTTCAAAAAATATGTGAAACAGAAAAATCGAGCCGACCTGCTCAATCTGAAACCACAAAAAACGATCATTAATAAACCGAAACCAAGCTTATGGTTTTTAACATTCAGACACCCTTATAGAAACCCGAGCCTAAATCAACAACCACGAACCTAAGGGATACAAAGAGTTAAGAAAAGTTTGTAATCGTAGTTACTTATTGTAATCTTTTATTAAATAACTTAAGAGATAGAAACAATTAATATTAATTCATTGACGTTTTTCTTCTACACTTTTAAAGAAATGATTACAATTTTAATATTAGCTTAACATTATTGTACAAATAGCATGTATAATTGTAATCTCAAAATTTAAAAACTTTTTTTATTCATGCATTATAAAAGAGTAAGATAGCCAAGTACATGTGCCTAGTGACAATCGTTTATGGTATTTATAATTTTCTGCTTGCGATGATATTTGTTAGGGGCCGCTTTATCTTGAATCCTAGTGTAATATTTGCGTGTGAGAGTTTTTTTTCTCTTATTTATAATTTTAGAGGGAAGATTAATCGAGATAAATAATCTTGAAACATCATAGATAAAATATCTTTGTGTGTAGTTAGATACAAATAGCCTAGCGGCAACCGGTATCTAGTTTTTTAAAAAGATTTAGAAATAATTTTCTTTGAACAAATTGTATTTGTTAACATTAAGGACTCCTTTTCAAAGAACCATTTCTCTAAAGGCATACTTGCATAGCAACAGGATGTATAGTTTTTCAATTTCTATCATTAATATACACGAATGTTACAAGTTAATAGCCGTTCAATGTTCAATTTTTTAGCAAATTAATAAAATGGTGGTTACAAGTTTAATGGGTTACTTTTATTTGTGAGTATAATGCAAGCTATTCATTTAAAACATCATCAAAAATAAAATATTGAACGTATATTTGAAGATGAATATTTGAAAAGAAAATTCAATCTTAAAATTCATGAACGTATGGTTTCGATTCACGCTTGTCTACAAACGTGGTACAGTTACATCAAACAAACACAAATAATTTAGCCCGAAATTAACAAAAAAATTTATCATCAAATTGAGCCCAAAAGTAAACTTAATCCAAAAGATACAAGGCTTATTACCAAACTTGGCCCACAACCTCAAACTCTAACCTAAGGAGATATAAGGCTTATTACCCTAATATTATCACTCACACAAAAACCACGCCTACACAAAAATGCAGTCAACATTCATATCACCTCATCCTTTTTCTTGTTATCTTTCGTTACAAACGAAACACAAGCCAAAAGCACCCTTTTATTACTTTTTTTATACCGAAGCTAAACCAAGAAAAAACCACAGCTCATTTGGATCTTGTTGTTGTTGATGGTTTCGGATTAAAGAACCATGAAATCGGATTTCGTCTTTGTTGTATTTCGAACCCAGGTAGGTGCTAAAGATCAGAGTGGTTCGACTTCAAGATCGTATAAGGGTCTCGGGTAGTTTTGTTTTGTTTTTTTTTTTTTTTTTTTTTTTTTTTTTTTTTTTTTTTTTTTTTTTTTTTTTTGTTTTTTTTTCAACCGAACGAAAGGAAGAATGAAACGCTTTGGTTTTGTTCTTTTTTTTATAGCTTTCGAATATTTAAAAAGAGGTTATGCTTCGAAAAAGATCTATGATGAATTTCTCTTAACCGTTTGTTTTAAGAACAAGCATGTGATTAATTAAAAGAGAAAAACTGAGATCTTGTTAGTTTTCTGTTTTCGAGTCTTGTTTGAAACTGAGATGGGTTGTGGTTTTAGGATCAATTCCATAGCTGTGGTTTGATCTTTTTTGTTTTGGTTAATAGTATAATTAGATTGTACATTGTGGTTAAATAATTGTATATTTTGGTGAAGGGGTAAATTAAATTGTGTATTAATTGACCACTTTAATAGCATTAATGTTGTAAGTCTGAAAATGACACCATGCTTAAAGTGTTGTAAATCATGCTTTATTTCTTGTAAGTCTGAAAATTGGGTGCATTAAAGTGTTGTAAATCATGCTTTATTTCTTGTAAGTCTGAATTTTAAGACTTAAGAGGAGAGAGATTCATTTGTGCATTATATGTAGTATAGATAAGATGAGCACAAAGAGTACAAGCTAGCTAATGCTAGGAATTCATTTGCAAACAAGATGAGCATCCTGCGTTTTCCATTCAGTTACAGGGACCTTCAATGCAGCTTTCATTCTTTTATCTTTAGGGATTCCACCATTACTGTGATCTATACATAACTCCTACCACCACCGCCGGACTTCACAACCACCAATACAAAATTGATGTCAAATCACTATAAAAAAACAACACAACTTCTTCTTCATCTTCTTTCTATCATCAACCAAACACCTCCCCTGAATATCAACGGTGGCCGCCGGCGGCATTAAGTAAGATCCTTTTAATTAATCAGATTTAATTGTATTTCACTCTTTATCTAATTTCCTTTTTAATATGTAGGTTAAAAGAATGAAATCAAGCAAAAGGGGTCATCAGGAAGATGATAATGAAAATAACCATCATTCTTCCAAAGATTGTTTTTTTTTTTTTTTTTTTTTTTTTTTTTTTTTTGAATTGTTATTGAATCAGATTGAGGGAAGAATAATAATTAGTGAATCATAAGATAGATGCAACTAGGTCCCAACATTCTGTTACTGAACAAAAAAGAAGGAGCAAGATTAATGAAAGGTACATGCTTTTATTATTTCAAATTACCTTTTTTGTATTTGGTTTTAAATTTTATGTGGTATGTCACTATTTAGCGTTGCGTTTTGTAAGTGATTATCAGATCATTGGGGAGTTTGGGATTCGTTTTATAGAACTGCTTTAATTCCAATAATCGGTAACTTCTTACACATCTTTAGTTGTTTTATTATAATATTTTGGGGTTCGAGCTAATTGGGGTACTGCCCATTAGTTATTGAAACTTTAAGAGCCTTTGTTAGTTTAGAGCGCATTTGAGAAATTTGTCCGAATATACATAGTGAATACTTATGAACTTCGATAAGCTATAATCGGGATAAACTCATAAGCCCAAAATTGTGACCTTATTAGTATTTCAAAACTCCATAAGCCCATAAACTAAATAAGCTTAAACAACACCTCCTGTAACGTACTCGAAATAGATTTAGGTGCAACATACTCGAGTGCAGGAGTATGGCAAAACAATAACACCTAAGAACATAGTTTAACAGCATACGTATTCCAGATGGTATTGATGGTTATATGTTGTATGCTATATAATGCTTCTACTACGTTTGACGTGAATGCTGCAGTGGGTCTAATTATGTTCTGCTTGCGGTCAGGGGGTAAAAGGTGGGCAGCTACGTGCGGCTCCTGGCGAGATGGAACGAGGATATTCTGTTGCTCCTTTGTTGGCCCGTGATACGGTAACAACACCTTTAAAATTTTATTGATATTGATATGTTTCAAAGCTTATTAAGATTGGATTTTTGATGATGGAGGACTTTCGATACAGTCTTGGGTATTACTTACCAAACAACGCGTGCAGAATGCAACATCAGTAGAATAATTTCAAAAGTAAGCTTTCATTAATGTCACAATATATGTGTTACTTCTTTTCCATACATCTGGAACTTTAGGATTCCATAAATGTCAAACCTTATTAGCATATTTGATGTTCTTGGAAAATGGCATTGTTGTAATTGCTGGAGATTTTTTTTGTCATATTCGTATGTAGTATGTGTTAGTGAACTTATGTGATCAAAAGGAAGACAACTGTTACGCTGCTCTAATTTGAGCTTTTTTTTTTTGGCCATTGTACATGATTCAGATATATTTTTTGGAATTTATTTGTGGATCAAAGTATTTTTTTGATTTTGCGATCGGCCTGATTCATATGACTGACTGCTTCATATGACTGAAATTGATAAAATGTAATTGTTGCATTCAACGATAAGTTGACAGTTGTAGCAACGATTTGAAATAACAGCATTAGATCTAAAATATGATAAAAGGTGTGTTGGGCTATACATACAATGGAATAGTGGTACAGTTGATTAACTCGATTGACTTCACCCTGTTTTCACAGTTGTGACCCATTACTTATAATTGCTTAATTTAGGTTGTATTTTTTTAGGGTTAAGTTTGTTAAACTAACTGATGTAAGTTAAGAAATTGTCAATTACCTTTTTCCGATTCAAATGATTGATAATCTTTATTTAGGATGTTCAAAAGCTCCATAATGCTTATCGGCTTAAAAATATACAAATAAGCATAAAAAGTAAACAATGCCAAACATCCTCTAAATGATATTTTTTTTAGATGATGAAAGTTAAGAAGGAGCTTTGATTCTTGGTAGAGTTGTTTTTGCATACATTGTTATGCAATCTGTGTATCCAGTTAAAGGGTCTAGGATTGCTTATATATGTGCTTACATATTTATCATTAAGCTGATTAGCAGATTCAGGCGTGTGGCAAAAGCTGTTTATTTGGTCTTTTTTTTTACACTGATAATATAACCTAAAATAAGCAGCTTCATAAATGCTTATGATGTTTTGTTGTGTAGATGTTATAGGAGCGTGGAATCTGTAACAACAAACAACATGATGAATAGTACTTCGTTAATACCATATTGACGTAGACGCATAATGATGACGCAAGCAGAATGATGATGTAAGCAAACATGTAATGGGTAATGGTGGTAGATGGATAATGGGTAATGGGCCAGGACATGGGTTCCAGAGAGGGGTGGTGCAAGGAGGGGGTTTGCGAATTCGGGCGCTTGCAGGTTTTTCCCGGCTTCTGAAGGTACATACGTTATTCATTCCATAAGTAGTACTATATATGGAAATATAGGGTGTTTGGGGTTGCTTATCAAAACTGCTTACCTACCCATTTTGACCCATAACTCACCCAAACCGACCATTTTGCAACCTCTATCTAAAATAGTGTTTAAAAGCACATTAGTGCTTCTTCCATTCACCTCTGTTACCGATGTAGATGGCATTGGTGGCATTTGTGCATTACTAACAAAAATACTTTCAAAGCACACTTCCAAACACCTTAACTTTGATGTCGATCAAGATCAGTTGCTTTTGCATAGGTAAGAATAATTGGTGAGAAAAATAGGTAGAGCGGGATGCTAAGATTTGCAGTTAGTGGTAGATCATGAAAGCCATTGTTGAAGATAAGAAATGACATTTTAATTTTAGGACTGATGTAGTATATAAATGATTAATTAATAGTGAAAAAATTTATGCCCATGGAAGTGACTTTAATAGTATCAATATGTATGGTTTTCGGGACTTTGATTATATTTGGTGATGCATTTCAGGGGTTCTTAGCAAAAGGAATGCCAACCAGATTGCTTTATGTTGTACTTTCTTCCTAATGTTGCTAAACTAAGAGCGGAGGGTGCAGCTCGTCTTCGGGCTCGTTGTGGCTGACGTGGAGCTCGCCAAGCTTCTCCGCTGCACCAAGGAGCTTCGCCGAGCTTCGTTTTCGTTCCCTTGCTCGTCTGCACGACGAGCTAAATGTTCTGACAAAATGTTTTTTTTTTTTTTTTTTTTTTTTTCAATTGTGTGTGTGTAATTGACTGTGTGTACACTGCTGATGATGAAGAAGAAGGCCAATGATGTATTTTTTTTTAGTTTAATTTTGTTAAAAATTTGGGCTTTGATTTTGGGCTAAGGATGCATTTTCTTTTTCTTTATTATAACACTAATAACAGTTAGACTAAAAAAAAATTGGAACCTTTATTCTTTTTTTTTTTTAAATGTTATTTTTATTATTTAAATTTTATGTATTGTATTTTTATTTTAATGAAATGAATTTAGTTTATTTAGGTATTTTAATAAAAGAAATAAAAAAAGATAGTGGTGGGGCCCAAATGAGTAAGTTGTGGTTTGTTGTTTGGGGAGGGGGGTTGTTAGTTGTGGTGACGTGGCACCCGTGAGGCCCGAATGAAGAGGAAAGGTTCCTCACTGCAACCCCTGCTCTAATCAACCATGTCCCTGCAAGCATTCACTTTTCTTTTTTATATGCCTTTTTATAGTTCCCACATGTACGACGGATTGTTGTTAATGTTATTGCTCAACAGTATTAATGGATCCTTATGACTCTTAAGCTCTAAGCTTAGAATTTGTTTAAATAAATAGAAACTACATTCATGCCTTCATCTCTTTGTCTCACAAGTGGATAATTGGTTGACTGTGTTGCAAGAAAAATGCAAATTGGACTCACATTCAAGCACTCTTGGTCATCAACCATAACCAGAAACATGACATCTAATTGTGCGCACACCTATTAGAGTGTTTTTACAAATTTTTCTCATTGATGGTAGATTTTGGACGATTGTTTTAGCAACTGTCAATGTCAATATGAGGAAATGAAGTTGCGATTTTGTATCTGTATATTGTGTATTAAGAAAAAGATATGTTTGGGGCTAAAGTGTTAGTTTTATGGACATTATTTTAGTAGTCGTATGTTATGATCGAACTCGAGATCACGGGATTGCACACATTACGTATGAGAACTAAGTATTAGTAATTAAATGTAAAATGTTATATTTGACTATTAATTATCACAAATAAATAACGGACGTTAGTATTTAATGGAAGTGACTAACGGTCGTTAAATAAAATAAGGAAAGGACTATAGTGTAAATTAGTAGCCAAGAAGGTTCCGGATCCCCTAATTAATTAAGGGCCGATCGGTTGTAGGAGTTTAGGATTCCTAATCCAACTCCAACTTGGGCTCTAAGATACTACACTATATAAACAAACCCAAGGCTCTAGTTTTTGGTTACCTTTTGTACACAAAGCTAAACCTAAAGTTTTTTTATTCTCTCCTTGCGTCTAAAACCAATCGACTTTAGTGATATATAAATATATGATATCGTACTGTATGACGTGATGATATCTATAACATGATGATGATATCTTTGACAAGATATGGACAGTACATCATTGAATTATAATATCATATAGCATGAGTATAGTACAGAATGTTTATAATATTCAATCATATGGTATAATTGAATATGTGTCGAACAGTATTCAATATTTTGTTTACAAAATAAGTTTTGGTTTTAACTTGTGATAAATAACTTGCATATTATTAGTTCGGTTTAGTGTTTGTGTACAAGAACGTGATATAATCACACTATTGATTATATCTTGGATTGAATTGCAAAACTTGGTAAGGGGCAATTCCAATAATCCTATTAACCCAATTAGGGTTCTTCATAATCTATATTGCTCAAGTTTGATTCTTGTTCGGGCTAGAATCAATAACGTATGTTCACTTTAAATATTCGGTTTAATTATTTATGTGTTATATGTATCCTAATTGCTTCCGCTATGTGTACTTTGATGTTTTGGTTTATTAATATGGTGGTCATGATATAATAATTCCAACAGTGGCATCAAGAGCCGTTATAACATGTAATTAATTACCGAAACCACATAAAAATCAAATCCTGTTTGGATTATACATGTTTATTCAATTAGGGTTTTATTTTTCCAACTCAAACCCTAATTTTTAATAAATGTCGATTTGTTTTTTTTATTTAGGGTTTGTGTTTTGGTTAATTAATTTGATTAGAAACCCTAGGTTTATAACATGTTTATGTGTAGTAAAGTGATCCTGTGCAATATGCTAATTGTTAGGTAGAACCCATGCAAACGTGCATGTTTGGCATGAGTTCTTGATTGTTTTATTTGTTGTCACATATAAGTTAATTAATAGATGTTGAATTGGGGAAGACTCCAATTAATTAAGTAATCAATTATGTGCTATGTGGTGTAAATTTGATTAGGACTTACGCAACCAAACTTGTTTGGTGTATGTGGTCCATTGGTACCATTAGCTCGAAAACCAATGAGAGTCTTAATCAAATATACACATATTAAACCTAGATTGATTATTAATAGGATATTGAATTAATATGCATGTGGCTACATGTTTTCATAATTAATTGTTAAGTTATGTGGTATTATTTAGTTGTTCTTATTTATGTTAAAACTACTTGTTTGTTTAATTGTTGAGACATGTTTAAGCAAAGGGTATTTTTTTTTAAATAAAAGTAAAACGGACTAAATAATGGTGAAACATAAGTAATAAATTATGAATCTTGCAAAGTCTTATGTGCCAATAGTGGTTCGCTTCGCACGGTAATTTGCTCACAGGCGAGACTAGCAAGATTATACTTTATTACATAATTTTTAAGACTAAAGTCATAAACTTTTAATTGATTGATGTAACTGTACAAATGGTCGAAGCGGCGGACCTAATTTGACAAACTAAAAAGTGAGTTCTAGGTTGGTTCGCATTAAATTGCAACCTTAGAGGGGCACGGTTTTAACCAGCTTCGGCGGCTGTCGTCCCTACGCTCGCCTGTGCGTCAAATTAGACTTACCAAGTACACCATTATATGTACGAAGCATCTTAAGGCAAAGTTGTAAGTTTCTCAACGCCTCATATTAAAACTTTGATGACTTAACTCTTAGCTTAAAATTGATAAAAAGGTTTTGAAAAACTTTATGATACGAAGATGTATGCATGCTTCTTCGTACATATTTTGATTGAAACATCAAAATTGATTACCCTTTTAAAAATTAAGTCTATGCCATCTAGTTAAAGAACACTTGAAGTTGTTATTTAGTCATGTGAGAGCTTGGACTAAATTTCAATGGAAAGGTAAATTGCATAATCTCATTGCTAGCAGATCAACTGATGTGATGGGATTATGGCGATTTGCAGTTTTTTATTTAAACGACTTAAATTGAGTTAAGTGAGAGCTTGAACTCAAGGCATAAGATGGGGATAAAACATGCTTATGTTGGAAATTGTTTGCCAATATAAATCCCATTGATCTAGGAATTGGAAAATTGTTTGCCAATTATTGTATGACAGATTACCTTGTTATATACTTTCATTACTAGCAGATCAACTGATGTAATGAAACTATGATAATTTGGATCCTAGTTTTCAAGAAAGTACTATGGTTATATGAATATTTCCTTGGGTATTTTTATTTTCTTGAAATTTGGTATTATCGAAAATACTAAAATTGAATTTTGTAAATTCTTTTAATGTATTAATGCAACATTAAACCGTAAACGTGGGATATTTTTTTATTAGTAAATTGATCTACACCCATAGGGGTTTTTGGCTAGAGTCAATTTTACTAAAAGGATAACCAAGTCTCCTTTCCATGAGAGAAGTGTGAGACTTAATCCTATTCCTTCTCATGAATGAGAAAGATATGCTAGGAAAATTAGAATTGTCTAAATTCTAAGAAATAACTCATAGCAAACTTTAATAGTTAAGAAAATTGCACATTTTCTGAGTTATTCAATTAGAAGCTAGACTTATTACCGCAAGATGGTAAAAGACAAACTAGTATATTTTATCTAGTTATTTTGTTTTGACCATTTAAAGGTGCTACATACCATTGTGGGGATGGTAGACCTATTTAGAAAGAAATTGCATGCCCAATTTTTTCAAGTTAATTGCATTGATGGATAGTCTATCATTTATAAAGTAGAATACATTCTTTTAGTACCTAAGTAATTGTTACGTATGGGTTTTCTCAAAGGTGTAGGAAAGTAAATAACACATTATTTGCTTTTACTGGTTATGAAACACTTACAATGTTGTCAAATCCAGTGGGAGCATTGTGTTATAATTACTGAATAGTGAATTATTGTAATGATCTATAATTCAGTGGGAGCTACAAGCTTTTTCATCTTGGTAGTAACCCATATTATCTCTAGAATGTCTTGAGAAAATTACTTTCCAATAGTAGACACTTGTGTTTTAAGGATAGTCATGTACGTTTCCTTACTAGACAATGTGGTTATATATCTACTTATTATGATTATATCTATGACACAATCATATTGATCACATAAACAAACGAGTGACGTGTTGTTTATCTGATACATGATGTTGTTCCATGCACAAGTGGGAGAAATCTTATTGTGTGCAAGGAACAACACATAGAAATATGATTTAAAGGATTCTCTTGACTGTAAGGTAAGAGACTAATGTTCTAATGTGACTTATTCACATCTAATTAATAGAACACTTGAAGTTGTAATCTACGTCATGTGAGAGCTTGGACTAGATTACAATGGAAAGGTAAATTTCATACTTTCATTACTAGCAGATCAACTGATGTAATGAAATTATGTTAATTTGCAGTTTCTAAATTAGATACTTATTAGAACAAGTGTCAATATGAAGTAATTGATTAACTTGAAATTACTAATGAAACCAAGAGATGGTGTTCATAATTACTTTAGTTAAACATGCTTATGTTTCATTGTAAAGATATAAACATGAAGTCTTTTAATTGTTACAAGACTTATAATAAAGTAAGACGTTAACTTGTTATGTTTTTAATTAAGACATATACAAGAAGTCATTGAGTTGATCAATGATTTATAACGTATATTGGGATTATAACAGTTTATGTCTTCTTGATTGAGACATGAACATGAAGTGACTTGGTAAAAAGGTACTTATGTTATATAGCATGAAATTGGCTTGAAAATTCTATTATACCATTAAGGTGACTTAGTTGGTGAATAGATAAGCCAAACGAAATATATTTATCTTATATATTGTAAGATTGTCTTACAATATTAATCCTAAAGAAATACATAATGTTTATGGTATGTTCAGTTAGGAAAATCAAACTCTTGTTATATTGTTTGATTAAAGATAACTATATCTTCTATTCTTTCAAAAGTTATCAAGGTTAGAAAATTGAGTATGGATTGGATATACTCAATAAGACTCCAACCTAGAAGATTAATAAGACACCATTTAGTTATGGAATGTGATGAATCACATTATGTCTTAAAATGAAGTTTTGAATTTGTTAAACTACTAATGAGTAGGTTTTAACAAACTAAATGTCAGGAACTGTTAATGTGTATTTGTAATGTCCCAAAAGAGAACATTGTATTATTGCTCTATTTGCTAAGCATTTATAGATAGTCTATAAATTACAAAAAGCAAGTGGGAGTTTTTATCTTGAAAAGATAAAATTACAAGATACATAATCTTCTAAAACACACTAGTGAATATCATGATGAGGCAAGACATGTAAATGTTTAAACCTCAAGATGATGGAATTCTCATTCATAGATCCGCAAGGATATCTCAGATATTTGATCAATATGCTGAGGATTATTATATGATGCATTACCAAATATTGAATTGGGTAAATGACTCATACTATGAATGTTAAAGATGCTATCCATAAAGATAATCAATTTTTGGAAAATTGATTTATCTTAATTCTCAATAGTTAGACTAGAATGAAGATGAGTTTCTTCAAAGATAAGATAACCCTAGTGGTTTGAATCTTTGTGTAGAAATCATATGGACTATATTGTACATATTTTAATGCATGTCTTATAACAAGATTGTTAATCATACTTAAGCAATTAACTATGATTGAATATTCTTTTCTAAGGGCATTAAATATACAAAGATGAGAATATCAAAACTCTTTCTTGAAGTGATTACTTGAGCGAGGACGGTAAGTAATCAAAAGGATTTTGAATTCATAATAATCTTTGGAAATGTACATAGTGCAATAATTCATGATTGAATAAATGCATGCATCTAGGAGATAATTCTTATGTTTAAATATTAAATTCAAATTTTGAATTGATAATTAAAATAAGATAATTCTTAAGTATTCCTAAAAGCTAGTGGGAGTATTATGTTTACTTTCTTAAATAATATATGTTGGATGACATATAGGAAGTAACATTCCATATAAGTTAAATGTTAAGTCTTAACTTGGAATGAAACTTGAAAGGTTTAGGAAGAAAAACATATAACCTTGGAATGTGTGTTTATTATTATAAACATATGCGGTAAATAAATCTAATAAAACATGATATATCATTTAGAATGTCTAAATGGATACATATCTTTTGAATAAGATAGAACATGAATAAAATCTAAGTATGACTCGAAGATTTTTCATGAACATCATGTTACATAAATGAATTGTTATAAGATGTTATAACAATGTTGATATCTAATTGAAAGTTATTAGATAACTAATGTAGTGATTATTCTAATAAGATATGTTTGAATATAGAATTACATCCTCAGCCTGGAACAGCTTTCAAATTCTATAGATGAACAATTTGTCAATTGTTGTGAAAATTGTCATAGCCAACAAACTTGAAAGTTTGATAGGCATCAAACATTACACAGTAGATATTAAGGTTTACGGAATTTCAAAGAGCATATGGTTGTTGGTATACAATGATGCTAATGAAATTGAGATGACACTCAATACTAGTCATGGTAGGATTTCATCCTTGATTAATGGCCATGTGTACTAGTTATGCTTTTCTTAGAGCATAGTTGCATTATACATTAAAAGAATAAGAATACTTGAAACTTTAAAATTGTTTGAAAGTTTGAGAATCATAAATTGGTGATTGAGGATGTCACACTTTATGAAGTATTATGTGGCAATGTCAAATTATTTGAATTCACACATACAAGAATTTCACTAGTTGAATTCTTGAGATAAGTATTCTCAAAATTTTGATAGATCAAGTTGGTTGATTTATGTTTTGTCAACAAGTATAATTGTCATAGCTTGAGCCATAATTCATCAACTAGAGTTTCATGCATTGATCTATTTAGTATTTGGATAAAGGATATTGTAAACATTTATTATTTATTAATGAAATAAAGTATTGGTTATGTTTATATTCATTATTTAATATTGTTGTCCTATTTTTGCATGTTTTAATCCATGAATAACTTAGTTATTCTAAATGTCCGTTGTCAGTTAATGATATGGGAATATCATTATGTTAAGACAAATCTGAGTTTTGGTAGAATATACTTGAAAGTATATTGATGCGTTGTCATACCAAATTCACATGATATTCAATGAATTGAATATAGGACTTATCCCAACTACATGATATTACTTATGGATATTTCTAAGTAAATCATGAATAGTTATCCTCAGACTTGAGATACCAGATAACTGTTGTGAATGTAGTGCATTCTGTGGAACAATTTAACGCTATACGTAACTGGTAGTCATAAGGATTGTTTTCGGAATTGTTGCAAAGTTCATAGGTTATGCTCGTAGTCAAGAAAGAATTTGTTCCTCCAAATTTATTTTTGGAGTTTAATACTGCTGGGCCCCTCGTAGGGTTGACAAGATGTTTGCGTGGCCACGCCCAAGATCTCCCCTGAATATGTTCAGAAGATTTGGTAATCTTGCTCAATCATAAACAACGAGAAACAGAATTTTGAATTAAGATAATATCCATATCTTTATTCAATGTAGTATTAGAAACAAAAGGATAATAATAATGATGAATCATTAAAGGTTTTCCAGGAGACCTACTCGAGTTGTACTAGAGGCATCGGCGTGTTGCAAGACGCTAACCGATGTGATTACACTATTAAAATATGTCCAAGTGGGAGCTGTTAGTTTTATGGACATTATTTTAGTAGTCGTATGTTAGGATCGAACTCGAGATCACGGGATTGCACACATTACGTATGAGAACTAAGTATTAGTAATTAAATGTAAAATGTTATATTTGATTATTAATTATCACAAATAAATAACGGACGTTAGTATTTAACGGAAGTGACTAACGGTCGTTAAATAAAATAAGGAAAGGACTATAGTGTAAATTAGTAGCCAAGAAGGTTCCGGATCCCCTAATTAATTAAGGGCCGATCGGTTGTAGGAGTTTAGGATTCCTAATCCAACTCCAACTTGGGCTCTAAGATACTACACTATATAAACAAACCCAAGGCTCTAGTTTTTGATTACCTCTTGTACACAAAGCTAAACCTAAATTTTTTTTATTCTCTCCTTGCGTCTAAAACCAATCGACTTTAGTGATATATAAATATATGATATCGTACTGTATGACGTGATGATATCTATAACATGATGATGATATCTTTGACAAGATATGGACAGTACATCATTGAATTATAATATCATATAGCATGAGTATAGTACAGAATGTTTATAATATTCAATCATATGGTATAATTGAATATGTGTCGAACAGTATTCAATATTTTGTTTACAAAATAAGTTTTGGTTTTAACTTGTGATAAATAACTTGCATATTATTAGTTCGGTTTAGTGCGTGTGTACAAGAACGTGATATAATCACACTATTGATTATATCTTGGATTGAATTGCAAAACTTGGTAAGGGGCAATTCCAATAATCCTATTAACCCAATTAGGGTTCTTCATAATCTATATTGCTCAAGTTTGATTCTTGTTCGGGCTAGAATCAATAAGGTATGTTCACTTTAAATATTCGGTTTAATTATTTATGTGTTATATGTATCCTAATTGCTTCCGCTATGTGTACTTTGATGTTTTGGTTTATTAATATGGTGGTCATGATATAATAATTCCAACATAAAGGCCATGTTCTTTCGGTTTGTATGCATAGAGGGATCAAGTGTGTTTTTTACGGTATTTTGCATCTTCGTAGAAGTCACAGGCAAAGTAGTTAAAATTTTCATTCATGGGTTTCTTGGCTTTGCAAAGAAATTAGATAATGAACTCATAGTT
The DNA here is from genome assembly GCA_021014915.2 of Artemisia tridentata subsp. tridentata. Classification (NCBI taxonomy): domain Eukaryota; kingdom Viridiplantae; phylum Streptophyta; class Magnoliopsida; order Asterales; family Asteraceae; genus Artemisia; species Artemisia tridentata. The sequence continues at coordinate 186,116,484 of CP139505.1, read as the reverse complement.
TACAAAAGGTTTTTTTTTTTTTTTTTTTTTTAAATATGGAACAATGTCATAAAAATATGGGCTGTTGCTAAACAATTTAAAAAATCATTTAAGCAATCAAAGTTGAACAATTAACCCTCAAAAAATGAATTTAAAAAAAATAGCCACGAAAGTTTCTCGCGTAGCATTTGCGAATTCACCATAGTGTAGCGAGTCATTCGCGAAGTCATTTTAATTATAAATTTAGGTCATAAAATTAGTTCGAAAGAAGTGGCGAACCATTTGCACAAGGACTTAACAATTTGATCGCCATTTGCGAAATTGAAAAGATAAATAAACATCTATGTGTATCAAGTTGTTCGAAACTTGCTAACTTATCTTTTTTTATATTAGTTATCAAACAAAATACTATCATTTTTATTTATTTTATAGAACATTACGCAATAAACAATTTGATCCAATCTCAATGCATGTTATATTTATGAAAACATAAAAAAATTCACGCGAAAACACTTCATCAATCAATGCTTAAACTAAAAAATGAGAGTTCCAATCCCGTACCATTTTATCAAATGCTATATTGTTATGCCTATTGTTTAATACAAAAATTAACTAATGATAGTATTAATTTGAAAAAAAAAAAAATAATAAAAAAAAAAAAATAAACATAATCAATCAATGCTTAAACTAAAAGTAACATAAAAACAAAATTTGAAAAGAAAAAACAACTACAATAACTAATAAACTATAAACTCATCAAAATTGTTATATTTACAAAAATATAAACAAATTTCTTTCAATGATCAACAAACAAACAAATATTACGCGAAAACACTTAGATAACAAGTTTTTGCAACTATAAACTCATCAAAAAATTTATATTTACAAAAACATAAACAAATTCACGCGAAAATACTTAGAGGCAAGTTTGTGCGTTTAGATAACTGAATAAATGGTCAACATAATGATGTTCCTTGTTCGACTGATAAAATCATTTTGAGTATTTGTAATAACAAAATTACAACTGATGAGCCTATTGAACAACAAAATAACAAAAATTAGTGCTCAGCAATATGCTACGAACAATTAGAATGAGCATGAGTGCATCGCACGAGTCGGAACTCGTAATTATTTGATATTGAGTAACAAAAGTTGTTTTGATAAAGCAAGAAATACAAAAATATGGTCACCTCAATACATCTTAAAATCGTTTGTCTCCCTTTGCTAAAAAAAAACACACGCACAGACAAACACATCAACTGTGTGTGAAATACAACCAAAGAAACAGCTTCCAATCAGCACAATCACTATGGTAACAATTCCATCCGCAAATACTATTTTGTTGATTTATTCGTTGTTTATTTAATTTCACTTTCTGATGTTCATTATCTGTTAGGTTAAAGTTAGAATGAACTTTAAGGGGGCTGTTTGGGTTATTGTGTTATCAAAGTGCTTATCACTAAAAATGTATATTTGAAAATAGGCACAGATCCGTTTAGACCCATGTTCGAAGACCTGTCTAAACCCGTGACCCGACCCAAACCCACCTATCTTGCCACCTGTATAAATAACAAATGGATCTAAAATTGCCACCTCCACGTGCATTAGGTTTGCTACAAAATAAGTAAGCTGCATACATGCAAGTTTTAGAGATTTATTTTTGCCTTTTCGATATGCGTTCATTTACATAAATGTAGGGTTTAGGGTGATGAGCTGAAAACTTGATTTATTAAGGGGGTGTTTGGCTAAGCTTATAAAGTGGCCTTTTGCTTGCTTATGTTATATAAGCGGCTTATGGCTTATATATCATGAGCTCGTAAGCCCATTCTAAGTGTTTTGCTTAGTTTATCATAATAAATAAGGTAAAATGCCAAAAAAAGTACATGAACATCAAATGAGTGTAGTTATTAAATAAGGGTATAAAAGTCTTTTTTATATAAGCCCACACATCCTCAAATAAGCCACAAATTTTGGGCTTATCAAAACTCCCTTATATACGCTCATAAGACCACTCATATAAGCTTAGCCAAACATTTAGTTTAGGCCTATTTAACACATATAAGCTAATAAGCTCATAAGCCCATCATATAACCTTAGCCAAACACCCCCCTAACTTTGATAAGCACAAGTTTAAATCACCGTATTTTTAGGGGAAAACCCTATATGCTTAATTGTATTCATTACAAAATGAGGTAGCGTACATATAGTCGCTTAAGCGCACATGTTACATAACAAAGTTAGAGACTAAGCCAATCATAGGTTGCGAGCTATATAAAGGATAATACATTAAATGAAATAGAATACTAGGATATAACGTCGTCGTATCATCACTTCTTCCTTTAAGCCATCATTTTCCTCAAGGATGGTACTTGGTAGTTTGCCCGAATGTCAAAACTGGGTAACCTTCTTTGCACATCGTGAAACTCTTCCCGTCTTCAACTTCCATATTAGTCCATTGAACTAAAACTTCTGTTACAACCTCCTCCTTCTTTTTTGACATCCGTTTGTCCAAGATTTTTTTTTTTTTTTTTTTTTTTTTTTTTGACTACTTGCAGAATGGTTCCCAATCTTGTTTTTTCAAAACTGAAACGTGAATTACATTGTGAATTTTTTATGAGGGTGGAAGCTGTAGTTTATAAGCAGAATGGTTTCTTCCTTAAGTAACTGAATTGATACCTCTCTTGCCCTTAAGGAGGTGTTCACAGCTTGGTTTGGAGAATCTTTGGGGTTATAGTGGATCTAGTTGGGAGCGCTTTGACCAAACAGTGCCTCATATGGGATAGGATGTGTTGTACCATAGCTGAGCCAGAGGAAGCCATTTGCTCCAAGTAGTGGGGGCTTCTAGAGTAACGCATCTGATGTAAGCTTTAAGACACCTACTTAGGACTTCTGTTTATTGGGAGTGATATTGGAAGCAGCCTCTCTACTCCCGGGTTTACCTAGGGGTAGGGGTAGGGTCTGTCTACATTCTACCTCCCCCATACCCTGCCCCGGCGGGATTGGATTTGTTGTTGTGATATTGGAAGAGAGATTTCCCGAATTTGCGTTGGAACAAAGGATCTCTATCCGAGATAATTTTCTTAGGTATGCCATATAGTTCAGAAATAGGAAGAGGTTTGCAAAAGTTTGGGCAGAGTAAGGGTGTTTAAGGGTATAATTATAAAGTGACCAAACTTACTTAATTTGTCAACAATTACTAAGATAGTAAGATTGTAGTGAAGCCTTAAGATTTAGGTAACCCTTCCACAAAGTCCATGGATATGGCAGTCCAAAACCTTTCAGGAAGTGTCACACTTACATTGCTGGCACACATAGCGGGGTTGTAACCCCTTCCAATAAACAACTTTTGAGTTGTTGCATGATTACCAGAGTCGCCCCCAACAGAAGATCCATGAAAGAATTTGACCAATTCATTCCTTAGCTCTGTTTCATCTCTACTACAAATCTCCCTTTCCTCAGCACTAGTCCAGCAACCATTGTGTACATACTCCTTAAACAGTAGGGTTAACTTGCCATCTATCGAAAAACTTAGCTTGATCTTTTCCTTTCAATTAGTGGTTACACTGTATTTTGCTAGACAAGAAGTTAAAGGTGACACTTGGTCTCTTCTAGATAGTGCACGGACTGAATACTCCAATCCAGTGAGCTTACTGAGCCATTTCTGAAGAGTTGGTTACACTCTTTATGCTCAAGTATGTGTTTTATTGATTGGTGGTCAGTTTTGATGATAAATGGCTTACCCAACAAGTAACCCTTCTACCTATGGTTTGCAGCAACAATGGCTAGTAACTCCCTCTTATTAGTAGATAGTTGTAGATGTTTAGGTCCCAAAGCTCTGCTGAAAAAAGCTATTGGATTCTTCTGTTCGCTCAGAGCAGCAGCAATACCTTGTGACCATTGGAATGCTTTGAATTTTAAGAGACTATAGATTACTAACCTCATTACTCTTTTGAACTACTGAGTTACTGTACTATCTTTCAGTATGATAGGGTTAAAGAGAAGAATACTGAAGAGAATAAGAGAAAACCGATTTCTGGATAATCCCCCAGAGATGATCGGCTAGGTTTATTAAACATAATCACCAATAACCAAGTTACATAACACACCCTCAAGAAAGGGAAAAGGTCATAGAGGTCTTGACAAAAACAACCCAACAAATAAAATAACAAAAATACCAAATAAGGAAATAAAACCCAATAGTTCGTATCACAGTAGGCCCTCTAAAGGCTCATTCTCACAGGAAGTTTAACCAATCTACCTTCCCAATTGAATTCCAAAAAGAGCTACTTGAAATTGCATCTGATATCACCTAGGGTTGATAACCATTGAATGCCCAAAACTATTTCATACCCACCAATTGGCATCACTAATAAATCACCTTTAAAACTCTCTCCTTGCATGGACCAAGTTTGTTTTTTGCAAAGAAATTGAACTGACAACTTAGACCCATTTGCCACACTCACTTGTCTAGCAGGAACAGGAACATGAACGAGTCAGCCTTAACCCGAACCTTTTAGCAACACATAAATCTACAAAGTTGTGCCTGCTGCTGCCACTGTCAACCAACATCCGCACATCTTACTTGTCACATACCCTCCTATTAAAGTCTGCAATCCCATAGAGCCTGATATAGCATGAATTGAGATAGATACCTCCTCACCTTCTAAAGTCTGATTATCCCCAATGTTTATCCAGTCCTCACCTTGATCTTCATTATTATCAGGACAGATTAGCATATACAATCTGTTACTTCTACATTTTGTGACCAGGAGTATACTTGTCATTGCAGTAAAAACACCGGTTGTTCTTTCTCTTATCTTCACAATCCTTTCTAGTCATTTGTTTGTTGGGAACATTTTTATTTGAGCTGGTGATGGAAGCGGTAGGGGTAGGTGTAGGTTTATAGTTAGGTTTTGATAAGTAGGAGTAAAAGGGGGTGAATCAGATGGTCTTCTCTGACTGAATAAACTTTGAGTGGAGTGTTGTTGGGAAAAATTAGGTGGAAGACAAGGCAAAAACCTAGGTGCAGGTAGTAGTGTTGGTGTAGGTGGACGAGATTGTAAATATAAATAAGTTGCATATTCTATACAAACATTATGATGTTTATTTATTTTTACTTGTCTTTGCATTTGGTACCGTTGCCAACTATTTTTGTGTCTGAAATCATAATTATTGGGAATTTGGTGTGTAAAGTACTAATTTCGGAATTAATTTATAGATGAAACCGGTGAGACCACTCGAGCTGTACAAGATGGTGAAAAGGCCAGGAGGCCGACTTCTCGGTATGGATGTCAGCAGCAAATACGTGGGTTTGGCGATATCCACTTAACAATACAATTTCGCTTCACCATACGGGTATGAAATTCAAAACTGTTTTAAGATATATAGTTGTGTGGAACAAAAAATTAATTGCAACCATTCCTTATAAAGATCTACTGTGTTTTTTATTGGATCATTTTTTTCATTGAAATATCCTTCATATTTTGAAATTATTAGACATTTTTTTTGTGAGGTGGTATTAACACACCACTTTCAACTTTATGTTTCATACTTATTTGCAATATGCATGAGATTATATTAGCGTGTTTTATATGCTGCAGCATTTTAGAGAGAGGGAAACATATCCCATCCCTCCCTCCCCCCTCTTCGTATTGCGAAGGAGATTCTTAGGATGGTTAGTTTACTAACTTTTAATTTTCGTGATGCAATTACTCAAAATTGATGTCTTATATTTGTATTTTTTATCTTGTGAATTTCAAACTAAACACATATACATCATAACTTGGCCGGCTCTGTGACTCTCATCACACTCTCCTTTCCACTCTTCACTATTTCACCATTTCTCTCCACATCTTGGACTCAAGAAACATTCCCCAATGGTGCCTTATATACGTAGGGATCTCGACACTTCCCGTCGTTCTAATCTCTATATTCCACTTGGATATTATTACCAACCTAATTTCTGGGTTAACATAACTGACTATCAATACATGATTGAGATGCACTTCACCATCAACGGTACAATGTACAGTCAGTTTATTGAGGAGTTTATACGCCATTTCGATCTTGATTTTGAAAGTCGTCATCGTTCATACATGCGACTATACATTCATGAGCGGCATAGACCCTCCTTCTCCTTAATTATTAGAATCTATAATTCTTATATAAATGGCATCCACGACGGACTTCGCCTGTATGAAATTGGTTCCGAACCAGCAAGATTTTTTCTGTGTTGCAACTTCACTAATTATGGTGAAGATTACCTCTCGTTATTGGGTACTCACAGTTTAAGAAGTATGAAAATTGGTCCTAATGCACTAAGAGATTACGCTAGTAAAGTTCAATACGGTCAAGGTAACCCATCATTGTGGAAACGGAGCATCGCTGGATTCTCCCTTACATTCCCTGAATGTGGGAGACTAAAATGGATTAAGGAGGATGTTATACGGGCATTTGAAGAGGGTTTTGATATAACTGTTGGTGAAAAAGGGACCTATTATATTACCCAAGGTTGTCAGGATCGCGATCCTGCTCGTAGGATCGCACGATCCTACGATCCTACACACACAAAACGAGCAGGATCGTTACGGGATCGTAATTCAGGTAGGATCGTTACAGGATCGTGGGATCGCTCGTAGGATCGTAGGATCGTGAACGATCCGATCCTGTTGGTAACCCTTTTTTCAGGTAGGATCGTTACAGGATCGTGGGATCGCTCGTAGGATCGTAGGATCGTGAACGATCCGATCCTGTTTTTTTTTTTTACTTTTTTTGACTTGTTTTGAGAGGAAGGTTTTTAAAATTGGTTTGTATACATATGTAAAGGAAAAGCCGAAAACGATCCTAGGTAGGATCCGATCCTACGATCCTACGATCCCGATCTTGCAAAGCCGAAAACGATCCTAGGTAGGATCCCGATCCTGACAAAGGGACCTTGATATTACCCTTATTATTATATCAATTTTCTCACCAGAATGTGGGGAAAAGTGTGCAAAGCGGCAGAAGGATTCATGGATAGCAATCATTGTCCGGACGGCATGGATAAAGCGCATCCTAAATTTGGACTTCCCAAGTCGTCCGGACAATGATTGCGATCCATGAATCCTTCTGCCGCTTTGCATACTTTTCCCCACATTCTGGTGAGAAAATTGATATAATAATAAGGGTCTGGGTTTTAAAAAGCGAGATGCGCGTTGATGCGATAAGGGTCAAAAAGCCGAGGCGCGATGCGCCGAGGCGAATGCCTGCGCATCACGTACCCGAGGCGACAATTTTTAATTTTTTTTTTAATTATATATGGTGCACAAAACACATTAATAACATATTTATACCACATTTAATGTCAAAAGATACCATGCATGTTCGTTCACGATTCTATATTGCCAAAATACATAAATAGTCGAAAATTAAGTTCAAAAGTCTTATCGTTTATAAGGAATTGGTCAAATTGGACTCATATCTTAAAAATAATAATAATAAAATAAAATAAAATAAAATAAAATAAAATAAGATAAAAAAAAAAGGCCAAAAGTACATGATGCGCAAAAAAGCGCCGATGCGTGCATCAGCTGATACGTGCCTGATGCGCGCGCATCACCTCGCATCACGTAAATGCAACGCATCAGGGTGTCTGATGCAACAGAGGCTCGCATCGCATCGCATCACGCCTGATGCGCGCTTTTTTAAACACAGATAAGGGTAATTATAATAGGTCCCTTTTTCACCAACAGTTATATCAAATGCCCGTATAACATCCTCCTTCATCCATTTTAGTCTCCCACATTCAGGGAATGTAAGGGAGAATCCAGCGATGCTCCGTTTCCACAATGATTGGTTACCTTGACCGTATTGAACTTTACTAGCGTAATCTCTTAGTGCATTAGGACCAATTTTCATACTTCTTAAACTGTAAGTACCCAATAACGAGAGGTAATCTTCACCATAATTAGTGAAGTTGCAACACAGAAAAAATCTTGCTGGTTCGGAACCAATTTCATACAGGCGAAGTCCGTCGTGGATGCCATTTATATAAGAATTATAGATTCTAATAATTAAAGAGAAGGAGGGTCTATGCCGCTCATGAATGTATAGTCGCATGTATGAACGATGACGACTTTCAAAATCAAGATCGAAATGGCGTATAAACTCCTTAATAAACTGACTGTACACTGTATCGTTGATGGTGAAGTGCATCTCAATCATGTATTGATATTCAAGAAATTAGGTTGGTAATAATATCCAAGTGGAATATAGAGATTAGAACGACGGGAAGTGTCGAGATCCCTACGTATAAAAGGCACCATTGGGGAATGTTTCTTGAGTCCAAGATGTGGAGAGAAATGGTGAAATAGTGAAGAGTGGAAAGGAGAGTGTGATGAGAGTCACAGAGCCGACCAAGTTATGATGTATATGTGTTTAGTTTGAAATTCACAAGATAAAAAAATACAAATATAAGACATCAATTTTGAGTAATTGCATCACGAAAATTAAAAGTTAGTAAACTAACGAGGGGGGAGGGAGGGATGGGATATGTTTCCCTCTCTCTAAAATGCTGCAGCATATAAAACACGCTAATATAATCTCATGCATATTGCAAATAAGTATGAAACATAAAGTTGAAAGTGGTATGTTAATACCACCTCACAAAAAGAAATGACTAATAATTTCAAAATATGAAGGATATTTCAATGAAAAAAATGATCCAATAAAAAACACAGTAGATCTTTATAAGGAATGGTTGCAATTAATTTTTTGTTCCACACAACTATATATCTTAAAACAGTTTTGAATTTCATACCCGTATGGTGAAGCGAAATTGTATTGTTAAGTGGATATCGCCAAACCCACGAATTTGCTGCCGACATCCATACCGAGAAGTCGGCCTCCTGGCCTTTTCACCATCTTGTACAGCTCGAGTGGTCTCACCGGTTTCATCTATAAATTAATTCCGAAATTAGTACTTTACACACCAAATTCCCAATAATTATGATTTCAGACACAAAAATAGTTGGCAACGGTACCAAATGCAAAGACAAGTAAAAATAAATAAAGATCATAATGTTTGTAAATTACACGGATCGTCCCTTTGGTTTGTCCAAAATCACTGGTTTAGTCCCTAAAGTTTAAAAGTTGCGTATATGGTCCCTCTGACAGCCAAATAATAACACCCATGGTCCCTCCGTCACATTTTCCGTTAAAGTTCCCTCACGTGACTAAAACGTGAGGGTAATAACGTCTTTTTGCCTCAACACAGGGACTATACATGAAATTTAACTCAAATGTACTAAAACCCAGATCCATAACAATATCAAAACCCATGTACATAATACCAAATGATTCAATAGACAAATTAATGAATTTAAGATCATAATACCAAATGATAAAAAAGAACAAAATGAAGTAGATGTTATAAATGATTAAAGACCGTCAAAGTAATTGATTTTACACAAAGAATTAAGAACACAAGCTGTGTTACACAGGGCTAATGTACAAACCCAGATTCAATACAAACCCAGTTCCGGCGACCTTTTTCGATACAAACCCAGATTCAATAGGATGTTGACAGGATTTTGAAACTTACTCCTGTCTCTTCTTTCACCTCCCTAACCGCCGCATCACAATAATCTTCACCCTGTTAAGATTTCGAAACATTTTATGTCCTAACTCCTGAAGGTGAGATACTTTTGGACATGTAATGAGTAAATTTACCAAATGGGCATACCTCATCAACAACTCCAGTAGGAAACTTCCATACCCCGGATCCTTGGAATTTTCCACTCTTCTCTTGCACCACCAAAACCTAAAGACACAAATTTACATAATTTACTATATCAAATAATCAAATTATTTCCGTGACGTTTCACATAATCCACATCATAAGCCATTAAAAAAAGACAACACACACAGGCCACGAACTACATAAGCAGCGTACCTCTCCCTTTTCAGTCATGACAAAAGCACCAATACCCACTCGATGACTTGCATTTGCTGGCAATGTATTTGTTGTTTCAGGAATCCAACGCACCAGCATCAAGTGTTTTGGTTCCGCGTGATGATATGAGAAACCTTCCTACGACCAACATAAAAGAATTCGAGATAAATTCAGGTTATATAAGTAAGAAAATATAATCCACAAAAAGTTGCTGTGAAAAAAATTCCATCTAAAATGTAACCTCCAACTTACTTTAGCCCTGTGTAACACAAAAAAAAAAAAAAAAAAAAAAAAAAAAAAAAAAAAAACATGAATAAATAATGATCAAAAAGGATGATATACCAAATCCGGTTAACAAGATCTCAGTTTGGTTTTTACTCGAGAAAACCAACTCCTCATCGATCTTTCCCAGCACCAAAGATTCAAATTACCTTAAAAGCTTAGCGTCTTTTAATAGCAGCACTCTTTCCCAGCATCACTAATTTCTTAAGTGTTACAGACGACCATCCCTCTTTGGTTTAAGCAAACACTTTTTGATTGAGAACATCTAGGATTATGTTGATGTTCTTCCTACGAATCAAGACACCAAACTCATCAAAACTTTCAAGGTAACCAAGAAACCACCTAATCTCATCTCCCAAACACCACCTAATTCATTTCTTTGATAGTAACCAAGACACCAAACTCATCAAAACTCAAACAATGCCAATCATGAAATCGGATTTCGTCTTTGTTGTATTTCGAACCCAGGTAGGTGCTAAAGGGTTGTTAGGGTGTAAAGGGTTTGGAGGTCTTAAAGATCCTGAACAACAAAGCACAGCGAAAACCATAGACACACCAAACTTTATACGATCTTAATAGATCTTGAACCAGAAAACACCACCAAACGTCAAAACCAAACACACCAAACCATTTAGATCCCGAAACATCCGGTTAGATCTGGACAGATTGTCAAAGATAGAACACATAAAGACTCTAGAAACCCTAGAGAGAGAGAGAGATGAGATGTGAGTGAAAACTGAAGAGAGTTTGTTTGCTTCAGTGAAAAGAGAGATGAGATGTGTTGAAGGGATAAGTATATAATAAGTTAAAACCAACTTGGGGGAAAAAGACTGAATTACCCTCACGTTTTAGTCACGTGAGGGAACTTTAACGGAAAATGTGACGGAGGGATCATGGGTGTTATTTTTTTGCTGTCAGAGGGACCATACACGCAACTTTGAAACTCGAGGGACTAAACTAGTGATTTTGGACAAACCACAGGGACGATCCGTGTAATTTACTCATAAATAAACATCATAATGTTTGTATAGAATATGCAACTTATTTATACTTACAATCTCGTCCACCTACACCAACACTACTACCTGCACCTAGGTTTTTGCCTTGTCTTCCACCTAATTTTTCCCAACAACACTCCACTCAAAGTTTATTCAGTCAGATTCACCCCCTTTTACTCCTACTTATCAAAACCTAACTATAAACCTACACCTACCGCTTCCATCACCAGCTCAAATGAAAATGTTCCCAACAAACAAATGACTAGAAAGGATTGTGAAGATAAGAGAAAGAACAACCGGTGTTTTTACTGCAATGACAAGTATACTCCTGGTCACAAAATGTAGAAGTAACAGATTGTATATGCTAATCTGTCCTGATAATAATGAAGATCAAGGTGAGGACTGGATAAACATTGGGGATAATCAGACTTTAGAAGGTGAGGAGGTATCTATCTCAATTCATGCTATATCAGGCTCTATGGGATTGCAGACTTTAATAGGAGGGTATGTGACAAGTAAGATGTGCGGATGTTGGTTGACAGTGGCAGCAGCAGGCACAACTTTGTAGATTTATGTGTTGCTAAAAGGTTCGGGTTAAGGCTGACTCGTTCATGTTCCTGTTCCTGCTAGACAAGTGAGTGTGGCAAATGGGTCTAAGTTGTCAGTTCAATTTCTTTGCAAAAAACAAACTTGGTCCATGCAAGGAGAGAGTTTTAAAGGTGATTTATTAGTGATGCCAATTGGTGGGTATGAAATAGTTTTGGGCATTCAATGGTTATCAACCCTAGGTGATATCAGATGCAATTTCAAGTAGCTCTCTTTGGAATTCAATTGGGAAGGTAGATTGGTTAAACTTCCTGTGAGAATGAGCCTTTAGAGGGCCTACTGTGATACGAACTATTGGGTTTTATTTCCTTATTTGGTATTTTTGTTATTTTATTTGTTGGGTTGTTTTTGTCAAGACCTCTATGACCTTTTCCCTTTCTTGAGGGTGTGTTATGTAACTTGGTTATTGGTGATTATGTTTAATAAACCTAGCCGATCATCTCTGGGGGATTATCCAGAAATCGGTTTTCTCTTATTCTCTTCAGTATTCTTCTCTTTAACCCTATCATACTGAAAGATAGTACAGTAACTCAGTAGTTCAAAAGAGTAATGAGGTTAGTAATCTATAGTCTCTTAAAATTCAAAGCATTCCAATGGTCACAAGGTATTGCTGCTGCTCTGAGCGAACAGAAGAATCCAATAGCTTTTTTCAGCAGAGCTTTGGGACCTAAACATCTACAACTATCTACTAATAAGTGGGAGTTACTAGCCATTGTTGCTGCAAACCATAGGTAGAAGGGTTACTTGTTGGGTAAGCCATTTATCATCAAAACTGACCACCAATCAATAAAACACATACTTGAGCATAAAGAGTGTAACCAACTCTTCAGAAATGGCTCAGTAAGCTCACTGGATTGGAGTATTCAGTCCGTGCACTATCTAGAAGAGACCAAGTGTCACCTTTAACTTCTTGTCTAGCAAAATCCAGTGTAACCACTAATTGAAAGGAAAAGATCAAGCTAAGTTTTTCGATAGATGGCAAGTTAACCCTACTGTTTAAGGAGTATGTACACAATGGTTGCTGGACTAGTGCTGAGGAAAGGGAGATTTGTAGTAGAGATGAAACAGAGCTAAGGAATGAATTGGTCAAATTCTTCCATGGATCTTCTGTTGGGGGCGACTCTGGTAATCATGCAACAACTCAAAAGTTGTTTATTGGAAGGGGTTACAACCCAAACTGTTGCAAACCTCTTCCTATTTCTGGAACTATATGGCATACCTAAGAAAATTATCTCGGATAGAGATCCTTTGTCGCAACGCAAATTCGGGAAATCTCTCTTCCAATATCACTCCCAATAAAAAGAAGTCCTAAGTAGGTGTCTTAAAGCTTACATCAGATGCGTTACTCTAGAAGCCCCCACTACTTGGAGCAAATGGCTTCCTCTGGCTCAGCTATGGTACAACACATCCTATCCCATATGAGGCACTGTTTGGTCAAAGCACTCCCAACTAGATCCACTATAACCCCAAAGATCCTCCAAACCAAGCTGTGAACACCTCTTTAATGGCAAGAGAGGTATCAATTCAGTTACTTAAGGAAGAAACCATTCTGCTTATAAACTACAGCTTCCACCCTCATAAAAAATTCACAATGTAATTCATGTTTCAGTTTTGGATGAATGTTAGGTTAAACATGTCCACGAGTTTGTTGATGACATGGAATGGACGGGGATATTAAAAGAAATCCCCTACACATATTGGGATGAAAACTTTACGACCAAGGAGAGAACTTGATATGTTTGTGGATTCACAACGCACCTTTGCATGGTATCACTAATTAATAACTGCTCTTGTAAGTTATAAGTGTGCCAAGAGATGGTATTTGATGTGTTTAATTTGTATCAGGCTGTGAAGGAGTTGCTCTACCCAATGAAGTTTTGCCCAAAAAAAGAAAAATTACTATATGACTCTTATACTGCTACCGGAATACTCCAGGTATTTAATTGCATGTTACATATGTGCTTGCTGCTTAAGTTTTACTTTCGCTTTAAAATTGATAAAAACATAAAAAGTTTCTGATTAAAATTGGTTTATTTGTCTCCTTATGCGGATGAGAATTTTTAGATTTGATCTTGACTACTTGATGTTATCTTTGTTGGTCTTGGCAGAGTTATATTGACGCAGGGAATAGGTATCAAGAATACTTGACAGATACAAGTGGTGGGCGATGAGTTTGCTTTATCATATAGATACGAAATTGAAATGCTTGAAAATTTGATTCATCTGTTTTCAGCAACACATTTTTGTAATGTGAAAAAATAGTGTCGATATTGGTTATTCAAAATCATTTTTCATACATCTGTTATCAGCAACATATTTCAGTGTCCCATTATACAAAACAAAGAAAAAATGTACGAAGAAAACTGAATTTTGTATAAACCAACAAAACATATAATACCACTAACAAGTAATAACTAAAATCTTAATCTAATCTAGTTTATAAACTTAAACATGTATCAGCAATTTCCACCATCATCTCACATTAACTCCAACGCCACCTATGAAATCGAAAGTCAAAAAAAATTAGTAGCAATTTTTATAGAAAATGAACCTTAAAATGTTCAAATATGATATGGTGTTGATTCATGAGACCAACGTATATGTGATCTCAATTGTACCACTCATTCAATAGCAATAGCCACAAGTTTGCTTCTAAGTGAGAATTTGCTCCAGCCACGAAACCAAAGAAGATGTAATTGTTGCAGCTGAGATTAGTGTAGATTTGCAGTTGAGCATTTGCTAAATGTTATTTATGTTGGTTTGTGCTCGTTAGCGTAGTCATTTGTACGGCTAAGAAATACGTGACCTATCGGGGCACACACGTATATACGAAGAACACGTTTATTATGTATTTAATAAATATATATCGTGTATATTTATTAAATATATAATATGTTTCACAAAATAATTATTTAACGATTGTTAGTTTACCGTTAGACGCTATAACTAACTAATATATGTTAAATATAAAGAGATGGACTAAAGTGTCAACTATGGTTAAATTGAGGAGGTGAAAGACAAAACTTGGTGGCCAAGTTGTCTTGCTATAAAAGCAACCCCTTGATGCTTCATTTAACCTTTAATCGACACACATATCATAACCTTAAAAGTCATACGGTTGAAACACTGAATATGTTATTCGTACTACAAATTCGTACATGCATGCTAATGATCACACACTACATCCATTTGTACATGCATGCTTATGATCATACACATTCATTAATACATGCATATAACCTGTTTTCTATTTGCATGAATCATGTATGTCAAAACCATGCATACGCATGCATGCATGTTAATGTGGTATACATGTAAAGTGATCTCTTTTACCTTTTAGATGTGATCGACTGTTTAATCCCTTATGGGATTCGATCATGTTTAATCAAGAACACCAAACCCTAGTTTGTTTGTGGTGATCTCTGTGTAGTGTGTGTAATTTAACCACTAACAGTTTCAAAAATCAAGATCTACTATTTATTAATCTTTATTGATTAATTATAGGTTAGTATTTTATGTGTTTTATTTATTTGTTAATTCACAACACTAAACTAGATCCATCCGCTGCGTACTCGTAGTAAATGGTTTACTAGTATATTAAATCCCAACAGTGGCATCACGAGCCAACTCGTTTGGTGTTATGGGTTACAACCATAAAAAATGCTAGATCTGCTACGTTTAACACATTAATTAATTGTTTTATTAGAAAATCATGACAGTAACATGCATTCTTGTCATGAATAATTAATTTGATCTTGATTAATTTATTAATGGTTAATAAAGTATAAAAGGGCTAGATCTATTAAATTGTTGGGAATAAAATGATCAAAGTCAAAGAGCCTGCCAATGATGAGAAGAGCCTGCTAGTTGATTTTGTAGTGTACGAAGATGTTCTACCAGTACCTTCTGGGTAGAAGGTACTGCTAGCTAATGAAGAGCCTGCCAAGCTTCTGTTTTGTCGATTAGATATTTTGTAATAGATATTTAGTTGAATTATTAGTCTTTGTACATTGTTATACGTTATGTAGAAGTAGAATAGTCTTCTGTGGTGACAGAAGAATATATCAGAGTGTACATGGGTAGTTGTATTTAATTGTAGGCGCCATAATAGTCAAAGTATAGTATTATATTCATCTACTTGACAACATGTAATAAGATATCCTTATCTTATAAAAGGATATCTTAGTCACTTCTTCATGCAATGCATCTTTCACAACTAATAACCACGAACCAAACTATCTCTCAAGTAACTTAGTTACTTCGAATCACAAATCCTTTTTACAATCTTAGATTCAAGATTACTTTGTAATCCTGGTGATACTTAGATCATCCGTATTATTTCATCAATAATATTGAATCGTTTTGTTCTAACCAAAGTTGTGTTCTTTGTTCATTGCATTCTCTCATTTACTCAAACTCACCATCTTGTGTTCTTTTAAAGTGTGTTGTAGTAGATTCCGCATGCTAAACACATTCAATACATAAATATCTCAATTAAGAACAAACAAAACGTTCCACAAGTGGTATCAGAGCTAGGCTTGATATTTACTAATTTAAAAGAAAAATGGATGTTGAACATATTCAGACAAATGTTGCAGCTAAACTTCCATTACTGAAACAAAATGAGTTTGAAATGTGGCGACTCAGGGTTGAACAATACTTTCAAGTGCAGGATTATGCACTTTGGGAGATTATTGAACAAGGCAATTCATTTAAACCCCAAACCACCACAACAACAGTAAATGATGCTCTTGTAACAACAATACAAACCCAACCATCGAATGCAGATGAAAGAATTCAGAAGAAAAATGATCTCAAGGCAAGGAGTATGCTACTAATGACTATTCCAAATGATCAACTTCTGATTTTTAACAAATACAAAGATGCCAAAACCCTCTTTGAAGCTATTGTGGCTAGGTTTGGTGGTAATGATGCTACCAAGAAAACACAGAAAACCCTTCTCAAACAACAATTTGAGAACTTCACAGCCACAACCAATGAGTCTTTGGACAGTATGTTCAATAGACTTCAGAAGCTTGCAAGTCAGTTAGCCATCCATGAAGTGATGATAACTCAAGAAGACCTAAACTCTAAATTTCTTAGGAGTTTACCTTCAGAATGGTCTATGCATGTCATTGTATGGAAGAACAAGTCAGATATTGACCAGATGAGTCTCAATGATCTCTACAACAATTTCAAGATTGTAGAACATGAAGTTAAGAAGACTACTGGGTCAAGCTCAGGAAATATGGCATTTGTTTCATCCCCAAACATTTCAAAGGTTGATCATGAAGACAAAGGAGGCAGAGAAGAAAGTACTGCTAACACAACCTTTGGTACTGCTAATACTTCTAGTAGCACCAAGTCCATTTTGGATGAAACAATTGGGTGTGCTTTTCTTACATCTCAACACAATGGGTCTGTATTAACATTTGAAGACCTTCAAGAGATTCATCCTGATGATCTTGAAGTAATGGACCTAAAGTGGCAACTTTCACTTTTAAGCATTAGAGCTAAGCAGTTGATGATGAGGACCGGCAAGAAGATACTGATAGATGGAAGTGAGCCTGCTGGCTATGATAAGTCAAAGGTGGAGTGTTACAACTGCCACATGAAAGGTCACTACTCTAGAGAGTGTAGAAGACCTAAGAGGCAAGATGACAGAGGTAGAGGGTTTGACAACAGAAACCAAGGAAGCTTTGAGAAGAAAGGAAGCTTTGAAAGCAAGAGTAAGGTTGTTGAAGTTGCTGAGCCAAAAGCAATGGTTGCTATAGATGGCATGGGTTTTGACTGGAGTTTCATGGGTGAAGATGAGTCAACTTCTGATGAATTGGCTTTGATGGCATTCTCCACCCCTGAGGTACAAATTATCAAATGTCCTAATGATTGTGAATCTTTTAAAGAATTAAAAATCATAAGTAAAGCTTATGATACAGAAGTATTAGAACATAGAAAAACCATTCAAACCTTATTTGACCATAAGTGTGGTATGTCCAAGCTAGAAAAACAAATCACTCACTATAGAGAAAATGAACTTACCTTTACTGATGCTAAAAATGCTCTTCAAAGACAAATATTTTTGAAAGATAGAGAAATAGAAATGGTAAGGACAGAGTGCACTAAAGTGACATTAGCTAGAGACAATATTCAACTGACTGTTACTAAATTGGAAAATGCTTCTGAGTGTACTAAGAGCATAGTTGAGACTCAGTTGAATAAGAGAATAAAATCAGGGATAGGATATAATAATTGTCCTCCACCTTATAGAGGAATTCCTTGTCCACAAGGTAGTGATCTTGCTGCATCAGGTTTACATGAATTTGTTGCAAAACCATTAGCTAAACCTGTAGTGATAGGTGAACCTTCTGAGAGTGCTAAGAATGTCTCACTCTCCAAGGTGCTCACTGAGAAGAGACCAGATGTCCTAATTATTGAGGATTGGGTATCTGATGATGATGAAGATGAGACTATTCCTATTAAAGGAATCAAAGTAGGACCATCCAGTCCTAAGAAAGTAGAAGTTAAAGCTAAAGCCAAAACTGTTTTGAAGACAGTTGAAAGTTGTAAAAAATGTAATAACAAACCTAGGGGAAGCCAAAGAAATTGGAACAACCTTAAATCACAACAATTAGGTGATGACTTTGTTATGTTTAATAAAGCTTGTTATTATTGTGGTAGCTTTAATCATCTTCATGCTTATTGTAATAAATGGGTTTCTGGGAGTAAATCAAAAGCTAAAACAAATGTTACTCAACCCAGAAAAAGTTTTGTTAAGTCTAACACTACAAAAGATAATCATACTGTTAGACAACATAAGCCTGTTATTACAAAATCAACTGAAAAGGGTACAAGAAACACTTTCAAAAGTGTACCAAAAGTTGAGAAGAATCCTATTCAAAAGATAAATGTGGTCAAAACAAAAGTTTGGAATCCAAAAACCAAAGGTCCTGCTAGACCAAAAGGTCCTGCTAGACCACATGGTACTGCCAAAATTGGTATTGCCAAAATTGGTACTGATAGACCAAAGACCACACAATGGATTAGAAGGGAAAGTGCTGTTAAGTCCTCAGCATGTTGGATTTGGAAACCAATCCAATCCAAAGGTGCATCAACAATCCTGAAAAGGTTTGACTTCATTGATGCAAGAGGCAAACCCAAGTCTGTCATGGCTTGGGTACCCCAAGGAAACTAATGTGTTTATTCATGTGCAGGAACATTCAACTGATAGTGAAGATCAAGGGTATGTTGATAGTGGGTGTTCCAGGCACATGACAGGCAACATGTCATTCCTCTCAGATTTCAAAACATTTGATGGAGGATATGTTACCTTTGGGGGAGGAATTAAAGGAAAGATTACTGGTAAAGGTACTATCAAAACCAGTAAAATAGATTTTGAAAATGTGTATTTTGTGAAAGAACTTCAGTTTAATCTTCTTAGTGTCTCACAAATGTGTGACAAAAAGAACAATGTTCTATTTACTGACAATGGATGTATGGTTCTTTCTTCTGATTTTAAGATGCCTGATGAAAGTCAGATCCTTCTTAAAATTCCAAAAAGGAACAATATGTATAGTGTCAATTTAAAGAACATTGATCCCAAAGAAGGTTTAACTTGTTTGATAGCAAAGGCCTCATTGGATGAATCTATGCATTGGCATAGAAGGCTTGGTCATGTAAACTTTAAAACAATCAACACTATTGCAAAATATGATTTAGTAAGAGGTTTACCCAAAAAGATTTTCCAAAACGACCAAACTTGTGTTGACTGTCTAAAAGGCAAACAACATAGAGCTTCTTGTAAGCCCAAGACCCAAAACTCTATTACTCAGGCTTTACATATGCTTCATATGGATCTCTTTGGTCCTACTAATGTGTGCAGCTTGAATGGAAAGAAATATTGTCTGGTTGTTACTGATGACTATAGTAGATTTTCATGGGTTTTCTTCTTAAGATCCAAACATGAAACTAGTGAGTCACTTAAAACCTATATCACTGAGGTAGAAAACCAATCTGATAAGAAGGTTAAGGTCATCAGATGTGACAATGGGACAGAGTTCAAGAATAGAGTTATGGATGACTTTTGCAAGGAAAAAGGCATAAAAAGAGAGTTTAGTGTAGCTAGAACACCTCAGCAAAATGGAGTAGCAGAAAGAAAGAATAGATCACTTATAGAGGCTGCTAGAACTATGTTAGTAGACTCTAAGTTGCCTATTTCATTTTGGGCTGAAGCAGTTGGTACTGCTTGTTATGTACAAAACAGGGTTCTTGTGACAAAACCACATAGAAAAACACCTTATGAACTTTTCTTTGGTAGAAAACCATCTTTAAGTTTTATGAGACCTTTTGGTTGTCAGGTTACTATTCTCAATACCAAAGATCATTTAGGCAAATTTGATGGAAAAGCAGATGTTGGCTTTTTGATAGGGTATTCCTTGCAAAGTAAGGCCTATAGAGTGTTTAACACATGCACTAGGCTAGTTGAAGAGAATCTTCACATAGAGTTTCAAGAGAAACTAGCAAATGTGAAAGGAGTTGGACCAGATTGGATGTTTGATGTTGATAGGCTTTCAGAATCTATGAATTATGTGCCTGTTACAGGTACAAATGCTAATGAAAATGCAGGTTCTGAAGAAAATGTTGAAATTCCTAAAAATCAAGATTTCATCTGGATGCCAATTTGGAAAAGTATGGATCTATCTTCAAATGAAGAAGGACCTTCAAACACAACAAAAGAAGGCAATGAAGAAGATCAAGGAACTCAGAATCAAGAGAATCAAGAGAGTGGTGCTAATGACAATGGTACTGCCAGTTCTTCAGATGGTCCTGCTAGTACAAGTATTGGTACTGCTGAGCCATTGAATGTTCAAATAGATGATTCTTTTCAAGAAGAAGTTGGGATTAGCAATCTTCCAACTACATATGAAGTTCCTAAAACACCAAACACTAGAATTCTCAAAGATCACTCAACTGATGATGTGATTGGAAGCATAACTTCTGGTGTTAGAACAAGATCTCAAGTTGGTTTATCTCAAGTCTTATCCTCAGATGAAGAAGGGTTAATCTCCTCTCTTTATGAAGAAAAGAATAATGATAATTCCAATATATGCCTGTTTTCATGTTTTCTATCTCAGGCTGAACCCAAAAACATAAACAAAGCTTTAGATGATGCAAGTTGGGTGGAAGCTATGCAAGAAGAGCTTCTCCAATTCAAGATTCAGAAGGTTTGGATATTGGTTGATTTACCCAGAGGTCATAGGGCAATTGGAACCAAATGGGTGTTCAGAAACAAGAAGGATGAAAGGGGTATAGTGATCAGGAACAAGGCTAGATTGGTAGCACAAGGATATACTCAAGAGGAAGGGGTAGATTATGAAGAAGTGTTTGCTCCAGTTGCAAGACTTGAAGCAATTAGGCTTTTCTTAGCCTATGCTTCATTCATAGGCTTCACTGTCTATCAAATGGATGTTAAGAGTGCATTTTTGTATGGTGAAATTGAAGAACCAGTATATGTATCTCAACCTCCAGGCTTCATTGATGCTGAGTATCCAGATAAAGTTTACAAAGTTACCAAGGCTTTGTATGGTCTACATCAAGCTCCAAGGGCATGGTATGAAACATTGGCTTGTTTTCTACTAGAAAGTGGATTCCAAAGAGGCAGGATTGATCCAACTTTGTTCATCAAAAGGACAAAGAAAGACATCTTGTTAGTTCAGATTTATGTTGATGACATAATCTTTGGATCAACAAACCAAGGCTTGTGTGTAGAATTTGAAAAACTTATGCACAGTAAGTTTGAGATGAGTTCCATGGGGGAACTTACTTTCTTTTTAGGTCTCCAAGTGAAACAATCAAAAGAAGGCATATTTATCAGCCAAGATAAGTATGTAGCAGAGATCCTAAGAAAATTCAATTTTGCTGATTCTAAGGTTGCAAGTACACCAATGGATACAGACAAAGGGCTAATCAAAGATGCTGATGGAGAAGATATGGATTTGCACAATTATAGATCAATGATTGGGTCTTTGATGTATCTTACATCATCAAGACCAGATATCATGTTCTCAGTATGTGTATGTGCAAGGTTTCAAATACATCCCAAGATCTCTCATCTCACAGCAGTCAAAAGAATCTTTAGATATCTTAAGGGTCAACCTAGGTTGGGTCTTTGGTATCCAAGGGAATCATCTTTTGAATTGGTGGCTTATTCGGATAGTGACTATGCTGGTGCAACACTAGACAGAAAATCCACAACTGGTGGATGTCAATTTCTTGGTTGCAGACTAATCTCCTGGCAATGCAAGAAACAAACAATGGTGGCCAACTCTACAACTGAAGCAGAATATGTTGCTGGTGCAAGTTGTTGTGGGCAAGTTCTTTGGATCCAAAATCAAATGCTTGACTATGGGTACAATTTTCTTAACACCATTATTTATATTGACAATAGCAGTACTATTTGTATCATTAAAAACCCAGTTCAACACTCAAAAACAAAACATATTGAAATCAGACACCATTTCATAAGGGATTGCAATGAGAAAAGGTTAATTCAAGTTGTTAAAATTGATTCTGAAAAGAATTATGCAGACCTTCTCACCAAAGCTTTTGATTTAGGTAGATTCAAATATCTTGTAGGAGGTATTGGAATGATAAATCTTTGAAAATCATATGTTTTTGTTCATAATATTAACTGGTATTGGATTTTAAACATGGTACTGCTAGTTAGTCAAAAGGTCCTGTTAGTTCATAATTGGTCCTGCTGATACAAAATTGCTATGTTTTGTTCATTTAAAGGCTTGAATACTTAAAATGTTATAGATCAAGTGTTCTACACTTTGTTCTTTTGGTTTGCAACTAACACATTTCAGGTTGATAACAAAACAAGAGTTCTTTCAAACAAAAGGGGCAACAAAAGTTTTATTCATTTCAGGAGAAATAACAATCTCAGGGGAGGAATTAATAGCCCAGAATGGAAGAAAGACCAATTTATGAAAAGACAAGAGCATACAAGATGATGCAGAGTTGAAAAAGAGATAGTTAGATCACATATCTAGAAGGGATGAAGCATTTCTCAAGGAGAAAGTTCTATCTAGATCAAACTAAGAAATGTTTTCAACTCAAAGGCATGTTATTAGATGATTTCACTTGTTGAGCAAATCATCCAAGATACACAGCATCAATGCCTGATTCAAATTTCCTCCATCCAAGGAAATTGCACCATCTTTTGGGCCATCATGGCTTTTGGTATTCATCTCACCAAGTTTTCACAAACTTAAGAGTTGACTAGTCCTTAAGCAAACGGCTTTTGGTAAAGACAAATCAAATCCGTTAATGGTTGATAGTTTACCAAAAACTATATGGTTGTTAACTGACCATACTTAATTGTAAATAGTTAGCTAGTCCTTAAGCAAACGGCTTTTGGTAAAGACAACTCAAATCCGTTGATAGCTGATAGTTTGCTAAAAACTATAAGGGATTTTTAAAAACTTTCAAAGGTACTGCTAGTACAAAAATGGTACTGCTAGAGTACAAAGGTACTGCTAGATAGCCGTTGAGCCTGTCAGAAAAAGTTTTAGCCTTTAGGCCTGGTAGTTAAAATTAGCCGTTGGGGTAGTTATGTAATTCACTGATGAATATATTATATTATATTTTACATATAAAAGATCTTTTTAACCGCCTTTTCACTTACTTATTTTAATCTTTATTATTGTCGGTTAAAAGTAATTCTCTCATATCTTCTTTCATCAGTCATTATCATAATTCACATACATCTTTCATCTTCTACCAGTACTACCAACAAATCCCACCATCATATTCAAAATTTTCATTATGACTTCCACAATTGATCTAAACTTTGTTCAACGTCACAATCAGTTAGCATTTTTGGAGAAGTCAGAGGATAATGCCTCATTTCATCAAGTAGTGGACTTTTTAAACAACTCCTACATCAGGTTTGCTTTGCTAGTCAATCCCACTATTTATGAAAATCAAATTTTACAATTTTGGGAATCTGCTAAAATTAAAACTTCTGAAAATGGGGAACAAAGAATAAAAGCCAAAGTGGATGGTAAACATTTGACTCTTACTGAGTCATCCATAAGAAGACATCTTCATTTGGATGATTCTGATGGTATTAGTCAGTTACCAGATACTGAAATTTTTGAAAATTTAACAAGAATGGGGTATCATGCTGAGTTCAACAAACTCACTTTTCTGAAAAAGCATCTTACTCCACAATGGAGATTTTTGATTCACACAATCCTTCACTGTTTGAGCCAGAAGAAAACCTCTTGGGAGCAATTTAGTGGCAACATGGCTTCTGCTCTCATTTGCTTAGCTACAAACAGAAAATACAATTTTTCTAAATATATTTTTGAAGGATTGATAAACAATGTGGATATTAAAACAAAATTTTTGATGTATCCAAGATTCATTGGATGCATCATTGGAAAATTACAACATGTGTTACTTCCCACAGACTCAGTTTATGAAACACCAAAACTTTCTCAAAAAGTATTTTCAAATATGAGAATTGGTTTTAGAGGGGAGGAAGTTCCACTTTTTGATGAAATGGTACCACAACATCCAGAAGAACCAACACCATCTGCTGATACACCATCATCCAGTTCTTCACATGGTTTCATTTCACAAACACATCAAAAATCACCAACACCATCTCCAGTACCATCAGCAACACCACCACCATCCCCACATCATACATCACAAACCCAATCACCTCAGACAATGCAAGAGTTGAAAGACAAGGTGAAGTTCTTAGAGAAAGCTCTTAAACGTCAAAATGAAAGGTTTTCTAAGATCAACATCAAATTGGTTAAGAGGGTTAAGAGATTGGAGGGTGAAGTGAAGAAGTTAAAAGGTAAAAAGTCTGCAAAGGTTGTTTTATCTAGTTCTTCACAGTCAGATGCTGATAGGATAGATCACTCTTCCAAAAAGGGGAGGAAGGATATGTCTGAAGATGAGGAAGAAGAGGAGGAACAGGCTCAATTTGAATTCCATGATGGAACTCAAGTTTATGATGAAGAGCCTGTTGGAGCAGGGCAAGAGCCTGCTAGGGCAGAAGAAGAGTCTGCCAGGAGAGAAAGGCTATTGGCTATGGGATATAAAGGATCTGCTGAGAGAGTGTACAAGAGAAAGAGGATTTTAGTTGCTGATGAGCAATCCTCTGCTCCAACACAAGATAAAACTCCAAAGGATAAGGGCAAAGGTATTCTAATTGAAGATGAGCCAAAGTCCAAGAAGTTGAAAAGAACTCAGCAAATTCAGATGGCTTTAGGAGAAGAAGAGGCCAAAAGAGTTCATGAAGAAGAGCTAAAAGCTAGAGAAGCTTCAAGAATGCTTGAAGAAATGAAAGAGCAGAAAGAAGCTGAAGAAGCTGCTCAAGCTCTTCTTGATACTCAAATTGCTCAAGAGACCTTTGATGCACAGATGTTATGGATTATTAACAATGATCCAATTGTGAAAGGTCATGCAGCAAATATAGTAAATGACAAGACACTCAATTCTGATGAGAAGACTGAAGCACTTGAATCTTTCATCAACAAGAAATACAAAGAAGCAGCTTTGGCTGACATTTTTGAGAAGATGAAGAAAAGTCAGAAGAGAGGTTTTAAAGTGGGCAAAACTAACAAAGATCAAACAATCTTTATGAAGAAATTTTTGAAGAATCAGGCAAATTGGACTGATTATCAACTTAAGAAGAAATCTGCTGATGAAATCTTCTTTTTATATCTTCAAGCCTACAAGAATCTTTACTATAATGTTCCATCTGATGTACATCCATTTAAGAAGAAGGAAGATGCTCAGAAGAAAGAAGTAGCAAAATTGGATCAAGGGCAAGTAAGTAAAATGTTGATTACTTTACCTACTATCATTCATGCTGATCCAATTAGGTCTAGACACCCTATAATTGATTGGGAAATACACCATGATAGATTTGGTAAGTCATGGAAAATATTAAGGGTTGGGGGACAGTCTGCTATCTTCAAGAATTTTGAAAATTTAGTTAGAGCATCTGATAGAGCAGATTTGGAAGAATTGTGGAATCTAGTGCAGATTAGGTTAGCTACAAATTCTAGTACAGATGCTAAGGAACAAGAGCTTTGGGTGGAATTCAATAGAATGTTTGATCCTGATCCCAAGGATGTTCATTGGAAATTTCCCTATTATGATCCTACAACAACTTGGGAATTTCTAAGTCATAGCCATACTCATCATCTTTTCACACAGAGTGGGATAGAACTTTTTATGTTAGCTGAGAAAGAGTATCCTCTTAGCTATGAAGTGCTTAAAGCTATGATCTCCAAGAGATTAAGGTGTGACAAGGATGAAGAAAACTCAGAGATTGTTCAGAGTTTGCTGAGGAGCATATCTGAGCAATATGAAAGAAAAAGGAAGGATAGAAAGTAAGGTTTTTGGAAGAGTTCTCAAATCCTCAAGGTATGTATTTTATTCATCAGAAACTTGTGTATTTTAATGGAAATAACAAGTTTAGGGGAGGATTGTTGGGAATAAAATGATCAAAGTCAAAGAGCCTGCCAATGATGAGAAGAGCCTGCTAGTTGATTTTGTAGTGTACGAAGATGTTCTACCAGTACCTTCTGGGTAGAAGGTACTGCTAGCTAATGAAGAGCCTGCCAAGCTTCTGTTTTGTCGATTAGATATTTTGTAATAGATATTTAGTTGAATTATTAGTCTTTGTACATTGTTATACGTTATGTAGAAGTAGAATAGTCTTCTGTGGTGACAGAAGAATATATCAGAGTGTACATGGGTAGTTGTATTTAATTGTAGGCGCCATAATAGTCAAAGTATAGTATTATATTCATCTACTTGACAACATGTAATAAGATATCCTTATCTTATAAAAGGATATCTTAGTCACTTCTTCATGCATGCATCTTTCACAACTAATAACCACGAACCAAACTATCTCTCAAGTAACTTAGTTACTTCGAATCACAAATCCTTTTTACAATCTTAGATTCAAGATTACTTTGTAATCCTGGTGATACTTAGATCATCCGTATTATTTCATCAATAATATTGAATCGTTTTGTTCTAACCAAAGTTGTGTTCTTTGTTCATTGCATTCTCTCATTTACTCAAACTCACCATCTTGTGTTCTTTTAAAGTGTGTTGTAGTAGATTCCGCATGCTAAACACATTCAATACATAAATATCTCAATTAAGAACAAACAAAACGTTCCACAAAGGGCTAGATCTATTAAATTGTTAATTGAATACGGACTTTTAATTTTCTGGTCTTAAGGCTCACGCTATCTTGTTGATGTATGTGGTCCACTTGATACCTAGTTCGAAAATCAAGTGAGAGCCTTTTGATTCTCCAATTGGGGAAGACTCATTCTTTTTAATGAGGATTGAGTTCTCGGATTTTATGTGTTATTGCTTTATTTATTTTATCGCAATATAAGAGTCTGTCTTTTGATTCTACCCTCGTATGTCTGTTTTATTTGCTTACGTGTTTCATTCTATTGTAATGTTTGCAAAAGATTTTTGAAATATTAAAACGGACATAAACTTATATCGAAACTTCTTTTAATTAAATCGTTGATTCCATCAAGCTATTGATGGTGTGGGTCTCTCTCGAAGCTACCAGGATATAGCTTGCTGGATATCGTGTGATTTAATTCTTGTTTGTTAGTAATACATACTTATTCCTTGTGACCAGTTATGTGTTATGTGTAAAAATAAAAATAAAATAAATAAATAAATGTTTTTTAGACACTTAAACGGACTATAAACTGGTGAAATTTGATTTATTATAATAAAATTTTAAACTTTTATTCGATTGATGTTATTTATATCATTAGGCAATTGATAAATCGGCTCACCCATTGTGACAAACTATAAGAAAGGTATAAGGAGGGTTGCTTTGCTCCCTAAAGAAGAAGGTTTTTATAAGCTTCGCGCTGACCCGCTTCTTTGTGCGTCAAATGGAGCTACTGAGGTCTTTTGACTATATTGACAAAAACATCTTAAGGGTGATTACCTTAATTCTACGCGCCACTTTGTGGTAATTATCCGAATAACTTGGGTCTTTTGACTCATGCAGCAGTAGGATATAGTAGATGATAATTAGTTGGTAATTCTTTAATTGGTTTAACCAATACCGCGATAAAAGTGCACCTAAAAAGGTTAACAAATGGAATTTCTTAACTTGTGTTTCAAAAGATGTATGCATGCCTCTTTGAAAACTCTTTTGATACAATTTTTATCAAAAAAAACTTATGTGATACCCTATGTGTTAAATTTAAGTCTATGCCGTCCAAACTAAGAGCACTTGCAATTGGTTTTTTCTCTCTGGTCTGACCTCAGGTTAATTCCAACCCAAGGCAAAAAATTTCTCATTGGTCAAACCTTTGGTTAATTTTTGCAAGCTCTCACTTTGGATGACTTAATCGAGTGTGATTGGTCAGACCTTTCCACCCGAGGCATAAGATGATACTAAACATGACATGACATTGTAGCTTGTTACTCCAATGTCGTGAGTCTCATAAATCTAAGAGTTGCACTTGTAATGCAATTAACGCACGCCGTTTACCTCTTGCCCCATTCAGTACTAGTTGGTCAAACCTTCTGTAATGAGTGAGAGTTCAAGTAAGGATGTTAGTCTTTTAGTAATTAATTGGGTAGTTAATTTCTTTAAGAATTAATTATCGAAAATACTAAAATTGAACTTTTTACATTCTAATTAATGGTTTTATTGCAGAATAAATCGTAAACGAAAGTTTGTTTTTCTTGAAAAGACAAACCAATTCTCATTTCCTTGTAAGAAAGAGCGAGACTCACTCCTATCTCTTTTCCTTGCTTGACAAAGCTAAGATAGGTTGAATTTGAATTTTCTCGATTATATTTAAACTCACTTTTATTCTTTCACTCTTTTCATTATCCCTTTTCCGGTTCTGAAATCTTTTGAAAGATAAAAGACTTTTGTGTAACTAGAGAACATGTTTTCTATAGCTACCAAAATGATAACATCTTGCACTTGACAAGACGATGTATGAGTTTTAAATATTAATAAGAGGAAATCTCAATATACTGCAACGAGTAAAGAAAATTACTAGCATGTCTTCTAGGTATTTTTTTCTTAGACTCACTTTATTCCCTAAGGTGCTACACACCCTTGTGGCTAGGCAGACCGATTGAGGAGGAATTGCATGCTAATGTTCAAGTTAATGAAAGCATGGATGGCTAGTCCCTTATCTACACAAGTAGAACTTCATATACTCTGTTCAATACCTAAGTACATCGCTACTTGTAGGCATTCTATGAGGATAGGAAAGTAAATAAATCGTTATTTGCTTTCTACTGTGATGTAACACTTACAATGTTAAATCCAGTGGGAGCTTTGCGTTTTACTACTGAAAAGACATTCATGTAGTGTTGGCTAATTCAGTGGGAGCTACAAGCTTTATTCCCTTGTTAGTTACCCATATTATTTCTAGCTTGAATTGAAATAATTCATTACTTTCCGAATATGAACAACCATAGTTTTAAGGAAGATTGCATTTTATTTTATATGATAACATGTTGCTTTCCTGATGTTGCTTCCCGAAACGTTATCTATAGAATAATAGTGCACAATTCCTTATTAAAACAATATGGTTCTCAATCTACTTGTATTATCTATGACATTATTATATTGTTCATACAATTGAGCGCGTGTCGTGTTGTTCTCAAGTTTGTGCAAGGAACAACATAGAACAATATGATCATTGGTTTTTCTTGACCGCAAGGTAAGAAAGCTAATAATTCTACTAGGACTCAAACACATAAAATGTTTGTTGCCCTATTAAAATCTAATGTCAAGATATAATACTTCAGCACGTTGACTATATGCTTTAGTTAATATGATTATGGTTCATTGTAAAGTCATAAATATGAAGTATGAAATTAACTTGAAACTACCATTGAACTCAAGAGTATGCGTTCATAATTACTTTAGTCAGTATAATTATGTTTTCTTGTTAAGACATAAATATAAAGTCTTGAATTAATCAATGACTCATAACATAAAGTAAATGGTTAACTCGTTATGTCTTCTTGTTAGGACATGAACATGAAGTCCTTGAATTATTCAAAGACTTATAACGTATAGTTGACGTGTTATGTCTTCTTCTAAACGCATAACATAGAGTCCTTGAACTATTCAAAGAAGTATACGTTATAGCATGCATTTGATTTTTAAATACTATGTATTCAGTTTGGTTCGACCCAATTGGCAAGTATTTAACCCAAAGAGATTAAGATTATCTAAGGAATTATGATATAGTTTCACGATCCTAATACTCATAGAATACCACATCATTATGGTATGTATGAATGTGTTGAAATCAAACTATTGTTTATTTGATTTTGATAACTTTAATTGCTCTACCTCCAAAATCTATCAAGGTTAGAAAATTGAGTATGCCATGTACACACTCAATATGAGTAACACCCCCTAAATTTCAAGTTAACAGCGGAAGACTAATCGGGGTATTACTGGAACGATCATTGTCATAATCATAGAAAACGACTCAAAAGATGGGTTTTGAAAGTTATTGTCATTCATATAATAATTCAGATACAAAAAGGAAATTTCAATGTTTTAATATCTCACAAAAGATATATTAGTTTAAAATGAATGACAAAATTTACTTGACACAAAAAACCGTCAATTTATTTGCCCACTCCGTGCCTTGAATGTTCCGTTAATTACCTGAGATAAACATGCTAAAAGTCAACAAAATTGTTGAGTGAATTCATAGTGTTTGTAATTGTAATCAGTTTGAACACAAGTCTATAATTGCATAGAAATACAATCATATTTGAAATAGAAATATTGCAGTTCGATATATTGCCCTAAGTCTCATGACACGCAAACGTTAACATGTACCGCACAAACGACATGAACACACCAAATTAATGGTGTGAGTTATGGCCCTCGTGTAGGAGATTGCCATCTTCCTATTTCCTTCAAATAAAGTGCATTTGACTAATCCGGCTAGCAACTAAGGCTATCCATCCAGCACTAGTTCAAATAGGCAGTCAGCCTCCAATAGATCTATTCACTATATTCGCGTTCACTCGCAAGTGATTAATGGTTCATGATGTGAGGGGCTTTTGGCAATAGTGGTAACTTAGGAAATATCAAGCAGGTATAGCATACATAAAATACTTGTGTTCTGTTTTGTAGCATGTATCTCCCCACGAGTTGAAAATATATAAAAGATAAAAGTGGGACTATGAGCTCACCTTGAATGAAATTGGCAAAGGTGATGTGAAATCAAATGTATTATGGGAACGGCTCCAACACACGACCTGAATAATAGGGAAGTCTGAGATTTCGATAGTTTTGGCTTAATACGAATAATGATTGTGGAAATTAGTAACGGATAACGAATTGGTTCATGATGAGAATGGATGATATGCTTAAAAATGCTTAAAGTTCAAAAATAATATTATATATAGTATTATCTTTTTTTTGTGTTATTGAATCCATGAATATCGTTTCCTCGAAATTTGGTGAATGATACGTTATGTTATTCGTTAGAATTCTCGTTATATAAATATATATAAACGTATCGTAATTCGAATATATTACACGAAATGTATAAATGCCCTTTATGCATGGAAATGTTTAAAACATATGATGGAAATATATATAAAATAAAGTTACTGAATGGTCCCTAAAATTATATGAAATTTACACTTTTAACCCTAACGGTGAAACTTTTGCACCGTTAGTCCTTAGTTAGAAAATATTTACACTTTTAGTCCAAAAGGTTCCAATATGACATTTTAAGACTTCTGTTCACTGGATGTTCACTTTCTACCCATAAGTTATTAAAATGGCAGTTTGATACATATTTATGTGAAAGTTACACTTTATACCCGATTTGTAATATATTTTGCATTTTAAGTCCAAAATTCACAAAAATTATGTATTAAGTTTTCTGAGAGTTGCATAAGCTTCAAATAGCTTATTTGAGTTTGGAAAAAAGCTTATTACTTAAAAAAGAGCTTATTATGAGCTTAATGGGCCTTAACGAAATCAAAACAGGCTCATTAAGAGTTAACGATCCATTGGGTTTTAAAATATTTTGGGCTTGGTTTTGGGCTTATAAAATGGTCTCATTAACATTTCCAAAACTGCTTATATGACTGCTTATCAGATTTGCTTATTTCGAGCTTATTGGGCTTAAAATCCCACTCGACATATATTGAGTTTTATTAACTGTTTCGATAGCGATATACTTTTAGTTTAGAAAAGGACTTTTAAGAGCTTATCAAAAGAGCTTATGTGAACTTAGTTAGGATTGTAGAGAAATAGATTGAGCCATTTATTCGATATGTTACTTGTATGAAATGAATTTAATGGGATCATTTCTAGTCGATAAAATCAATAGGTCCAAAAAATTAAAATGACTTATATACAATCGATATGAAATATGAGTATAAAAGGTATCTCGTTAAGCACTTATATGATGAAATAGGTGTCGAATGAATATAGAACTTGACTTTCTAGCCATCCATTAAATTGGAGGTCATATATAAACGAAAAGTAAATAACAAGGAATCAAAAAAATGAATAGAAAGCTAATTATGAATCGAATGAATATATATAACGTGCATGAATTATTGAAAAGCATAAGTAAGTATAGGAAATGAGTTCAAGGGCTTACTACACCAAGATGGTGGTGAGAATTATGTTGAAATGGAATAGAACTCGTATGGTTAACACGTAACACGCTAGAACAATAGCAAAAGAATCGAGATCAAGCTTGATCCTTTGGAAAAATAGTTCGAACGACTAGTAAATGCTTCTTGCTTCTTGAAGGCTCAGATTAGAGAAATATGTGATATGAGTTTAAGTGTGAATGAGAGAGTGTGTATGGTTATCCGTATATATGCATGTATATAACATGTATAATGTATTTAATGGTACAAGTTGGGGTTTCATGGGATGCCGAGGGGATGAGGGAATAACCCTAGCATAGCACTTGAGTATTATGGAAATTAAGAGAAGAGTTTGTGTGTAGTTCGGTTAAGGTTAAGTGGCATGTATTTGTATTTCATTCGATATGCCAAAGGGTCCAAACGACTTATATATCGTGACCAAAAATATAGAAAAGGTGAAATGAAGCTTGTGGACTCATATTCGACTAGGAACAATGCAATCTCTTAGGTAAAAATTAGTTTAGTCGAGTTGGGTTACAATCGAATGAACTTGTACTTGTGTCGACTTGGGTTAGCTTTGAGCCTTGTTTTATGATCAAACGTTCAAACTAGGCAACAAGGTTTGTAAATCCTGAATATTTGAAGTATGAAGATTCGAATTGTGTAAAATGTAGTATAGGTTGTGTGTCGAATTCACAAAATATAAAGGCCAAGTAATCGTGTGTTAGATCGAGTGAAATAAAATAAAATATGAATTTGAATTGGGCTTGAATAGTAACAGGCTTAGAATTTGGGCCGAGAAATAGTAATAAGGACCCGTTTGGTTGTTTATTCGTATATTGAGTAGTCGTGGTCCATGTGTAAGCTCGTTCCAAAGTATTGTGAATCACGTATCAACGTGTTTGAATTATAAAAATGTAATAAACAAAATTTTTAAAATTTTCTCGTAAAAATGGTTAAATGAACTGTAATGGTGATTTAATACTTGATTAACATTTACAAAGTACTAGGGAATTTTACAGGTTGCTACATACCTACCCGTCAAATAGAATTCCGTCCCGGAATTTAAGTCTAAGGTAGTCGTTAGGGTTGTCTATGGAAATAAATGTGGGTATTTGTATCGAATTTGATCCTCACGTTCCCATGTATACTCTAGTCCTTGTTTAGAGTTCCATCGAACTTTGACAATTGGGATACGGTTTTGCTTTAGCTGTTTCACCTCTCTATCCATTATTTCCACTGGTTCCTCTATAAATACGAGTTTGTCATCAAGTCGGATTTCTTTCACTGGGATGACAAGAGTTTCATCTGACAGACATTTCTTCAAGTTCGAGACGTGAAATGTGTTGTGTACTTTACTGAGTTCCTCTGGGAGCTCAAGTTTATAGGCAACTGGACCAATCCTTTCTAGGATTTTGAACGATCCAATGTACCTTGGATTTAACTTTCCACGCTTTCCAAAGCGTACCATTCCTTTCCATGGAGAAACTTTTAACATAACCCTGTCTCCAACCTAGAATTCCATGGGTTTTCACCTCACATCGGCGTAGCTCTTTTGTCTGTCATGTCCGGCTTGTAGTCGTTGCCTGATCTTAAATATCTTTTATGTTGTCTCGTGAATCAGTTCAGGTTCTGTGAGTTGTACGTCACCCACTTCAGCCCAACAAACAGGCGATCTGCACTTTCGACCATAAAGTGCTTCAAACGGTGCTTCCTTGATGCTGGCATGGTAGCTGTTGTTGTAGGAAAATTCAGCCAACGGTAAGTGTTTATCCCAACCTTTCCCGAAGTCGATTACACATGCCCGAAGCATGTCTTCTAAGGTTTGGATTGTTCTTTCACTCTGCCCATCAGTCTGAGGGTGATAAGCGGTGCTCATGTCTAAACGTGTACCGAGAGCTTTTTGTAGAGTCTGCCAAAATCTAGAAGTAAATCGGCTATCTCTCTCTGAAATGATGGAGATCGGAACTCCATGTCGAGACACTATTTCCTTTAGATACAACTGTGCGAGAGTGCTCATCTCGTCAGTTTCTTTTATTGGTAGGAAATGAGCGGACTTGGTGAGACGATCAATGATGACCCAGATGGTGTCCAATCCAGTTGACGTCCTTGGTAATTTGGTGATGAAGTCCATAGTAATTCGCTCCCATTTCCATACTGGTAGTTTAGGTTGTACAAGCAATCCCGACAGCTTTTGACATTCCGCCTTGACTCTTGAACAGCTCAAACATTTCCCAACATACTCATTGATGTCGGCCTTCATGTTTGGCCACCAATAGATCTTCTTGAGATCCTGATACATCTTGTCAGAACCCGGGTGAATGGAGTACTTGGATTTTTGGGATTCATGCATGATGAGATCACGTATACCTCCGTAGAGAGGAACCCAACTTCTTTCTTTGAAACAAAGCATTCCGTCTGATCTTTTCACGAAACCATTTTCATTTTCTGGCATACCGTGAATTCTTTCATTGGGTCTGTTCTCTTCCTTGAGAGCTTCTGATTGAGCAATGAGGATCTGTGATGAAAGTGGTGAACAAATGGTCATTCCCAGAGATCGGACTCTGAGAGGTTTGATACGTTCTTTTCTGCTCAAGGAATCAGCCACAACGTTCGCTTTCCCTGGGTGATAGCGAATTTCACAACCGTAGTCGTTGAGTAACTCTAACCATCGGCGCTGTCTCATATTCAGCTCCTTTTGATCCAGGATGTGCTGAAGACTTTTGTGATCGGTGAAAACCGTGCACTTGGTACCGTACAGGTAATGTCTCCATATCTTAAGAGCAAAGACCACTGCTCCTAATTCTAGATCATGAGTTGTGTAGTTTTCTTCGTTCTTCTTGAGTTTTCGAGAAGCATAGGCTATTACTTTGCTCCTTTGCATCAGTACTGCGCCTAAACTGTGATGTGACGCATCACAATACACTACGAAGTCTTCACTTCCTTCGGGTAGTGCTAAGATTGGTGCTTCACAGAGTTTTTTCTTCAAGAGTTGGAAAGCTGACTCTTGTTTTTCTTCCCAGATATACTTCTTGTTCTTCTGGGTCAGTTCTGTCAGAGGCTTTGCGATCTTTGAAAAATCTTCTATGAATCTTCTATAGTAACCAGCGAGACCTAAAAATTGGCGAATCTCTGTTGGGTTTGTAGGAGATGCCCAATCTTTAACCGCCTCAATCTTGTCAGGGTCTACGTGGATACCTTGACTGTTGATAACATGGCCAAGAAATTGTACTGTTGGAATCCAAAAATCACATTTGGAGAACTTAGCGTACAACTTTTCCTCTTTGAGTAACTCTAAATGGTTCTCAAATGTTCGGCATGTTCTTCCTTGCTGCGGGAGTAGATTAGGATATCGTCAATGAACACAATCACAAATTTGTCCAAGTATGGTTTTGCATACTCGGTTCATCAAGTCCATGAACACTGCAGGTGCATTGGTTAGACCAAATGGCATTACTTGAAATTCGTAATGTCCGTACCGCGTTCTGAAGGCTGTTTTGGGAGTGTCTTCTTCTCTGACTCTCAGCTGATGATATCCCGATCTCAGGTCAATTTTCGAGTAGACACTCGATCCTTGCAACTGATCAAACAAATCATCAATCCTGGGCAATGGATATCGATTCTTCACGGTGAGTTTGTTCAACTCCCTATAATCAATACACATTCGGAACGTTCCGTCTTTCTTCTTGACAAATAAGACCGGAGATCCCCAAGGTG
Source organism: Artemisia tridentata subsp. tridentata (assembly GCA_021014915.2). Classification (NCBI taxonomy): domain Eukaryota; kingdom Viridiplantae; phylum Streptophyta; class Magnoliopsida; order Asterales; family Asteraceae; genus Artemisia; species Artemisia tridentata. Next base: position 186,080,271 of record CP139505.1, on the reverse strand, counting down.
ATGAACTTGATCGGATGAATCCTTTATCTGATAGCTCTTTCAACTGTTCAGATAATTCTATCATTTCAGAAGGTGCCGATAGGGTGCTTTTGCAACTGGTGCTGCCCCGGGCACTAAATCAATCTGAAATTCTACTTGACGGACTGGTGGAATACCGGAAAAATCTTCCGGAAATACTTCAGAAAAATCCTTGACAACTGGCACTTCTTCAAGTTGTTTCTCTTTTGATTCATTCTCCGTCACTTGAACCAAAAACTCGTGACATCCCTTGTTCATTTACTTTACCGTCTTGATATACGAGATGATGTTGAGTCGGGTTCTACTTTGCTCGCCACGAACAATCAGAGTTTCACCATTGAGTGGAATTTGGACGACTTTCTCGTCATAGATGATTCTAGCATGGTGCTTAGATAACCAATCCATGCCAATGACAACGTCAAAGCTACCAAGTTGGATAGGCATGAGATCGATGGAAAAAGGTTTGTCTAGTAATGTTAGGGTGCAACCTTGAATTATCGTAATGGTGCCTATAAGGTTTCCGTTAGCTATTTCAATTTCATACGTAGTGTCTAGTTCTACTGGGGCAATGTTAAGAAGTGAAGCAAATGAAGTAGACACAAAGCTCTTATCAGCTCCAGAATCAAATAATATTTTAGCACTTTGTTGGTTTAGTAAGAATGTACCCGTGACTACGCCGGGGTCCTGTGGTGCATTTTCGTCATCGAGCACATACGCTCTCCCACGAGCAGCGTTGTTCTGATTAGTATTCAGTTTTGGGCATTGGTTTCTGTAGTGCCCTTTCTCGCCACACCCGTGGCACACTATTGCTTCCGGTTGTAAATTTCCACCTGTGGCCCTGCAATCATTAGTTTTATGGCCCATTTTTTGGCATTTTCCGCAAATGGCAGGACAAGGCCCAGTGTGATGCATTCTGCATCGGTTACACTGGGGTAGTGTTTCGATATAACCTCTTCCTTCAGTGGGTGCTGCCACATAAGCTCTGGCACTTTCTTGCCTGCAATTTTGTTGGTGGTGGTAGTTGTTGCGATTTTGTTGGTAATTAGTTGCGGTTGTTGTTGTTCCTGTTGTTTTTTTTGTGAGTGGTGGTTCCACGATCATCTAGCTTTCGCTTATGATCATTGTTTCCGGAGGTAGAACTCCGTTTGATTTCCCGTTCTAGTAATCGTTGAGCAATTGTGATGGCTTCTTCAAGAGTTGATGGTTTTGATGAGGTGACATTTCCCTCGATGCTTCGAGGCAGTCCCTCGACGTACTTCTCCAATGTTCTTTCAAGATTCGGCACCATGGTTGGGCACATTGCGGCCAGTTCTTGGAACCTTCTATTATAAGTTCTTATATCGTTCCCTCTCACAACCAACTGGTGGAATTCCTCCTCCAGTTTCCTAATTTCTATACGCGGGCAGTATTTCTTTAGCATTTTTAGTTTCAATTCGGCCCAGGTAATCTGAAACGCTTCCTCAATACCCATGGTCTGGGTGGTAGCATTCCACCATGATAGTGCATCTTCCAGAAGAGTCCTCGTAGCATAGGTAACTTTGCATTTGTCTGGACAGTTGCTTCTCATAAATACCGTCTATGTACGCTCAAACCACTGAGCAAGTTCAGTCACTCCTTCGGAACCTTTGAAATAAGTTGGCTTGCAACTCATGAAATCTTTATAGGTACACTTGCGAGACGTAGATGCCTCGCTTTCAGCTGTTACCGTATTGTTGCTACTCGAGCGAGCTATGGTGGCCGCTTGAGTTTCAAGAGCTGTAGCAACGCTATCGGCTACCAGTTTCCGGATAGCTGCTGGAGTCATTGCTTGTGCGGGTGTGGTAGTTTCCTTTCTTGTACGAGCCATAAGTCTATTAATACCACAAGAAAACACAGATTTAGAATCCACATAATGACCATGTTAGAATAATTCGAGTAACAAGGTAATTGCATACAAGTCCTAACAATACTGTCACAATGTGAAATCACAACCAACTGAGAATCATAAAATCATGACATGTTTGGGTACTATCATAAATAAATAATCAACTCTTGGTATAGGATTGCTAAGGAACAAACTGATTCATCATCTACAAAAGCTAAAGTTCAGCAACTTTCTCTACATTCATCAAGTTTCTTCTAAAATTTTCTCTATTAAAATATGTGATTATAGTCCAGTTATAACATTCAAAGAACCATAACAATCATAAGTAACATCACGACATGTCTGAATACAATCATAATACACATGAACAACCACGGTGACATAAATCAATATCAATATATAGTAAATCCATAACCAACAACATATATTAATAACTTGAATCAATTGTGTTACAAAACAGAATGATACAAGGTCCTTTATTAATGCCACATACGGCAGGCTAAGATGCCTCAAAACTATAACCGATGTACAATATGTCTAACTACTGGAAGTCTCATCCATGTGCCCCGTAAGCTCTGTAATCTGATCCAGAAGTCTCTGTATATCGGCCTGCTACTGGATCTGCATGTCCTCGATGAGGCTCTCTAATGTGGCGGCCCTGCGGCGCGCTTGCAGAACTTCTTCTATCTGCCTCTGTCTCTCCCACTGTAAAACTGTCATATGAGATCGCGTCTCAAACATCTCCGACTGAATCCTCGTCAGACCATCCTGTAGGTCTATCCTCTCGTATACGAGGTCATGAATAGTGCCGTCGATCGTCTCGGGCGGTCGAGTGATGCTTTGTCAACGATGCTTAGAAGTGTATCGATCTGCTCCTCATGACGCTCCAGTCGCGTCATGATGGTGGAGGGAGTAGGTGTGCGGGTAACTGCTGCCCTGGAGCTCTCTCCAGTCTCAAAGACACGGGATTGATGGGTAAAACCTGGCGGAAACAGTAATGATGAGGAAGACGAATCACTAGGACCTGCTATGTAGGCCCGGCTCTGAGAGGGTAAATCCTCCTCTGGAGTCGGCTCCCGTTGGTGAGGTGCAAACGAGTATGATTGGGTGAGTAGGTTAAACAAGTAGTCGGGTCTGACCGACGGTGGAGTGGGTGATGATAGTAGTGGTGGCAATGTATGCTCAAAAGATAATGGTGGTGTCATCCTGATCATGTCTAGTGGTGAAGTAGGGGATAGAGGTGGTGATGGTGGTATAATCGGAACTACGGGTAATCGTACCCTCTTGCGAGGTGTATGCATCCGGATAGGACCATTGGGATGGCTCCGGAATGGTGTCATAAACGGTTCGGGCTCATAGGGTTGTAAGATCCTGACTCCTCTGCGCCGGAATACCGGTGTAGGTGGGGGTGGTGGTGTAGGTAATGGAGTCTCTGAATCAGCTGCAGGCAGCTACTGCTGTGTCTGCATATACTGATCATCTGTAAGTGGAGTGTATGTAGGAGAAACTGGACGGTTCTCCGGGTGAAGTGGTGAAATATATGCCCGTCTAGCTAGTACGTATGTGTCCTCTGATATGGGTGAGTTTAGGTTACCTGGTGCAACCGGTGTCATAGGTGGTGTAAGGACGACTTCACCCTCTTCGAAGGGCTCCGTTTCATCTGATGCGATGTTCGACACAGTAGCAGTCGATGTGCTAGGAACTACGGGTGAGGTAATAGACGATAGAGTATCTTCAGACACCATGTCAGATGGTATGGTGCTAATGTGAGACACTAAAGACATGGTACTGTAATAACCCCGAAAGTAGTAAATATAAGTCATCAATAAAATCAAGTATATGAAAGTTGATATGAAATAATCTTGTTAAGCAACACTTTAAACCAAGGTTGTCAGGATCGGGATCCTACCTAGGATCTTTTTCGGCTTTTCCTTTACATATGTATACAAACCATTTTTAAAAACCTTCCTCTCAAAAAAAGTCAAAAAAAGTAAAAAAAAAACAGTGTTAGTGCAAGCAGTCTCGTTGGGGAGATTGCTAGTGCAAGCAATCTTGTTTGTTTTGAGTGATGACAAACATGTAACTTGATACATAGCGTAAAATATACAAGTTACTTGTAACCATATCTTGTCTCAACATACATTCAACACCTCTCAAGTCCTCATATGATACAACACAGGTTCGTACATGTTTGTTATGTAGCATTATGATCAAACCCTTAACAAACCATTTAGAATGTTTAAAATACGGTTAGGTAATTAAGTATTTTAAAAAGGCTAATCATTCTACTTAGAACCTCATTTTACATGATCACTAGGATACACATAAACATTACAAAGTTCACTAGGAATAACATATACAAGTTTACATGTTTATTTCTTAAAATGGAAACTTTATTAGTTAAATAATACCATGACATCATGGCATGCATCACAAGTGAAATCTTTGTAAGATTGTATAATATCTTGTTTAGATACACAAGTTAGATAGTTGACATTTGAAGATTTCATGAGAGTTGGTAAGGTTTGCTAGCTGTCAATCCGCGGATCCAAATGGTATAAAGCGCGGATCCAAATGGCATAAAGCGCGGATCCAAATTTAGGGATCCTTCAGATCCGCGGAGCAAAAATCTTGTTGGCTATAAATAGAAGCCCATTGTTTACCCATTGTTTATCCAACTTAGAACACACATTCCCTCACTCATTTCACACACTTAGATCAGTAGCTAAACATGTAGATTCATACATTAATTACCTCATTACATAATGATCATAATGTTACTAACTTTCATTATGTTGTAAGCATACACTTGTTATGATCCTGTGAAGCAAGCTCAAGATCACAAGTCATCATCCATAGCATAATTACTAATCCACCATGAAGATGCATATATGAAGATCCATCACAACAAGTTTAGAGAGCTTGTGATCTTCATACATTGAAGGCTTCCGATCAATGGAAGTTCATATAGTGTAGGCATTCATATCCATGATACACTTATGTCATGGATCATTGTTGTAACCATCATTGTATCATTTAGATCAGTAGAGTGAGGTTAGTATTTTAGTCCTTAAAATACAAAGAGTGTTGGGAGTGGTTGTACCCTTGTAAAGAACTCGACATCTAGCTTAGTGTCGGTAATTGTATAAGCGACGATGGGAGTGGTTGTACCCTTGTAAAGAACCCGGGGTTTAGCTTAGTACCGGAAAAGGAAGTAAGCGACGTGTAAAGGTTTTCTCCGCCTAAGAAAGGGAGCTTGTTGATCTAGTGAAGTAACTCTCGAGTTGGGTACTCGGGGAGTGGAGTAGGGCGGAGAGGAGCTCCGTGACCGAACCACTATAAATCATCGTGTTCGGTTTGCGCTTTCTTTTACTTATCTCTTTACTTTTATATTTGCATTATGTGATTGCTTGTGTTGTGATTATGTGATAATACTTGTGTGACAACTTGGTAGACATAAACTACAACAGACAGTGTTCATATTAGAACTAGCCGAATTGGAAATTTGATACAACAAGTTTTAAGTTTTAAAACGGTAAACGTATTCACCCCCCCTCTACGTTTTCACTACGTTTTCACAATTGGTATCAGAGCGGGTTGGCTCTCACTTTCAAAACAAATGGTTTTTAAAATAGAGTAAGATCCATGTATCAAATTGCCTCTGAAGCAGAACATAATATGAAAAATGTTTCGCTAAGTATACTTTGAAATTTTGTTGTTAAATATCACTTTGTATACAAGCTTAAAGGTGTTCTTGAAAAATAAAAGAAAAATATTTCTCAAAAGAATTTGTAAGTGTCAAATTATGTGCTCAGAACTAATTTACGAAAAATACCATTTTGAAGGGAGTGTTTGGAATAATCATTAAGTTAGTTGAAAAATCACCTCCGTAATATTTAGATAAGTCACATAGGTAGAAATGTTGTTAATATTTGTAATATATGCCTAAGATTAAGTGTAGCAAGTCCCACACACTTTCGCTATGTCAAAATATGAGTTTAGGATAATCTGTCACAGGTCTCGGCGGATCCAAATCACATAAAGGGCGGATCCCTCTAAAAGGATCCGTCAGATCCGTCGGTGCAGTACTCAGTTTTTGTCAAATTTCAAAAATTCATAACTAATTAACCGTAAGTCCGTAGGAGTCGCGCCACCTATCATTTTGAAGGGAATTAAGTCTATTTTCATTTAAAAATAGTCTCATGGCCTAGATCTAAATTGAAGTAGGTAAAACAAATCAAATACTATAACCTGTTCAAAATGTTAAGTTTTATTTTGACACAGTAAGTTAAACTTTTGAGTCGAGCAATGTAAATTGGTATCCTTTGCTCATAAATATGATTTCTTTTGAAACTAAAGAATTTGGTAATATAAAGGAAACAAATTAAGCTTGGCATACATCGTCATATTTAAACGCAAAGTGACAAAAAGTATACTTTCATCTATGCTATGCTATGTGGCTAACTGTTCTATATTATTTGCATATATGTGATATGCTTGTTGATAAGTGTGATTGTACTTGTTTATTTGTAATACATAAGTGTCTTGCCATGATACTTACTTGCTTGTTTATCAATTGCTTGTTTTATGCATAATAGAACATTTGCTAGATATTGTGTAATACATTGATAAACTGTGTCTGTTCTACTTTTAGACTTAGATACTATTGTTTGATTATATTATGTGAAAACCTTGCATAACTTACTTAGAAATGTGTACTAAGTGAAATGTCTTGAAAAGTATTGACTTGCACAAACTCTCACTTAATTGCTCAAGTGTTATAATGAGTAAACATGTAGTATCTTTGAAAAAGAGTGTTTGGTACAAACAATTTGAAACAATGATGTGTTGAGTTGTTATGCCTTTAGGATATTATCTTGTTGTTAAACCTTCATGTGAACTAACCATATCATGCAGGACGATAACACTTTGATGTTATCAAGTTTCCGGGTTTAAGCCACTGTTTGGCTTAACTCTCATTTAAGGTAAGTTAATATGATCGGATTAAACTATGTGTGTATATGTGTTAGAATAAACATTTTTAGTAGTTTTGCATTACATATTAGCTAATAGATATGTTCCAGGAGAATTTTCAGGTCTTGGTCGAAAAACGCGAATTTTGCATATCTCTCTGTTTGTTTTTAGTACTTTTGTTCAACGGATCCGACGAATCCCTCATTTTGGATCCGCCAAGAGTTAGCTTTGGATCCGCCAGTCCAGAACCCACGGATTCCACGGATCCCAAACTTTGGCTCCGCCTTTGTTGTCGATTGGATCCGTGGGTGTCAACAGTAACTTTTTCAAAATTCCCGACTAGTTCCGATCCTTAGATTATTGATTCTAATTCTTGGGATTCTTATCTCTAATGTTCACTCAAATTAGGATTAGGACATCTCACCAAACACCAAATAGGATAATCATATCTAATCACAGTTGCAAATTTCATGTAAATGCTCCAAGGTACCTTTTCGGTAAACCACTGAGTATTTGTGATCATTACACACATTCACTGCATCCTCCCATCCTTCACTCATTCACTAGCTTGATTTGTAAATTGACAACTTCCAAACTAATCTAGACTCACTGTTTGCAAATATATCACAAATTACAAACTCAATTCATGTCTGTAGATGTTATCTTGTATTCACATATGTTGCCTCACTTGGTTAACATGTCATCCTTCAAGACGATGAGGATTTACATCGCGTCATAACTCACACTTAAGTTATAGATGTAATTATCAAGTCTTGCTATCCTTTTCTCAAAGTAAGATTGACAACTTAAGTATTTCATCCGAAGTATTCAAGTATATTTTGACTTACAAATGTAGTCATTAAAAGTCATATCCGAAAGAATCAACTCCCAAGTATTTTAACAACGTATGTTAAAACACTTATCCTATCACCTAAGTACACTTGTACTTTCACCATTATCCCAACACATTCACTTCTGTGATACGTCTCAGACCCTAAGCTTTAGATCACATCACACACTAGTTATACCAACCAATGGAACATAAGAATTAGTCTTCATCACCTTCAGCCCCTAGGTTTCATAAACATAACCAAACACTTCATCCGCTAGTGAACCACAAGAATTAGTATCCATTCTTGTAATCTTCAACATTCATGAAACCCAAAAGTTCAACAAACTCCTTCATCACCATAATTCACGCCATTGAGTGCATTGCTCAAAAAAAGCTCTTAGTCCAACACTCATACCAAATCAAATGCAAGTTGAATCAACTCATCAATACCTTGCCACCTATAGAATTAGAACTTCACCATCAAATGAGCATGATGCTCACATTCATTAAGTAGTACCACAAGTCATCAAAGTATTGGTAATACTTTGTTTCATTAAATCTTGAATCAACATTGTAACAACTTATGTTATAATGAAATCTCAAAGCCAATCTCATACATCCTAAATAACAATCTTGAGGAGTATACAAAAGAAACTCAAGTAAGTTTATCTTGTCTAGTTATCATATTATTGAAACCTAATTTATTTAGGATAAGTCTATCCAATTCAAATACTTTGTGTTCATATCTTCATTTAGGAAAACATGATGTTTCGGAAAAACATTATGTGTTTATTTTTCATCTTGTTAAAAAGGATAATGTATATCCTATGCATCATTATTTTCTTGCAACATGAATGGTTATGTTACAAGAGATTTCATTACACCTCATCGGGCAAATGATCTTAAAACAAACATCCACTAGTTCTATGAACTATCTTCCTCATTGAGCACTGGTTAAATCTTACTTGTTAAAAGATACCATACGTATCTATTTCCTTTCAAGCGTACATTAAACCTTGGTCAAACCTTGTGCATATCCACATCTCTGGAGCATACACAAGACCTATTAAAGTTGATAACTTTATTTAGATTCTTGTTCCAAAGAACTTTCTTCAGAACGTTCATGACATATTCCATTACCACACACAAACACATCTCTTGATCTTAGATTACTTTCATAACTCATACTTAAACTTAACTCAAAGGATGTCACCCTTTAGATCATTCAATCTTAGATTCCAAACACAATGATTAAAATCTGTTGACACATATTTGTCAAATTTACGTGTATAACATGACATCTTCATCACACTAGTTTTAATAGAAATAGTTGAGTCTCATTAAGTCATGTATTGGTAAATCATCTTGTCTTAGGAATAATTAATAAAATCACTTGCATTACATATACATGTATTGATTACATAATATTTGTTTGATATCTTGATGTTATAATAATTATTTGATTGATTGTCAAATGTGTAAACCTTGAAAAGGTTTTTGTCTGCATGATTATATGCTTCATGTTAACATGATTTAAATAATATGTTCATTCTTTTGTTATATGATATTTCGCAAGATTAATGTATTACTTGTTAACTCATGATATGTCATTCTTATATGATATTTCTATATTTGAAAGCTCGTGTCTTTTGTTAACATTCGTTGAGTCTTTTTCATAGGATAGTCTAAATAATGCATGTTTCTAAAATGTAGGAATTGTTTGCATGAACCTGTCGTTTCATTACTTTTGTGACCACGTCACACTATTTGTTTGCCATGTGTGCACCTATATGTCTAAGTGATTTTTGGTATGATTAACACTTAGAAGTTGTTTTATTAATCACATAGATCATTGTGTTAATTAATGGGTAAGTATGCTTAAGTAACTAAGCCTAACTTCAAAACAATTTCACAATGTAATATCAAAAACAATGTCATGTCATCTTATAATATGATTATTTGTCTTGATGCCATGTGGTAGCTTTTTGTCTGGTAGATGAGATGTTATGATTTCTATAATATTCACATCTTTTGTCATTAGGACTTTTGTCTTGTAGATTGATAACAAATTATTTGTTATTTCTCCTTGTTATGCTTATTTTGCATAATTATCTCATTATTGCTACTTAGATTGGTAATATGTTTATGGGATCCATCTTCTTGCATATAGTCTTAAAAGCTAATAGGATTAAGTTTTAGAGGTTTTCGAGCCGGACAGGAGAGACACTCTTTAAAGTTAATAGAAGCAATTCCTTTTATAAGATTGAAAATAGGCGCTGTAAATCAATTCAAATAGATAGGGGAGTTCCGAACCAGCAGCAAGCCCTTTCTCGCCCTTTCTAATGTCCTAGGCGACGGCAGTGCAGGTGAAAGCCCAATAGATCCCATTTTTTTTATCGCTCCACATAGCTCACGACCCGGCACGAAGAAATCTCTTAGATGGGAGGATGCGAATCTGGATCTATCAACGGAGCAATTCCATTCCAGTCGTAGTCTTAATCCCAGAGAAGAGGGGACAACTTCTTTCTCCTTTGCATTGCTCAATCTTCCTTTTCTGATTGAAAATAGCAAGCCACTCCACTACTGGTACAGAGGCCAGATAGAAGGTTGTGTTTGGATATCTTTCAATATACCTCTCTCCAAATCGTATTGTTGCTTCCGCTTTCCTAACATTATCTTCATCATCTTTTAGTTAAAACAATACACCTCCCATAAGGAAAACCACATGCCTCGTCGTGCGATCATCTTGCATTGATAGAGAAGAGCTACGTAACTTCAAGGATGAAGTTCTTTGTATGCTAACCAATATCCACAAAAACATTAATAAGCTCATCGCTTTCATTAATCTGCAACATCCTAAACACTTTACCTTCATTCTTCATAGATTATGTTGAATGTCCACCAATTAAGGAAGAGAGAAATTCATTCACATAATTGTCTTTTCTCATTAAAGAACATGTACTCATGTTTCTTACATTCTCAAATACCGACATGTAGGTTCAAATCACTCAGTTAAATCAGTTCACAAAAGACACAAATGTGTCAAACCTCCTTAGATCAACATCACAGTTATGCACCAATACCTCGTCAAAAATACATCATGTGTTTGACATAACTCTTAAACGATAAGCATTAAGTCTCCTTAGACTTTTACTAGGATTAGTGAAACCAAGTCATTAGTTATAAGTAAATAGACCTTAGCTTGAACCTTCGTTTGATCAAAAACGACAAAACATAACCAAATCCATTTTGGTCTCACGGAACCCTTCGTTAAGAAGGACGGAACCAAAATTTTGGTTCCGCCAAATCCGCGGGTACCAAGTTCAGTGTTTAACCATTTAAAACAGACAACCCTCTCACAACCGAGTCTAGGATTTTCCTTCACAACTTCATTGTCTAGAACAACATCATAGGATCTCATCCTTTTCATTCTGACACATATCAAGCACGTCATTGTCAGTGCAAACAGAACCATCTTTCTAAACACGTTGGTCCAATCAACACTCTCATCATATGATGTCATTTTTATCCACATATAGGTATCTAGTATTTCCAATTGTTACATATGGAATCTCTATTCCTAAGTGATCATTGTCTTCACTTCCTCTCATTTTTATTCAAACATTTACTATGGCACGATTCATCTTTGGTAGATGATAATATCATAACCATAACAGTCTTCAAATACTCTTATAGCATTTGCTATACATTAGAGTTTCTGAATTTATTGCATTCATTATAATCACCACCATCCATCACTTTTTTCACTAATCATCAATCCCATAGATTAGCGAAAAACCTACTTACATCAACCTTTAGTCATCCATTAAGTTATCATTCACTTGTAAACGAACACCATATTAACACCACTCACTTTAAGCATTTTAACTTCACTTCATATCCTCCTCATAGGCATTGTTTTGTAGGATTTTATCATATTATATTCTTGTAAATATAATTCTTATTAAAAAATTACACTCTTTATAACATGGTTTACTAGATAATCACGATTGATATCACAATTCGTATGCTGCATCATATTTTTCTTTGATTAGACAATCACAATCGGTATGTTGGTTGAGATTAGATTATTGATATGTTACATAATATTTTTCTTTGAGATAAAATATATTGCACTAACCATTTCATAGTAGGTTTCATCATATACGCTTGATCGTACATAGCTTACTCATCATAGGATGAAGTTTGCTTCGATTATTTTTCTTCTTTTATAGGTGCTTCTTGACGATCTCAAACCAGGAGGATTATCAGTCTAGCACTCATATTGCATCTTCTATACACATTGGTCGTATATGACTTAAGACATTGCTTCTAGTGCACTAATCTTTTGTTTTGTAGGTTCATCTTGATGCCCTAGAGCAAGGGGGAGTTTTCGTCTAAGCGTTATTTAGGATGCATCATATATACGCATTGGTATATATTACATACTTGTCCAAGGACAAATATTGTTTTATACTAACCTTTATTTTGTAGGATTCTTCGTCCTTGGATCATATACGTCGGTACCCTAGCAACGGGGAGTATAGATCGAGGGGGAGTATATCATATACTAACTCATCATTTTTAGCATTTCTCATCCTTGAACCGTATACGTTGGTACTCTATCAATGAGGAGTATACATCAAGGGGGAGCATATCATAGTCTAACTATTTGTTTTGTAGGATCATACATCTTAACCTTGTCACTCCAATTAGGGGGAGTATTATCCAAGGGGAGCTTTAAAGTTCTCAATATTATTGCATTATCATACTTGGTACTCTAAACTAGGGGGAGGAATCACCAAGGATTGGTTACCACATTCCGCTACGCATATCTTCTTTTCGTTTCGACAAAAAGGAGGAGATAGGTCTACATAGTCCAACATAGATTAACCACGTGTATCGTTGGCTATTTGCATTTCATTCATCATGCATTTTTCATATATATTCTTTTTATGTTGCACACCACTAACCTTGATGTAGGTTAAGAGTCTAGCTTGATCCATGGATTCGCTAACAACCTCGGAAACGCAACAACCATAGGAAATTGGAGTAGTCTATTTAACTTCACTAGGGATGATGCAAGCTCGCCATTTCGGGGAGAAATTAAGTTAACTCCAAGGACACACCCTTTTTGCTTCGACAAAAGGGGGAGAAAGGTGTAAACGGAGAAAGTGAGTAATTACGGACACAAGGAGAAAAGGGAGAAAGGTGTAAACGGAGAAACGGACACAAGAATAAAGTAAGTAATTATGGACACAATTAACTTTTTGCATTTTACTTTCTATCACGTTTACATATTTTGTCATCATCAAAAAGGGGGAGATTGTTAGTGCAAGTAGTCTCGTTGGGGAGATTGCTAGTGCAAGCAATCTTGTTTGTTTTGAGTGATGACAAACATGTAACTTGATACATAGCGTAAAATGTACAAGTTACTTGTAATCATATCTTGTCTCAACATACATTCAACACCTCTTAAGTCCTCATATGATACAACACAGGTTCGTACATGTTTGTTATGTAGCATTATGATCAAACCCTTAACAAACCATTTAGAATGTTTAAAATACGGTTAGGTAATTAAGTATTTTAAAAAGGCTAATCATTCTACTTAGAACCTCATTTTACATGATCACTAGGATACACATAAACATTACAAAGTTCACTAGGAATAACATATACAAGTTTACATGTTTATTTCTTAAAATGGAAACTTTATTAGTTAAATAATACCATGACATCATGGCATGCATCACAAGTGAAATCTTTGTAAGATTGTATAATATCTTGTTTAGATACACAAGTTAGATAGTTGACATTTGAAGATTTCATGAGATTTGGTAAGGTTTGCTAGCTGTCAATCCGTGGATCCAAATGGTATAAAGCGCGGATCCAAATGGCATAAAGCGCGGATCCAAATTTAGGGATCCTTCAGATCCGCGGAGCAAAAATCTTGTTGGCTATAAATAGAAGCCCATTGTTTACCCATTGTTTATCCAACTTAGAACACACATTCCCTCACTCATTTCACACACTTAGATCAGTAGCTAAACATGTAGATTCATACATTAATCACCTCATTACATAATGATCATAATGTTACTAACTTTCATTATGTTGTAAGCATACACTTGTTATGATCCTGTGAAGCAAGCTCAAGATCACAAGTCATCATCCATAGCATACTTACTAATCCACCATGAAGATGCATATATGAAGATCCATCACAACAAGTTTAGAGAGCTTGTGATCTTCATACATTGAAGGCTTCCGATCAATGAAAGTTCATATAGTGTAGGCATTCATATCCATGATACACTTATGTCATGGATCATTGTTGTAACCATCATTGTATCATTTAGATCAGTAGAGTGAGGTTAGTATTTTAGTCCTTAAAATACAAAGAGTGTTGGGGGTGGTTGTACCCTTGTAAAGAACTCGACATCTAGCCTAGTGTCGGTAATTGTATAAGCGACGATGGGAGTGGTTGTACCCTTGTAAAGAACCTGGTGTTTAGCTTAGTACCGGAAAAGGAAGTAAGCGACGTGTAAAGGTTTTCTCCGCCTAAGAAAGGGAGTTTGTTGATCTAGTGAAGTAACTCTCGAGTTGGGTACTCGGGGAGTGGAGTAGGGCGGAGAGGAGCTCCGTGACCGAACCACTATAAATCATCGTGTTCGGTTTGCGCTTTCTTTTACTTATCTCTTTACTTTTATATTTGCATTATGTGATTGCTTGTGTTGTGATTATGTGATAATACTTATGTGACAACTTGGTAGACATAAACTACAACAGACAGTGTACATATTAGAACTAGCCGAATTGGAAATTTGATACAACAAGTTTTAAGTTTTAAAACGGTAAACGTATTCACCCCCCCTCTACGTTTTCACTACGTTTTCACAAACAGGATCGGATCGTTCATGATCCTACGATCCTACGAGCGATCCCACGATCCTGTAACGATCCTACCTGAAAAAAATGGTTACCAACAGGATCGGATCGTTCACGATCCTACGATCCTACGAGCGATCCCACGATCCTGTAACGATCCTACCTGAATTACGATCCCGTAAAGATCCTGCTCGTTTTGTGTGTGTAGGATCATAGGATCGTACGATCCTACGAGCAGGATCGCGATCCTGACAACCTTGCTTTAAACACGGTGTTGTGAAATATGCAGGCACGGAGGGCGTAAAGTGGTATGGTGTAAAGTGGTCCATTTTGAAAGCACAATTATAGTCCAATGTTTAAAATACACTTGGTTCTCTATAACTATGGCTCTGATGCCAATCTGTAACACCCCATAAATTTCAAGTTAACAGCGGAAGACTAATCGGGGTATTACTGGAACGATCATTGTCATAATCATAGAAAACGACTCAAAAGAGGCGTTTTGAAAGTTATTGTCATTCATTTAATAATTCAGATACAAAAAGGAAATTTCAATGTTTTAATATCTCACAAAAGATATAGTTGTTTAAAACGAATGACAGAATTTATTTGACACCAAAAACCGTCAATTTATTTGCCCACTCTGTGCCTTGAATGATCCGTTAATTACCTGAGATAAACATGCTAAAAGTCAACAAAATTGTTGAGTGAATTCATAGTGTTTGTAATTGTAATCAGTTTGAACACAAGTCTATAATTGCATAGAAATACAATCATATTTGAAATAGAAATATTGCAGTTCGATATATTGCCCTAAGTCTCATGAAACACAAACGTTAACATGTACCGCACAAACGGCATGAACACACCAAATTAATGGTGTGAGTTATGGCCCTCGTGTAGGAGATTGCCATCTTCCTATTTCCTTCAAATAAAGTGCATTTGACTAATCCGGCTAGCAACTAAGGCTATCCATCCAGCACTAGTTCAAATAGGCAGTCAGCCTCCAATAGATCTATTCACTATATTCGTGTTCACTCGCAAGTGATTAATTGTCACACCCTGAATTTACCTGTTAATGGCAGCGGAATTGAATACCTTGGTGTGACTTTCATGGCGTCTCATACAATGGATATATTGAACGACCTAAAGTGTCGTTTTGAAAATACACGTTTGATCATAAATAAAATCAGAGTTTACAAAACATAGGTCCCAAATGATGTTGCACGTTTAAAAACAAAACCATAGTAGATCAAACGGTTACATAAGTGCATGAAAATAAGTGATGCAAGTCGACCCCGCGACTCCAAGATGGTCCAATGCATGCCCACATGATAGCTAATAACCTGAAAATACATTGCTAAAAACGGTCAACATAAAGTTGGTGAGAGTTCATAGGTTTAATAAAATGAAGTTATACGATAGCCACAAGTATAAAGTGTATGACATAAGTCACATAAAAATGATTGTACAATAGCCTTAAGCTCATGACCCCGACGCTGTGACTGAATTCTTTGGAGCCCCTGGGAGTGTTTTGCCAGACACTCAAATGAAAAGACATGAAATGCATCCGCTATCGGTTGTTGGTCAAAGCCAACACGGATGGAGGCGTCACCCTCGATAGATCTATCCACTCACTCTCGCTTAAACATAATTAACGGTTCATGATTATATGGGGACTTTCAATTGGCAACAAGGTAACTTAATCTATGTACAGGAAGTCTGATACTTTGGCTCGTATGGAAAACAGTTGCAATGTATTCTCCCCCGTGGGATTTGAAAACAATAATAAAATGTATACGGGGCTATGAAAACTCACCTGAAGTGATGATACAACAATGCTATGAAATCGGAATACTTGGAATAATTGAAATACTGGAACACTTGGAATACTTGGCAATAACAAGGCGCGAACACTAGCCGCTACCTAAAATGAATATGCATAATCTACTTAGATTATGAGGCAATGTAGTGCATGTACATGTATATGTAACCTATACCACTCGTCATTTGAAAATACTAGTTATCGTTGATATGTAAAGTTTTTCCAAAACTTGGTATAAATATGTTAACTTGTTAACGTAAAACTAGTCGTGTCATAATGTGTATAAAACGTTAGTGTTGGTCTTGGCGTTTTGAAAACATTGAAATGTGATATGGTAGTCGCGTTAATAAACCTTTGATTGTACGTGTTCCAATGGATAAGAATTACGGTTCACCATAGTCGTTTCGTGAAAAATATAGTTTCTAGTACGTAAACATTTTCTACTTAACAAGCTGTCAAAATAAAATGTATATAGTCGATGTTTAAACGCGTGTATCTCGTTCGTTATTAGCTTGTTTTTGACGTTCTTTATATCCGTGGTTTCGTAAAAATAAATGCTAACACATTTTTAGTAGCTCGGTTCATCTAGGTTTCGTCAAACGCCGCAAATAAGCCGTCGAATGCTACCAAACAGCATGCAGTTTTTCCGGAAAATAGTTTTCGTCGTTAAACTTGTAAAAATCGTATCTCCTTCGTTATTAACTCGTTTTTATCCCCGTTTTCGGCCACGGCTTCGTCTCGGAATGTATTTTCTAAATATTTGGCCAAAAATTACCTCACACCTACTGAGTTTCCCACGTTCCACTTTTAATGACAGTAGGTTATGTATATTTGTTAAAACTTGATTTTCTAGTTATTATCTTGTCCAAAAATGTCACAAACAACCACCAATCATTCTAAAACTTACCATATATATTTTTAAGGTGTCAAGGGTCCTAAACATCATCATCCATGTAGATCTAACAAGGATCTAAGTATATAACACTTCTAGGGCTCATAAGTTGCAAAAGGTTTAAAAAAGAGTGGTATAACTAACATATACTTGTAAATCTTCTACAAAAATTATATGAACATGATATTAACTTGGAAAGATTATGAAAATAGGTGTTGATAACTTACTTGAAGGATTAGTGAGAAAAAGAGGATGAAAACCTAATTACACCTTGAGTTTTTATTTCAAAACCCTAAAAGGAGTACTAGATGGACTTGATTATGTATTGATCTTGAAAAATTGATGAATCTTGCTTGTGTTTTGATCCTTGGCCGAGCACAAAGAAGAGAGAAAGGAAGAAGAGAAACTTTTCTAGTTCTTGAAGATTTATGTGTGAAAATGAAGTGATAAAATGAGGTCTAGGCATTATATATTAGACAAGATTGTAGGTAAGCATTTAATGTAGTTGTATGTGTAAGAGTTTTGGGGGCTAGGAGGGGGGGGGGGGGGCTGGCATGAAACAAGGGGAGGGGGGGGGGCCCATGTTGGGTGATGATTATTTATAAAGATTATGTAAGATTTGTGTAGTTTTAATTAGTTTTAAGTGTAACCGGGTACCGTGTTTGCTAGAAATAAAATTTAACGGTGTTAATCGGGACTTGACGAAGTCATAAAAATTACAAAAATAGGTTGGGTACAAGTATTGGGTGTTCGGGTAATTATTGTTTAGTTTTTACAAAAACCGTCGTAATTATATTAAACGTACGATATAAATTAAATAAATTTGCAAAATACTGGGTAAATGAATTTTAAAATTTTCTTGATATTAAAATGAGTATAAAAATATGTCGGGACCATCGTGGGGTTTGTCGGACGTGTTAGTCATATTTATTGATCGCGCGTTGACGTTTTAATTAAAAGTAATTATACGTAATACGTCGAATGTAACAAAAATATTAATTTGATAAACCTACGAGTGGTATAGTATGAAAATGGAAATCTGATGATATGCAGACTATTCCTAGTCCGTATGCAGTGTTCCTACTGATGATGCATGAATTTCGCAGTCAAACCAAACCGGTTACGCGAATATGAATACCCGTAAACTACGTTTACGCTGAAATGAATAATGAACATGAATAGTGATTCCCTCCCGGGGATGAATAGTGTCACATGAATAGTAAAATTTCTGAACGCTTCTCGAAGTCTCAAACTGACTCCAAAAACGATGAATAGTGATCGGTGAATAGTAAATGATGAATAGTAACTGATGAATAGTGAATTGTCGAGGTTAGGAAAGTGACCTGAAATCTCGGGTTGTTACAGTCGCCCCTCCAAAAGGGAATTCAGTCCCTGAATTCAAATGTTGTTGGTTTCGGAAGCAGGCTCGGGAAAAAGATGTGGATACTTGCGTCGCATTTGGTCTTCTCGTTCCCAAGTAAACTCGGGTCCTCTTCGAGAATTCCAGCGAACTTTCACGATAGGAATTCGACTCTGCTTCAATTGTTTGACCTCACGGTCCATGATTTCAACGGGTTCTTCCACAAAATTAAGCTTGTCATCTAGTTGAATTTCTTCGAGTGGAATAACGGACGACTCGTCGGAGAGACACTTCTTGAGGTTTGAAACATGAAATGTGTTATGAACGTTGCTGAGTTCTGACGGAAACTTAGGTGTGTATGCCAACTGACCGGTTCTAACTAGAATCTGAAATGGTCCAATACCGAGAGCTCAGTCTATCGGGTTACCAAAAATTGTATCATGCCTTTCCAAGGCAAGGCTTTCAATCATAGTTCGTGCTTTTACTTGAATCTAGGAGGTTCGTTGTTCAAGGATATCAATTCCGTATGATGTGCATCATACATCGACCTAACTTCCGTTGTTTTCTCATTTCTTGTAACTGATTCTTGACTTGTGAAGTTTCCTTTGTTGTCTCCCGGTTTAGTTCTAGGTCCGTGAATTTAACTTTCCAAATTTGATATATAAATATGTATATGGTCACTTCGGCCATAGGGTGTCTTAAATGGTGCCTTTATATATTCCCGTGATGGTTATTTTTGCTGATGATGAAATTCGTCAATACTCGAAAGATTATCCTAATCCATTCAAAGTTGGTTATGTGGTTGTTGAATAAATCCTATAGTGTTCAGGTAGTTCTCTTAAGGATTCGTCGGGCTAACTATGGTAGAGCGTGTATATCCAATTAGAAAAGGAATATCTTAAAGGAATTGCTAGAAATCTGAGGGGTATCGTCTATCCTTTCGCCGTTTCTATGTCATAAAATATCCTTCATAATGTAGAGTCTCTCCTAGAGAAGGCAATGGTGCAAATTCAACTTAATGGCTGAGTGAGTGATGAGTGATGTAAGTATCCGGTGGGAGTTTGTTAAAAGGGGTGTTCATGAAAAATTCCATTTGTTTACAAAGCTTTTGAATGAAGATTGTTATTAATAATTTCTGAAAATGTGACTATTTTTTTCACGGCATAATTCCTCCTGAATTATACATAGGTGATCAGGCTATGTATAATTGAGGACCAACGATGCGATGCTTGGTTAAATCGAAACGGTATTACTTTTTCCCAAAAGTTTTAGATGGTGTTCAGCGTGTTGTTTTGATAAATGGTTTTCTAGATATTTCCTTTGAAAGTAACATGAAAATTGTCTCGCGTAGCGGTAGTAAATACTTGATAAAATGACAGGAAATCCATTTATAGGGTGGTACCAAATGGTTTATTTTGAAAGTTCTGAAAAATAGTTCTCCCGTAGGGTAGTAAAATAACTTGCATTAAATTTGTTGAAGGTTTCATTGGATACATGGATGAATCTTATGAAATGGTATTAGTCTACTAATCCGTCAAGAATGAAATCGGCCTAATCCCTAGTAAGATAAAGGTATATTGTTGCGAAACTATAGAGAATTGAACAATTGGAATAGGAATGGAATAAACGATGGTTATGATTATCGCGAAGATAACAAAAAATAGGTATTACATTGGATAGGAAAGTGCTTAATACAACTAGGTTACACCAACGTACCTATGGAAAGTACAAAAGAAAGATACAACCCTAGAGGGCTCAACTACAGTTTATTAAAACATGAACTCCTTCTGGTTAAGCATTGTTGTTGTCTTTGATGTTGCTAATGTCCTGACGGTCTCTCTCCCAAACACGCACGCTATTCCTCGAGTTAATTCCTCTTGGTCCCCATGTCCTTATTTCCTTTCGGGAAATTGTTCCTAAAGTGTCCAACTTCTCCACAACCATAACATGTTGGCGGTGGATTCTGATTATTTCCCCCAGGAGCAGCCCTGCATCCCTTAGCCAGATGACCGATCTTCCCACAATTGAAACAAGGTTTAGGGCAATCCCCCGGGTTATGATGTGTTTGGCATTTGTTACACTTTGGTAGAGTACCGGCGTAACCTTTCTTTTCAGTCGGACCCGCAACATAGGCCCGTGCAGTTTCTTGTCTTTTGGGTGGTGGTTGGTTGGCGTTGTTACCTTGGTTGTCATCCCATTTCCTTTTGTTGTTGTTGTTCTGGTAATGGTTGGTGTTATTGTTGTAGTTACGGTTTTGGTTGAAGTTATTGTTGTTGTTGTTGGCGGGTGTCACTTTCTTCAGAACTTGAGCTATGAGCTTTTGAGACATCCTGATCGCCTCATCAAGGGTTTGCGGATCAAAAGAAATCACATCACCACGGATGCTTTCGGGCAATCCACCAATGAAATTCTCTACCAATTTTTCATCATCAGGCACCATAGATGGGCATAGAGCAGCTAACTCTTGGTACCTCCGAATGTAAGTCTCAATATCATTACCCACAGTTACCAGATCATAGAACTCCACCTCTAACTTCTTCACTTCGGTTCGTGGGCAAAACTTCTTAGTTACCAACTTTTTGAACTCGTCCCATGTGACCTTGTAAGCATTCTCCATCCCTATGGGCTTTGCATAGGAGTTCCACCACGATAAGGCTTGATCACGAAGCGTACTCACGGCAAACTTAACCTTGGAATCATCCGGACAGTTGCATAAGATAAACACGGATTCAGTATGTTCGAACCATCGAACCATGGCAGTAGCCCCTTCAGTACCCTTATACAAAGTAGGATCTCCACTCTTGAAATCCTTGTAAGTACATTTCTTCCCATTGGTTCCGTTGCTAGCTTCTCCCGATGTCCCTATCCGAGAAGCATCTTCGGCAGCTCTTGCGGCAACAGCGGCTCTTTCAATCTCTAGAGCTTCGGCTACACTATCCCTAACGAGCTTCCGGATAGCAGCCTGAGTCATTTCTGGGGTAGTCGTTGCAGCAGCCTTGGCTTTTGCTTTCCTAGGTGCCATAATTCTGGTACATCACAACAGAATACATCAACAACAATCATACTAGAAATGATTATCGTACAAAATATATACAACCACAACATGTATATATATATCCACCACAAGTGTAAATACAACCACGATATGTACACCACAACATGTACAACCTCAGCGTGTATAAATACAACCATGAGTACTCGTAATAGCAACGATCATTGTTCACTAGGTATACCACCACAACCATGCGTATATCCTCATAACACATGAATACAACACTTAAAAATTTTGGTCTACATTGACCGGTGTCATAGATAGCACAACCATACCCATATAGTAAAGTCAATACTTGGGGATCTCGTTGTACAACAATCAAAATACCACAAGTTTCTTTGAACCACGCCACACTTCCCGTGGCCAAGATGATAGTAAAAGCGAGTAAAGGTAAAAGCTAGGATGATGTCCTGAAGTGAGGTCCGGGGTTGTGCATCGATTCATGTCTGAGATAATGTAGATTCCAATCCATCCTTGAGGAATCTATAGATGTTCCTGTTGAGTCCGTGATCTTGGTGTCATCCACAAGATGTTATCTAATTCATGTCAAGTGAGAATGGGAAAAAGGAAATGACAATGGTCGTACTGAAAGGCAAGGTTAGACTCCCGAATCTCGAAGGTCTCGGTGTCATATCTGATTGGTGGGGTGTTGTTACGATGACCAATGATGAAATCCAACTCATCGGTTTAGAATGTGATGTAATCAAACTTGGTAATGAAGAGGGAGTTGTGAAGAGTTCTCTTGTGGTGGTGTAATATTGCTCAAAGCATCTTGTTGGTTCATTATGTCATGGAAGTATGAGTCGATTATACCTGAGATGGTATAGAGTCTTTGCGAGGAATGCCACTCTTTGGCGATTTGTTGTTGCTCTTGTTTGGTCTGTGGGGCATCCAAACCTTCATGTGTAGTCTCAATTAGTTAGAGATCATCATCTAACGATGAAGAGTAGTAGGTTGTCTAACAGTAAGGGCTCTCGAACTCTCATCAACCTTAATCTATAAGATGGTGTAGTGTCCTTAGTGGTAGATGGTAATGGTGTATCAAACCATGTACGCTTCTCAAGCGGTAAGTTAAGTATGTGAGTAGAGTCCCTGAAATGTGATGGTATAAATGGGGTTCCATATGATGATGATGAAGTCGATGGTGATAATACTGAAGGAATCACTACCTTCTTTTACGCTATCTTGCGATGTCTAAGCGGTAAAACTGGAGTATGCACTATGGGATGACCAATAGTGGTATGAGTAGCTGATACTGGTGGTAATACATGAGTAGTGAGTGTTCTAATAGTGAGGGAATGAAGGTATACTATCTTTCTTGCAATAAACATTCTAATAGGTCCATAAGGACTAAGCATGTACGTCTTATCAAATGGTATACTCTGTATGGGCTGAAGTAATAGGGACATCCCGATCGTCTTGCGACGTCGGAACATAAGAGTTGGATTCTGCGGAAACCGGAATAGTATGGGATGATGAATCTGTAGGTGCACGAGTAACCAAAGGTGGTGCAATAAGTGAAATCTGAGGAGTAGGTGCAACAATGGGAGTAGTAGAAGACATAGCGTCCTCGATGTAAACATCAGAAAATATAACAATAGTGCGGGAATTGGAAGACATATCTCTGTGGCAACAATACAAAATGAAATGAATAACCCATGTAATGAATCCTCGCAAATAATAATGTGCACTTATGATGTAATGATGAGACGCTACCGTTGGGGTAGTTATAGTCTAGGGTATGAGGACAACCTAGTTCGCTATAACCATTGCTCTGGTACCAATCTGTCACACCCTGAATTTACCTGTTAATGGCAGCGGAATTGAATACCTTGGTGTGACTTTCATGGCGTCTCATACAATGGATATATTGAACGACCTAAAGTGTCGTTTTGAAAATACACGTTTGATCATAAATAAAATCAGAGTTTACAAAACATAGGTCCCAAATGATGTTGCACGTTTAAAAACAAAACCATAGTAGATCAAACGGTTACATAAGTGCATGAAAATAAGTGATGCAAGTCGACCCCGCGACTCCAAGATGGTCCAATGCATGCCCACATGATTGCTAATAACCTGAAAATACATTGCTAAAAACGGTCAACATAAAGTTGGTGAGAGTTCATAGGTTTAATAAAATGAAGTTATACGATAGCCACAAGTATAAAGTGTATGACATAAGTCACATAAAAATGATTGTACAATAGCCTTAAGCTCATGACCCCGACGCTGTGACTGAATTCTTTGGAGCCCCTGGGAGTGTTTTGCCAGACACTCAAATGAAAAGACATGAAATGCATCCGCTATCGGTTGTTGGTCAAAGCCAACACGGATGGAGGCGTCACCCTCGATAGATCTATCCACTCACTCTCGCTTAAACATAATTAACGGTTCATGATTATATGGGGACTTTCAATTGGCAACAAGGTAACTTAATCTATGTACAGGAAGTCTGATACTTTGGCTCGTATGGAAAACAGTTGCAATGTATTCTCCCCCGTGGGATTTGAAAACAATAATAAAATGTATACGGGGCTATGAAAACTCACCTGAAGTGATGATACAACAATGCTATGAAATCGGAATACTTGGAATAATTGAAATACTGGAACACTTGGAATACTTGGCAATAACAAGGCGCGAACACTAGCCGCTACCTAAAATGAATATGCATAATCTACTTAGATTATGAGGCAATGTAGTGCATGTACATGTATATGTAACCTATACCACTCGTCATTTGAAAATACTAGTTATCGTTGATATGTAAAGTTTTTCCAAAACTTGGTATAAATATGTTAACTTGTTAACGTAAAACTAGTCGTGTCATAATGTGTATAAAACGTTAGTGTTGGTCTTGGCGTTTTGAAAACATTGAAATGTGATATGGTAGTCGCGTTAATAAACCTTTGATTGTACGTGTTCCAATGGATAAGAATTACGGTTCACCATAGTCGTTTCGTGAAAAATATAGTTTCTAGTACGTAAACATTTTCTACTTAACAAGCTGTCAAAATAAAATGTATATAGTCGATGTTTAAACGCGTGTATCTCGTTCGTTATTAGCTTGTTTTTGACGTTCTTTATATCCGTGGTTTCGTAAAAATAAATGCTAACACATTTTTAGTAGCTCGGTTCATCTAGGTTTCGTCAAACGCCGCAAATAAGCCGTCGAATGCTACCAAACAGCATGCAGTTTTTCCGGAAAATAGTTTTCGTCGTTAAACTTGTAAAAATCGTATCTCCCTCGTTATTAACTCGTTTTTATCCCCGTTTTCGGCCACGGCTTCGTCTCGGAATGTATTTTCTAAATATTTGGCCAAAAATTACCTCACACCTACTGAGTTTCCCACGTTCCACTTTTAATGACAGTAGGTTATGTATATTTGTTAAAACTTGATTTTCTAGTTATTATCTTGTCCAAAAATGTCACAAACAACCACCAATCATTCTAAAACTTACCATATATCTTTTTAAGGTGTCAAGGGTCCTAAACATCATCATCCATGTAGATCTAACAAGGATCTAAGTATATAACACTTCTAGGGCTCATAAGTTGCAAAAGGTTTAAAAAGGAGTGGTATAACTAACATATACTTGTAAATCTTCTACAAAAATTATATGAACATGATATTAACTTGGAAAGATTATGAAAATAGGTGTTGATAACTTACTTGAAGGATTAGTGAGAAAAAGAGGATGAAAACCTAATTACACCTTGAGTTTTTATTTCAAAACCCTAAAAGGAGTACTAGATGGACTTGATTATGTATTGATCTTGAAAAATTGATGAATCTTGCTTGTGTTTTGATCCTTGGCCGAGCACAAAGAAGAGAGAAAGGAAGAAGAGAAACTTTTCTAGTTCTTGAAGATTTATGTGTGAAAATGAAGTGATAAAATGAGGTCTAGGCATTATATATTAGACAAGATTGTAGGTAAGCATTAAATGTAGTTGTATGTGTAAGAGTTTTGGGGGCTAGGAGGGGGGGGGGCTGGCGTGAAACAAGGGGAGGGGGGGGCCCATGTTGGGTGATGATTATTTATAAAGATTATGTAAGATTTGTGTAGTTTTAATTAGTTTTAAGTGTAACCGGGTACCGTGTTTGCTAGAAATAAAATTTAACGGTGTTAATCGGGACTTGACGAAGTCATAAAAATTACAAAAATAGGTTGGGTACAAGTATTGGGTGTTCGGGTAATTATTGTTTAGTTTTTACAAAAACCGTCGTAATTATATTAAACGTACGATATAAATTAAATAAATTTGCAAAATACTGGGTAAATGAATTTTAAAATTTTCTTGATATTAAAATGAGTATAAAAATATGTCGGGACCATCGTGGGGTTTGTCGGACGTGTTAGTCATATTTATTGATCGCGCGTTGACGTTTTAATTAAAAGTAATTATACGTAATACGTCGAATGTAACAAAAATATTAATTTGATAAACCTACGAGTGGTATAGTATGAAAATGGAAATCTGATGATATGCAGACTATTCCTAGTCCGTATGCAGTGTTCCTACTGATGATGCATGAATTTCGCAGTCAAACCAAACCGGTTACGCGAATATGAATACCCGTAAACTACGTTTACACTGAAATGAATAATGAACATGAATAGTGATTCCCTCCCGGGGATGAATAGTGTCACATGAATAGTAAAATTTCTGAACGCTTCTCGAAGTCTCAAACTGACTCCAAAAACGATGAATAGTGAAATGATGAATAGTGATCGGTGAATAGTAAATGATGAATAGTAACTGATGAATAGTGAATTATCGAGGTTAGGAAAGTGACCTGAAATCTCGGGTTGTTACATTAATGGTTCATGATGTGAGGGGCTTTTGGCGATAGTGGTAACTTAGGCAATATCAAGCAGGTATAGCATACATAAAATACTTGTGTTCTGTTTTGTAGCATGTATCTCCCCACGAGTTGAAAATATATAAAAGATAAAAGTGGGACTATGAGCTCACCTTGAATGAAATTGGCAAAGGTGATGTGAAATCAAATGTATTATGGGAATGGCTCCAACACACGACCTGAATAATAGGGAAGTCTGAGATTTCGATAGTTTTGGCTTAATACGAATAATGATTGTGGAAATTAGTAACGGATAACGAATTGGTTCATGATGAGAATGGATGATATGCTTAAAAATGCTTAAAGTTCAAAAATAATATTATATATAGTATTCTCTTTTTTTTATGTTATTGAATCCATGAATATCGTTTCCTCGAAAGTTGGTGAATGATACGTTATGTTATTCGTTAGAATTCTCGTTATATAAATATATATAAACGTATCGTAATTCGAATATATTACACGAAATGTATAAATGCCGTTTATGCATGAAAATGTATAAAACATATGATGGAAATATATATAAAAAAAAGTTACTAAATGGTCCCTGAAATTATATGAAATTTACACTTTTAACCCTAACGGTGAAACTTTTGCACCATTAGTCCTTAGTTAGAAAATGTTTACACTTTTAGTCCAAAAGGTTCCAATATGACATTTTAAGACTTCTGTTCACTGGATGTTCACTTTCTACTCATAACTTATTAAAATGGCAGTTTGATACATATTTATGTGAATGTTACACTTTATACCCGATTTGTAATATATTTTGCATTTTAAGTCCAAAATTCATTAAAATTATGTATTAAGTTTTCCGAGAGTTGCATAAGCTTCAAATAGATTATTTGAGTTTAGGAAAGTGCTTATTACTTAAAAAAGAGCTTATTATGAGTTTAATGGGCCTTAACGAAATCAAAACAGGCCCATTAAGAGTTAACGATCCATTGGGGTTTTCAAATATTTTGGGCTTGGTTTTGGGCTTATAACATGGTCTCATTAACATTTCCAAAACTGCTTATATGACTGCTTTTCAGATTTGCTTATCTCGAGCTTATTGGGCTTAAAAGCCCACTTGATATATATTGAGTTTTATTAACTGTTTCGATAGCGATATACTTTTAGTTTAGAAAAGGACTTTTAAGAGCTTATCAAAAGAGCTTATGTGAACTTAGTTAGGATTGTAGAGAAATAGATTGAGCCATTTATTCGATATGTTACTTGTATGAAATGAATTTAATGGGATCATTTCTAGTCGATAAAATCAATAGGTCCAAAATATTAAAATGACTTATACACAATCGATATGATAGGGCTGAGCAAAACCGACTGAAACCGAAAAGCCCAAAAAAACCGACCGAAAAATACCATCCCGAAACCGAACCGATAGAAATCGGGTCGGTAATCGGTTACACAAATTCATATATTTCGGTATCGGGTCGGTTCGGGCCGAAAATCGACAGAACCCGACAGAACCGAATTTATATTAGGTATCTTATATAAAAGGCGCCCCACCCTTTATCTCTTTAACAGTCTTCCTCACTCACTCACTAACTCTGATGAACACAAGGTTTAATCTTTCTTGTTTCAGCTTCGAAGAACACAAGGAGAATACTTATGGCTTCAAGATCTTGTGATAAAGGTCTCGGGTAGGTGTATTTGCTTATGTTTTCGTTTTATTGATCTTTGAACGAAACAAGAAATGATTATAGCAACTTTGTTATAAATCAATTCTATTTGTTTTGGATATTAAGGAAGCAATGCTTCCAAAAGGGTCGATGATGATTATTGTTCAAACTAAAAAATCTTGTAAAAGATTGGTAACAAAGTTTGAAGCAATCTGAGATCTTGTAATTTTTTTCATTTCGTGACTTGTTGATAGATGTAGGGAGTTGAGGTGATGTAGTTTTGACTGTGAGTTGAGATGGATTAGGCTTTGGTGTATTCAATATAATTGGGACCATTGTCCAAAAGATACCATTGACCAAAACAGTGAAATGCATCAAACAACAACAAATATTTTCGGGCTTGGCTGCTTATACCCGAAATCGAAACCGACAGTCCTGACATAAACCGAACCGACCCGACTTCTAATCGGTTCGGTATCGGTATGGATTTTCTGCTTCTTTCGGTATCGGGATTTGGCGGGTCGGGTCGGGATCCGGCCCGATGCTCAGCCCTACGATATGCAATATGAGTATAAAAGGTATCTTGTTAAGCACTTATATGATGAAATAGGTGTCGAATGAATATAGAACTTGACTTTCTAGCCATCCATTAAATTGGAGGTCATATATTAACGAAAAGTAAATAACAAGGAATCGAAAAAATGAATAGAAAGCTAAATATGAATCGAATGAATATATATAACGTGCATGAATTAGTGAAAAGCATAAGTAAATATAGGAAATGAGTTCAAGGGCTTACTACACCAAGATGGTGGTGAGAATTATGTTGAAATGGACTAGAACTTGTATGGTTAACACGTAACACGCTAGAACAATAGCAAAGGAATCGAGATCAAGCTTGATCCTTTGGAAAAACGGTTCTAACGACTAGTAAATGCTTCTTGCTTCTTGAAGGCTCGGATTAGAGAGTAAAAGGACTTAGAGAAATATGTGATATGAGTTTAAGTGTGAATGAGAGTGTGTGTATGTTTATCTATATATATGCATGTATATAACATGTATAATGTATTTTAATGGTACAAGTTGGGGTTTGATGGGATGCCGAGGGGATGAGGGAATAACCCCAGCATAGCACTTGAGTATTATGGAAATTAAGAGAAGAGTTTGTGTGTAGTTCGGTTAAGGTCAAGTGGCATGTGTTTGTATTTCATTCGATATTCCAAAGGGTCCAAACGACTTATATATCATGACCAAAAATATAGAAAAGATGAAATGAAGCTTGTGGACTCATATTCGACTAGGAACGATGCAATTTCTTAGGTAAAAATTAGTTTAGTCGAGTTGGGTTACAATCGAATGAACTTGTACTTGTGTCGACTTGGGTTAGCTTTGAGCCTTGTTTTATGATCAAATGTTCGAACTAGGCAACAAGGTTTGTAAATCCTGAATATTTGAAGTATGAAGATTCGAATTGTGTAAAATGTAGCATAGGTTGTGTGTCGAATTCACAAAATATAAAGGCCAAGTAATCGTGTGTTAGATCGAGTGAAATAAAAGAAAATATGAATTTCAATTGGGCTTGAATAGTAACGGGCTTAGAATTTGGGCCGAGAAATAGTAATAAGGATCCATTTGGTTGTTTATTCGTATATTGAGTAGTCGGGGTCCGTGTGTGAGCTCGTTCCAAAGTATTGTGAATCACGTATCAACCTGTTTGAATTATAGAAATGTAATAAACAAAAATTTTAAATTTTGCTCGTAAAAATGGTTAAATGAACTGTAAAATGTATTTTATATGTCCTAATTAAGAACAATTTATTGTTGCTTAAATAATTTGTATTTGGAGAAAGTCTCTACTTACAAAAGTGTTGGACCTTAGATCTACCTTATCACACTAAACAACAATCACGTATGGTGATACGAGAGGTATAATGTGGCGTTAGTATTCTAGTGAGAGAAACTGGAAAGAGAAAGTTTATTACTTAAACACACACTACACACTCAAGCACACTCTCCAAATGAGGAGGAGTGTGGCTTTTATAGTTTACTACAAGTGAGCCATGGGCTTTCTAAGGGCTTGATCATGGACTAATTATGACATAACTTCTAACATATTAGATTAGTCCATGATCCCTTTGACTATCCTATTACATAAACAACGACACATTACAAAAACGTAAATACGTAAATGACCATCACTTTCTAATAAAGCTGTCACAACCGTGATTTTTAGAAGGTTAGTTTGACCTATAGTCTTAACTCATTTAATTTTGCTTGGTGTGTATTACTTGCTTATATGTGATATATGTATTGTATGTGGTATATAAGTGGTATAAATGCGTGTGTTGACCAATAAATCCCTTGGTGTGAGATTTTGTCATGTTGAGTAGTGTTGGATTTGGGGATGAGTTCATTTTGATCGCCTTTGTGGTGTAGAAATGACTTGTGTATTTGTTTGGAGTTTTGTGGTTTTGTGTAACGATTCTTCGTTCAAGTGTTTTGAGCGTAAGTAAGTTACATGGAGTTGTTTATCATGGGTTATGTTAATATTAAGTATGAAAAATCTATTTTTGAAAACTTTGGGTGAAAATGACATTTTTCAGGTTGTCGAAAAATTTGAGTTTATCGCGTAAGACATTAGGTTTTGATATGGGGTTTTTATAAAATATCAAAAATACAAGGTTTTAAGTGTAATAAATAAAGTTAATAAAAAAAATTAAAAAAATATATATATAATATATATTTCGGCCGAATAAAAGGAAAAGAAAAAAAAAGAAAACAAATCTTATTCTAATTAGGATTCTTGGTA
The DNA here is from genome assembly GCA_021014915.2 of Artemisia tridentata subsp. tridentata. Classification (NCBI taxonomy): domain Eukaryota; kingdom Viridiplantae; phylum Streptophyta; class Magnoliopsida; order Asterales; family Asteraceae; genus Artemisia; species Artemisia tridentata. The sequence continues at coordinate 186,049,261 of CP139505.1, read as the reverse complement.
GAAAAGTTATCCCTTTAGGGTTTCCTTAGGTCTATAAATACAAACTAAAAACCCTCATTCCCTCTCTTGTTGAAAATTCGGTCGATCACCCAAGGGAAGAGGAGAAGATTTTTTTTTTTTTTGAGTTCAATAATTCAATTTAAGGTATGTCTAGTAAACCCTAATTGTGTAATTAAATTTTATTGTGCATGTAACAAATTATGGTGGATCTAGGGTTTATATTAAGATCTGTAAATTTATGATATTAAACATGTAGGAATCAATAATTAATAATCTTGTGATAATTGGTGAAGTAATTAGGGTTTAAAAGTTGTTAATTAAAGAGTCATGCATCTGGCAGATGTAAAGGTCTGTAAAGATATGATTGTAATTAATAGATGAAGATGAGTTAGATCACGAATTTTATGTCTAAATTATAGTACAGTGAAAGATCTTTCCAAAAAGTCCGACCACAAGTGTTTTCTAGGTCGGGAAGTCAGTCAAACGAATTTTATGAGTTAAGGTGTCAAAACTGTTAAACCGGGACAAAATTAGGGTAAAAGTATTGAGGTCAAAGGTGGTTTTGAAAGTGAAATTTGGATAAGGCCTTCTGTGGGAATCAATTTCTATATTATATTTGACTTCCACGCAAAAATTAGATGATAATAAGTTGTGCGGGTGGGTCTATGAGGTCAAAACTTTTTGATGTCCGATCAGATCCGAATCTGGATAGTTGTCATGTTTGATTTTTCATTGGGTACTTGTGTATGTTTTTAGTGCATGATCTTCTAGTACAAGCTTGTATGCTTATGAAAGATCATGGTGAATTTTTGGTGTGAGTTGCGAAGTTTTATTCGCTGTGATTTTATGTGGGTGAAAGTACTTTAGAAATCTGCTTTTCTGAAAGTGTTAATTAAGGGATTTAGTGAGTGTCAAGTATTGGGTGGTGATTAGTATGGTGTCTAGGTAATCCATAGTGGGTTATATGAACCTTAGACATCCATCATATGTGTGTTACATGGACTATGGCTTTTAGCTTGGTCGCGTGTAACGTGATTGTTATTTTTGTGTGATATAGATTTGTGTGTTGATAACTTGGAAGCTGCGGATTTGAGGTGAGTTCATAGTCCTAATTTTTACTTTGTTTTAAACTTGGGATGGAGATGATGCTTGTTTAAATTATTTTTGAGTTACTGTGATTATGTGGTTATAAAATGCATGGACGTGTAATTGTTATTATACTTATACTACATGTTATTATGGTGTTTATTTGTGGTGATTATACGAGTGGGAAGATGCCCTAGTGGCTCAACTCGTTATTATTATGTCCGGCCAGAAGGGGAATTATATTGGATAGGTGGGCGCGTTCTGTCCCAATTATTTTGAACTTGGATCGGTGGGCACGTTCCGTCCCAATTGTGGTGGTTATTGGATCGGTGGGCACGTTCCGTCCCAAATTTTGGATCGGTGGGCACGTTCCGTCCCGTAAGCTATGATTGCATGCTAGTGTATAATAACTATATATCTTTGCTGTCCTGCTATGCTATGTTTTATTATCACAGTGGACTGATGATAAAGGTGTTTTGTGTGTCTTAAACCTATGAATCTCACCAACATTATGTTGACGTTTTAAGCATCATTTTCAGGTGAGCATTCTAAGGCTAAGATATAAGGGCGCGATTAGAAGAGACCTAGTTTGCATTGAGGATGGCTTATCTTTGGGTTTAGTTTGATTAAGATGGATTTTGTTTGAGATACTTGAATGTCTTTCATTTTTACTTTATGTTTTAATGGAGGTGCCTTGGAGATTGTTTTGGATATTTATTTTGGGGTATCGTTACGACACTTTGTGTTTGTACTTTGCTCTATTTATTTGCATGTAGTATTTTCTCTATTTTGACACCAAGTGTTGTGATGATATCCATGATGTTGCACTCGCGTTTCCGCCATTGGCGAGGTGTGACAGTTTGGTATCAGAGACTTGGTTATAGAGAAGTATGTGGTTGAACCTAGACTATAACCTAGGAGTCCCTCATATAGTTGCATTTAGGGCCTATGTGTGAGTATGGTATTTTATGTGTCTATTTTTCTTGAGTTTATGAGTAGTTTCGTCGAGTTGCGGATGCCGATTGGACCCTCATACTTAGTATTGTATATGTCGACCTCCCTCGCGTAAGAAGTTTCGTTGGGCTATCGTTTTGCTACCAGTTGTAAGGGAAGCGTTAGGATGAAGCGGACTAACCGCAGAATCCGAGTTCTCGCTAGCATAAATTTATGTTTGAACAAAGGACGGGATGTATATGGAAAACATTGATGGAGAAGAAGTGGAGAGGTTTGCAACCACGGTGACTGTTGGAGATGGGGCCGTTACCAAGTACTCTGGGAAGTGTCCTCACTTCTCATATGCAGGAAAGGTGGTTCTGTCTAAACCTCGTGAGTTGTATGTACTGGTGGATCATGCGAAATTGGAAGAAAGAAACGGGAATGGGTGGTTGAGTAAAGATGAAGGGGAGTTAGGATGGAATGACGTGGACTCAGATCTGGAGTCCGCAGCATGTAGTGAGTTTAATCGATCTGAGTGGGGAGGCAAGTGCGAGAGCGGAGCTTGAGCCATTTTGCGACGTCTTTTGTTTGTCTTGGAATTATTATATTGTCTTTTGCCGTCTGGAGCCATATTGGAGCACGATTACTCCTGAATATTGGAGCATTTTTATCCAAGTGATTTTGATTATAGAGTTAAAGTGATCGTTGGAATTGTTCCAAGTGAGATGGTTGTTCGCATGAAGTGTGGTCATAGGAGGAAGTACACTTGGGAAAGGGAGCATAGATAATTATGGTGGCCAACATAATTATACATGCTTCACAACACAAGTGGACTTGCAAGTATGATAACATGGATTGTGCTGTGTATTAGGGTTATGTGATATATGTGCGTTATCATTGAGATGTGTGGTTTTGGAAGCAAGTATGCGTGTGGAATAGGCCTTATAACTATGGTCGCGAACATAATTATAAGGGTATCACACACGTAGATTTGTGACCATGATTACATTGATGGATGTTTGTTGTTATATGTTGTGGTAGATGTTATGTGATATCAGGTTGATGATGGTTGTATGGTTAGAGATGTATTCTCTTAACCGTTTGGGAAAATCATTGTATGTGGGAGTGTGTAGGTGGTAAGATTCCATTCTACCTATCATATGATGATACCTCGTTTATCTGTTGGTACTAATGGTGAGATATTTAAGTTGGTTCATTTGCTAGACTATTGAATGATGAGTCTGGTGAACTTAGACCGAGTATTGTGATTGAAATAGCTAGTGGTAAGGAGGTAGAGGTTGACAAGGTTATTCGTGGGTGTACTATAATATTAGAGGGCATTCCATTCATGATTGATTTAATACCTTTTGGGCATGGGAGTTTTGATGTGGTGATAGGGATGAGCTGGTTGTCTAAGCATAGGGCCGAGGTCATATGCCACGAAAAGGTAGTTCGTATACCTTTGGAGAGTGGTGGTGTCCTTCGGATACAAGGAGAGTACTTAGGGAAGGACTTGAAAACCCTTAAGACTGCGAAGGCTAAAGAACTTAAGATAGAAGAGATTCCTGTGGTATGTGAATTTCCTGGCGTTTTTCCTAAGGACTTGTTCGGATTGCATCCAATCCGTCAGAGTTGAGTTCTGTATTGAGTTGATTCCTGGGAGCAGCACCTGTGGCGAAACCCCATATCGTTTAGCACCCTCTGAGATGCAGAAGTGTCTGCACAATTGCAAGAACTTCAGGATAAGGGGTTTATCCGACCTAGTCACTTTCCGTGGGGAGCACCTGTGTTATTTGTTAAGAAGAAGGATGGTTCGTTCCGGATGTGTATTGACTATCGAGAGTTGAACAAGCTAACGGTTAAGAATCGATATCCTCTTCCTAGGATTGATGATCTTTTTGACCAACTACAAGGTGCTCGGTTTTTCTCGAAGATAGATTTACGTTCTGGGTATCATCAGCTAAGAGCGCATGAGGAGGATATCCCGAAGACCGCCTTTAGAACTCGTTATGGACACTTTGAGTTCACGGTTATGCCGTTCGGGCTGACAAATGCACCTGCGGTATTCATGGATTTGATGAATCGCGTTTGCAAGCCTTACTTGGATAAGTTCGTGATTGTGTTCATAGAAGACATTTTAATTTATTCCAAGACGAAGGAGGAGCATGGAGAACATCTGAGATTAATTCTTGGATTATTGGAGAAGGAGAAGTTGTATGCCAAGTTCTCAAAATGTGAGTTTTGGCTTGAGGAGGTACTTTTTCTTGGACATGTGGTGAATAGTGAAGGAATACATGTGGACCCTAGTAAGATAGAAGCGGTCAAGAACTGGAAGGCTCCTACGACGCCGCCCGAGATACGCTCATTCCTAGGATTGGCAGGGTATTACCGAAGATTTATAGCGAATTTTTCGAAGATTGCTAAACCCCTCACTTTGTTGACTCAGAAGAACAAGAAGTATGTTTAGGGAGAAGAGCAGGAGGTGGCTTTTCAGTCACTAAAGGATAGTTTGTGTAATGCACCTATTCTGACGTTACCTGATGGGCCAGATGATTTTGTTGTGTATTGTGATGCATCGAATCAAGGATTTGGATGTGTGCTAATGCAAAGGGGTAAGGTGATAGCTTACGCATCTCGACAGCTAAAGATTCATGAGAAGAATTATACGACTCATGATTTGGAACTTGGTGCGGTGGTATTTGCTCTCAAGAATTGGAGACACTATTTGTATGGCAAAAGGAGTGTTGTATATACGGATCATAAAAGTCTTCAGCATATCTTCAATCAGAAGGAGCTGAATATGCGGAAAAGGAGGTGGATTGAACTATTTAGTGATTATGATTGCGAGATTCGTTATCATTCTGGAAAGGTGAATGTGGTAGCTGATGCTTTATGTAGAAAGGAGCGGATTAAGCCTAAGCGTGTGCGAGCGATGTGTATGACTCTACAGTCGGGAATTAAGGGTAAGATATTGGCGGCACAAGAAGAAGCTTTCAAGGATGAGAATGCGACTGCTGAAATGCTGCGCGGATTGGGTCAGCAAATGGAGAAAAGGGAAGATGGTGGACTGTATTTCTTAGATAGAATATGGGTTCCATCGGTAGGAGGTGTAAGAAAGTGGATCATGGATGAGGCTCATAAATCAAGATATTCGATTCATCCAGGATCGGATAAGATGTATTATGATCCTAGAGATGCTTACTTGTGGCCGGGAATGAAGAGGGAAATAGCTGAATATGTTAGCCAATGTTTGACTTGTTTGAAAGTTAAGGCTGAGCATCAGAAACCCTCAGGATTGTTACAAAAGCCGCCGATTCCGGAATGGAAATGGGAGAGAATAACAATGGATTTTATTACGAAGTTGCCTAGGACGAGTAGTGGACATGACACGGTATGGGTCATAGTGGACAGGCTGACGAAGTCTGCACATTTTCTGGCCATTCGTGAAGATTATAAGATGGAAAAGCTGGCGAGAATTTATATTAATGAGATTGTGGCGAGGCATGGTGTGCCTGTGTCGATTATTTCAGATCGCGACAGTAGGTTTACCTCGCGGTTTTGGCAATCGTTGCAAAAGGCGTTGCATACACAATTGGATATGAGCACTGCTTATCATCCACAGACTGATGGGCAAAGTGAGCAAACGATTCAGACTTTGGAGGATTTACTTAGAGCGTGTGCTATTGATTTTGGAGGAAGCTGGGATACTCATTTGCCTTTGGCTGAGTTTTCCTATAACAACAGCTATCATTCCAGTATTAGATGCACATCATTTGAGATGTTGTATGGGAGGAAGTGTAGATCACCTATTTTATGGGAAGAGGTTGGGACAAGCCAACTAATTGGTCCTGAAATAGTGCAAGAGACTACAGATAAGGTGTTTCAGATTAAGGAAAGACTTAAGGCAGCAAGAGATCGCCAAAAGAGCTATGCGGATAATCACCGTAAGCCCTTGGAGTTTAGTGTTGGTGACCTTGTAATGCTGAAGGTGTCTCCTTGGAAAGGTGTTGTACGTTTCGGTAAGAAAGGCAAGTTAGCATCTAGGTATGTGGGAAAATTTGAAATTACGGAAAGAATTGGGCCGGTGGCATATCGGTTAAGATTGCCTGAGGAATTAAGTAGTGTGCATGATACGTTTCACGTATCTAATTTGAAGAAGTGTTTGGCGGATGCTAGTTTGCATGTGCCATTAGAGGAGATTAAGATTAATAAGACTCTTCACTTTGTTGAGGAACCTGTTGAGGTTATGGATCAAGAAGTCAAGAGTATGAAACGTGGTAAGATAGCGTTGGTAAAGGTACGTTGGAACTCAAAGCGTGGTCCAGAGTTTACTTGGGAACGTGAAGATCAGATGAGGTCCAAGTATCCTAAATCATTTGCTGAGAAGAGTGATGAGGCGAGCTAATAAATCTCGGGACGCGATTTTCCTAAGTGGGGGATAATGTCACAACCGTGATTTTTTGCAGGTTAGTTTGACCTATAGTCTCAACTCATTTAATTTTGCTTGGTGTGTATTACTTGCTTATATGTGATATGTGTATTGTATGTGGTATATAAGTGGTATAAATGCGTGTGTTGACCGCTAAATCCCTTGGTCTGAGATTTTGTCATGTTGAGTAGTGTTGGATTTTGGGATGAGTTTATTTTGATCGCCTTTGTGGTGTAGAAATGACTTGGGTATTTTTTTGGAGTTTTGTGGTTTTGTGTAACGATTCTTCGTTCAAGTGTTTGGAGCGTAAGTAAGTTACGTGGAGTTGTTTATCATGGGTTATGTTAATATTAAGTATGAAAAATCTATTTTTGGAAACTTTAGGTGAAAATGACATTTTTCCGGTTGTCGTAAAATTTGACTTTATCGCGTAAGACATTAGGTTTTGATATGGGGTTTTTATAAAATATCAAAAATACAAGGTTTTAAGTGTAATAAATAAAGTTAATAAAATATATATATATATATATATATATATATATATATATATATATATATATATATATATATATATATATACATATATATATATATATATATATATATATATTTTCGGCCGAATAAAAGGAAAAGAAAAAAAAAAGAAAACAAATCTTATTCTAATTAGGATTCTTGGTAGAAAAGTTATCCCTTTAGGGTTTCCTTAGGTCTATAAATACAAACCAAAAACCCTCATTCCCTCTCTTGTTGAAAATTCGGTCGATCACCCAAGGGAAGAGGAGAAGATTTTTTTTTTGAGTTCAATAATTCAATTTAAGGTATGTCTAGTAAACCCTAATTGTGTAATTAAATTTTATTGTGCATGTAACAAATTATGGTGGATCTAGGGTTTATATTAAGATCTGTAAATTTATGATATTAAACATGTAGGAATCAATAATTAATAATCTTGTGATAATTGGTGAAGTAATTAGGGTTTAAAAGTTGTTAATTAAAGAGTCATGAATCTGGCAGATGTAAAGGTCTGTAAAGATACGATTATAATTAATAGATGAAAATGAGTTAGATCACGAATTTTATGTCTAAATTATAGTACAGTGAAAGAGCTTTCCAAAAAGTCTGACCAAAAGTGTTTTCGAGGTCGGGAAGTCAGTCAAACGAATTTTATGAGTTAAGGTGTCAAAACTGTTAAACCGGGACAAAATTAGGTTAAATTATTGAGGTCAAAGGTGGCTTTGAAAGTGGAATTTGGATAAGGCCTTCTGTGGGAATCAATTTCTATATTATATTTGACTTCCACGCAAAAATTAGATGATAATATGTTGTGCGGGTGGGTCTATGAGGTCAAAACTTTTTGATATCCGATCAGATCCGAATCTGGATAGTTGTCATGTTTGATTTTTCATTGGGTACTTGTGTGTGTTTTTAGTGCATGATCTTCTAGGACAAGCTTTTATGCTTATGAAAGATCATGGTGAATTTTTGGTGTGAGTTTCGAAGTTTTATTCGCTGTGATTTTATGTGGGTGAATGTACTTTAGAAATATGCGTTTCTGAAAGTGTTAATTAAGGGATTTAGTAAGTGTCAAGTATTGGGTGGTGATTAGTATGGTGTCTAGGTAATCCATAGTGGGTTATATGAACCTTAGAAATCCATCATATGTGTGTTACATGGACTATGGCTTTTAGCTTGGTCGCGTGTAACGTGATTGTTATTTTTGAGTGATATAGATTTGTGTGTTGATAACTTGGAAGCTGCGGATTTGAGGTGAGTTCATAGTCCCAATTTTTACTTTATTTTAAACTTGGGATGGAGATGATGCTTGTTTAAATTATTTTTGAGTTACTGTGATTATGTGGTTATAAAATGCATGGACGTGTAATTGTTATTATACTTATACTACATGTTATTATGGTGTTTATTTGTGGTGATTATACGAGTGGGAAGATGCCCTAGTGGCTCTACTCGTTATTATTATGTCCGGCCTGAAGGGGAATTATATTGGATCGGTGGGTGCGTTCCATCCCAATTATTGTGAACTTGGATCGGTGGGCACGTTCCGTCCCAATTGTGGTGGTTATTGGATCGGTGGGCACGTTCCGTCCCAAATTTTGGATCGGTGGGCACGTTCCGTCCCGTAAGCTATGATTGCATGCTAGTGTATAATAACTATATATCTTTGCTGTCCTGCTATGCTATGTTTTATTATCACAGTGGACTGATGATAAAGGTGTTTTGTGTGTCTTAAACCTATGAATCTCACCAACATTATGTTGACGTTTTAAGCATCATTTTCAGGTGAGCATTCTAAGGCTAAGATAGAAGGGCGCGATTAGAAGAGACCTAGTTTGCATTGAGGATGGCTTATCTTTGGGTTTAGTTTGATTAAGATGGATTTTGTTTGAGATACTTGAATGTCTTTCATTTTTACTTTATGTTTTAATGGAGGTGCCTTGGAGATTGTTTTGGATATTTATTTTGGGGTATCGTTACGACACTTTGTGTTTGTATTTTGCTCTATTTATTTGCATGTAGTATTTTCTCTATTTTGACACCAAGTGTTGTGATGATATCCATGATGTTGCACTCACGTTTCCGCCATTGGCGAGGTGTGACAAAAGCTAACAATCTCCCTCTAAGGGATGGTTATTCAAATGATGCTCCATGTGATTAGGTCTTTACTCTTCTTGGTCTTGATCTTTGTGTGTCATTGTAGAATAGTCTTGATATTTTGTTCCTTTATGCTTTTTGATCTTTGAAGTAATCGTCTTTTGGTTCTTCTTGCCTTTGATCAACATCTTCACCGGTTTGCTGTGTCGTTTCTTCCAACATACTCATACTTCTTGATAACACTTTGAACTTCATACTTATGTCTTCCTCACTTGATACATGAACTTGTTCTTGACATCTTGATTAGCTTTTTGACTTTGTCGTAACACTTTGTCTTTAACTTGATCCTTTTGTCTTGAACATTCTTCACTTAAGTTTGTTGAGGATGATCTTCATAAGTATGAGTATGAGGAGATGTAGATGTTGAGCTATATGATGATGGTAAATGGACTTTTCTCAGTACCTGCATAAAACAGTTAGTAATAAAGCGTCCAGCACTTACAGGTTCGGACTTCGAGATTGTTAACAGCATAGTGTGAAAACTTTCTCTAATCCTTGCCAAGGCCGTTCCTGAACCGGATGCCCCCGGGAGAGAGCTAACTCAGATACACCGAAGTGTATCAACGATTCAGGTGAGCCGCTGAAGTATACCGAAGTATCACTTAATGACTGTAGACCGTTTGAAGCAAATAACCATCATGATATGTAAGGCAAGATCCGTAGATATCATAAAGACTCTTATACACCTTGTGTCCTTTTTGGCGAACACGAGTATGTTATCTTGGAAGTGTGTCCTAAGAGATCTTTTAATGAATCTCATGGCTCTAGACTCGATTATGTGCGTTTTGGTTTTAGTAGCCAGAGGCATGGAGTAGAGTGCCACCTTTTCAATATCAACACATCTCGGATTGAGAGGCCGATAGATTATGCAAGGTTCTCCGTGAGAAATGAAACAAATATCTTTTAAGAGATACCTGAGTGGCTAGGAGGGGTTGTGCAGCGCGTCACTGGGTCCATGACGTCTTGTCTTCAATATCAGTATTATCATTGTGATAACCGATAGCAGATGTATTGACCCGGTTTCTGCCCTAAGGTTTCATGGAGGGCTATTTCTTTTCACCCTTTCATAAAATTTTCTTTTTCATTCTTCAACCCCTTCTTTCTCCTTTCTCATTTACTCTTTTTTTTTTTTTCAATCTTACCTAAGGACTTCTAATTCTAATCTATTGGATTTGTCCTTGGGTAGATCCCTTCGGCTCTGGCGGATCATTGGACATAAACCTAACCATAATCACCTTATTACTCCATGATTATCCTAGATTTATTGATCACATGCCATAAAACCTTTTGTGAAAATCTCTCAAAGTGTTTATGATATAAAGCACATTTTTGATAACACTTCGAGAGTTTTGAATTTTCTGAAATACTCCCCCTTCACATGTGCTTATGCGTTTTAAGATAGATTTACACATGTTGGGTAGTGTTCGCACATTTGAATTGATCGATTTTCAGTGAACATGACCGTTGCGAGACACGTTTACATCACTAGTTAGACTAGCTTGAAATTATTACCCGTCCTGGTCATATTCAAAGAGAATCTCTCGAATTGGTACATTCTACTTAGACAAGTCCTTTGCAAGACACGTTTACATCACTGGATGAACCAGCTTGAAATTATTACCCGTCCAGGACAAGTCTATTCGATTAATGACATTTAGCTTTCGTCAATTCGAGGTACTATCTGAGTCGAGCTCTTTTGAGATTCAATCCACGATCTTTAAACATTTTTATCACATTTTAATAACGTCTTCTCCCCCTCAAAAATAGCATGTCGTGATATTTTTGATATCATGTGATTAAAAGAAAGCTTTTGGAGAGATAGATGGATTTGTTTTAGCATGAAATCGGAACATTTTGATTTTTATACTCCCCCTTAAATAAAGCATAAATCAATTTTAAGGGTTTTGGAGGGAGTTATCTTGAGCACAGAATAATTTGAAAGATTTTGAAAAATCTTTTGAAAAATCTTGATCATTTGCTCAAGGATTCTTTATTTCGACTTTGAAATTACGAGTCCTGATCTGAAATAATCAGAAGTCATCATTTAGGCCTTTATTTGAAATCTTTTCGAGTTGATGTACCCGGGCTTATATTAATAAAAGATTTCACGTTGAAGCTCGGGTTTCGTACTGAAGTATACGAAAGCCATAGAGATATTTAGGATAAGTGCTCGAGAAAAATTTAAAACCTTTGTGTTAGTGCAAATATTACGATATTTAAACTAAACGGTTTCTTCGGTTTTAATAATGACAAACATGTAACTTGTAATACATAACGTAAAATGTGCAAGTTACTTGTAAACACAAATTATCAATTCATACTAACATCAACACCTCCCGACGTCTCAAGTATGCTTCAAACAAAGTCGTAGATTTCCATCCCGACGTAAATCACTCAAGGTATGGACAAACAAATCTACTACTTGACAAATGATCAAAGAATTATATTTTTCTCTAAACTTCACATTTTTAATGTGACAAAACATTTTTTTTCAAAAATACATTTTACAAATTATTTTTGAATTAAAAAGAAATGTTTTATTTTGAAAAATAAGTTTAAAAATCCCAACAGCCATCTTTCCCCCCAAAACAGCTCCAAACATTCCCAAATAAACCTTTCCCACTAGAAAAAAAACGGAGGAGCGTCCACAGTACCACTAAAGTACCGACGGTACCACTAAATTTAGTGGTGCCGTCTGACAATTAGTGGTGCCGTCCCTCTGTAACGGCTAGTTTTCTCCTTGCCTATAAATAGTGGACCATTTTACACTTCCAACTTGATTTTTCCAGTCAGTTTTCTCTGGTCTAATCCCTTCTTATTTAGATCATTTAGAGAGTCTTAGTTTGTTTAAGAGTGATCCAATCATCCAACCAAGGGTAGATAGGGTAGATTGAGTCAAGTGAGGGTTGATCATTGTGATCTTGTCGAGATCTCTTGAAGCTTGTGGGCTTGCGTGATTGATCAAGTAGATCAAGGGTAGATCGGGTAGATCGGGTAGATCGAGTCAAGTGGGAGTAGATCATTGTGATCTTGTTGAGATCTTGGAGATCTCTTGTAGCTTGTGGGCTTGTGTATTGATCAAGTGGATCAAGGGTAGATCGGGTAGATCGTGAGTAGATCATGTAGATCGTGGTAGATTGGTACTAGCTAAGATTAGTACTCGACATTTAGCTTAGTGTCGGAAATAAGGATAAGTGACGTTGTACGGTTTTCTCCGCCTGAAGGGAGCTTGTTGATTAGTGAAGTAACTCTCGAGTTGGGTACTCGGGGAGTGGAGTAGGGCGCAGAGGAGCTTCGTGACCGAACCACTATAAGTGATCGTGTCTAGTTTGCGCCTTCTTACTTATCTCTTTACTTTTATTTTATTCTTTATCGCTTTATATTTATATTTGCATTGCGTTTATGTTTGTGTGGCTTGTTGCTTATGTTATGTTGATTATGTTTGTGTCATGGTTTGATTGTGCTTGTGTTGTAGTTTACTTTATACCATCTCTAGATGTTATATGATCATTGTTGACACTCTTCATATTATGTCACACTTGATCGGGTGTTTGATACAAGAAGTTTTTAAGTTTTTAAATAGAAACGTATTCACCCCCCCCCCCACTCTACGGCTTCCACAATTGGTATCTGATAACGCTCATTTTGTACATATTTTAGTCGCGTTATTTGTATATTTTTGTATATTATTTAGGTATGTTTATGAGCATTTTGCACTTAAAAGGTATTAAGATGTGTTCAGGTCTAGGTACAAGGAAATATCAAAGAATGACGAAGAAAAGCCAAAAGATCAAGAGAATATTCAAGAAAAGATCATCGTCAAAGATAATTGATTTATGTTACGATTATTTCCGATGTACAAGAGAAGGTTGTGAAGATTTATAATGAAAGATGGAGTCATGATTTGGTGCTTAAAAGAGTGTTAAAGATTGGAGTTTATTGCCAACCCAAGGTTGAAATACACATGAAAACCAGTTTCTAAACCCAAGGTTAAAGCTGAGATTTAAACCCAAGGTTCAAAAGCCCAACCTGAGGTTAAGCAGACATCCTAGCCGCAGGTTCAAGTCTGAACCGCGGGTTGAGAAATTTCTGAGTTGAAGAGTTGCATTAACTCAAGGTTTTAACTACCATAATGACTTGAGTCCGATCATTTCCTTTCTTTTATGATTATTGAAGGCTTGTGACAGTTTTGGGGGTGATTTCAAGCGTAAATAAGACCCTAATCATCCCATTATCATACACAATACTAGAGACAACACAAGACAAATCTCAATCAAGCCTTACACCATAAGGACTTGATCACATTATTTACTAAACCCGAAAGAGCTTAATAATCTCCGCCATTCTCAAGAAGATCCCAAGGAGAAACAAAGAAAGTGTTGGTGATACTTACTAGAAGAGGTGGAAGATTCCTTTGTTCAATTGGAGGCTTAAGGAGTGCTATAACTCTTTACTTTTCTTACTCATTGTAGTCTTGCTTTGGGTAATTTTCTTTACTTACTTATTATGTCGGACAATTTGATATTGAATGAAATGTTACGTTTGTTGATGAAACTTGTTATGAAATAGTTTGTGATATTTGTTTCGGAATTATGTAGACTTTCGTGTGAATGATTGAATGATTAGTTGGTTAGAAAAAATGATTGTTCTCATAAGTTTGTTTAAATATAATTCGTGTTCTAAAACTTGTTGATTAAACATTGTTGGATTTAAAGGTCGAAAAGGATTTCTAATATTGTTTGATTCCAAGAAGTTGGTGCACAAATGGATTGGTACTTGATAATTGACAACTACTAACTATTCAAGTTCTTAAGTGAATTCGGGAATATTTAATCACGAGATTGGGTTGAAAGGACTCGTAAGAACTAATGTAACTAATCATCTTTTTCATACATTTGATAACACAAAGAGCTAGTGTAATGGGATGATGGATTGGCCGAAAGGACTCACCTGTGAAACTAGTAGAAACATGGATTTTCTTGATATTACCCATTGACTAGAAAACCTTCTGAAAATTGGTATGTGCCTTCTATGTTTCACCCAAACATGTTCAACATTCTATCACGATTAGTTTTAATTCCTAAACAAGTATTTGTTCGTTTGATTGATTTAATTTGGAACCATTGTTTGTTTGTTTATTTAAGGTGCTTTAGAGTGTGACAATCTTTAGTACTAGTTCTTGTGCTACAACAACTTGCTAAGTTTAAACCACGTAGTCTCTTGGGACGATCCCTATTTACCACAAACCATATTACACACGGACGAGTATACTTGCTCGTATGTGTTTTCTTAATAATCGGTAAAATGGTGTTTATAAATTTAAAATTTGAGTGAAACTTAGGATATAATATATATAACCTGTTTATAAACGCGCGTCAAGTTTTTGGCGCCATTGCCGGGGACTATTTAGTTTAGTTTAGTTGTATATAGTAGCATAGAATTTGTTCTTGTTTTTGCATGAATTTTAGAGTTAATTTTATTTTTGTTCTAGTGATTGTTTGCTTTTATTTGATTGATGACTTGTTAAGTGTTTGGATTGATAATTTCTTGTTTAGTTTCTTCATTTTGATCTTATTTAATTTAATGTTGATTGGTTTTAGTATTAATTTTGTTTTTTTTTTTAAAATAATAATAAATACTTATGAAAATTTTTGCTGTGAACCACCGGTTCGTCCTTGAACCTTGGCGGCTCACACTTTCTGTGAAGTCCAAAACCACCAACCGACCGGCTCAGCCTGAACCGGTCCGGTTGAACCTCTCGGTAAACTTTAAACCAAAACCAACCGCCGGTTCAATATTGAACAGCGGCGGTTCAAACTCTCGGTAAAATTTTAACCACCCAAACCGCCGGTTCGGGTGGTGAACTGCCGTTTGCTGTATATATATATATATATATATATATATATAATATATATATATATATATATATATATATATATATATTGCTTATTTCCTTCTTATTTGTTTAGTAATTTGTTTATTTAGTTTGTTTAAATCATTTTAAATGTTTATTTGTGTTTTCTTATTTGAATAACTTAGGTTTTTATTAACTAACCCCCTAACGTTTCTTTTGGATTTGTTGTTTATGAATGTTTTAGTTTATTTTTAGTTATGGATTCGCCTAGTGAAGTTTCGGCTTATTTGGACAATTTGGAAATGGAAATGATGGATGTTGGAGATGTTATGGCAAGAATGGAGAAAATGGTTGATTTGGAGAAAATGGAGTTGCAAGCTAAAGGGAAGGATGTTGAACTTATGGAATGTGAACCGGAAAAGCCACGGGTGATCACTTTCACTCGAGCTAAGTTAAGGGAATATGATGAACCAAGTATGAGGTATTCTACGCCTTGTGGAATCGAAGGTTTTGGAGCTTGGGATGCGGAGTGCAATATTGGACAAAGTGAAAGCTATGTGACTTATGCATGTTATGAGAAGTTTGGAGATGGCAAGTATGAAGTGGACAAGTACAATAGAAGGATAGCAAGGGATGTTAAGATTGTGGATGAGTATGAAGGAATTTCTTGGTAGCAACAAAGTGTGTTCTTGATTTTGGTTTAGGAGAGATGCAACTTAAGATTGGGGAATTGCAAGATGATAAGGATGTTGATTGGTTGATTGAGCAAATGGAAGAGGCTTGTGAAAATGAAGATGGTACTTTAGGGAGCACGGAAATGGTCAAGATGGGAAAAGCTTCTCGTCTAAAACAAAAATACCCACCATTCAAAGGTCTTATACCTTCACCATCATCACTACCACACCCTACTACACTACTCAAGGGAGAAAATTCTTCCAACCCAACACCCTCACCAAAAGAAACACCACCCAAAGAAACCATTGATGAAGCCAAATGTGTTGAGGAAATCACAACAAAATTCAAGGAATTACTTAATGAGAAACCCATACTCCATGTTTTGGAACACTATGCTCATTATAGGAAGTTACTTGATGAAATTTCGGTTGAAAAGATGAAACTTGACAAGAAAAGTGTGATTGAGGAAGGGGAAGAAGAGAAAGTTATGGAGAAAGGTTTGCCTAAGAAGAAGGAGGATCCGGGAAACTACCTTATCCCGCTCAAAGTTAATGGAACCATTGCCATAAACACCTTGGCCGATACCGGGGCGAGTGTGAGTATCATGCCCTATAAACTTTATAAGCTTTTGGAGTTAGGAAGAGCTTGTCCTTCTAATGATGTTTTGTTGATGGCGGACAATACCATGGCTAAAGCCTATGGAAAAGTTAAGAATGTAAGGCTACAAATAGGTTTTCAAACCTACTTGTGTGACTTCTTGATCTTACATGTGCCCATTGATAAGGAGACACCTATATTGGTTGGTCGTCCATTTTTTAGTACAATTGGAGCCATGATTGATAATGGTAAAGGAACAATGGATATTGATGACGGAGTTGCTAGGAGAATTTACCATGCTAAGAAAAGGAACAAGATTCTAGCGGATGAGGAAGATTGGTTGGATATGTTTGATATTAGCCATGATAGTGAAGGAAACCCGAAATATGGAATAACCGCACCGTCATTTAAACATATTGAGGATGATATGGAACGTGCATTGGCTATGGAAAACTATTTCAATCCTTTCAAAAACATAATTGTGTATAAAAAGATGGTTGATTTTCTTGGTTCTTTGCCAATCAAACTCAAGAATATTGAGTGGACATCCGATGGCTATAGCAAATATCAAAAAGTTGAGGGAGACAAGGATTGGCATACTAAAATTGAGATCACTAGCCCAAGTGGACGTCGTTTCACTCGTGCGTTTAAGACAAGGGAAACCGATAGGGTACTTTCGGGAAAGTTTAATTCGGAGGATATTCTACGGTTTGGGAATTATTTTGATTGAAGGAAGAGTTTTGGAGGAATAAAGAAGCTTATTGCTAAGCTTCCGCTCATTTTGACTTTTGATGAGCCTTATTATGATTATTCGCATTTTAATTACTTTTGTTTATTTCGTTATGTTTTGCATTTCTATGTTATTTTAGTATGTTTTAGCTTTATAAGCTTTATAAGCTCGTTATTAATAAGAAGTCTTTTAAGATTGAGTTTTAGTTGTTTTTAGTTTGTTTAATTTAAGTTTATTGGAAATATTTAAAGTGTTTATGAGTTGTGGTAATAATTAAAATTGTCAAGAAACTGAGGAACGATTTTATTTGAGTCGGGTTTGTGCTAAAAATTTTACCAACCCGCGGTTTATGACGAAACCCACGGTTGAAGTACCCAACCCACGGTTGAGCCCTCATTTTTGCCAAACAAAGAGAAAAGAAAAAAAATACCACAAACCACCAACACTCTCAACATCGTTTCAGGATTGAAGTTTGATTCCTACATTAAGTTTCTAGGGATTCAATGGCATCAAAAAGGGTAAGTAACACCATCCAATTACTTTAATTTGTTCTTAATTCGAATTTGATTTCTAGGGTTTTGAATTGGGCGAATTTTATAGAGTTCGAATTGATTGAATTTCTTTGATGGGTTTAC
This sequence comes from Artemisia tridentata subsp. tridentata, assembly GCA_021014915.2. NCBI lineage: Eukaryota > Viridiplantae > Streptophyta > Magnoliopsida > Asterales > Asteraceae > Artemisia > Artemisia tridentata. The sequence goes on along the minus strand of CP139505.1, from coordinate 186,031,649 downwards.
TAGATGATTGACAATAGGTTTGAATGTGAGTGAAATTAGATGAATTGGTTAAGTATTGAATGAGAATCTGATGTTTTGAGATTTAGGGTTCATGAAGGTCGAATTTTTGAGAATTAAAATCAAGATTGATTGGATTTCTTGTGGTATATGGTTATGAATTAGTGTTTGTATGCACTTTTGATTAATTATATGGACCACTTCTTTGTTTGATTTTGATTTGATTCAAGTATTTTTGAGGTTTAGGAGTGAAGAAGATATGGAGGTTTTAGAATAAGCACTAATAAGCCAAATGGAGGAAGGTAGTAACTTGTTAGGAAATGGGGAAAAGCTAGAAAACAAATTTTGTGATGTTGATATGCTGCGAACCGCCGGCTGGAAACTCCCAACCGATGGCTGAGGCATCACCAGACCATCTAAACCGCCGGTTCATACGTGAACCGCGGAGGTTCAAAGTTTCTGTCCCCCTGACCAAATTGAACCGCGGCGGTTCAATCTTTCTGTCCCACAAGCAAAATCTGAACCGCCGGTTTAAAATTGAACCGCGGCGGTACAGACCCACTGTTCGTAAAATATATATATACATATATATATATATATATATATATATATATATATATATATATATATATATATATATATATATATATATATATTACTCTTATATTTATCTTACAAGTTAACCTTTAGCTCCAAGATTTCTTGTGTGCTTGTTTTGTTTTGTTTTGTAGAAATGTGTTCGTCAAGAGGAAGAGAACCCGTGGATTGCTTTGTACGCGAAACAAGGCCGAACGACGAGAGAAGCAAGTCTCATGCCCATAACTAGTGAACATTTGAAATGGGGAAAACTAAGTAGGGAAGCTAAAGCTTGTTTTAATGGCCGTTTGGCTAAATTACAAAGGAAGGAGATTGCGGTACCAAAGTTGGTTAGTTGGAAATTGATTAATAAGTATAACCTCTATGAGACTCCAGAAAAATTGTTGGAGGTTAGCACGGAATATTTAACGGAGGAGTTTTTGAGGATTTTACTTTGGAGCTCGCTTTGAGAATCAATGAAAAACAAATCTACAAAGAATGGTGCTTGGAGTTCTTTTCCACAATTTATTTTAACCAAGAGGTAAATTTGAATAACATCATGAATGAAAAATGTGTTTGGCTTAGATTGTGTGGGGAGGATCATGTGTTAACTTTGCTAGAGTTTGGGAAGTTGCTTGGGTTGTATAATGACAATGAACTTGATGAAGAGGAGTTTGTGGTTCACTTTAGTAAATTGGAAAGGGAGCCACCGAAGTATGTTGGTACTAGAATTTGGAACGACATTGGAGATCCCAATAGTTCAAGACCAAAGGTGACGGAAATACATTCACCGATGGCGAGGCTTTTTCACAAGATGATTGTGAATTCGTTTGTGCACCGTGGTAATAGTCAAGATAAAGTTCATCAACCAGATTTGTGGTTGATTGAGATGATTATGGGTAATCATGATGGATAGAAATTGAAGATGAATGTGGTATGGACTTTGGCGGTTTATTTGTCTAAAAGAGCAACAATTATGTCCGAGCACGGTTTTATTAATGGGGGCCATTATGTGACCAAGATTGGAAATAGTTTGGGGTATCTTGAACCAAGTGAGTTGAATAGGATCACGGTGATTAAAGATTGTGAAAAGCTTGACAAGAAGAGTTTGACAGGTTTGCTTGACCACGATAGGATGTGTTTGGTCGAGTCTATTGCAAATGTGGCGTGTAGCCAACCACAACCTCAACCACAATGTATGGAACAACCTTCTGGGTTAGATTCAGGATGGGGTGATTGGCATGCAAACTTGCCACAGGTTGAGAGAAGAGAAGTTTGGAGGGATATGACTTTGATGAGGATTGGACATCAAATGGACTATTGTGCACCGATTCTCACACACCTTGGTCAACAAAGGGTTCTGCCATATTCGTTTCCAATAGCTTATGCACCGCCTAGTGTTCCACCTTACCCATACCCATATACACCATATCCATCAGAACATGTACCTTTCCCAACGTCTAGTGCATTTCAAGGAAATGAAGGGTATAATGTTAATCAGGAGGGGTTCATGGGTCATTTTTCTTCTGATATGGGATCAAGAGGTTATGAAGCGGGAACATCATCGGGAGGTTTTGGCATTGGAGCATTGGTAGATTATCAAGGTGATGATATAGATGATGAATGATTTTAACTATCATTCGAGGTTTATTTATGATGTGTTATGGACAATTATTTTATTTTCATTCGTACGTTATTTATAACTATTGTTATTATTATGTTATGTAGGATTATTATTATGTTTTGATTTTTTTTAGGGAACTACTTTTATTATTAATATTTGAGTAGGATTATCTAATATTATTGTTATTATTTTTGTGTGTTTGTTTTTGTATGTTTTGTGTGTTTTTTTATTTTTCAGGTTTGAGATACCATGGAATTATTGCTCGTTCATATGGTTGGTATATTTTGGAGTTTGGAGTGACCAACTCATATGTTAAATACCAAATATGGATCTCGCATGATTTCTCGGTGATATCATTTACTATTTTATTTTCCCTATTTCCTTTGCTTTGAAGTTAATTTTTCACATTGAGGACAATGCAAAACTTAAGTGTGGGGGAGGAAAGTAAATAGTGAAAATGATCTAGTTTTTAAATTTTTTGTGATTATTATGGAGTTTGTTTTATTGCCCTTAAGGAAGTTAGTTGTTTTTACACCTAAAAGATTATATATAATTAAAACAACTTGAAATTTTCCAATAGCATAAAATGGCAATTTGAAATTTTTAACGTATCTCGATTAAGTGAAACGATCCGTTCTTGGGATTGATAACATTACTTGTACATTTATAGCCCATTCTACAAATATCTGAGGATTTGAGCCTATCATTTGAATCATATTTTTATGCCTAAATTTTATTTTCTTGCTATGAGTGTGCCGGTGATTGAATTGATTCTAGAACTTGTGCTTGTCATACATTACGAATTCCAAAGTAAGGTCACCTTCGTGTGATATAAATGAATTTGAATGATAAGAGGCAACTTAGGATTTCAACCAAATGGCCTTCCATTTACATATATTGATATATTAGCTAGCCACATTGGTTAGTTAACTACTTTTTATGGACCCATTTGTTAGCGCTAGATACCCTTAGTTCCCCCTTTGAGCCATTCTTTTCGTTTTGTTACATCCAAAAAATATAAAAAGATTTTACACCCTTTAAACTTTAGTCTAACCTTTTTGTCAAGTCAAATCGATGAATTACTTGTTGTTGGCATGAAGAAGTTTTTTTTGATGATTATGAGTTTACACTTTGTATTTCGGATATACCTTTCCGACGAAGACGAAGGTAGCTACTTCTATTTGTATTTTTGAGGTATATGCTTATCCAAAGTGTGGGGGATGAAAAAAAAATTATGAAAGAGAAATATATAGCCAATGTTCTATAATTATGAAGATGAAGGAAGAAGAAGTATTGTGAGTTATCGATTAGCCAATGTGCTAAGACGTGATATACATTTATATGTATGGTGATCGATGAAAGAAATAAAAGAGAAAGGAAAAGTTGATTTGGAGGCTATAATCATTTTGGGATACATGGTTCGATTCTTTTTGCAACAAGTGATTTTGGAATTTGACATGATTATTGTACATTACTAAATCCACTAAAATAATTTCATGCCCTATCCTAACCCTTTTTGCTTTGTGAAGATATCGACTGTACGAATATTCTAGTGACCATCCGGTTCTTGAATAATCAAATAACGTGCTAGCGATCTAAGGTATTTTATTTTAGTGACCATCCGTTGTTTGAGTAAATCAAGAATTCGTGCTAGCGATCTATTATGTTTGTACAGAAGTTATTTGAGCATAAGTTGATATTAACCCTTAGCCTAACGTTTCAACCCGAATAAAAGTCCTCTTTGATAAATTTATTTATTTCTTACATGATTTGGAGTAGTTTTGATACTTGTACAAGCTTATGGTATGAAATGAAATCATGACTGAGCAATTGAGTGAAATAAACTTCCAACAAAAGAAATGTGTGAGTGAATTATATTATTCTTTTCTTTTCGTGAGGAGCTAAGTTGTGTTATCTAGCTTGATCGAGTATTTCGTTTAAATTTCACGTATAAATTGTAAAAATCACTTTTTGATCTTTTGCTTTGGCAATATGGAAGATTAGTGAAAATTTTGAGAATCATGGTGGTTGGCTATTGGAAAACAATTTTTCAAAAGATTACTTTGCTTGAGGGCAAGCAAAACTTATGTGAGGGGGATTTTATAACGCTCATTTTGTACATATTTTAGTCGCGTTATTTGTATATTTTTGTATATTATTTAGCTATGTTTATGAGCATTTTGCACTTAAAAGGTATTAAGATGTGTTCAGGTCTAGGTATAAGGAAATATCGAAGAATGACAAAGAAAAGCCAGAAGATCAAGAGAATATTCAAGAAAAGATCGTCGTCAAAGATAATTGATTTATGTTATGATTATTTCTGATGTACAAGAGAAGGTTGTGAAGATTTCTAATGAAAGATGGAGTCATGATTTGGTGCTTAAAAGAGTGTTAAAGATTGGAGTTTATTGCCAACCCAAGGTTGAAATACACATGCAAACCAATTTCTAAACCCAAGGTTGAAGCTGAGATTTAAACCCAAGGTTCAAAAGCCCAACCTGAGGTTGAGCAGACATCCCAGCCGCAGGTTCAAGTCTGAACCGCGGGTTGAGAAATTTCTGAGTTGAAGAGTTGCATTAACTCAAGGTTTTAACTACCATAATGACTTGAGTCCGATCATTTCCTTTCTTTTATGATTATTGAAGGCTTGTGACAGTTTTGGGGGTGATTTCAAGCATAAATAAGACCCTAATCATCCCATTATCATACACAATACTAGAGACAACACAAGACAAATCTCAATCAAGCCTTACACCATAAGGACTTGATCACATTATTTACTAAACCCGAAAGAGCTTAATAATCTCTGCCATTCTCAAGAAGATCCCAAGGAGAAACAAAGAAAGTGTTGGTGATACTTACTAGAAGAGGTGGAAGATTCCCTTGTTTAATTGGAGGCTTAAGGAGTGCTATAACTCTTTACTTTTCTTACTCATTGTAGTCTTGCTTTGGGTAATTTTCTTTACTTACATATTATGTCGGACAATTTGATATTGAATGAAATGTTACGTTTGTTGATGAAACTTGTTATGGAATAGTTTGTGATATTTGTTTGGGAATTATGTAGACTTTCGTGTGAATGATTGAATGGTTAGTTGGTTAGAAAAAGTGATTGTTCTCATAAGTTTGTTTAAATATAATTCGTGTTCTAAAACTTTTTGATTAAACATTGTTGGATTTAAAGGTCGAAAAGGATTTCTAATATTGTTTGATTCCAAGAAGTTGGTGCACAAATGGATTGGTACTTGATAATTGACAACTACTAAGTATTCAAGTTCTTAAATGAATTCGGGAATATTTAATCACGAGATTGGGTTGAAAGGACTCGTAAGAACTAATGTAACTAATCATCTTTTTCATACATTTGATAACACAAAAAGCTAGTGTAATGGGATGATGGATTGGCCGAAAGGACTCACCCGTGAAACTAGTAGAAACATGGATTTTCTTGATATTACCCATTGACTAGAAAACCTTGTGAAAATTGGTATGTGCCTTCTATGTTTCACCCAAACATGTTCAATATTCTATCACGATTAGTTTTCATTCCTAAACAAGTATTTGTTCGTTTGATTGATTTAATTTGGAACCATTGTTTGTTTGTTTATTTAAGGTGCTTTAGAGTGTGACAATCTTTAGTACTAGTTCTTGTGCTACAAAAACTTGCTAAGTTTAAACCACGTAGTCTCTTGGGACGATCCCTATTTACCACAAACCATATTACATACGGACGAGTATACTTGCTCGTATGTGTTTTCTTAATAATCGATAAAAAGGTGTTTATAAATTTTAAATTTGAGTGAAACTTAGGATATAATATATATAATCGGTTCATAAACGCACATCAGTATCAGAGCCAGATTGCTCAAAATTTTAAAACAAATGGTTTTCCAAATTACCCATGAAGGTGATAAAATATAAAAAGTATTTACTTGCTTAATACTTATAAGTTTTGTTGTTAAGTGTACTTTGTCATACTAGCTTGAAGGTTTTCTTAAACCACTAAAAGAATAGAGTTTGTAAGTGTCCGGTCATGTCTTTAGAACGAGCCGTTAAGTGATGCGGTTGGTTTTGTTCAAAACTGTAATAACATGTCATGATACCGTTAAATATAACGGACGGTACCATTAAATATGGACGGTACCGCTAAATTTAACGGTACCTTCGCATGTTTTTCAGAATTGGGTAATTTTCAAAAATTCGTATAAAATCAACCGTAAGTCCGTAGGAGTCGTGCCACCTATCGTTTTAAACGTAATTGAGTCTACTTTCATTTAAAAATATTTTTAGAAAATGATTGTAAAGTAAAATTTACGAGAGTCTTTGATTCGTAACAGATAGTCTTTTACGGTCATGTCGATTGCACAAATTTTTTGTCAAATTACAAAGAGAACATCACACATTGATGTATTCATATTTTTCAAAGTGTTGAACTTGATCAAATTTTGAAATGGGGTGGAAAATAATTCATTTTCAAATAAAATCAAGCTAAGTGTACATTGTTATACTTAATACACAAAATGACGATAAGTATTTTTGTGTGTTATGCTAAATGACTATTTGTTTTTCTTTGTGTCTTAGTATTGTTAGTTAATATTTTTGTATGCTTATTGTTATCTTTAGTTGAGCTAATTTTATCTATAAGCATAAGTGTCTTTCATGCCTTGTTGCTATTTGTTTATTATAGTTTTCCGGTTTATGCGTTTATAAGGCTCATGCTAAATCACTTGCACTATATTGAGTAATTAGTTTGCATTGCATATAGGCATAGACCATTTTTCTTGCATATGTTGCAAGTTTTTAAAATGGTTTAGTAACTTTCTTAGGAATAGAAACTAAGTTGGTTGATCATGTGTGTCGAAAGATATTGTCTTACACAATTATTTTTTCAAAGGTTTAAGTGTAAAAAGTATATCACCCAAAAATACTTAACACTTTCATAAAATCCGTAACATGATCTCTAAAACATCACATCATTTTGTCTTGCTTGACCATGGGTTGTCTAAACAAGATAAAAGATCATATTAATACATTAGTATTTAAGTAAAAGAAAATGTATTAGACTTGCATTGTTCTAACACACATACAAAATGTTTTAAACATTTAGTATTTTGCGTATGTTGTATAAAAATAGTTAAGATAATTATTTTTATACTAATGAGGTGTCGAAAAACTAAAAATATTATACTTAATAATATAAATAGTTTTTCGCAAATAAAAACAAATGACAATATCCAAGTAGTAACTTAATATGTCATTAACCTCACACATACAACTAGTATTATAATAAATGGAACACATTCCCTAAATTTTTATTTTCTTTTTAAAAGGAGTGATCGTGAGGGTCAAGAAATATTTCGAGTATATGTCAATTCATTATTCAAATTATAATTGATATCATTATCGAATCTAATTGACAAGTTTTCGAGTATGGACATGAAATTGGTGTCATTATTTGTTTAGCTTCAAGATAACATCAAAATATGATGAAATATATTATCTTGAATCTACATACTCAATCACACTCGATTGTTACGAAAATAATGACGTCCTCTCAAGACGAAAATAATATGCATCTGATCATAACTCACACTTGTGTTGAAGATGCCATATTGAGTATTCTTGTCCAATGGTTGTGTTCCAAACATTAAACTAATATGTTTAAAAGATGCATAAAATACACAACTCAGTAGGATTGACAACTTGGATGTTTCATCCGAAATATTCAAGTAATTTACTTTGCAATGCAATTAGTAAATGTGTCATTTCCAAAAAACCAAACACAAGCAAACAAACAACATATGTGAACTTTGCTCATGAACGACTCAACACTCAAAATCACATATCTAGTAAAAGTGTCACACATAATATGTTATTAACTATTATGTAAGTCATCAATATTTGAGAATATCACATGTATTTCTCTTATCAAAAGATTGACAAAGGATAACTTATATCCTATGCATCTTATTTTCTTTGTAACATGAATGGTTATGTTACAAGAGAATACATTGCATCTTGTTAACAAATATATGATATTAGAGTTGAATAATAACCCAATACAACATGTGTCATTGCATAAACAAGTAAAATTGGTCATACACTAAAATACCTGTTTTACTAAGCATTCGTAAGAGTGATAAGTTTCCTCTTAGAAAAGCATATTTGTTGAAATATACAGTATGTCTCATTTTAAATATAATACTCACAAGATCTATTGAGGTAAGTAACCTTTACTAGATTCTTTTCTCAAGATATGCAAAGGAGCATTCTTGAAACACTCACGATGAAGTAGATTCTACATTGTGTCACATTAGAGTATCTCTTGGTTCTAGGAAACCAAATCATGTTAAAATAACATGTAACAACTCAACAAACAAAGATGTTATCCAAGAGATCATAAAATGCACCATATCCACCAAATAACTTCTAAATCTCAAACACGATATTAAAACATTTTGTTTGCCTTTGTTAGAAGTTGTGTAAGACATGTCATCTTCGTAACCAACTTTCAAAATATGGTTAGTTGAGTCATATTAGGCCATGTATTAGCGAAATAAGCTAATATCATCTTTGCTATACTTCGATAGGCAAATATAGGAATTTGAATTTTTTTAACATGAGAATGACTACTGGAGAACCTATCGCACTAGAAATTCAATTTGACCTAACGGTTGAGTTGGTTCCAGGAGAGAAGTTGGGTTCGTGGAAGCCTGAATTGAGCACCACTAGTGATAGTCTCATACTCATTCTCTAACTTGAAAATTTTTCATTCCTATATTTGACTAGAGATAGTTTACATCGGTGAACTTTATCTCCCGTTAGGATTTCATTTTGAACAAGTAGTAATTAGGATCTTCCTTAGCGAACCTAGATTGCTTGCATCCCACATATGTGTTTCAAAATGATAACATGTTCTCGTAAGATATGATTAAATGTCTTCATGATCTTAAATGCTAAATGATTATCATGTTTTGCATGATGTTTGCATTTATTCCTTATATGCATTTTACATGACTTTGCACCCATACTATGTCCTTTTAACACATTAGGAATTAGGTATGCCTATCACTATGAACTCTTAGAATTCATATAGTCATACACTAGTGTCAAAACCTATAAGTTAAAGTAGTCGCGAAGTTGTCCTAATTCCCTGGTCATCACTTCGCCTTCCTCCAAGTAATACACCCTTTTGTCATGGGAAGGTTAGATACAAACCTAGTAGAACTCGGAGTAAGGTTGACAACTTAAATATTTCATCTGAAATATTCAAGTAATTTTAACTTGCGATCGCAATTGTTAAATGTCATATCCGAAACATCATATTCAAGCCTTTTAACAACATATGTTAAAACGCTCATCCAAAAGCTAAAAGCTAACATCAACCCTCGGGTGACAAAGGACTCACGAGCTACTATATAAGTGATTAGTAGTTCCTTTCATCCTCATGTGACTATGCACTTCTTAAGATTCCAAACCCTGCTATGAATCAGCACCATAGGCCCTGCGTTACGTCTTTCAAAACCCCATGAAACACTCGCGTGCGAAGCACATCGAAATACGTAAATCAACCAAACCTCTCAAACGAGAATCCTCTAACCATCTTCGTCTAGGTCTAGGAATGATGGAACATATTCCATAAATCTTATGACTATTTAAATATTTCACTGAAAATATTAAAGTCATCCTTCGTACCCCTCTTATGACTACTTGAATATTTCACTGGAAATATTGTAGTCATCTCGTGCATCTCGTCTCATGACTCTTTAAATATTTCACTGGAAATATTGAGTCTTTCTTCACATCTCTCATATGACCACTTAAATATTTCTCTGGAAATATTAAAGTCATCTCTTATGTCTCGTCACATGACTTTTTAAATATTTCACTGGAAATATTAAGTCATTCTTCACATCCCTCTTATGACTACTTGAATATTTCGCTAGAAATATTGAAGTCATATCTTGTGTCTCGTCTCATGACTTCTTAAATATTTCACTGGAAATATTAAGTCATCCTTCACATCGCTCTGATGACTACCTATGTATTTTCTCGGAAATATAAATGTCATCTCTTCTCGTCTAGTACCGTTCATCTAGTAAAAAGAATTTATTAGGTATAAATTCTCTCCTCGTGTCAAAAAGTCTCACTAAATTAGCGAGATTTATTCGTAAAGTCCTCTTAAATTCCAATGACAACTTAAATATTTCATCCGAAATATTTAAAGTATATTTAATTTGCGAAATGCAATTAAATGTCATCTCTCGTTCTCGATCAACGTTCATCGAATCTTGTTGGATTCATTCATAAAAGAATTTATTTGGTATAAATTCCTTTAATCTAAAGTCCAGAAAAATCACAACATATGTGAAATTTATTTGTCAAAAATCTAATTCTGGGTCAAAACTGACCTCAGCAGGTCACGGTACCCTTAAATAGGGGACAGTACCGCTAAATTTAACGGTACCATCGGACCGTTGTCTGCTGAGATAGTTTATTTTGTTTTCAATTCTCACTGTTTCAAAAACACTATCGAAACCCACTTGATGTAGTCTTGAACCAGAACCGTCTACTATCAGAATAGATTCTGTCTATCTTCTGATTCCTTAGCTTTTTCCCCTTTCACTTCCACATGGTACTGAACACGCCATATGTTTGGTTACTTCCGTATCCATTATCTTCCCAACTTATCTACACTTTTCAACCTTATTTCTACACTACCAATGCTTCTGTATCCCACTCACCTTCCACACACTTCAAGCGAAGAACCGCTAGGATAAGTTGAGATAACCTTTCTTCATCAACATAGATAACCCCACTAGAACCTTATCACTAACCTCACAACCTTGAAGATTTTATCTTCTTAACCCTTAGGATATCTCCACGTGATCACATGCCTCATCATATGAATATTCACAATGATTGAGAAGAGCTACGTGACTTCAAAGGTGAAGTTTATTGTATGTTATCCACCACTTGTCATGACGTTACTAAGCTCATCGCTTCCGTCAAAGTTTGTTTTCCTCTTTATTTTTTTTCACATCTTGTCCGGATGGTCATAGATTAAGGGGAGCGAAAACACACTCATATAGTTTTTCAACAAACACTCTCAAGAACACACAAATGTGGTTCTTATTCCCTAGAAAACTTCCCTTTAGCTGCCCAGAACTAGGCTGCACAGGAAAATTTGTGACTTCCAGGTCACGGTACCGTTAAATAGGCCACGGTACCGTTAAATTTAACAGTACCGTGTGGTATTTAGTGGTACCGTGCCTATGTTTGACGAATTCTCACTGTTTCCTCTAGATCCCTGCATCCCTAACCTTAAACCTGCAAAATTTTGCAAACTCACATACACCCTAAGATTTCCTCACTACAACATAGGACACCACCACCAACTTTAGTTCGAATCCCATAACTCTTGCCTATATAAGGCCTTACCATTGCAAGCTTATCTTGCATCTCGTCTTCACACTCAAACCTTATAACTAAACTTCACTCTTGACAGTGATATTTAGTTTCAAAACCTTCAACCCTTATATCAATCCCACTCAAACTTTTTAGCTACACTTCACTCTTGACAGTGATAGTTAGTCTAAGAACCTTCAACCCATCGATTATCACACTCAAACCTTACAACTATTCCTCACTTTGGATAAGTGATAGGTAGTTCAACAACCTTCAATCCTCACAATCACACGAAACCCTTCATTCACCAAATTATCTCTAACACACAACTAGGATCATCCAAACTAGAAATCTAGAACTTCGTTACCTCAACCCCGTTAGAGATATCCACCCCCAATCCTGTTAGGATCACATGCACCATTCTTTTTCTTTTGAAATATATCATGCATCTCATTGTCAGTGCAAACGATATATTAATCTAAACCATCCTAACACCAATCATCTTAGGTAGATGATTATGTTGTTCAAAAGGTTTGTTAGATCTTGCCTTCCCAATGACAACTTGGAAGAAGTCATTTTGTGTGTCAGTCAATGAACGAATCTCGTTCTTGTTAGTGTGATTGATTGAACAATTACACCTTAGGTTGTCGGTCGGGTTATGACACTCAGGTGTCTTTGAATTGCAATATGCATTCATCTTTTTGTGTCGCTCAACTTTCTTAGGATTTCTTTTTGGTCTTTATCCTTTTAGCACACTTTTGGGTTGTGACACTCACGTTTTAACATAGTTTAACCCTTGCATGTCTTGCTATGTGTATTCTATCCCTATAATGTTGCTCTTATTCTGTTATATATTATGTTGCACGAAGCTAACCCTTGATGTAGGAAAAGCCTTTGTAAGAATTTGATCCATGGATCCGCTAGATACTAAGGTAAATAAACAAGGGGATTAAATCACCATAGGGGAGCATTGAGCTAGGGGGAGCTCGGGAGTATTTGAATACATAACACGGAGTCGACTTCACAAGTGGTGATAAAAGACTTCACTGGGATGATGCAAGCTCGCCTTTTTGGGAAGAAAGGATAGTAGTGTAATAAGGGGGAGTAGAGAGTGAATTCAAGGGAGAGCTCGAGGCAACTACCTTTTTGCTTCGACAAAAGGGGGAGAAGGTAGTGTAAACAGGTAACTTTAACATTTTACTGTGTGTTACGGTTTACATATTTGTCATCATCAAAAAGCGGGAGATTGGTAGTGCAAATATTACGATATTTAAACTAAACGGTTTCTTCGGTTTTAATAATGACAAACATGTAACTTGTAATACATAACGTAAAATGTGCAAGTTACTTGTAAACACAAATCATCAATGCATACTTACATCAACAACTCCCGACGTCTCAAGTATGCTTCAAACAAAGTCGTAGATTTCTATCCCGACGTAAATCACTCAAGGTATGGACAAACAAATCTACTACTTGACAAATGATCAAAGGATTATATTTTTCTCTAAACTTCACATTTTTAATGTGACAAAACATTTTTCTTCAAAAATACATTTTACAAATTATTTTTGAATTAAAAAGAAATGTTTTATTTTGAAAAATAAGTTTAAAAATCCCAACAGCCATCTTTCCCCCTAAAACAGCTCCAAACATTCCCAAATAAATATTCCCCACTAAAAACAAACGGAGGAGCGTCCACGGTACCACTAAAGTACCGACGGTACCACTAAATTTAGTGGTGCCGTCTGACAATTAGTGGTGCCGTCCCTCTGTAACGGCTAGTTTTCTCTTTGCCTATAAATAGTGGACCATTTTAAACTTCCAACTTGATTTTTCCAGTCAGTTTTCTCTGGTCTAATCCCTTCTTATTTAGATCACTTTCTTGGATCATTTAGAGAGTCTTAGTTTGTTTAAGAGTGATCCAATCATCCAACCAAGTGATCCTCTTCATTCCTCTTCTAGTGCAAGAGAAGAACACAAGGTATCCAAGAAGATACAAAGTGTTGTAGTTATAGGTAGAGCACTTGTAACATTTGTTACACACTTGATTGTATCATAGTATACATCAAGTCTATCTTTCTTTTGAGAGTTTGTGAGAGAAGATCATTGTGATCTTATAGAGATATTCAATATCTCTTGTAGCTTGTGAGCTAGTGTATTGATCAAGTTGATCAAAGGTAGATAGGGTAGATTGAGTCAAGTGAGGGTTGATCATTGTGATCTTGTCGAGATCTTGGAGATCTCTTGAAGCTTGTAGGCTTGTGTGATTGATCAAGTAGATCAAGGGTAGATCGGGTAGATCGAGTCAAGTGGGAGTAGATCATTGTGATCTTGTTGAGATCTTGGAGATCTCTTGTAGCTTGTGGGCTTGTGTATTGATCAAGTGGATCAAGGGTAGATCGGGTAGATCGTGAGTAGATCATGTGGATCATGGTAGATTGATACTAGCTAAGATTAGTACTCGACATTTAGCGTAGTGTCGGAAATAAGGATAAGCGACGTTGTACAGTTTTCTCCGCCTGAAGGGAGCTTGTTGATTAGTGAAGTAACTCTCGAGTTGGGTACTCGGGGAGTGGAGTAGTGCGAAGAGGAGCTTCGTGACTGAACCACTATAAATCATCGTGTCTGGTTTGCGCCTTGTTACTTATCTCTTTACTTTTATTTTATTCTTTATCGCTTTATATTTATATTTGCATTGCGTTTATGTTTGTGTGGCTTGTTGCTTATGTTATGTTGATTATGTTTGTGTCATGGTTTTATTGTGCTTGTGTTGTAGTTTACTTTATACCATCTCTAGATGTTATATGATCATTGTTGACACTTTTCATATTACGTCACACTTGATCGGGTGTTTGATACAAGAAGTTTTTAAGTTTTTAAATGGAAACGTATTCACCCCCCACTACGGTTTCCACACTTTGTTTTGATTAAGCATTTTCCTTTCTTTGAAGCGCGGGTCCTGAACTGATGTGTCTAGAAGCCATCATGAAGAAAATTTTGAGAAACGACATGTTTTGAAAATAATTTTAGAGAACTCTCGCTCAAGCATCTGTACATGTCCGTATCATTGTTGAAAGACATTTCTAGATACGTACAGAATATCGATTATACGAGAGACATGTCGTGAGAAGAATATTTTTATATTTTTTCATTTTATATTGTTTTTTATTTTTGAAATTTTGTATTTTTGTATTTTGATTTTGTTTTTATAAAAGAAATGGAAAATAAAAAATAGAAGATTGAAAGAATGATTTTAAAGAATTTACATAATGAGAACCCTCTGATGAACTGAGTTCAGAGATAGTTGAATCACCTGCAACCAAAGACGAAGACTTTTCACAAATAACAATATTAGAAGTACATGAATCATCACTCTGAGGGTGTTGACTATCAACGGTTGTAATGGTTGCTACTTCATGTTGGTGATTTTCACTATTATTTGTCTTGGTGCAAGTATCAAAAATCTTCCCTGTGGGAATCCATCTAAGACCAACTGTTTTAAAAACTTTTCCCGTGGGAATCCACCTAAGGTAAGATCTAGACGTAGTTTTCTTATCAGATGCAGCGGAAGTCTCATTGTTTGAAAAAATACATCCTGTAGATATCCACCTATTAGGTTTTTTTATCCATTTGCTTCCTATCAACGGGTTTGTTTCTATTTGGTGTCTTAGTGGATTGTGCCTTAGCACTTGAATTTCCTTTCTAGAGAAATTATGCAACACATGCATCGTGATTAGCTGAAAAAACATATTTTTGACACGTAGGACAGACAAATTCAACATTCTTGTTTAAAACGGCAACCTTAATTTTATCACTACTGTCATTTGGAAATTGTTTCTTGTTCAAAGAGGAATTTAAGTTCTTAGTGTTGCATTCTACGAGCATAGCATTTTCATTTAAGCAACTGCTCTTAGATGCAAGCCAATCCCTAGTCTTTTGTTGAGTGTTCCTAGGTAATGGTTTGCTACTACTAGCGGTGCCTCGTAATGTTGTATAATTCATCAGCTTAAGTTTTGTACCTAAAATTCCGTCTTTTCAAATCTATGCCTTTTTCCTAGCTTTTTCTAGATAGTAAGTGTAGACCATGTCGTTAGAACCAACAGATTCTTTAACAGTTTTTGTGGTCACATTCGGTGAGCTATTTCTAGAAAGATCAGGTGTAATGACTTGTGGTTCCTCGACAAACGCTTTTTCTTTTTCAACACCTTTTTCATCAATCTTTAATATTCTTTTCTTGATGGGCAAGGAATGTGGAGTGACTGGTTTTGACAAATCATTTTTCTCATGGACTTTTGGAACAACCTGAGAAATAGACATTTGTGGTTTTTCAACCGGTTTTGAAGCATTTGGTTTCACCGGAGTCGATGGTTTTGCAAACTTAGTATCCACACCCTTCTCTTTTAGACTTTCCAGCTGAGCCCTCAAAAGATCATTTTGCTCTTTCATGTCCTTGTAGGCACGCTCATACGACAGTTTTTCATACTTGCATTCCTCAGTTTTTCGTTCAAGTTGTTTAAAATAGGACAAGTTTTTTTTCAAGTTTAATAAGAGCATTTTCATATTTTGAAACAATTGCAGAGGTCTCAGCTCGCAGTCTTCCATCGTCTTCAACAGAATATGTTTGCAAAATGATGGACATAATATCGGTCGACAAAGCTGCTTCGAAGAGAGAATCATTTATGTTTTCCAAAACTTTTATGTTTTCAATGTTTTCATTAGCTTCCTTCACCAGGGATTTGTGGTCCTTGACAAAGTCGGCTGTTTCTTTCAAAAATGCTTGTTCAAAATGAATTACTCTCGCATGAATTGCATTTAGTGGAGTAGTAATTTCTGTTTCAAACACCTTTTTCATTTCAGCATGAAAACTTGAAAGCCAGTTGTTGATACTGATATTTGTTTTGGATGCAACAATACTTTGAAGTGTTTCAATTCTCTTTTTAAGATCATCCAAATATCCTCTGGCAGCACTTGTGTTAAAGGATTGTTTGAGGATATTTGTTCCAAGTTTGAAAGATTTTTAGAAAAACTTTTTGTTTTGTCGAAACAACTGGTTTTTTGGAAACCTTTGGTGTTCGTTTTTGTTGAACAAAATTAACTCCAGAAAGTATGTTTAGTTTGTTGTAATCAATTGGTTTTATCTCTGGATTCTTTTGTTTCATTTTGATTCTACTCTCTTCAGCAAGCTCAATTGTTTCATCAGAATCCCGAACAGCGGGAGGATCATGTTTAGCATATATCACATTACCATTGTACAAAACATTCTGTTCTTTCTAAGCTTTCTTGAGAGTATAAGTGTTTTCACAACCGATAGCCATTTTCTTCATTGTGTGCAAAAGCAGGTTTGGATCTTTAATTAGCATATGAATTGTTTGAGCAGAATGACCCATTTTCACAAGCAAATCTTCCAACTTTTTAATTGTTTCTTGTTTCTCAATGATTTAATCAAGAAGATCATTTTCTCGTTTTGAAAAATCTGCTTTCAACTGTTTCTTTTATTTTTCAAGATCAGAACAAGTTAATTTTTGTTTAGAAAGTTGGTTTTTCAAATCAGAAATTTCCGCATTTAAGGATTTTATTTTCATGTTTAAATGAACATCAAGTGTGTCAAACTTGATTTGCAATTGTTTTTCTCTTAAAACGGAGTTTTGATAACCAGTTTCTAATTTTGACTGTCATTTTTTATGAAATTCAAAAACTTTTTCGTTTTCCTTATACCTCTCAAGCTCAGCGGTCATTTTCTCATTCGCGGCCTTAACATCGCGATTGACCTTTTTTACTTTCTCAATTTCAATGCTACAATTATTCAGTAATGATTCAAAGAAAGCACGGGTTTCCTCATCATTAGCACCATTTTGTGCATCTTGAACTCCATTAGGATTCATATCTAGAGATTCACAGTTAACATTGCTATTAACTTGCTCCCCCACATATGTGTCATAATTATGTTCGGGAGGTACAGAATGTGGCTTCTCATGAGCAAACAGATTAGCATCATTACTATAATTTTGTACCTTATGGAGTGGTTCTGTGTCATAAGTAGGAGGAATATCAGAATCACTGCTTGATGTTGTTTCTTGCTGATTAGCCATAAAGTTGCAGTTTTCATTGAGATCTGCTGCATTCTCATTAACACTTGTTGTAACCATGAAGTCATATTCCTCAGCAGTCAACAGTGTTCCCGACTCTTCTTTATTGGCTAGCATCAACATGTACTGGAGCTTTTGTACCTTCGTCATTGTATTGACATTGTAATCTCTACCAATATCACTACTGTGAATGTCAGATGTAGGTTTCTGAATCGTAGTCATAAAACAATCATTCCCATTTTGAGTAACCACATTATGATTCACAATATGATCCATTTGATTTCCAGCATAATGCCAAGCATTTTGCATCTGATTCCCCATCTGTATACCCGTAGCATTTCCTTGCTGATTCTCAATAACTTCAACCATTTGTCCTTCTTGACCCATATATATACTTTGTTGAGCAAACTGCGTACTGTCAGTGTAGGATAAAATCCATTGGTTGTTGTTATGTGGTTTGATGTTTAATGCCCTAGAGAATGAAGCAAAAGCATTTGTCAAAGCAGTTGTGATACTGTCTTGCTGAGTTGCCATTGATGAAGGTATGTATGATAAAATTGATCTTGGATCGGTTCAACGATATAAGAGTTGTGTTTGTTGTTGGTTACGGTAAGTTGTTGTAGGGAAAATTTGGTCTAAAAACTTAAAAACATTGATAACTTCTGTTTAGAGTGGATTTGGGCCTCGAATGTTGGGTCAATTTATTCAACGCGTCCTTCTCCTCGTTCTCACGGTCGTTTTGATAGGTTGTGGGCAGAAAACAGAGTTACGGTTCAAAAGTTATGACCGTTTGAAGTTTGGTCCTTACTCGAAGGTTCAAACTCGAAGAATTGCTTACTTGAAGGATCTTACTTGGAGTATTCTAAGTAGAAGGATTCTAAGTTGAAGGATTTCTATGTTGAAGGATTTCTAAGTTGAAATATTTCTAAGTGGAAGGATTTCTAAGTTGAAGGGTTTCTAAGTGGAAGGATTCTTACTCGGAGAAAAGCTGCTTACTCGGAATTTTCTAAGTTGAAGGATTGTTACTCGATGATAACCAACTTACTCGAAGGTTTTTAGCTTACTCGAATCCCTTACTCGGAAGTACCCTTACTCGAAAGTTACTTAGCAATAGTTTCTTACTCGGAAAATAATTCTCCTTACTCGGAAGATTCTGCCTAACTCGGAGATATTAGCTTACATGAAGTTTTTAGCATCCTTACTCAAAAATTTATCCTTACTCGCAACAATCTTCTTACTCGGAAAAACAATTCCTTACACGGAAATACTCTTCTAACTCGAAGAAACTAATGTCCAAACACGGAAATACTCTTCTAACTCGAAGAAACCTAAGTCCTAACTCGGAAATACTCTTCTAACTAGAAGATATTTAACTATCTCGTTCATTGTTTATCCTTAAAAAACTCAGGTACAAGTTACAGTGTCACAACTCGTAAAATCTGATCTTTTCCCGAACTTTCACATTTACTATTCATTGGTTACTATTCATCGATCACTATTCAAAAATTTTACTATTCATAAAACACTATTCACCTCCGGAGAAAATTTGTCATTCATGCGTGAGTTGCATCGTTTCTGTATACGTACGGTTATCTAACTAATAAACGTTATCTTACGAGCTATTATTTTGAATAATTGATCCGACAATCCCAACTATGGTCCTAACACATTTTTATACTCATTATAATAATATAAAAATTATATTATTAATTTACCCGGTGTTTTGAGACCCGTTGCTATATTTTCCGGTAAACGACTATAATTACGTCAAATCACAACCCGATAAATATTTTAATACCCGATTCTCATCAGGAAAGTAATTTCATAATTTTTACAACGTCGTCATATTTTATTTGGTACAGTTAAACTTTATTTCTAGCAAACTCGATACCCGGTATCACCTAAAAGTAATAATATCTACTCAATTACACACAAAAGTCTTCATTCACTTACACACTCATCCCTTTCCTTACAAAAACCCACGCCCCCCACCTTGAATCATGGATCTTGTCTCCTAAATATCTACAAACACATATCTCTTTAATTCCCATTTCCTTTCATTTGTATACTTCAAGTAAACTAGAAAAAGTTCTCATCCCTTTCTTTCTCTCTATATGAATCGGCCAAGAACAAGAGCAACAACAAGATTCATCAAATTTTTCAAGAACAAGTATAATCTAGTCTTCTATATAATCCTTGTTAAGGTTTTGAAATAAAAACCTTTAGGTTAATTAAGTTTTCATCTCCATAAGCTCGCTAATCTTTCAAGTAAGTTGTCAAAACTCATTTTTATAATTTATTCAAGTTCCTACTATAATCATACACTTTTTATACAAGATCTACATGCATATGTTATTTATACCACTCCATTTTATACATATCTAACTTTTGAGCCCTAGAAATAGATTATAGTTAGATCCTTGTTAGATCCACTTGATTTTTGATGTTTAGGAACCCATGACACCTTGGGAAGGTGTATGGTAAGATTAGACTAGATTTGTGGTGATTGAAAGTGGTTTGGTTTAAGTTGGAACTAGATTGGAACACTAGAAATGATTTTTGAAAGAATATATATACCTACTGTCCATATTTTTAAAACGTGGGAAACTCAGTAGGTGATGGGTAATTTTGGACCAAATATTTAGAAAATACTTTCCGATACGAAACTATGGCCGAAAACGGGGATAAAAACGAGTTTATAACGAAGGAGATATGCTAAAAACGAGTTAACGACGAAAACTATATTTTCCGGAAATAGCTTGCTGTTTGCCGAACTTCAAGGGGCAAAACGAGGCGTTAGACGTGATCTAGGAAAGCTGAGCTACTGAAAACATGTTAGTTCATGTTCTGACGAATCCGTAGATATAAAGAACATAGAAAACGGACTTATAACGACCAAGATATACACGTTTGAAAACCTAGCGAAACTTATATAATTTTGACAGCTTCTATTAGCGAAGTATATTACAAGTGTAAAACAGTTTTCTTTTAAGTCACCATATTGCGAGCTATTTTCCCGTTGATCGAGTCACGTATGACCAAAACTCATAGGAGACGGCTGAGAGATCATGTTACAAGGTTTTCAAAAACGACAAGTTTTATTACTAACTCTTAACGTGCAATATTTTGCGGCTAGTTTTGCGAGGCCGTTTGGCCACATTTTTCACAAGTTATAAAAAGAGTTATTTTGCGACGAAACTATTATATTTGACTATAGAACACCAAACGAGGATCATAGAGTACCCTTTCAACATATTTACACGAAAAGTAGTTCATGACTTAGCGAGACGTCAAAAATGTAGTTTTCAACGATAAACGTTATTTTCAAAACTAACGAGTGGTATCGTTAACATATGTATTTGCATGAGTAGAATCATTTCATTTGCTTACCTTAGATCATATCATTCACATTAGGTCGCGGTTAGAGATCGAGCCTCATTTCATCTTATCCATTATTATCATTGTGCTATCGCACCAGGTGAGTCATAGCCCCACTCTTACTCTTTAATACTTGTTTTAAACTCTTTGGGGGAGATACATGCTTAAATTGTTGCTATTACTCAAGACGATTTTACTCATATGCTATGCTATACTTTTATACACTTAAACATGATGTGTAGCTTTATTACGATATATGACTTAATGTGGAAAACTATTCTATACGCTATATTCTTTCACCACTGTTTAACTCCTGGATGGAGCCGACGGAGAGGTATTGATAGTACTATCGGGTTGACACCCCCACCCTTGGCCCGCGATTCATGGCCTTGGGTGAATATAATCCAGCTATGAAGCATTCTTGCTTATTCTTGTCGTGAGGTTCAGTAGGCTATTAAACTTTACATTAAGCGTGCATATATCGTATACACATTTGACTTAATCATACTATATGTTAGCAGTGGGTTGTAAACACACAGGTTGCGAGTCTTGTATGGCCGGGGCTTGGAACTGAGTGGATTTACAATGCCTTTGCTGTGGAAACATTCTTTGAAGGCTTTTTCAACTATTTTAATACAAACTCTATGAACTCACCAACCTCGTGTTGACACTTTAGCATGTATTCTCAGGTATTAAGCAAAGGCACGCTACTGGAGGTTTTGGCAGGGCACAGCATGGTCATAGAAGACTCTGATATTCATAAGGGACCGTTTTAAACTATATTTTCAAGGGCCTAATTCCGCACTACTTTTACAATGTAATTCAACACTTTTGTTAAACTAGTTTGTTCTAAATGATTGAAGCTGAAAACCGTTCTTTGCACTTGTGTTGTGGTACCAATTGAGTTGCACCCCAAAGACATTACTTTCCGCTGCAAACCATTTTTGGGGGTGTGACATACAGCTTCAGAGTGTCTTCAGGAGCTCACTAAACTGTACAGTGACCTTCCGGAAGTACCTATATCTGAAGTACCTTTTAAGAGCGAGCTTCTTCATCAGTGGGAGATTGGAAAGAATGAGCGGGCCCAGTCATTAATGAAGAACTGTAACTATATGGTGTTTCGGCTTTTGTACATTTACATTAGCTTTTTTTGGTTCACAAACTCTTAGCCTCGGATGTTTGCTATGATATTTTGTGAAACTTATTGAAGTCAGTATTGTTTACTTTTAGGTTACAAGTGAAAGATCTAATAACACTACTGCAAAATAAGGGTATGTGCCTGACTTGTAAAGATCTAATAACACCTATTGGGATTTGTATTCTAGATTCCTATCAAGATATGCAACTGAAGCTAAAGATTTATGTGAATACTAAACCCCTCAAACATTATTATTATTATTATTCAATAAGAAAGAACAAAACCTAAACGGGAATACAAAAAGGGGGTTGTTTACCTTTGTAGTTTCTTTTCATAAAAGCATTAACCACTGATTTTGCGCTCCGATTGAATCTCATCATCTTTTCGACACAACACTTGAGCTCTCAACAGTTTGGAAGAATGATTGGGGTTTTGAAAATGTTATTTTGTAGTGTGTATAATGTGTTTTCTAATTCCAAACACCCCCAACCAAAGGTGGTAATAATATTACAAAACCACTCATATTTTAGATTTAAAATGTATTTTTTTAAAATTGTTGAGTCGAAAGCATCGGATACACACTAAAACGTAAAAATAATAATAAAAAAGGTTAAAAAATGATATAAAATAACGTATTTGCGCAAGGTTTACATGAAAATATAACAAAAGTACACCTAATCATTAGTGCGCTTAAGCTTATATGATTGAGCTTATAAGTTTACGAGTGTTTGGCGAAATTAGTTGTAGCCGGAGCTGAAACTTAATTCTCTAAAAAAGCACCATAGTTGTCAAAAATGACAGTTCTGCGTAGCGAACTAAAAAAAATACTCTTGTAAATACTAATGTTGACACTTTTGTCTTTCTTTAAGTATTATGACCATTTTACCCTTCCAAATTACATGAATGGTCCCTGTGGGCCTCGAAGGTTGGGTTGAATGAGCTTTAGTTAATTCAACGTGTCCTTCTCCTATTTCTCACGGTCGTTTTGACAGGTTATGGGCTGAAACCGGAGTTACGGTTCAAAAGTTTTGATCCCAGTTGAGCTTCACGATCTTATTAATTACTTTAGATATAAACCTAAAGCAATCGGTATAGAAACTGATCTTGAGTTATATATCAAATATTATGCGGAACTTAATATTTGATCTTAAGAAGAATTAAACACAAAACGAATTCTCAAACAACACTTCAATATATTAATACGATTGCTCGATAGCAATAGGGTTACAAGAAACCTTGAAGTGTAAACAATAATGATACGTATATCTAACCTAACCCTAGATCCTCCTTTTATAGCGTAAGGAGTCCTAGTCGGTTTACAAAACTTTCTATACAAGAAAAATATCTTTACTAATCTTTTCTATACTTATCCTTAACATACTATACATATCTAATAAGCAGCAGAGTAACTAGTCTAGCAGCAGAGTCTTCGTAGGCTAGCAGCAGAGTTACACTTTGCTTATTCTTCCAAACCAGCAGAGTTACAAACAGCAGAGTTCAAGTCTAATCAGCAGAGTCATTGAACTAATCAGCAGAGTTGTATTTCTTGAACAGCAGCATCTTTAGACCCAACAATCCTCCCCTAAACTTGATATTTTTCTTCAAAAATCATCAAGTTTCCTTTAAACCCAGCTAATCACTATCTGAGTATGCTATCAAGTCAAAGGGTGAATTATTAGGATACCAAAGACCCAATTTAGGTTGACCCTTTAGGTACCTAAAAATTCTTTTGACCACTTCCAAGTGTGAAACTTTTGGGGACACTTGAAATCTAGCACAAGCACACACAGAAAACATGATATCTGGCCTTGAAGCAGTCAGATACATCAATGAACCAATCATTGATCTATACAAATGTACATCAACCTCTTCCCCATCTTCATTCTTGATCAAAGGTTTGTTTTTATCCATTGGAGTCTTAGCTGCCTTCACATCCTTGAAACCAAATTTCTTCAACATATCAGCCACATACTTGTCTTGGCTAATAAAAATCCCATCTGATTTCTGCTTAATTTGAAGTCCCAAGAAGAAAGTGAGTTCACCCATAGAACTCATCTCAAACCTGTTGTGCATTAGCTTTTCAAATCCTTCACATAACACCTTATTTGTAGACCCAAAGATGATATCATCTACATAAACCTGAACTAGTAGGATATCCTTTTTTTCTTTCTTAATGAACAATGTTTTATCAATGGTTCCTCTGCAAAAACCATTATTCAACAAATATGTGGATAAAGTGTCATACCAAGCTCTAGGAGCTTGATGTAGTCCATATAATGCTTTCTTCACTTTGTAGACCCTATCAGGATACTTAGGATCTTCAAACCCAGGTGGTTGCATCACATATACCTCATCAGGAATCTTTCCATACAAGAAAGCACTTTTCACATCCATTTGATACACAGGAAAATTCTTGTAAGAAGCATATGCCAAAAATAGTCTGATAGCCTCAATTCTTGCAACTGGGGCAAATACCTCATCATAATCTATTCCTTCTTCCTGAGTGAATCCCTGAGCCACTAACCTTGCCATGTTTCTGATAACAATTCCTCTCTCATCTCTTTTGCATCTGAACACCCATTTAGTACCAATTGCTCTTTTTCCATTAGGCAAATCCACCAATGTCCAGACTTCCTGAAGCTTGAACTGCAGCAACTCCTCTTGCATAGCTTCAACCCAACTTTCATCTTTCATAGCCTTGTGAATGGACTTGGGTTCTTCCTGAGATAAGAAACAGGCAAACATACAATTTTGTAAATCCTTGTGGCTATTCCTCTTCTTAAGTGTTTGAGCAAACAATCCCTGATCAAGCAAATCACTCAACCCTTTAGATTTACTTCTGGTCTGTACAGCAGAGTTAACATCACCAATTATTTGCTCCTTTGGATGATTCCTGTGGATTCTGGTTGTTGGAGTGGGACTAACAGGTATATCAGTCTCCAAATTGGATAAATCAGCTTCAACACCAAAAACATCAACAATCTCATCATCAGTATCCACATATACTTCTTCTAATTCGGGCATCTCTTCAGAAGAATCATCATGAGAATCACCATCTTTATCAGCAGTAGAGTCCTTAGGCATAGCAGCAGAGTTACCAAACCTAATAACAGAGTGTTTTGGCCTAACAGTAGAGTGTTTTAGCTTATCAGCAGAGTGTTTTGGCCTTGCAGCAGAGTTGAGAGAACTGCTGCTATGTTTATTCCCTTGTTGCCCATCATCTTCTGACTCTTCATTCCTTTCCTTATCATCATTCTTGTCATCATAAGAAGGTTCATCATCACCTTCTACATTAACCTTTGGTACTTCCTTATGAACAGCATCATCATCTGAACTCTTTCTCTCTTTATCTGTTGGAGAGAAGTACTGATCAAACTTCCACTTTTCAATCAAAACAAACTCCTCTGCAGATCCATCCTTCTTTGCTTGTGCACCTGCATTAGGGTTAGTTTGTGTACCTGCATACATGTTAGTAGTACCTGCAATGACTGGTTGATAATTCATACTTTTGGTTAAAGAATCAATATCAAACATCCATTCAGGACCTTTTCCATCAACATTAGGTGTGGTTTCTCTAATTTTAACATGCAAATTTTCCACCACATGCCCAGTCCTTTGATTGAAAACTCTAAAAGCCTTACTTTCAGTGGAGTATCCAACAAAGTAACCTATGTCTGCTTTCTCACTAAACTTGCCTAAGTGGTCAATGGTGTTTAAGATAGTGACAGGACACCCAAATGGTCTAAAGAAATCTATCAGTGGTTTCCTACCATGCAATAACTCATAAGGGGTCTTATTGTGAGGCTTAACTATCTTACTTCTATTTTGCACATAACAAGCAGTGTTGATTGCTTCAGCCCAAAAGATAGTGGGTAACTTAGATTCTGACAACATAGTCCTAGCAGCCTCAATTAATGTTCTATTTCTCCTCTCAGCAACACCATTTTGCTAAGGAGTTCTAGCCACACTAAATTGTCTAGTTATCCCTTTTTCCTCACAGAACTGATTCATCACTTGATTCTTAAATTCAGTTCCATTGTCACATCTGATGATCTTAACCTTGTGATTAAATAGGTTTTCTATCCTTGTAATAAAGGCCTTAAGAATGCCAGGTGTCTCATCCTTAGTAGCTAAGAAGAATACCCAAGTAAATCTACTAAAATCATCAGTGACCACTAAGCCATACATCTTTTTATTCAAACTTTTCACATAAGTAGGTCCAAATAGGTCCATGTGTAACATAAACAAGGGTTCAGTAATAGAATTCACCAATTTGGACTTACAAGATGCTCTATGTTGCTTTCCCATTTGACAAGCAACACATACTTCAGGATTCTCAAAAACCTTTGAAGGTAATCCTCTGACCAAGTTCCCTTTCACCAACTTGTTGATAGCCTTGTAGTTCAGATGTCCAAGCCTTCTGTGCCATAGTTTGGATTCATCAATAGTGGCTTTGGCAAACAGACAAGTTAAATCTCTTTTGGGAATAATGTTCTTTATGTCCACACTGTATATGTTGTCATTTCTAGGGACTTTAAGAAGTACTAATTTATCATCAGGTATCTTATAGTCGGGAGATAAGACAAGACATTCAGTGTCTGTAAAAAGAACAAAATTCTTTCTATCACACATTTGTGAGATACTAAAAAGATTGAACTTTAAACCATTCACCAAATACACTTTCTCAAAATCCAATTTTCCAGTTCTGATAATGCCTTTTCCAACAATTTTACCTCCTTTAGGATCATTCCCAAAGGCAACATATCCACCATCCAAAGCTTCAAAGTTTTCCAAATTGCTCTGGTCTTCAGTCATGTGTGAAGAGCATCCACTATCAAAAATGCATTTATCC
Organism: Artemisia tridentata subsp. tridentata; assembly: GCA_021014915.2. Classification (NCBI taxonomy): domain Eukaryota; kingdom Viridiplantae; phylum Streptophyta; class Magnoliopsida; order Asterales; family Asteraceae; genus Artemisia; species Artemisia tridentata. Next base: position 186,004,587 of record CP139505.1, on the reverse strand, counting down.
TTTAGCTCCTTTTGTAGATTGCCCTGCACAAAAAGTAAGATAATTAGTTTCTCTTTGGGACCCAAGCCATTACTGACTTGGATCTGCCTTATGCATCAAAGTAGTCAAATTTCTTCAACTGCATTGGTGCAATGCTGTGTCTGAGAACATGATATATAACTTTAACTTTAGGTTTCCAGACCCAGCAAGCTGAGGCCTTAACAGCATAGAAATGGTTGCCCACAACAGTATCAGTAACAACTTTAGGCAAAACAGCAGAGTCTGCCTTAACAGCAGAGTTTTCCTTAACAGCAGAATCAACTATGTCCTTCTTTATGGGCCCTTTTGGTGCAATAGGGGAGATAACTCTAGAAGTACCATCTCTCATCAAAACTTCATTGGGAACCATGTTTCTTTTGGGATGTGGGTGAGTCTTTCTAGCAAAGTTTCTATGATTCACCCTTGTATACTGGTTCCAAACTGGTTTTTGATAGTAGTAACACTCATCTTGCAGATGTTCAAAACTACCACAACTATAACATGCCTTTTTAAGTAATTGAAAATCAGTACCTAATCTTTGTGAAACTAGGTTGTTCCAATTTCTCTGGTTTCCTCTAGGCAAGTTATTGGTTTTCTTAGGATATACTCTAGGTGTGTTTTCATACTCAGCCATCTTCCTAGAGATACCTTTACCTAACTTAGGCTTAACAAACTCAACCTTTTTAGCCTTAGGTGCTTTTGATTCAACAACATCAGGAATTTCTTCCCTTTTGTTCTTAGGGGTTGAATTAGATTCCACAACATCATCATCACTGTCAGACTCCCAATCTTCAATAAGGGGTGCATCAGACCACTTTTTCTCATCCTTAGGTGACTCTATTTTGGTTTCACTAGTTTCACCTACAGGTTTTGCCTCAGACTCAGGTATGAAAGACAATGTCCTAGTAGGAGGGGCATTGGCACTAAGCTTCTTAGGGTGAGCAACAGCATTATATCCTAGACCACTTCCTGAGTCTGCAAAGTGTCTTCCTATAGGTTTACTAAGAATGTCAGTGGCAAATTGTTGTTTTTCCACCCTAACAATGTGTTTTTCAGTCTCACTTATAGCTGAATCTTTAGCCTTTTCAGCCTCTTCTACTTTATCCATAAGAACCTTAATCTCACAATCTTTCTTAATAAGCTCATTTTCTAGAATAGTGATCTTATCAAGATATTCAATTTCAGCCTTTTTATAAAATTCTAGCTACTCTTCTAAATTCTTTAAACCATATTCATAACTAAGATTGTCTAGCTTAAGTGTTTCATTCTCCATTTTAAGGTTTCCATTGCTAGACTTAAGTATTTCAATTGTATCAGAACATGATTTAAAAGAACAAGATGATTCATTGGATACCTCAGAGTCTGATCCAGAGGAAGAGTAAGCCATGAGAGCAAAATGTTGTACTTGAGGTTCCTCTTCAGCTATCAATGCACAATTTGGACCATCTTCAGCATGATCACTCCAGTCATATTCTCCTAACCCATCACATGACACCATAGCAGTAGTAGGATTTGGCTCTTCATCAGTAGACTTCTTGACATTCTCATTGTTCCTTTTCGGTGCTCTGCACTCTCTTGCAAAGTGTCCATTCTTTCTACAGTTAAAACACTCAGCCTTTGATTTGTCAAATCCCACATTCTTGTTCCTTCTGAACTTCATCTCTTTACCAGTTCGTTTAAGAAACCTTCTTGCCCTCATAGTTAGCATTGCAAACTGCCATTACATATCAATTTCTTCAACATCATCAGGATCAAGTTGATCCAAATCTTGAGGCATGACTGAAGTACTTGTAGTAAGTTCAGCCAAATAAGCACAAATAGCAGCATCACTGATGGTGTTGGTGTTGGCAGAGTCAGCAGAAGAGACATGTGAACCAGCAGCAGGAACAAAAGTACCAGCAGCAGAGTGTTGTTCTTGATGACTACCAGAATTCTTGTTGCTTGAGGAAACAAAAGCAAGATTGTTTGTGGTAGAAGATGAACTTGACAATCCTTTAACTTCAGATTCATACACTTTCAAGTTGTTATACAGATCATCCAATGTCATATTCTCAAAATCTTCCTTGTGCCTCCAAACCACTGTGTGAGTGTTCCATTCAGAAGATAGACTTCTCAGAAACTTTAGATTGATATCTTCTTGAGATACCTCAATCTTCAAAAGAGCCATCTGACTGGATAGCTTATGAAGTCGATCATAAGTTCCCTCAATATTCTCAGAACTCAAAGCAGTGAAAGTTTCAAACTGATGCTTCAGTAGATTCTTTCTTGATTTCTTGGTAGCTTCATTCCCACCAAATCGAAGTTCAATTGCTTCCCATAACTCCTTAGCAGACTCAATATGATTAAAACTTAATTGATAATCATTAGGTATTCCCATCATGAGAATACTATGAGCCTTGACCTCCAATCTTCTCTGTGCTTTCTCCTCACTTGTCTTGAGAATCAAGACTGACCCAGTAGCAGTCTTGGCTGGTTGACTGTCGCCATTCAGAACAACTTCCCAGAGTGAGTAATCAACCATTCTCATGTATTATTGAATTCTCATCTTCCAGATCTCGTACTCGCCAGTCTTGAGCATGGGGACTCTTGATGCAGTAACCATGTGTGTAGAATCGGATTCCATTGCTTACTTTGATGATTGACAGATCTTGTATTCAGTAATTCTTCTTGGTACCAGCTTCTAGATCACAAGCTCTGATACCACTTGTTGATCCCAGTTGAGCTTCACGATCTTATTAATTACTTTAGATATAAACCTAAAGCAATCAGTATAGAAACTGATCTTGAGTTGTATATCAAATATTATGCGGAACTTAATATTTGATCTTAAGAAGAATTAAACACAAAACGAATTCTCAAACAACACTTCAATATATTAATACGATTGCTCGATAGCAATAGGCTTACAAGAAACCTTGAAGTGTAAATAATAATGATACGTATATCTAACCTAACCCTAGATCCTCCTTTTATAGCGTAAGGAGTCCTAGTCGGTTTACAAAACTTTCTATACAAGAAAAATATCTTTACGTATCTTTTCTATACTTATCCTTAACATACTATACATATCTAATAAGCAGCAGAGTCACTAGTCTAGCAGCAGAGTCTTCGTAGGCTAGCAGCAGAGTTACACTTTGCTTATTCTTCCAAACCAGCAGAGTTACAAACAGCAGAGTTCAAGTCTAATCAGCAGAGTCATTGAACTAATCAGCAGAGTTGTATTTCTTGAACAGCAGCATCTTTAGACCCAACAAAAAGTTATGACCGTTTGAAGTTAGGTCCTTACTCGAAGGTTCTAACTCGAAGAATTGCTTACTTGAAGGATCTTATTTGAAGGATTCTAAGTTGAAGGATTCTTACTCGGAGAAAAGCTGCTTACTCAGAATTTTCTAAGTTGAAGGATTGTTACTCGAAGATAACCAACTTACTCGAAGGTTTTCAGCTTTCTCGAATCCCTTACACGAAAGTTACTTAGCAATAGTTCCTTACTCGGAAAATAACTATCCTTACTCGGAAGATTCTTCCTAACTCGGAGATATTAGCTTACTCGAAGGTTTTAGAATCCTAACTCGAAAATTGATCCTTACTCGCAACAATCTTCTTACTCGGAAAAACAATTCCTTACTCGGAAATACTCTTCTAACTCGAAGAAACTAATGTCCTAACTCAGAAATACTCTTCTAACTCGAAGAAACTTAAGTCCTAACTCGGAAATACTCTTCTAACTCGAAGATATTTAACTATCTCGTTCATTGTATATCCTTTAAAAACTCAGGTACAAGTTGCAACTTCAGAGTGTCTTCAGGAGCTCACCAAACTCTACAGCGACCTTCCGGAAGTACCTATATCTGAAGTACCTTTTAAGAGCGAGCTTCTTCATCAGTGGGAGATTGAAAAGAATGAGCGGGCCCAGTCATTAATGAAGAACTGTAACTAAATGGTGTTTCGACTTTTGTACATTTACATTAGCTTTTTTTGGTTCACAAACTCTTAGCCTCAGATGTTTGCTATGATATTTTGTGAAACTTATCGAAGTCAGAATTGTTCACTTTTAGGTTGCAAGTGAAAGATCTAATAACACTACTGCTAAATAAGGGATGTGCCTGACTTGTAAAGATCTAATAACACCTATTGAGATTTGTATTCTAGATTCCTATCAAGATCTGCAACTCAAGCTAAAGATTTATGTGAATACAAAACCCCCCAAACATTATTATTATTATTCAATAAGAAAGAACAAAATCTAAATGGGAATACAAAAAGAGGGTTTTTTACCTTTGTAGTTTCTTTTCATAAAAGCATTAACCACTAATTTTGCGCTCCGATTGAATCTCATCATCTTTTCGACACAACACTTGAGCTCTCAACAGTTTGGAAGAATGATTGGGGTTTTGAAAATGTTATTTTGTAGTGTGTATAATGTGTTTTCTAATTCCAAACACACCCAACTAAAGGTGGTAATAATATTTCAAAACCACTCATATTTTAGATTTAAAATGTATTTTTTAACAATTGCTGAGTCGAAAGCATCGGATACACACTAAAACATAAAAATAATAATAAAAAAGGTTAAAAAAAGATGATATAAAATAACGTATTTGCGCAAGGTTTACATGAAAATATAACAAAAGTACACATAATCATTAGTGGGCTTAAGCTTATATGATTGAGCTTATAAGTTTACGAGTGTTTGGCGAAATTAGTTGTAGCAGGAGCTGAAACTTAATTCTCTAAAAAAGCACCATAGTTGTCAAAAATGACAGTTCTGCGTAGCGAACTAAAAAAAATACTCTTGTAAATACTAATGTTAACACTTTTGTCTTTCTTTAAGTATAATGACCATTTTACCCTTCCAAATTACATAAATGGTCCTTGTGGGCCTCGAAGGCTGGGTTGAATGAGCTTTAGTTAATTAAACATGTCCTTCTACTCGTTCTCATGGTCGTTTTGATAGGTTGTGGGCTCAAAACGGAGTTACGGTTCAAAAGTTATGACCGTTTGAAGTTTGGTCCTTACTCGAAGGTTCTAACTCAAAGAATTGCTTACTTGAAGGATCTTACTTGAAGGATTTCTAAGTTAAAGGATTTTTGAGTTGAAGGATTTCTAAGTGGAATGATTTCTAAGTTGAATGATTTCTAAGTGGAAGGATTCTTACTTGGAGAAAAGCTGCTTACTCGGAATTTTCTAAGTTAAAGGATTGTTACTCGAAGATAACCAACTTACTCGAAGGTTTTTAGCTTACTCGAATCCCTTACTCGAAAGTTACTTAGCAATAGTTCCTTACTCAGAAAATAACTGTCCTTACTCGAAAGATTCTGCCTAACTCGGAGATATTAGCTTACTCGAAGTTTTTAGAATCCTTACTCGAAAATTTTTCCTTACTCGCAACAATCTTCTTACTCGGAAAAACAATTCCTTACTCGTAAATACTCTTCTAACTCGAAGAAACTAATGTCCTAACTCGGAAATACTCTTCTAACTCGAAGAAACTTAAGTCCTAACTCGGAAATACTCTTCTAACTCGAAGATATTTAACTATCTCGTTCATTGTTTATCCTTTAAAAACTCAGGTACAAGATGCAGCTTCAGAGTGTCTTCAGGAGCTCACCAAACTGTACAGTGACCTTCCGGAAGTACCTATATCTGAAGTACCTTTTAAGAGCGAGCTTCTTCATCAGTGGGAGATTGAAAAGAATGAGCGGGCCCAGTCATTAATGAAGAACTGTAACTATATGGTGTTTCGGCTTTTGTACATTTACATTAGCTTTTTTTGGTTCACAAACTCTTAGCCTCAGATGTTTGCTATGATATTTTGTGAAACTTATTGAAGTCATAATTGTTCACTTTTAGGTTGCAAGTGAAAGATCTAATAACACTACTGCAAAATAAGGGTATGTGCATGATTTGTTTTTAGGAATGCTTCTAACACGAAAATGTGACAACATATTCGGGATTACATTAGTTATTATGTAAGGCACAAACACAAGGACTAGAAGCGTCAATTATGTAAATTCTTGTGTTTGTTAGCCTATAAATACCCTCCAAGACTTCACTAGGAGGGTGAGGCTTGTGTGTGTAATTTTCACTCTTCTTTATTATCAATTATACAACCAGGTTTCCTCTCTCTCTCACTACACTTTCTCTCTCTAACTCTTACCATGGAGATGATGTATTTCCATCATCCCCGACCTTCCGATTCACAATATTATCACCAAAACACGATCCATCAATTGGTATCGGAGACAAGGTTTTAGTTTTGGTTGATTTTGTTGTATTTTATCTTGTCAAAATCGTATTTATTTGTGGATCTGGACTGTTTAAAGCTGGTTTTATCATTATTTTGTAGTGGTCAAATCTTTTATATACTTTATATGTTTTATGGTGGTAATCAGCTTTTGGAGTATCAAAACAGACAGTCTTGGTATACTGCTAATATAAATTTTATCATTTTTTTATGAATGTTCGTGTCCATCCCGTGAAGATTTGAAGTCGATAAGGTGTCACAGAATATTGGTCAGATTAAGTGGTCGGAAACTGGTAAAAATGAGATGGTCGGAAAAGTTGTCGGAAAAGTTATCGGAAAACTCATCGGAAAACTCATCGGAAGGTTTTTTTCGTAATTGCTTGTATAAGTAATTGCGAAAAACCCATTTTTATCACAATTGCTTGTAAAGCATTTGCGAAAAACCCTTTGTTTTCGCAATTCTGGATTGCTTTTCGCAATTGCTTATCGCAAATGTAGCTTTTCGCAATTGACAGGTCATTGGTCAAACCTTTCGCAATTGACTGGTCAACGGTCAAACCTTTCGCAATTGACGGTCAACGGGTCAAACCTTTCGCAATTGCCGGTCAACGGTCAAACTTATAGAAATTAAAACAAAAAGAATAAAGATGAAGAATGAGCGGACCACACCCATAATACTTAGACCCAGTCCATTACCATCATCGGTCACACAATTAAACTATAACAGAAAAATTAAAAATCGAGCCTATTCGATTGTGAACGAAGCAACCACAGTTAAACCCAGACCCAAATCCAATTCCAACAACTAATGATCTCAGCTCCTTTTTCTTTTCGTAATAAACAAAGTAATATCAAACCTTTTGGAGGTCAAACATACGAAAGAAAATAAATTCATCATCGATCCTATATGAAGCCAATATTCATTCGATATCCGATTCACAAGAAAAGTGAAATAACAAATCTGTTACTCATTTTTCTTTGGTTCGTTTATAAATAAAACACATCAACAAGATCTCAGTCGTCCCTTTTCGTGTGGAAAATATATTCCATAAGATCTTTATAGATCTAAACATGCATAAGAGAAACATCATCACCGATCTAATGTTTTTTGAAGACAAGTTTCAAATTTTTTAATATCCGATTACTTTTAGAAAGAAACAATAACAAGCTTGTTATTATTTCTTCTCTCAATCGGTGTCAAACGAAAAAACAAGACCCAATCAACTTACCCGTGACCTTGGGACAGGATCTTGAAGGCTCACAATAGCTCTCTTGATTCGTAATTCAGGTTGGGTATGGATTTGATGTGAGATGAAGATGAGTCTTGCTTGAGTTGTGGGTGATGAGGCGTTCGTATGAGATGGGAGAATTTTATAGGTGAAAAGGGGGCGGATTAATGTGATATTAGGGTTAGTGATATAAGTTTAGTGATGGTTAAATACCCAAATAATTAGGGTATGGCTGTGTTTGGATCGGGATGTAGCAGATGGGCTGGAACCGAGTTATGGACTTGGGCTATTAAACCATTGGGCCTCATTTGTTATCAAAATAAAATGAAATTGGCTAACATTTTTTTTATGGGACAAATTTTTTTTGTTAGCATGGAGTTCATTTGGTTTATAAATGGTTAAATGAATTTATTTGGTGTTGGTTATGACATAGTGATTATTTTTCACGGGGATACGTTTTTGACAAGATCGGGATAAAATCATTATCATAGTTCATTTAAACCGTCAAAAGGCTAGTTTTTGGGCATACAACCGCAAGATGTGACTACGGCGTTAATTCATTATTATTTATTTGAGGTTGAAGTGGAATTTCACGGGTACGTGTACTTAGTATCTTGAAGATATCCGGGTTGGTTGGATGCATGATTCTTCGAGATCCTTGTTCGAGCTTTTAACCGTCAAAATGATTAAGACTTGAGTTATCTAGTTATACCTGATGTAAGGAGTTACGTTGTTGTGCTCACAGAGTATAACTATCACTTTAAAGGAGTTACATTGTAGTGCTCAAGTGTCACAAAAAGATGTGGATAATTCAAGATGAGTTCATATATAGTTAAGGATGGTTGGATGGGTATATGAAACGGCCTATGCTTTAAGGAGTTACGTTGTAGTGCTCAGTATAGGTTCTTAGTCAGACAATAGTGCAAGTTTAAGTCACAAGTTTGGGTTATTTTACTTCAGTCTCAAGTTCGTAATATTGGGTTTTCTCCATCAGTGGTCACTACAAAAAGCCGTCAGAATGATAATGGGGTCGGTAAAGAGTTAGATGAGAAGAGTATAGAAGAGTATAGATTTTATCAGCAGTTGATTCTCACGGGCTATTTTTAGTACTTCATACATCTTCAACTAATTGGGCATACAGGGTTTACGCTGCCTCCGTTTCCATCGTAACCATAGTGTGTATGCTTTCGATTTCGCGAAGACATCGTGGGGGAAGAGAGAGTAGATGTACTTTGACTTTTCTTGCATTTTTTGCGAAAACACTCTTTTTACAGATGTATCTGCATTCAGGGGGAAGAAATGTGCACATCGGGGACGCATAACAAATTCACGTGATCGAGCTTACAATTTTAGTACTACTGGAGAGACGTCCGCAGAGATGATTAGTGGTCAGTTTTGAGATTTTGGTGTAATCGTTTCAACTTTCGCAGGTTGTGATGTGCGAAGTAGCCTACTTATGTGAGAAGATCTTGCTGATTTCTTGCATGTTACCACCGAACGGATTTTCCGCATTAAGCATAATTGTTACTGAGTACTAGTCAGATTTGCTTATTGTGGTTTACGATGTCATCTACAAATTCCGCTGCATACTTACAACCTTCAAAAGATAGAAGACATGTTAACTACATCAAAGTTTCAAATCTGCTGAAGATGGTTGTCAGTTTGGGGGGAAGCTGATTCAGAAACTTCGCCAAAAAGAAGTGTATGAAGAAGCCGTTAAAGACATGCAGCATGAATTAGGGGGAAGTTAATCCAGTTCATGTATATTACATCATTTGACTACAAGTGAAGAAAAGTTCTCAAGCCGAGGTACAAGATGAAGACAAAGAGCGTCAACTGTAGTCATACTCAACACTTGAAGAGCTTATGAAGACCTTTCTTTATTTGTATTTGTACTTGTAGGAAATGGTGTAAGTAATCCCATATGTTGCCACATTGGGGAAAGATTGTTAGGAATGCTTCCAACACGAAAATGTGACAACATATTCGGGATTACATTAGTTATTATGTAAGGCACAAACACAAGGACTAGAAGCGTCAATTATGTAAAGTCTTGTGTTTGTTAGCCTATAAATACCCTCCTAGACTTCACTAGGAGGGTGAGGCTTGTATCTGTAATTTTCACTTTTCTTTATTATCAATTATACAACCAGGTTTCCACTCTCTCTCACTACACTTTCTCTCTCTAACTCTTACCATGGAGATGATGTATTTCCATCATCCCCGACCTCCCGATTCACAATATATCATCCAAAACACGATCCATCACTTGTAAAGATCTAATAACACCTATTGGGATTTGTATTCTAGATTCCTATCAAGATCTGCAACTGAAGCTAAAAATTTATGTGAATACTAAACCCCCCAAACATTATTATTATTATTCAATAAGAAAGAACAAAACCTAAATGGGAATACAAAAAGGGGGTTGTTTACCTTTGTAGTTTCTTTTCATAAAAGCATTAACCACTGATTTTGCGCTCCGATTGAATCTCATAATCTTTTTGACACAACACTTGAACTCTCAACAGTTTGGAAGAATGATTGGGGTTTTCAAAATGTTATTTTGTAGTGTGTATAATGTGTTTTCTAATTCCAAACACCCCTAACTAAAGGTGGTAATAATATTACAAAACCACTCATATTTTAGATTTAAAATGTATTTTTTTACAATTGTTGAGTCGAAAGCATCGGATATACACTAAAACGTAAAAATAATAATAAAAAAGGTTAAAAAAATGATATAAAATAACGTATTTGCGCAAGGTTTACATGAAAATATAACAAAAGTACACCTAATCGTTAGTGCACTTAAGCTAATATGATTGAGCTTATAAGTTTACGAGTGTTTGGCGAAATTAGTTGTAGCCGGAGCTGAAACTTAATTCTCTAAAAAAGCACCATAGTTGTCAAAAATGACAGTTCTGCGTAGCGAACTAAAAAAAATACTCTTGTAAATACTAATGTTGACACTTTTGTCTTTTTTTTACTATTATAACCATTTTACCCTTCCAAATTACATAAATGGTCCCTGTGGGCCTCGAAGTTTGGGTTGAATGAGCCTTAGTTAATTCAATGTGTCCTTCTCCTCGTTCTCATGGTCGTTTTGATAGGTTGTGGGCTCAAAACGGAGTTACAGTTCAAAAGTTATGACCGTTTGAAGTTTGGTCCTTACTCAAAGGTTCTAACTCAAAGAATTGCTTACTTGAAGGATCTTACTAGAAGGATTCTAAGTTGAAGGATTCAAAGTAGAAGGATTTCAAAGTTGAAGGATTTCTAAGTTGAAGAATTTCTAAGTGGAAGGATTTCTAAGTTGAAGGATTTCTAAGTGGAAGGATTCTTACCCGGAGAAAAGCTGCTTACTCAGAATTTTCTAAGTTGAAGGGTTGTTACTCGAAGATAACCAACTTACTCGAAGGTTTTTAGCTTACTCGAATCCCATACTCGGAAGTACCCTTACTCGAAAGTTACTTAGCAATAGTTCCTTACTCGGAAAATAACTATCCTTACTTGGAAGATTCTGCCTAACTCGGAGATATTAGCTTACTCGAAGTTTTTAGAATCCCTACTCGAAAATTTATCCTTACTCGCAACAATCTTCTTACTCAGAAAAACAATTCCTTACTCGAAAGTACTCTTCTAACTCGAATAAACTAATGTCCTAACTCGGAAATACTCTTCTAACTCGAAGAAACTTAAGTCCTAACTCGGAAATACTCTTCTAACTCGAAGATATTTAACTATCTCGTTCATTGTTTATCCTTTAAAAATTCAGGTACAAGTTGCAGCTTCAGAGTGTCTTCAGGAGCTTACCAAACTGTACAGTGACCTTCCGGAAGTACCTATATCTGATGTTCCTTTTAAGAGCGAGCTTCTTCATCAGTGGGAGATTGAAAAGAATGAGCGGGCCCAGTGATTAATGAAGAACTATAACTATATGGTGTTTCGGCTTTTGTACATTTACATTAGCTTTTTTTGGTTCACAAACTCTTAGCCTCAGATGTTTGCTATGAAATTTTGTAAAACTTATTGAAGTCATAATTGTTCACTTTTAGGTTGCAAGTGAAAGATCTAATAACACTACTGCAAAATAAGGGTATGTGCCTGACTTGTAAAGATCTAATAACACCTATTGGGATTTGTATTCTAGATTCCTATCAAGATCTGCAACTGAAGCTAAAGATTTATGTGAATACTAAACCCCCCCCCCCCCCAAACATTATTATTATTATTCAATAAGAAAGAACAAAACCTAAATGGGAATACAAAAAGGGGGTTGTTTACCTTTGTAGTTTCTTTTCATAAAAGCATTAACCACTGATTTTGCGCTCCGATTGAATATCATCATCTTTTCGACACAACACTTGAGCTCTCAACAGTTTGGAAGAATGATTAGGGTTTTGAAAATGTTATTTTGTAGTGTGTATAATGTGTTTTCTAATTCCAAACACCCCCAACTAAAGGTGGTAATAATATTACAAAACCACTCATATTTTAGATTTAACATGTATTTTTTTACAATTGTTGAGTCGAAAGCATCGGATACACACTAAAACGTAAAAATAATAATACTAAAGGTTAAAAAAAATGATATAAAATAACGTATTTGCGCAAGGTTTACATGAAAATATAACAAAAGTACACCGAATCATTAGTGCGCTTCAGCTTATATGATTGAGCTTATAAGTTTACGAGTGTTTGGCGAAATTAGTTGTAGCCGGAGCTGAAACTTAATTCTCTAAAAAAGCACCATAGTTGTCAAAAATGACAGTTCTGCGTAGCGAACTAAAAAAAATACTATTGTATATACTAATGTTGACACTTTTGTCTTTCTTTTAGTATTATGACCATTTTACCCTTCCAAATTACATAAATGGTTCCTGTGTGCCTCGAAGGTTGGGTTGAATGAGCTCTAGTTAATTCAACGTGTCCTTCTCCTCGTTCTCATGGTCGTTTTGGTAGGTTGTGGGCTCAAAACGGAGTTACGGTTCAAAAGTTATGACTGTTTGAAGTTTGGTCCTTACTCGAAGGTTCTAACTAGAAAAATTGCTTACTTGAAGGATCTTACTTGAAGGATTCTAAATTGAAGGATTTCTAAGTTGAAGGATTTCTAACTGGAAGGATTCTTACTCGGAGAAAAGCTGCTTACTCGGAATTTTCTAAGTTGAAGGATTGTTACTCGAAGATAACCAACTTACTCGAAGGTTTTTAGCTTACTCGAATCCCTTACTCGGAAGTATCCTTACTGGAAAGTCACTTACCAATAGTTCATTACTCGGAAAATAACTATCCTTACTGGGAAGATTCTATCTAACTCGGAGATATTAGCTTACTCGAAGTTTTTAGAATCCTTACTTGAAAATTTATCCTTACTCGCAACAATCTTCTTACTCGGAAAAACAATTCCTTACTCGGAAATACTCTTCTAACTCGAATAAACTAACGTCCTAACTCGGGAATACTCTTCTAACTCGAAGAAACTTAAGTCCTAACTCGGAAATACTCTTCTAACTCGGAGATATTTAACTATCTCGTTCATTGTTTATCCTTTAAAAACTCAGGTATAAGTTGCAGCTTCAGAGTGTCTTCAACAGCTCACCAAACTGTACAGTGACCTTCCGGAAGTACCTATATCTGAAGTACCTTTTAGGAGCGAGCTTCTTCATCAGTGGGAGATTGAAAAGATTGAGCGCGCCCAGTCATTAATGAAGAACCGTAACTATATGGTGTTTCGGCTTTTGTACATTTACATTAGCTTTTTTTGGTTCACAAACTCTTAGCCTCAGATGTTTGCTATGTTATTTTGTGAAAATTATTGAAGTCAGAATTGTTCACTTTTAGGTTGCAAGTGAAAGATCTAATAACACTACTGCAAAATAAGGGTATGTGCCTGACTTGTAAAGATCTAATAACACCTATTGGGATTTTTATTCTAGATTCCTATCAAGATCTGCAACTGAAGCTATAGATTTATGTGAATACTAAACCCCCCAAACATTATTATTATTATTCAGTAAGAAAGAACAAAACCTAAATGGGAATACATAAAGGGGGTTGTTTACCTTTGTAGTTTCTTTTCATAAAAGCATTAACCACTGATTTTGTGCTCCGATTGAATCTCATCATCTTTCCGACACAACACTTGGGCTCTCAACAGTTTGGGGTTTTCAAAATGTTATTTTGTAGTGTGTATAATGTGTTTTCTAATTCCAAGCACCCCCAACTAAAGGTGGTAATAATATTACAAAACCACTCATATTTTAGATTTAACATGTATTTTTTTACAATTGTTGAGTCGAAAGCATCGGATACACACTAAAACGTAAAAATAATAGTAATAAAGGTTAAAAAATGATATAAAATAACGTATTTGCACAAGGTTTACATGAAAATATAACAAAAGTACACCGAATCATTAGTGCGCTTCAGCTTATATGATTGAGCTTATATGTTTACGAGTGTTTGGCGAAATTAGTTTTAGCCGGAGCTGAAACTTAATTCTCTAAAAAAGCACCATAGTTGTCAAAAATGACAGTTCTGCGTAGCAAACTAAAAAAAATACTCTTGTAAATGCTAATGTTGACACTTTTGTCGTTCTTTAAGTATTATGACCATTTTACCCTTCAAAATTACATAAATGGTCCCTGTGGGCCTCGAAGGTTGGGTTGAATGGGCTCTAGTTAAGTCAACGTGTGGAGATCGTTTGCTCGAGGCTTGTTAGACCTCATCTAGGATTTACACAATAATAATGAAGAACAATATAGTACTACGCAGTGGAATAGATTAAACGAATCATTATTATTGATCAAGGTTTGTCGAACGATTACAAATCCAAACCCTAGGCGTCTACACTAAGACTTGGCGCCTTGGTTACACACACACACCTTTTAGTCGACTACATTGGAAGACCTGTCTAAAAATATTCCCTGTATCTCTTTATATAATAGAGATGCTAGGGTTACAAAGACTCTAAATTGACAATATTAGTCCTTTAACTTTTTCTTCATAAGTTTCCTCCATCTTTCATATTTTGTCAATATCAACTCTATTTAATTCCTAATAATCTTCCCCTAGTTGATATGGCAAAACCAAGCATATGAAAGATGAACTTCCCCTTAATCTATGCATACCATCGAAGTTCTTCAAGTTGCAATCTTCAATATCTTTTTCCCCTTTTTGTCATCATCAAATAGAGGTCTTCAATGCAACTTGAATCAAACGCTTCCCCTTAAGTGATGCATGTAGATGGTTAAACTAGCTTCCCCTCAAACCAATAACCATCTCTCGAATCACGAACTCTGTAGGATTTATGAACTGATTACCGATGAAGAAAACCGAGTATAACAAACTTGATGAAGAAGTTGAATTTCCCAAACTTGTGTCTTATATCTTGTACTATCCACGTGACTCCAAACTTATATGAGACAAGAAATATAAGTAGACCGAAATCTCTTGACAAATCCTCAATTATATGAGACACTGAGCACTACAATGTAACTCCTTTAAGTGATAGTTAACTAGGTCTTCGTCCATCCACCCCTTGACCTATGAAAACTAGATTTGACAAGTCATTGTCACCGCATTAACGCCCAAACAAGTTATCTTTAAACGTTGCAGGCCGTTTAAGATATGATAAGAACACGCACCTGTGAAACTCAACTACAACATCAAATAAATCATATTCATTTTTCTTCTTCAACTAATCCGTGAAAAACATCTAAGTGCAATAACATCATCCTCTCTTATGTAACTGTTGCCTCAGCCGGCGATCTACTTGTATTCCTCATCTGTATCGTTGCCTCACTTCAGCGATCTACGAACACCAAGGATACACTTGTCACATAATTGATTAAAAAGCCATTGCACCAAATATCTCCACAACGAGCCATAAAACAATAAGAATAAACTGAAATAAATTCAGTTCTGTCCGAGATCCAAAACTTTGTGTGTGTTTCTTCCCCGTGTATGTGTTTTGGAATCACCAGTTCCAAATCAATAACCAATGCTTCCCCTTATTTTGAGAAGCCCATGCTCGAACAGTACCAACCAGCAGTATAAACTGTTCATCATCCAAAGCTAGCAGTACAAACTGTTCAACGAACAGTACTAATTCTGAAGACCAAGCAGTACTAACTGGTGAAGCCAGCAGTACAAACTGCTACATATAAACCAATGAACAGTACTAACTGTTGTCGAGCAGTACTAACTGTTAGTCACAGAAGTACTAACTGTTAATCACAACAATACCAACTGCTATGTATAAATCAATGAGCAGTACCAATTTTTAATGTGAGCAGTAGTAACTGTTAGTAGAATTATATGTAAACCATCAGATCAGAATTAATTCACCACAGGTTCACCAAATGCCTTTGCGTACAAGGATCAGTAGCAAGCGATAAATTGAATAAACTCACTTGACCAATAATACTTGCTAGACCACTGACGGACACTTGCAGAATATGAGTCCCACTTAATGAATTCAACAAGCGACATTAATGAATAACAGGAAGCGACAAATCGAATTCATGAATCACCGATCATGATGCAATCTTGACTTTAAATAAGTGTAGCCCCACAATCAACCAATTAATTATATTCGACCAATCATAAGCCATATAGTACGAGATTAATCGAAGAGTAAACAATCACTTCCGTCCAAATTAATTAATAACGACAAGGACCAACAGCAAAAGGACAATTCACCATTAATACAGTATGAGATAGATGAATATTATAATTGCCCACTGATGCTAAGTTCAACCAGATCCATACAAATCAAATACTGGCTTACCGACCCACTTTAATTAAATACGATTACCTCAAAACTGTCATAAGGACCATCGAACCTGCTTCAGATCTGCTCATCTTCGACACAAAAGAAAACCTTGTAACATCCTAGATATCATGAGCAACCTGTCTCTGATACCACTTGTGGGGATCGATAGCTCGAGGCTTGTTAGACCTCATCTAGGATTTACACAATAATAATGAAGAACAATATAGTACTACGCAGTGGAATAGATTAAACGAATCATTATTATTGATCAAGGTTTGTCGAACGATCACAAACCCAAACCCTAGGCGTCTACACTAAGAATTGGCGCCTAGGTTACACACACACCCCTTTTAGTCGACTACATTGGAAGACCTGTCTAAAACATATTCCCTGTATCTCTTTATATAATAGAGATGCTAGGGTTACAAAGACTCTAAATTGATAATATTAGTCCTTTAACTTTGTCTTCATAAGTTTCCTCCATCTTTCATATTTTGTCAATATCAACTCTATTTAATTCCTAACACAACATGTCTTTCTCCTCGTTCTCATGGTCGTTTTGATAGGTTGTGGGCTCAAAACGGAGTTACGGTTCAAAAGTTATGACCGTTTGAAGTTTGGACCTTACTCGAAGGTTCTAACTAGAAAAATTGCTTACTTGAAGGATTCTAAGTTGAAGGATTTCTAAGTGGAATGATTTCTAAGTTGAAGGATTTCTAAGTTGAAGGATTTCTAATTGGAAGGATTCTTACTCGGAGAAAAGCTGCTTACTCGGAATTTTCTAAGTTGAAGGATTGTTACTCGAAGATAACCAACTTACTCGAAGGTTTTTAGCTTACTCGAATCCCTTATTTGGAAGTATCCTTACTCGAAAGTCACTTAGCAATAGTTCCTTACACGGAAAATAACTATCCTTACTCGGAAGATTCTATCTAACTCGGAGATATTAGCATACTCGAAGTTTTTAGAATCCTTACTCGAAAATTTATCCTTACTCGCAACAATCTTCTTACTCGGAAAAACAATTCCTTACTCGGAAATACATTTCTAACTCGAATAAACTAATGTCCTAACTAGGAAATACTCTTCTAACTCGAAGAAACGTAAGTCCTAACTCGGAAATACTCTTCTAACTCGAAGATATTTAACTATCTCGTTCATTGTTTATCCTTTAAAAACTCAAGTATAAGTTGCAGCTTCAGAGTGTCTTCAACAGCTCACCAAACTTTACAGTGACCTTCCGAAAGTACCTATATCTGAAGTACCTTTTAAGAGCGAGCTTCTTCATCAGTGGGAGATTGAAAAGATTGAGCGGGCCCAGTCATTATTGAAGAACTGTAACTATATGGTGTTTCGGCTTTTGTACATTTACATTAGCTTTTTTTGGTTCACAAACTCTTAGCCTCAGATGTTTGCTATGATATTTTGTGAAACTTATTGAAGTCGGAATTGTTCACTTTTAGGATGCAAGTGAAAGATCTAATAACACTACTGCAAAATAAGGGTATGTGCCTGACTTGTAAAGATCTAATAACACCTATTGGGATTTGTATTCTAGATTCCTATCAAGATCTGCAACTGAAGCTAAAGATTTATGTGAATACTAAACCCCCCAAACATTATTATTATTATTCAGTAAGAAAGAACAAAACCAAAATGGAAATACATAAAGGGGGTTGTTTACCTTTGTAATTTCTTTTCATAAAAGCATTAACCACTGATTTTGTGCTCCGATTGAATCTCATCATCTTTCCGACACAACACTTGGGCTCTTAACAGTTTGGGGTTTTCAAAATGTTATTTTGTAGTGTGTATAATGTGTTTTATAATTCCAAACACCCCCAACTAAAGGTGGTAATAATATTACAAAACCACTCATATTTTAGATTTTACATGTATTTTTTTACAATTGTTGAGTCGAAAGCATCGGATACACACTAAAACGTAAAAATAATAATAACAAAGGTTAAACAAATGATATAAAATAACGTATTTGCGGAAGGTTTACATGAAATATAACAAAAGTACACCGAATCATTAGTGCGCTTCAGCTTATATGATTGAGCTTATAAGTTTACGAGTGTTTGGCGAAATTAGTTGTAGCCGGAGCTGAAACTTAATTCTCTAAAAAAGCACCATAGTTGTCAAAAATAACAGTTCTGCGTAGCGAACTAAAAAAAATACTCTTGTAAATACAAATGTTGACACTTTTGTCTTTCTTTAAGTATTATGACCATTTTACCCTTCAAAATTACATAAATGGTCCCTGTGGGCCTCGAAGGTTGGGTTGAATGAGTTCTAGTTAATTCAACGTGTCCACCTCGTTCTCATGGTCGTTTTGATAGGTTGTGGGCTCAAAACGGAGTTACGGTTCAAAAGTTATGACCGTTTGAAGTTTGGTCCTTACTCGAAGGTTCTAAATAGAAAAATTGCTTACTTGAAGGATTCTAAGTTGAAGGATTTCTAAGTGGAAGGATTTCTAAGTTGAAGGATTTCTAACTGGAAGGATTCTTACTCGGAGAAAAGCTGCTTCCTCGGAATTTTCTAAGTTGAAGGATTATTACTCGAAGATAACCAACTTACTCGAAGGTTTTTAGCTTACTCGAATCCCTTACTCGGAAGCATCCTTACTCGAAAGTCACTTAGCAATAGTTCCTTACTCGGAAAATAACTATCCTTACTCGGAAGATTCTATCTAACTCGGAGACATTAGCTTACTCGAAGTTTTTAGAATCTATACTCGAAAATTTATCCTTACTCGCAACAATCTTCTTACTCGAAAAAACAATTCCTTACTCGGAAATACTCTTCAAACTCGAATAAACTAATGTCCTAACTTGGAAATATTCTTCTAACTCGAAGAAACTTAAGTCCTAACTCGGAAATACTCTTCTAACTCGAAGATATTTAACTATCTCGTTCATTGTTTATCCTTTAAAAACTCAGGTATAAGTTGCAGCTTCAGAGTGTCTTCAACAGCTCACCAAACTGTACAGTGACCTTCCGGAAGTACCTATATCTGAAGTACCTTTTAAGAGCGAGCTTCTTCATCAGTGGGAGATTGAAAAGATTGAGCGGGCCCAGTCATTAATGAAGAACTGTAACTATATGGTATTTCGGCTTTTGTACATTTACATTAGCTTTTTTTGGTTCACAAACTCTTAGCCTCAGATGTTTGCTATGATATTTTGTGAAACTTATTGAAGTCAGAATTGTTCACTTTTAGGTTGCAAGTGAAAGATCTAATAACACTACTGCAAAATAAGGGTATGTGCCTGACTTGTAAAGATCTAATAACACCTATTTGGATTTGTATTCTAGATTCCTATCAAGATCTGCAACTGAAGCTAAAGATTTATGTGAATACTAAACCCCCCAAACATTATTATTATTATTATTCAGTAAGTAACAACAAAACCTAAATGGGAATACATAAAGGGGGTTGTTTACCTTTGTAGTTTCTTTTCATAAAAGCATTAACCACTGATTTTGTCCTCCGATTGAATCTCATCATCTTTCTGACACAACACTTGGGCTCTCAACAGTTTGGGGTTTTCAAAATGTTATTTTGTAGTGTGTATAATGTGTTTTCTAATTCCAAACACCCCAACTAAATGTGGTAATAATATTACAAAACCACTCATATTTTAGATTTTAAAATGTATTTTTTTACAATTGTTGAGTCGAAAGCATCGGATAGACACTAAAACGTAAAAATAATAATAACAAAGGTTAAAAAAATGAAATAAAATAACGTATTTGCGCAAGGTTTACATGAAAATATAACAAAAGTACACCGAATCATTAGTGCGCTTCAGCTTATATGATTGAGCTTATAAGTTTACGAGTGTTTGGCGAAATTAGTTGTAGCCGTAGCTGAAACTTAATTCTTTAAAAAAGCACCATAGTTGTCAAAAATAACGTTCTGCGTAGCGAACCAAAAAAAATACTCTTGTAAATACTAATGTTGACACTTTTGTCTTTCTTTAAGTATTATGACCATTTTACCCTTCAAAATTACATAAATGGTCCCTGTGGGCCTCGAAGGTTGGGTTGAATGAGCTTTAGTTAATTCAACGTGTCCTCCTCGTTCTCATGGTCGTTTTGATAGGTTGTGGGCTCAAAACGGAGTTACGGTTCAAAAGTTATGACCGTTTGAAGTTTGGTCCTTACTCTAAGGTTCTAACTAGAAAAATTTGTTACTTGAAGGATTCTAAGTTGAAGGATTTCTATGTGGAAGGATTTCTAGGTTGAAGGATTTCTAAGTTGAAGGATTTCTAACTGGAAGGATTCTTACTCGGAGAAAAGCTGCTTACTCGGAATTTTCTAAGTTGAAGGATTGTTACTCGAAGATAACCAACTTACTCGAAGGTTTTTAGCTTACTCGAATCCCTTACTCGGAAGTACCCTTACTCGAAAGTCACTTAGCAATAGTTCCTTACTCGGAAAATAACTATCCTTACTCGGAAGATTCTATCTAACTCGGAGATATTAGCTTACTCGAAGTTTTTAGAATCCTTACTCGAAAATTTATCCTTACTCGCAACAATCTTCTTACTCGGAAACACTCTTCTCACTCGAATAAACTAATGTCCTAACTCGGAAATATTCTTCTAACTCGAAGAAACTTAAGTCCTAACTCGGAAATACTCTTCTAACTCGAAGATATTTAACTATCTCGTTCATTGTTTATCCTTTAAAAACTCAGGTATAAGTTGCAGCTTCAGAGTGTCTTCAACAGCTCACCAAACTGTACAGTGACCTTCCGGAAGTACCTATATCTGAAGTACCTTTTAAGAGCGAGCTTCTTCATCAGTGGGAGATTGAAAAGATTGAGCGGGCCCAGTCATTAATGAAGAACTGTAACTATATGGTGTTTCGGCTTTTGTACATTTACATTAGCTTTTTTTGGTTCACAAACTCTTAGCCTCAGATGTTTGCTATGATATTTTGTGAAACTTATTGAAGTCAGAATTGTTCACTTTTAGGTTGCAAGTGAAAGATCTAATAACACTACTGCAAAATAAGGGTATGTGCCTGACTTGTAAAGATCTAATAACACCTATTGGGATTTGTATTCTAGATTCCTATCAAGATCTGCAACTGAAGCTAAAGATTTATGTGAATACTAAAACCCCCAAACATTATTATTATTATTATTCAGTAAGTAACAACAAAACCTAAATGGGAATACATAAAGGGGGTTGTGTACCTTTGTAGTTTCTTTTCATAAAAGCATTAACCACTGATTTTGTCCTCTGATTGAATCTCATCATCTTTCCGACACAACACTTGGGCTCTCAACAGTTTGGGGTTTTCAAAATGTTATTTTGTAGTGTGTATAATGTGTTTTCTAATTCCAAACACCCCCAACTAAATGTGGTAATAATATTACAAAACCACTCATATTTTAGATTTAAAATGTATTTTTTACAATTGTTGAGTCGAAAGCATCGGATACACACTAAAACGTAAAAATAATAATAACAAAGGTTAAAAAATGATATAAAATCACGTATTTTCGCAAGGTTTACATGAAAATATAACAAAAGTACACCTAATCATTAGTGCGCTTAAGCTTATATGATTCAGCTTATAAGTTTACGAGTGTTTGGCGAAATTAGTTGTAGCCGGAGCTGAAACTTAATTCTCTAAAAAAGCACCATAGTTGTCAAAAATGACAGTTTTGCGTAGCGAACTAAAAAAAATACTCTTGTAAATACTAATGTTGACACTTTTGTCTTTCTTTAAGTATTATGACCATTTTACCCTTCCAAATTACATAAATGGTCACTGTAGGCCTCGAAGGTTGGGTTGAATGAGCTCTAGTTAATTCAACGTGTCCTTCACCTTGTTCTCATGGTCGTTTTGATAGGTTGTACCCTTACTTAAAAGTTACTTAGCAATAGTTCCTTACTTGAAAAATAACTATCCTTAATCGGAAGATTCTGCCTAACTCAGAGATATTAGCTTACTCGAAGTTTTTAGAATCCTTACTCGAAAATTTATCCTTACTCGAAACAATCTTCTTACTCAATTCTTACTCGGAAAAACAATATCCTTACTCGAAAATACTCTTCTAACTCGAATAAACTATTGTCCTAACTTGGAAATACTCTTCAAACTCAAAGAAACTTAAGTCCTAACTCGGAAATACTCTTCTAACTCGAAGATATTTAACTATCTCGTTCATTGTTTATCCTTTAAAAACTCAGGTACAAGTTGCAGCTTCAGAGTGTCTTCAGGAGCTCACCAAACTGTACAGTGACCTTCCAGAAGTACCTATATCTGAAGTACCTTTTAAGAGCGAGCTTCTTCATCAGTGGGAGATTGAAAAGAATGAGCGGGCCCAGTCATTAATGAAAAACTGTAACTATATGGTGTTTCGGCTTTTGTACATTTACATTAGCTTTTTTTGGTTCACAAACTCTTAGTCTCGAATGTTTGCTATCATATTTTGTGAAACTTATTGAAGTCAGAATTGTTCACTTTTAGGTTGCATGTGAAAGATCTAATAGCACTACTGCAAAATAAGGGTATGTGCCTGACTTTTAAAAATCTAATAACACCTATTGGGATTTGTATTCTAGATTCCTATCAAGATCTGCAACTGAAGCTAAAGATTTATGTGAATACTAAACCCCCCCCCCCAAACATTATTATTATTATTCAATAAGAAAGAACAAAACCTAAATGGGAATACAAAAAGGGGGTTGTTTACCTTTGTAGTTTCTTTTCATAAAAGCATTAACCACTGATTTTGTGCTCCGATTGAATCTCTTCATCTTTTCGACCCAACACTTGAGCTCTCAACAGTTTGGAAGAATGATTGGGGTTTTGAAAATATTATTTTGTAGTGTGTATAATGTGTTTTCTAATTCCAAACACCCCCAACTAAAGTTGGTAATAATATTACAAAACCACTCTTATTTTATATTTAAAATGTATTTTTTTACAATTGTTGAGTCGAAAACATCGGATATACACTAAAACGTAAAAATAATTATAAAAAAGGTTAAAAAATGATATAAAATAACGTATTTGCGCAAGGTTTACATGAAAATATAACAAAAGTACACCTAATCATTAGTGCGCTTAAGCTTATATGATTGAGCTTATAAGTTTACGAGTGTTTGGCGAAATTAGTTGTAGCAGGAGCGGAAACCTAATTCTCTAAAAAAGCATCATAGTTGTCAAAAATGACAGTTCTGCGTAGCGAACTAAAAAAAATACTCTTGTAAATACTAATGTTGACACTTTTGTCTTTCTTTAAGTATTATGACCATTTTACCCTTCCAAATTACATAAATGGTCCATGTGGGCGTCGAAGGTTGGGTTGAATGAGCTTTAGATAATTCAACGTGTCCTTCTCCTCGTTCTCATGGTCGTTTTGATAAGTTGTGGGCTCAAAACGGAGTTACAGTTCAAAAGTTTTCACCGTTTGAAGTTTGGTCCTTACTCGAAGGTTCTAACAATGAAGAATTGCTTACTTGAAGGATCTTACTTGAAGGATTCTAAGTTGAAGGATTTCTAAGTTGAAGGATTTCTAAGGTGAAGGATTTCTAAGTGGAAGGATTTCTAAGTTGAAGGATTTCTAAGTTGAAGGATTCTTACTCGGAGAAAAGCTGCTTACTCGGAATTTTCTAAGTTGAAGGATTGTTACTCGAAGATAACCAACTTACTCAAAGGTTTTTAGCTTACTCGAATCCTTACTCGGAAGTACCCTTACTCGAAAATTACTTAGCAATAGTTCCTTACTCGGAAAATAATTATCCTTACTCGGAAGATTCTGCCTAACTCGGAGATATTAGCTTACTCGAAGTTTTTAGAATCCTTACTCGAAAATTTATCCTTACTCGCAACAATCTTCTTACTCGGAAAAACAATTCCTTACTCGGAAATACTCTTCTAACTCGAAGAAACTAATGTCCTAACTCGGAAATACTCTTCTAACTCGAAGATATTTAACTATCTCGTTCATTGTTTATCCTTTAAAAACTCAGGTACAAGTTGCAGCTTCAGAGTGTCTTCAGGAGCTCATCAAACTGTATAGTGACCTTCCAAAAGTACCTATATCTGAAGTACCTTTTAAGAGCGAGCTTCTTCATCAGTGGGAGATTGAAAAGAATGAGCGGGCCCAGTCATTAATGAAGAACTGTAACTATATGGTGTTTCGGCTTTTGTACATTTACATTAGCTTTTTTTAGTTCACAAACTCTTAGCCTCGGATGTTTGCTATGATATTTTGTGAAACTTATTGAAGTCAGAGTTGTTCACTTTTAGGTAGCAAGTGAAAGATCTATTAACACTACTGCAAAATAAGGGTATGTGCCTGACTTGTAAAGAACTAATAACACCTATTGGGATTTGTATTCTAGATTCCTATCAAGATCTGCAACTGAAGCTAAAGATTTATGTGAATACTAAACCCCCCTAACATTATTATTATTCAATAAACTAAGAACAAAACCTAAATGGGAATACAAAAAGGGTGTTGTTTACATTTGTAGTTTCTTTTCTTAAAAGCATTAACCACTCATTTTGCGCTGCGATTAAATCTCATCATCTTTTCTACACAACACTAGAGCTCTCAACAGTTTGGAAGAATGATTGGGGTTTTCAAAATGTTATTTTGTAGTGTGTATAATGTGTTTTCTAATTCCAAACACCCCCAACTAAAGGTGGTAATAATATTACAAAACCACTCATACTTTAGATTTAAAATGTATTTTTTTACAATTGTTGAGTCGAAAGCATCGGATACACACTAAAACGTAAAAATAATAATAAAAAAGGTTAAAAAAATGATATAAAATAATGTATTTGCGCAAGGTTTACATGAAAATATAACAAAAGTACACCTAATCATTAGTGCGCTTAAGCTTATTTGATTGAGCCTATAAGTTTACGAGGGTTTGGCGAAATTAGTTGTAGCCGGAGCTGAAACTTAATTCTCTAAAAAAGCACCATAGTTGTCAAAAATGACAGTTCTACGTAGCTAACTAATAAAAATACTATTGTAAATACTAATGTTGACACTTTTGTCTTTCTTTAAGTATTATGACCATTTTACCCTTCCAAATTACATAAATGGTCCCTGTGGGCCTCGAAGGTTTGGTTGAATGAACTTTGGTTATTTCAACATGTCCTTCTCCTCGTTCTCACGGTCGTTTTGATAGGTTGTGGGCTGAAAACGGAGTTACAGTTCAAAAGTTATGACCGTTTGAAGTTTGGTCCTTACTCGAAGGTTCTAACTCGAAGAATTGCTTACTTGAAGGATCTTACTTGAAGGATTCTAAGTTGAAGGATTCTAAGTTGAAGTATTTCTAAGTTGAAGGATTGTTAAGTTTAAGGATTCTTACTCGGAGAAAAGCTGCTTACTCGGAATTTTCTAAGTTGAAGTATTTTTACTCGAAGATAACTGATTCGTCTGGAAAGTACGTATATAAAAATATCAGATACGCGTAAGGCGCGGGAACTGACAAGCCAACCCTATAGGAAAAAGGCCAACTTGCAAAACCCGTGAATACGATATGAGATACCGGGCAAGTGTTACCCGGGTCGTTTCCCGACGAGGTGTGAATCGAGGATATCGTGTACGGTTTGGAATTAAAGTGCTTGAAGGATGGAATTTGGATTTTGGTGTTTTTATAATTCTGATTGAGTTATGGAAAGTGAGGAAACAAAGCAAAATAAAGTATGAACGAAATTAAACTAAAAACGTTAACCGGGAATTCAAATGAAAATGGAAATTATGCAATTTACAACTTCAGAAAGCATACATAAGCTAAATACAACTTAACAAGCATAAGAAATAAGTCTACAAAGCATAATTGAGCAAAAACGTAAAAAAAATAAAAAAACGAGCTTAAACCGAGAAATCCCGAGCCCTAGAAAAGTAAAAAGATGAAATATTAACTCTACGGGTACAAAAAGAGGGTTGTTTACCTTTGTAGTTTCTTTTCATAAAAGCATTAACCACTGATTTTGCGCTCCGATTGAATCTCATCATCTTTTCGACACAACACTTGAGCTCTCAACAGTTTGGAAGAATGATTGGGGTTTTCAAAATGTTATTTTGTAGTGTGTATAATGTGTTTTCTAATTCCAAACACCCCTAACTAAAGGTGGTAATAATATTACAAAACCCCACATATTTTAGATTTAAAATGTATTTTTTTACAATTGTTGAGTCGAAAGCATCGGATACACACTAAAACGTAAAAATAATAATAACAAAGGTTAAAAAAATGATATAAAATAACGTATTTGCGCAAGGTTTACAAGAAAATATAACAAACGTACACCGAATCATTAGTGCGCTTCAGCTTATATGATTTATGTGAAGCTAAAGATTTATGTGAATACTAAACCCCCCAAACATTATTATTATTATTATTCAGTAAGTAAGAACAAAACCTAAATGGGAATACATAAAGGGGGTTGTTTACCTTTGTAGTTTCTTTTCATAAAAGCATTAACCACTGATTTTGCGCTCCGATTGAATCTCATCATCTTTCCGACACAACAGTTTGGGGTTTTGAAAATGTTATTTTGTAGTGTGTATAATGTGTTTTCTAATTCCAAACACCCCCCCCCCCAACTAAAGGTGGTAATAATATTACAAAACCACTCATATTTTAGATTTAAAATGTATTTTTTTACAATTGTTGAGTCGAAAGCATCGGATACACACTAAATTGTAAAAATAATAATAATAAAGGTTAAAAAATGATATAAAATAACATATTTGCGCAAGGTTTACATGAAAATATAACAAAGGTACACCTAATATCAGCCTGAGCTCTGATACCACTTGTTAGGATTGTTCACACGGTTAAGGTGGTTAAACCTCACGTTCTTTGTGTGTATGATATATTGAGTTAATATGATTAAGTACGCGGAATTTACTTAACCACACTTAGAAGGTGATTTGTGTTTTGGAAATGGAATGGTTGTGTTAGTTCTATGACAATGAACAATGAGAGATTAACACCAAACGATTCAATATTATTAATGATAATAATACGAGTGATCTTGAAATATCACTAGGGTTACAACCTTGAATCTTAAGTTTTTACAACTTGTGATATTCTTGTGTTTGTTCTATGTCTTAACTGTTATGAAAGTTATCAACTTAACTATTTTTATGCACACATAATATCGACACTAAGATCTTCTTTTATAGTCCAAGAAGATCTTTACATATTGCTTAAAGTCTAGCCGACTTACTTGTTAACTTATCTTGAGTTCCATCTTCTTTGCTTTCATCTTCAACACCTTCTTTAGCTTTGCTAGAAGAAGATTCATCAGTTGTTAAAGTTGATTCCACACCTGTACTTGACCATATTGGCATCCAAACATGATCTTGGTTTGTCTCATTTTCTAACCTTGTCTCATCTGTTGCTTGTGAACCTGAAAATTCATTAGTTTCTGCAACAACAGGCACATAATTCATTGATTTGGTTAGAAATTCAAGATCAAATAGCCTTTTTGGTCCTTGACCTTCTACATTGGATTTATCTTCTAAAAACTCCACATGTAGGTTTTCTTCTACAATCTTAGTTCTTGTGTTGTATACTCTAAATGCTTTGCTATTAAGAGAATATCCGACAAAGAAACCTTCATCTGCCTTACCATCGAATTTTCCTAAATGGTCTAAGGTATTGAGAATTGTCACATGACATCCAAAAGGTCTAAGAAATCCTATTGCAGGAGTTCTATCATGAAAAAGATCATATGATGTCTTATTGTGAGGCTGCACAACTAAAACTGTATTTTGAACATAACAAGCAGTGTTGACTGCTTCAGCCCAAAAGGTTATTGGTAGCTTTGAATCAGCTAACATTGTTCTAGCAGCTTCAATTAGTGTTCTATTCTTTCTCTCAACTACACCATTCTGTTGTGGTGTTCTAGCAACACTAAATTCTCTCCTAATACATTTTTCTTTGCAGAAGTCATCCATAACTCTATTCTTAAATTCTGTCCCATTATCACATCTAATGACCTTCACTTTCTTGTCTACTTGGTTTTCTATCTGTGTAATGAATGTCTTAAGGATGCTTGTAGTCTCATCCTTAGAAGATAGAAAGAAAACCCATGTAAATCTAGTATAGTCATCAATTACAACAAGACAATATCTCTTATGCATTATACTACTTACTGAAACTGGTCCAAATAAGTCCATATGCAGCATAAACAATGATTGATTGATAGAGTTAAAAATCTTGGGCTTACAAGTGGCTTTGTGTTGTTTGCCTTTAAGACAAGCAATGCATGTTTGATCATTTTCAAATCTTTTGTAAGGTAAACCTCTTACCAAACCATTCTTAACAATTTTATTTATGGTTTTGAAGTTAATATGACCAAGCCTTCTATGCCATTTCATTGATTCATCCAATGTGGCCTTTGCAACAAGACAAGTTAAATTCTTTTTAGGAACAATGTTCTTCATGTCTACACTATACATATTGCCCTTTCTAGGAATTCTAAGAAGCACTTGACTTTCATCAGGCATCTTAAAATCAGGAGAAAGTACAAGACATTCAGTCTCACAGAAAAGAACATTATTCTTTTTGTCACACATTTGTGAGACACTAAAAAGATTATAATTTAGCTCTTTTACATAGAACACATCTTCAAAATCTAAATTTCCGGTTTTGATTGTACCTTTACCAGAAATTTTGCCACCAACACCTCCTCCAAAGGTAACATAGTGTCCATCTATTTATTGGAAATCTGAGAGATAAGACTTGTTGCCTGTCATGTGCCTTAAACATCCACTATCTGAGTATCCTTGATCCTCTTCCTGATCATTTGAATGTTCATGCACATAAATAAGAGTGTTAGTTTCTTTTAGGGACCCAAGCCATTACTGACTTGGATCTGCCTCTTGCATCAATATAATTCAATCTTTTAAGGATAGTTGATGCAACATTGGATTTTAGAATCCAACATGCTGAGGCCTTAACAGCATTTGCCCTGTTTCCCTTAGCAGCAGGAACTGATTGCTTAGCAGCAGGAACTGCTAACTTTTCAATTCTACCCTTTGGTTTCCAAACTTGTTTTTGAACCACTGCTTTTGTTTGAATGGGCCTTAGAACAGTCTTTGGTGCATGTTTGAAAGTTGTTTTTGCACCCTTAGCTGTTGATTTTGGGTTAATAGTCATAAGTGGTCGAACAGCAGGAACAAATTGTCTAGCAGCAGGATCACTTGGTATAGCAGCAGGATCTAAGTTTGAGCCAGACTTCTTTTTGACAACTCTGGGGTTTGTTCTCTTAGAACTAGAGTGAGAGTGAGACTTAGGAGTTTGCCTTTTGTAGTTCACTCTATTGTTGTCATTCCCAGATACCCATTGGTTGCAGAAAGCTGCAAGATGGTCAAAACTACCACATGTGTAACAAGCTTTATTATAAAAAGCAAAGTCATCACCTAATTGGTTAGACTTGAGGTTGTTCCAATTTCTTTGGTTACCTCTGGGCTTGTTGGTGGTTCTATATTGCTCACAATATCTAACTGGTTGCCTAACATGCTTAATGTTTGATTTAGGCCTATCAGTATTGTGTTTGACTATCTTAGGAACACTTGTTCCTACTTTCTTAACCAAGACAGGTTTAGACATAACATGTTCTTCTTCATCATCACTATCAGTTGTATAATCCTCAACAACTATAGCATCTAAGTTCTCAACAAAGGACACCTTGTCCTGATAATGTAAAGTTTTATCTAAACTTTTACTTATCTTTTCTACCTTAAGGCTCTTGTTAGCCTTAGAACCATATTCCATGATTGGTTCTTGAAACTCAGGTAAACCTGAATTTCCTAGGTCAATCCCTGGGGGTTTAGGGATGCCTCTATAAGGGAGGTGGGACACTCTTATATCCTACTCCTGACTTAGCTCTATTAATCACCTGACATTCTACTATGTTGTGCACACTTTTAGAAGCATGTTCTAGTGCCTCAGTAGTCAAGTGAATGTTTTCATTTTCCTTTTTGACCCTATCAAAAGCTTCTCTCAAAAGCTTGATTTTAGCATCTCTAAAGAATATGTCCTGTCTTAAGAGAGCTTTGTCATCATAAAAAGCTAATTCATTTTCCTTATAGTATGTGATTTGTTTCTCTAGCTTTTCTAATCCACACTTATAGTTTTATAAAGTTTTGAAAAGTCTTACTTAGCTCTATCTTTTGGTCATCAAATTGTTTCATTAAAACCTGTAGAGCATTAAGAGCAGTGCAAGTATTAGAACAAGCTTTATGATTTTGTACCTCAGTAGCAGAAAAAGCCATAAGTGCCATCTGAGCAGGAGTTTCTTCTTCATCTGCCATGAAGCTCCAATCAAAACCTAAGCCATCAATAGCTACCATAGCTTTTGGCTCAATAAGCTTCTCTGTTTTGGATTTGCTTCCAAAACCTCTATTCTTGCTATCTTGCTGCCTTGGTCTTCTACAATCTATTGAGAAATGACCCATCATGTGGCAGTTATAGCACTCTATCTTTGACTTATCAAAACCAGCAGCATCAGTGTTGCTGATTATGAGCTTCTTCCTCGTCTTGTGATAGAACTTCTTGGCTCTCATGCTAAGAAGAGAAATTTGCCATTTCAGATCCATTTCCTCCAGATCATCTTAATGGATCTCTTGGAGGTCTTCATAAGAGAGCATGGACCCATTATTCTGACTTGTAAGAAAGGCACAACAAGTCTTTTCATCCAAAATACTTATGGTACTACTTGATGAACTAGCAGCACCAACATCATCAACAACTTTCACCTCTTCACTTGATTTTGAGGTACTAGGAGTTGACATAAATGCCTTGTTCCCAGTATTAGAACCAGTACCTCCATGCTTCTTCAAATCTTGCTCCACAATCTTGAAGTTGCTATACAAGTCCATTAGTTCCATGATGTCTAAGTCTGGCTTGTTCTTCCAGACAACAACATGCATAGCCCATTCTTCTGGTAAGCTTCTCAGAAACTTTGAGTTTAAATCTGCTTGAGGCATTTCAATCCCAAGAATAGCAAGTTGGCTCACAATATTCTGAAGCCTATTAAACATGTGGTCAAGAGATTCATTGTATGTAGAGGAGAAGTTTTCAAACTGCTGCTTGAGCAGTGTCTTGTGGGTTTTCTTGGTGGCTTCATTTCCACCATACCTGGCAATAATAGCTTCAAATAACGACTTGGCATCTTTGAACTTGCTGAAGTTTAGCAGTTGATCATTGGGAATGGTCATCATCAGCATGCTTCTTGCCTTCAAGTCATTTTTCTTCTTTATTCTATCTTCTGCAGATGATGGCTTTGTCTGCAGAGTTGAAACAGCTTTGCCGTCCACTGTTGATGTAGTGGTGGTAGGCTGGTAAGAGTTTCCATCTTCAATGATTTCCCAAAGTGCATAATCTTGCACTTGGAAATATTGCTCTATCCTCAGCCTCCACATCTCAAACTCATTCTGTTTGAGCATGGGAATCTTTGCAGCAACATTTGTCTGAATAGATTCAACATCCATTTCTTTAGCTTCTTCTTCTAAATCAATAATATTAGCCTGAGCTCTGATACCACTTGTTAGGATTGTTCACACGGTTAAGGTGGTTAAACCTCACGTTCTTTGTGTGTATGATATATTGAGTTAATATGATTAAGTACGCGGAATTTACTTAACCACACTTAGAAGGTGATTTGTGTTGTGGAAATGGAATGGTTGTGTTAGTTCTATGACAATGAACAATGAGAGATTAACACTAAACAATTCAATATTATTAATGATAATAATACGAGTGATCTTGAAATATCACTAGGGTTACAACCTTGAATCTTAAGTTTTTACAACTTGTGATATTCTTGTGTTTGTTCTATGTCTTAACTGTTATGAAAGTTATCAACTTAACTATTTTTATGCACACATAATATCGACACTAAGATCTTCTTTTATAGTCCAAGAAGATCTTTACATATTGCTTAAAGTCTAGCCGACTTACTTGTTAACTTATCTTGAGTGTGTCAGTACATAAGATACAACATGTATCTGTGTACACAACTTGTTAACTAAGCACATGGGGTAAGATATTATCTACCGTATATTGTTGACCAAAATACAAATAATATCTTTTCATACTTATCCACTCAGCAGCAGAATGTTCACTAGCAGCAGCAATGAGATTATCGCTAGCAGCAGGAACAAGTATAATAACAGCAGGATCAACAGCAGCAGAATGCTAAGCCTAGCAGCAGAATCATTTATCGCTAACAGCAGAATCAAATGTTCTAGCAGCAGGAACAACATTAACAGCAGGAACCAAATGCACTAGCAGCAGAATCACACTTAACGTTTTTCTTTGAATAGAATCCGATATTTAACTTCTTGACTATTTAATTCCCAACAATCCTCCCCTAAACATGTGAATCCATTTCAACATCTTTCTGAATTAAATTCTGGATTGTGAAGATCTTTCAAACACTTCTGTTCTTCAAGATTGAATATCTTCTCAGTAATTCATCTGCTTTGTTCTTTGACTTTAACAATATCAACACATTGCTCCAATCTTGGACTAAAAGATGGTGCAATTTCCTTGGATGGAGGAATTATAAGAGGCAATGATGCTGTGTATCTTGGATGCTTGTTTCAACAAGTGAAATCATCTATCAGCATGTCTTTGCAAGTGAAATTGAAACTTTTTTTCGTTTGACCTAGATAGAACTTTCTCCTTTGGAATGTTCGTGTCATTTTCAACCTCCATATCATCTTGTATGCTCTTGTCTTCTCCTTCCATAAATTGGGTTTTCTTCCTTTTCTGGGCTATTATTTCCTCCCCTGAGATTGTTACCTCTCCTGAAGCAAATAAAAATTTTATCCTCCCCTGTTTGGAAGATCTCACTATGTACCAAAATATTTCTTTCCTTATCATCTGATCCAGCATTTAGAACTTGTTGTCAGACAATATTGTACATGAAGCCATCAATTCCTTAAGAGTTTAAGTTACTGCCCTCATCACTTCTAGGTGTGTTAACTCCTATGAGAGGTGAATCAGTGGACATTTGATTCATTGTCCATCAATGGATGGTTTTTGTGAATCTCTTGAAAATCCTTGTTTAAGAAATTATTTGACTTAGCAGTATGTTCATGATTTTAGAATTGAAAAATCATACTGCTTTCAACCATTTTGAAGGGATCAAGTGTATAATAGACACTTAATCAAAATTTCGGTTTAAAGCAACCTCTGGTTGTGTGAGAACCAATGTTTTTCAGTTATAAATAACTGCCTGTGTAAAGATAAACCTATTCAAAAGGCTTTCTTGACAGGGTTTCCAGCTCATAGTAATTGTTACCTCTAACACAAGTGTTAGATTCACTTTTACTAGTTGTTCTTTCTATCAGATGTCCTTAGACTTGTACATTATACTTAAAAGTAAAAAATGATAGAAAGTAAGTTGCATCAGTTACTATCTGATCAACTAAGTCATCAATTCAATGTGAAATATCATAGCTAGGTTTCAAGAAAGAAGTTTTAAGGAGTTTTAAATTCCCAAACTTAGTCCATCATAAACCTAATATGTAGCAACTAATATAATCATTTTGCTGCTTCCATTTCACTTGAAACATCCTTTGTGTCCACATATTCATACCTGAAATTGTTATTCTAAAACCAAAAGAACAATGTACAAAGTACTTGTCTTGTATTAGAATAATTATAAGACTAACTGTACGAATAACACAATTTAAATTTGTACTAGCAACACAAACTTTTGTAATAGTAGCAGTATCTTGTAAATCCAGCAGCAGAAACAAAAATTTATTTACAAAAACACATCATATTGAAAATTCAAAGATTAAGCATTCCAATACTTGCTACCAAGTACTGAAATCTTGAAACATCAAAAGCTTTTGTTAGCAGATCTGCAAAATTGAATTTTGAAGCAATTTTAAGTACTTGAATTAATCTTTTCTCATTGCAGTCTCTTATAAAGTGATGTCTAATTTCAATGTGTTTTGTTTTAGAATGTTGCACTGGATTTTTAATAATACAAATTGTACTACTATTATCAATATAAATAACAGTGTTTAAGAAATTGTACCCATAATCAAGGAGTTGGTTTTGAAGCCATAGAACTTGACTAGAGCAACTTGCAGCAGCTATATATTCAGCTTCAGTTGTTGAATTTGCCACACTTGTTTGCTTCTTACACTGCCATGAGACAAGTCTACACCCAAGGAATTGACATCCTCCAGTTGTTGACTTTCTGTCCAAGCTAGCACCAGCATAATCACTATCCGAATATGCTACCAAGTCAAAAGGAGATTCCCTAGAATACCATATACCCAACCTTGGTTGACCTTTAAGATATCTAAAAATTCTTTTGACTGCAGTTAAATGAGAAACCTTTGGAGTAACTTGAAATCTTGCACAAACACAAGCAGGGAACATGATTTCAGGTCTAAATGATGTAAGGTATATCAAAGAGCCTATCATAGAACTGTAAGTGTGTACATCTACACTCTCTCCATCTTCATCTTTCAGAAGGTGCTTCTCAGAGTCCATTGGTGTGCTTGCTGTTTTTGAATCAGCAAATTAAAATTTTCTAAGTATCTCTGCAACATATTTGTCTTGACTAATAAATATGCCTTCAGATGATTGCTTAACTTGCAAACCCAAAAAGAATGTAAGTTCCCCCATGGAACTCATCTGAAACTTGTATTTCATAAGCTTCTCAAATTCTAAACACATATCTTTCCTAGTAGATCCAAAGATAATGTCATCCACATACACCTGCACTAACAGAAGATCCTTCTTGTGCTGTTTGATGAAAAGTGTTTGATCAATCTTTCCTCTTTGAAATCCATTTTCTAATAAGTAGGAAGCTAGTGTTGCATACCAAGCTCTTGGTGCCTGATGAAGGCCATATAGAGCTTTCACTACTCTGTACACTTTGTTTGGATGTAATGGGTCAATGAAGCCTGGAGGTTGTGAAACATACACCTCTTCTTCAATTTTACCATATAAAAATGCACTCTTGACATCCATTTGGTAGACTGTGAAGCCTAAAAATGAAGCATAATCTAAGAAAAGCCTAATTGCCTCAATCCTTGCTATAGGAGCATAAACCTTATCATAGTCTATCCCTTCTTCTTGTGTGTACCCTTGGGCTACTAATCTAGCCTTATTTTTAATCACAATTCCTCTTTCATCCCTTTTGTTCTTAAAAACCCATCTAGTGCCAATTACCTTCACACCTGTAGGTAAATCAACTAGCACCCAAACCTTTTGAATCTTGAACTAAAGAAGCTCTTCTTGCATAGCCTCTAACCAAATTGAATCATCTAGGGCTTTCAGAATGGTCTTTGGTTCAGCTTGTGAGAGAAAACATACAAACAAGCAAGAGTTTGAAAGCTCATGCTGTTTTGAAGCATAAAGGGCATCAAGAAGCCCTTGTTGGTCTGAAGTCATCAATTGATGTCTTGTCTTCACACCAGATTGTACATCTCCAATCACATGTTCCAGGGAGTGGACTTTGTGAATTCTTGTTTGTGGAGTAGAAGGAACTTGATAATTTGATGGAAGATTGTTGAAATCCACCTCATTATCTGAGAATTCTGCTTCTTTTGTTTTTGAAGGGCCAGCAGCAGAGTCATTTGGCCGAACAGCAGAATCAGTAAGCTTAGTAGCAGAATCACCAGCAGAAACAGATACACTACCAGCAGCAATAGAAATACTACCAGCAGAAACATTTTGTTGTTCCTGAGTTCCATCTTCTTTGCTTTCATCTTCAACACCTTCTTTAGCTTTGCTAGAAGAAGATTCATCAGTTGTTGAAGTTGATTCCACACCTGTACTTGACCATATTGGCATCCAAACATGATCTTGGTTTGTCTCATTTTCTAACCTTGTCTCATCTGTTGCTTGTGAACCTGAAAATTCATTAGTTTATGCAACAACAGGCACATAATTCATTGATTTGGTTAGAAATTCAAGATCAAATAGCCTTTTTGGTCCTTGACCTTCTACATTGGATTTATCTTCTAAAAACTCCACATGTAGGTTTTCTTCTACAATCTTAGTTCTTGTGTTGTATACTCTAAATGCTTTGCTATTAAGAGAATATCCAACAAAGAAACCTTCATCTGCCTTACCATCGAATTTTCCTAAATGGTCTAAGGTATTGAGAATTGTCACATGACATCCAAAAGGTCTAAGAAATCCTATTGCAGGAGTTCTATCATGAAAAAGATCATATGATGTCTTATTGTGAGGCTGCACAACTAAAACTCTATTTTGAACATAACAAGCAGTGTTTGACTGCTTCAGCCCAAAAGGTTATTGGTAGCTTTGAATCAGCTAACATTGTTCTAGCAGCTTCAATTAGTGTTCTATTCTTTCTCTCAACTACACCATTCTGTTGTGGTGTTCTAGCAACACTAAATTCTCTCCTAATACATTTTTCTTTGCAGAAGTCATCCATAACTCTATTCTTAAATTTTGTCCCATTATCACATCTAATGACCTTCACTTTCTTGTCTACTTGGTTTTCTATCTGTGTAATGAATGTCTTAAGGATGCTTGTAGTCTCATCCTTAGAAGATAGAAAGAAAACCCATGTAAATCTAGTATAGTCATCAATTACAACAAGACAATATCTCTTATGCATTATACTACTTACTGAAACTGGTCCAAATAAGTCCATATGCAGCATAAACAATGATTGATTGATAGAGTTAAAAATCTTGGGCTTACAAGTGGCTTTGTGTTGTTTGCCTTTAAGACAAGCAATGCATGTTTGATCATTTTCAAATCTTTTGTGAGGTAAACCTCTTACCAAACCATTCTTAACAATTTTATTTATGGTTTTGAAGTTAATATGACCAAGCCTTCTATGCCATTTCATTGATTCATCCAATGTGGCCTTTGCAACAAGACAAGTTAAATTCTTTTCAGGAACAATGTTCTTCATGTCTACACTGTACATATTGCCCTTTCTAGGAATTCTAAGAAGCACTTGACTTTCATCAGGCATCTTAAAATCAGGAGAAAGTACAAGACATTCAGTCTCACAGAAAAGAACATTATTCTTTTTGTCACACATTTGTGAGACACTAAAAAGATTATAATTTAGCTCTTTTACATAGAACACATCTTCAAAATCTAAATTTCCGGTTTTGATTGTACCTTTACCAGAAATTTTGCCACCAACACCTCCTCCAAAGGTAATGTAACACCCCAACCCGGCAAGGGTAAAGATGTCACGTTAATGGTTTC
This sequence comes from Artemisia tridentata subsp. tridentata, assembly GCA_021014915.2. NCBI lineage: Eukaryota > Viridiplantae > Streptophyta > Magnoliopsida > Asterales > Asteraceae > Artemisia > Artemisia tridentata. Next base: position 185,967,075 of record CP139505.1, on the reverse strand, counting down.
ATATCAGATCAAACAAAGCATACTTCAATAGTAATACCATAACTTGAAAAAGGTTACAAATGAAATACTAACATTACAAGGTCAGGAATGAATCAAAACTAAATACTAAGTCTTGATGCGCGTGATGTGTCGTTGCGGTTTAGCAGTTTTAATGCCTACTCAAGTTTTAAATTTATATTTAGCCGACTTATCAATAACACACACACTTAACGAGCAGTGTACCCGGTCAGTATGAAGATAATGGTAAGTAGAGTGTCGATCACTAAGAGTGGAACGTATTATCTCGTTATTCTAATCAGTATTTTAATATCCTAACGCAAGGGGGTTTCAGCTTGAGAGACTGGCACGATTTGTTTGCAATTAAATAATAAAATAAACCAATAGGCACGAATCAGCAAGTAGCACACACGTACACAGATAGATACTTAAGACAATAAGAGGGCTGTCCTTATGATTAAGTAGATTGTCACTTGTTTTATTGATAGCTTTATATGAAGTGTATGTAGTTAACCCTTTCTCGTTGGTCCTAATCTTATCGGCGAGTAAACCCTTAATGATTACTTATGTCTAAAAGTTATTCCTAAGTGATCAATTTAGTAATAACCGTGGGAGCCACATTATGTCCCGCAGTCAAATGCCCGCAAGCCACTAATAAACACAGAGGTTATCAATGCACTAATAAGTAGTAACCAAAGACATCAACATATAAACTTTAATTGATGGGAAAGCAAGTATTAAAGGGAGTGCAATCTTTCGTTGTCACATTACACAAGCCACCAATCCTGATGAATTAAAGTTTGCTAACACAATAAAACAAAACTACTTAATGAATTAAATACATGCAGCACTTTCTTACAGCTCTTGTATCTTTGATTTGGGTGTGTCTTGTGCTGCCTCCTTGACTGAATTCGTCCTAGGGTTTTTCCTGTTCGGTCTTCGAAACTCTGATAATGCCCCCCGAAATTCGTCTGGTCTTGCGGTATTTATAGTTTCTGTCTGAGGGAAGATGCGGCGCATCTAAGGAGTAGATGCGGCGCATGTACTTAACTTCGCGTGGGGTCCAAGATTATAATATTCAGGAATATTCGTACACCGCCAGAAGATGCGGCGTAACTCCATGATTAGATGCGGCGCATGTCCTCTTGTATCTTGGATCGTATCTGGTGATATCTTGATAGAGATGCGGCGCATGTCATGAGTGAGATGCAGCGCATCTGGAGCAGATTAGTCTTGATCTTCTTCATTTCAGTAGACTCTTCACATTATGCATGTTTTGCTCCATTATTAGTCCAAAATCGCTAAGTTTCACCAAATGCTTGTTTTTACCTGAGAATTACAAAAGTAAACGATTAAGTATCAATCCTCATACATAATATAGTAAAACAAGTCAAATAAATAGGATAAATGATAGTAATAAAATGTACTTATTTGAGTTCATCAAATATCCACCCACTTGAACTTTACTTGTCCCCAAGTAAACCTTAGAATTTCTTTTATGAAAATGTATCCTAAAAGATGTTAGGATTTATTTTTTATATTTAAGCATGTATTCGTTTATTTCATAATCACACAACTAAACACTTAACGAATTAGAAGTAAAATAAAATAAGTCGATAAAAGCAAATCTAATCGTTTAACTGTCCAGTCGTGACGAATATTCTATCATAAGCTTGGCAAGTATACACATCTCCACCACTAAAGCTAAGGAATAACAAGTCTAAAGCGGTAAAAAGGGTTTTTAGGCTTAAGGGTTAATTATTCTTTTTCACTATCGATTTCAAATTCCAGAAAAGGCGACAAAATCACAAATACATGATCGAATCCACGAACACGATACTTGCAATTGCTCAAATCCTTAACTCGAACAGGCTAAAGATAGGTCCAAACTTCACCAATAATAATATATCAAAAAGGGCGACAAAATCATAAATACATAGCCGAATCCACGACTACGATACTTAAGATTGCTCAAATCCCTAATCTCAATAAATCAAAGGTTTGGTTGGATAAAGAATAATAAAGGGTATGGTAACATTTGGGATATAAATTGGTGTAAAATGAAAATAAACAAAACAAATAAATTAAAATCCTAAGTGTGGTTAATCACTATCCCAACCATCCCATGAATAAGACTCATATCATCGAATAACTCACGCTTTAACACTTGAAACACACGCTTTAGGTAGACACGAATTATACTCAACAAGATCTTAATCAAAGAATAAACCTTAATTGGCGTTCCCATAACTGCCAATTCCCATTCAATCCATAAATATAGTACAACAAATAGTGGTGATATCGACCACTTACATAACTTTACATAAGTTGGTTAAAATTAACTTCCAACTTCTTTTTTTTTTTTTTTTTTTTTTTTTTTTTTTTTTTTTTTTTAACTTGAAACATAAACATAGATGTGTAAAATTTCACCACATCACTACAACTTTCTTTCCGGATAATTTTTCTATACTTTTCATACTTTCAGAAATAACGGTAATAGTGAAAGTAGTAAACACACGAAAAATAAACTCAAAAATATATAATATTTACTTTCACTCCAATTGCATTGTGCAATTTCCCGACCTAACCATAGATAATGAATTACGCACGCGAACACAGGTAATGTAAGGAAACACACTTTGCCTATAGCAATTAACCAACCACGGATTCTAATCTACAGGGTAGGCTAAGGTGTAAGGGTGTAACGAAACATTTTAAACATAGGTGTAAGAAACGAAAGGAATGGCTCTGAGGGTTTTTCTAGGGGTATCTTACTCTAAAAATGAGAGTAAACAAAGGGTTTATACGGGGGTTAACTAACCAGTGTAGTTAGTTAATAACACATAACATATAATAGGCTATTTTGGGTGTAATCCTAGAAATTTACCAATTTAGACAAGTCATTCCAATTATATAAAATAATACTCATTATGGTGGTCTCGAATAGTATACAAGCCAAGTTCTAAAGTTTACAAGTCACCGGCACACTCATAGATTTGTGAATTTTGGAAAATCACGATTTTTGAAAATAACGTCATGTGTGCAGCTATGCAACTTAGATCTTAAACAAAAACATGCTAAAAAAAAAATTTAAGTTTGATATATTAAGCACATTTTAAGCATAATTTTTGAAAAAGTTTAGGACAAGTAAGTGTTAAGTGTTCTAATTCTCCAATCCCCCACTTAAGTTAAACAACGTCCTCGTTGTTTGTATAAAAGGTTAAAAACTGGAAAATAAAAGAATTAGAACAGGAAAACTCCCCTGAGATTTGCTCGGTATGATCCTCCATTAGTATAAGAGCAAAAATCATCTTTCTTGTGGATTAGAACGTTAAAGCTTCATACTTGATGTATCCACAGGAAATCCAGGAAACTATAATACCACCAACACTTTAAAACACACCTAAGATAAGAAAGGTTCAACTTGCATAATACATTAGTAGTTAGGAAAAATAAAACTTAAAAATTAAAACTGAAAATCATCAGGTCAGTCGATGCGCCGTATCTTATGGAAGAAGATACGCCGTATCGAGCCTGGAATTAATACGGATCAGAATAAAGATGCGCCGCATCCTTAACCAGGGATGCGCCGCATTAAAAATAAACTGATAAATAGTTTTAAAGTCGAAAATAAAAATGCAGAAAAATAAAATAGGATATGACCATTGCAGGAGATGCGTCGCATCTCAGGATGGAGATGCGCCGTATCTTCGTGCGGGCCTGACTGACTCGACACAGAAAACAGAATATTAAAAGATAAATCCGGGTTGTCTCCCGGTAAGCACTTGTCTTTATTCCAGAGTCTTCAAGTTAGACTCGCGTTCAGCTCTTTAATATCGATCATTGATTCCTACATTGCCATGTAGGATCCATTTAGCAACTAATTCGTCACGTATATATTCAGGTCCCAAGTTCAAAACTCCTTTATAGAATCCTTCCATCATCTGATACGGGTATTCAATCCCTCTCTTCATGTCATCATTACTAATAAAAAGGAATGGAGAGAATTTGTAGCAGACCCTATTAGTAGCATGTTTAAATCCAGGGTGAGTTCGGGGCATTATATAAGTGATAATGTCGCTTCCACATTGAAAGGTGATCTTTCCTTCAAATCGCTTTGCATTAATAGTGATCTCCCTACAGAATGGTTTTCCAACAATCACGTCGCCCATACTGCTGTCACGATAGGCATTCATGTCTTCAACAACGGCGAACTCAGTTACAATAGTAAAGCGTCCAACGAAGATCGGGACATTAATGAAGGCTCCAACTACATTCTTTCCCTACACTCCACTTTATTTCTCATAATAGAATTGTAAAAGCTTCTTGACATAACATTGATCGGCAAAATAGGAAAGAAATTGGCGTCAATACATTTGTATCCAATCATGCATGGGAATTGCAAATTGTAAGCACAATTGGCGTGGATTCTTCTACCATAATCCCAAGAACCATCATATCCCTCAAATTCATCGTAATTCCTAGTATTAATAACGTTGACTTTTGGACTATCCACAATTTCTCCTTCTTCTAACTCAGATTCAGCATCATCCATGACCAGGTCATTGGATTCCAACGGTCCATTAAGGTCATTAAGTTCAATGTAGTCCCCATTGTAACGTTCGAGTGATTTATCATGCACTAATACTTCATTCATAAAATTGGCTTCGAAGTCGAAGTCAATCAGTTCTCCGTATCCTTCCATTTTTCTTCTGAAATAATCACGAAAGCATCAGTAGTATTTGCTCGCAAGAAGAAAAATTAACGAATTTAGTAACGGATATAAGAATACAAATAGCTGATATCTGCAGACGATGCGCCGTATCCAAAAAGTTGGATACGCCGTATCTTAATACGTTAAAATTAAATCAGACTTTATTCAGAAAATAGATACGCCGCTTTAGAATTTATGAATGCGCCGTATCGAATTAATTAATCAAAAATCAGCTTATCTAATTAAAATTAAATGCGTCGTATTAACGAAAGTTAATGCGCCGTATTTTCGTTACGTTTAAAAATAAATATCGATTTTTGATTCAGTAAGATGCGCCGTATCGACAAAGATCGATACGCCGTATCAGTTTAATAATTCGCAAACTGTTTTTAATTAAAATAATAGATACGCCGTATCTGCTAAAGCAGATGCGTCGTATGGCGTTAACGTTTAGAAAAAAAAAATTTATCAAAAACAGATACGCCGTATCTGCAAAAGCAGATGCGTCGTATTACTTTATCGCTTAGAAAAATTTCTTATTAAAAACAGATACGCCGTATCTTGGGGAAAAGATGCGTCGTATCGAATTAATTAAACGCGTTGTATTTTTAAAATTAAACGCAATACGCCGTATCTGAGAGATCAGATGCGCCGTATCGTTTGATTTAGCACAGTACAACGATAGCAAAACAGAAAAATACGAAAAATAAAAACAAAAATAAAAACACACAAACAAAAAATAAAACACACAAAAATAAAAATAAAAGCAAACAATTAACACACAATACAACAAATATGCAAAATAGTACAATGATGCAATTAATCTAATAAAAAGAAAAACCTAATTAAAATACTAATCAAATTAACAGATAATAACAATTCACTCCCGGCAACGGCGCCAAAAACTTGATGCGCGTGATGTGTCGTTGCGGTTTAGCAGTTTTAATGCCTACTCAAGTTTTAAATTTATATTTAGCCGACTTATCAATAACACACACACTTAACGAGCAGTGTACCCGGTCAGTATGAAGATAATGGTAAGTAGAGTGTCGATCACTAAGAGTGGAACGTATTATCTCGTTATTCTAATCAGTATTTTAATATCCTAACGCAAGGGGGTTTCAGCCTGAGAGACTGGCACGATTTGTTTGCAATTAAATAATAAAATAAACCAATAGGCACGAATCAGCAAGTAGCACACACGTACACAGATAGATACTTGAGACAATAAGAGGGCTGTCCTTATGATTAAGTAGATTGTCACTTGTTTTATTGATAGCTTTATATGAAGTGTATGTAGTTAACCCTTTCTCGTTGGTCCTAATCTTATCGGCGAGTAAACCCTTAATGATTACTTATGTCTAAAAGTTATTCCTAAGTGATCAATTTAGTAATAACCGTGGGAGCCACATTATGTCCCGCAGTCAAATGCCCGCAAGCCACTAATAAACACAGAGGTTATCAATGCACTAATAAGTAGTAACCAAAGACATCAACATATAAACTTTAATTGATGGGAAAGCAAGTATTAAAGGGAGTGCAATCTTTCGTTGTCATATTACACAAGCCACCAATCCTGATGAATTAAAGTTTGCTAACACAATAAAACAAAACTACTTAATGAATTAAATACATGCAGCACTTTCTTACAGCTCTTGTATCTTTGATTTGGGTGTGTCTTGTGCTGCCTCCTTGACTGAATTCGTCCTAGGGTTTTTCCTGTTCGGTCTTCGAAACTCTGATAATGCCCCCCGAAATTCGTCTGGTCTTGGGGTATTTATAGTTTCTGTCTGAGGGAAGATGCGGCGCATCTAAGGAGTAGATGCGGCGCATGTACTTAACTTCGCGTGGGGTCCAAGATTATAATATTCAGGAATATTCGTACACCGCCAGAAGATGCGGCGTAACTCCATGATTAGATGCGGCGCATGTCCTCTTGTATCTTGGATCGTATCTGGTGATATCTTGATAGAGATGCGGCGCTTTATTATGAGTGAGATGCGGCGCATCTGGAGCAGATTAGTCTTGATCTTCTTCATTTCAGTAGACTCTTCACATTATGCATGTTTTGCTCCATTATTAGTCCAAAATCGCTAAGTTTCACCAAATGCTTGTTTTTACCTGAGAATTACAAAAGTAAACGATTAAGTATCAATCCTCATACATAATATAGTAAAACAAGTCAAATAAATAGGATAAATGATAGTAATAAAATGTACTTATTTGAGTTCATCAAGTCTGCAAATGCAATCCTTCTAATGACTTCTACTTCAGAACAACTGTCAAGGTCTTCTAAGTCCAAAAGTCTCTTCACTCATACCCAAACCCGTCATCTTGCTTATAACCTGCCGCACACGAAAAGAAAACGTGCGGCTGAGCTTAAAAAGCCCAGTGAACAGATATAACGATAATAAACAGAAATAGAGGATGGTACAGAATAACAGAAACAAAGGTCAAACAGATGTAATATGGTTCAAGGGATAAGTAAATGAATAAGTATAAGGGAAAGAGAAAGGGATAGTAATCCACCACGAGCCCAGAAACAGAATCATATCATATCGTAACCATAAATCTTCATAATCATATAGAGGGGAGACCTCTCAGATAATCAGATAATATGAGGGGTGTCCTCATTCTTCAAATGGAGTAGCTAGCTCCCAGACATATGTGAAAGGCATGTATTGCACACAGTACCAGTCACCAGAACAGAAATCATATCATATACAATTAAATCCACTAACAGAACAGATCTAGGATGCATCCATACGCCCCTACCCAATCACATGCAGACCAAAACAAAGGGACGGTGTAACCAAATCACTAGGGCTACACACTAGTCATGCCAGTGGTGCATCACAGACACGGCCATGTTACCTTCATGGCTAGGGTCACAAATTTTGGCTCGGGTATCAAACTAAGAGTCATATATCATATCAGATCAGAGTGTCATATCACAAGTTTCAATTTCAGAAGTCAATATCAGAAGGTCAACATCAGAAGGTCAAAATCAAAGTTCCATAGTAACAGTTCATTTTTTTAAAAAAAAAATCTAATTAAGAGTCCATTTAAAGACTATCTTTTAAATGACGGTTTTCATAAAAATGATCCTTCAGAGTAGTTTTCATAAAATGATCTTTCAAACGGTTTTTCGTAAAGATAGTCTTTTAAACTTGTTTTTATAAAGGTTAATAAAATCCCAATTAAAAAAGTATTGTAACATAAATTGCAAACATCATTTTAAAATAGCTTTTCCTCAAATCATTTCCAGGTCAGAATTAAAAGATTTCCATAGCCCAGGTTCATATCATAGGTCATACTGAAGGGAGTCATAGCAAAGGTATCAAATCAGAGGCTAAACAGATCAGAACATGAAAGAGATCATAGGAAACCTTACAGAGAATGTCAGAATATCTGTACCTTATTCCAAAGCAAACACAAGCTCAAAAATGGATAACACAGAGTGGATCAGGACCTCTCTTTCTTCACACCTAGAGGGGTAGACAAGAATTACAAACCCTTCCATTTTAAGTAACTTTCTATATTTAGCAGGTTTCCAAATTTAGTAAGTTTCCATTTTTAGAAGGTTTCCTTATTTAGAATGTTTCTATAATTAACAGGGTTCCAATATTCTCATTAATATTCACAAATTATCCAGAGTTTCCTTTTTAGCTTTTAGATTCCCCAAGTTACTCTTTTAGTCCTTTAGGTTTCATAATTTACACTTTATATCCCTTTACTTATCAAAGTTACGAAATGAAACCCTAGATTCACATAGTTTACATTTTAATCCCTCTCATTAGTTTATTAACACATCAAGCATTTTATTTTCCAAGATTATAGAGTGTACCCTCAAATTAACGTATTATACGAATTATACCATCAAGTTTCATGATTTACAATTTATAACCCTTAGTTTAGGAAAATAACAATTTACAATCTTTTCCATGTCTTGACAGTTTTTAAGTATCATCTGGACCCGTTTTACATAATTTATAAACCATATTAAACCTTCGAAATAAAATCTATAAAAATTTAAAGACGTTCCCAAGGGTCTTAAGTATTTTAAGTAATTTTTCCAGATTTTATTAAGTTGTCTGGGTACGAACTAAAAATCCTTTTCTCCAACCTGTTCCAGAACCGGATCAATTAAAAACACCCGACCATTATCTATCTGCTTACCCAGTCTAGAAAATTTATAAAATTCTAAAACAATTCCAGTAATTAGCTAACATGTGGTATATTACTCAGTTCAAATGAAATTTCCTAATTCGTTATGGTTTTAAAATGATAAATGAAAAACCCTGACTGTTTTCCCAGACTTCACAAATCCGATCAGACATGCGATTTCCCAAAAATCAAAAGGTAGCCTTCTATGCCTCCAAAAATTACAAACTAAATTTTCCCAGGTAGCCATTTCATTGAACTTAGTTTTAGACTCTTAAAACATCAAAATATACATTCATATCATTAATCCACAGCCGATTAAAGTTGAGTCAAATCTTAGGTCAGTAGCAGTTTTTATATAATACGTACCTAGTTAGGGTTTTATTCATCCCGTTCATTAATTCTTTACACCAAACACTTTTGGGTGAGTCCAAGCACATTTAGATCAATTCATATCAGTATAGAACACATTCAAATCGAATATTTACCACAGAAAATTTCAGTCGATCCATATATTAGGGTTTTAGGGTTTTCTAGATTTTATGTGACATGTTTTCCTTCTATAATTTGAATAGAACATTAACAAGTGAAAAAGGATCGAGCAAAAGGAATACAATACCCTCGTAGAACACACGAAGAACACGGTAACAAGAGATCAACACCACACGAAAAACTTTCTCCCTTCCCTCTTCCTTTTGGTTCGCACGACATCAACAAAACAAGAGCCAAAACACATATTTTTGATAAGTTTTTGATTCGTACCATTGTATATTGATATAGTATTATGTATTTACCTTAGAACAAGAACAAGATGGGGATTCCTTGGTGGTTTTCTGGGTCGATCACAGCAGCAAGAACAAAGGGGCGGCAGAATTTTGGTTTCTAGGGTTTCTTGTGTTATTTCTTGATGATCGGTTTGTATGGGAAGGAAACAAAAGGATGTGGGCTGTTTATGGGAGGGTTTGGACGTGGATTGGGAAGGAGTAAAGAGGCTTGGATTGGCCCAAGGCCTTAACAAACAATCCATGATCTTGTTGGACCATTTACTAACTTTTTGTTGCATAAAACCTTTTATTATAACTCTTAAAATACAATTTCGTAAGTATTTATGATTTTCAGCTTAAGTAACATAGGTAAAGTGCTATAAATATTATTGGTAGCTCGTATAATTATATTATGGTGCCTCGTAATCATTTCATGTCGTATTTGTTTCATTTTCATACGTTTTGTGATTTATTTATAAGTTATATGAGTTTTAATTAATTTTTTTTTAAATTATTAGGGCATTTTAGTCTTTTCACATGTTTTAGATTTTCGGGTTTTACAGGTAACATAGCGTCCATCTATTTATTGGAAATCTGAGAGATAAAACTTGTTGCCTGTCATGTGCCTTGAACATCCACTATCTGAGTATCCTTGATCATCTTCCTGATCATTTGAATGTTCATGTACATAAATAAGAGTGTTAGTTTCTTTTGGGGACCCAAGCCATTACTGACTTGGATCTGCCTCTTGCATCAATATAATTCAATCTTTTAAGGATAGTTGATGCAACATTGGATTTTAGAATCCAACATGCTGAGGCCTTAACAGCATTTGACCTGTTTCCCTTAGCAGCAGGAACCGATTGCTTAGCAGCAGGAACTGCTAACTTTTCAATTCTACCCTTTGGTTTCCAAACTTGTTTTTGAACCACTGCTTTTGTTTGAATGGGCCTTAGAACAGTCTTTGGTGCATGTTTGAAAGTTGTTTTTGCACCCTTAGCTGTTGATTTTGGGTTAATAGTCATAAGTGGTCGAGCAGCAGGAACAAATTGTCTAGCAGCAGGATCACTTGGTCTAGCAGCAGGATCTAAGTTTGAGCCAGACTTCTTTTTGTCAACTCTGGGGTTTGTTCTCTTAGAACTAGAGTGAGAGTGAGACTTAGGAGTTTACCTTTTGTAGTTCACTTTATTGTTGTCATTCCCAGATACCCATTGGTTGCAGAAAGCTGCAAGATGGTCAAAACTACCACATGTGTAACAAGCTTTATTATAAAAAGCAAAGTCATCACCTAATTGGTTAGACTTGAGGTTGTTCCAATTCCTTTGGTTACCTCTGGGCTTGTTGGTGGTTCTATATTGCTCACAATATCTAACTGGTTGCCTAACATGCTTAATGTTTGATTTAGGCCTATCAGTATTGTGTTTGACTATCTTAGGAACACTTGTTCCTACTTTCTTAACCAAGACAGGTTTAGACATAACCTGTTCTTCTTCATCATCACTATCAGTTGTATAATCCTCAAAAACTATAGCATCTAAGTTCTCAACAAAGGACACCTTGTCCTGATAATGTAAAGTTTTATCTAAACTTTTACTTATCTTTTCTACCTTAAGGCTCTTGTTAGCCTTAGAACCATATTCCATGATTGGTTCTTGAAACTCAGGTAAACCTGAATTTCCTAGGTCAATCCCTAGGGGTTTAGGGATGCCTCTATAAGAAGGTGGGACACTCTTATATCCTACTCCTGACTTAGCTCTATTAATCACCTGACATTCTACTATGTTGTGCACACTTTTAGAAGCATGTTCTAGTGCCTCAGTAGTCAAGTGAATGTTTTCATTTTCCTTTTTGACCCTATCAAAAGCTTCTCTCAAAAGCTTGATTTTAGCATCTCTAAAGAATATGTCCTGTCTTAAGAGAGCTTTGTCATCATAAAAAGCTAATTCATTTTCCTTATAGTATGTGATTTGTTTCTCTAGCTTTTCAAATCCACACTTATAGTTTATAAAGTTTTGAAAAGTCTTACTTAGCTCTATCTTTTGGTCATCAAATTGTTTCATTAAAACCTGTAGAGCATTAAGAGCAGTGCAAGTATTAGAACAAGCTTTATGATTTTGTACCTCAGTAGCAGAAAAAGCCATAAGTGCCATCTGAGCAGGAGTTTCTTCTTCATCTGCCATGAAGCTCCAATCAAAACCTAAGCCATCAATAGCTACCATAGCTTTTGGCTCAATAAGCTTCTCTGTTTTGGATTTGCTTCCAAAACCTCTATTCTTGCTATCTTGCTGCCTTGGTCTTCTACAATCTATTGAGAAATGACCCATCATGTGGCAGTTATAGCACTCTATCTTTGACTTATCAAAACCAGCAGCATCAGTGTTGCTGATTATGAGCTTCTTCCCCGTCTTGTGATAGAACTTCTTGGCTCTCATGCTAAGAAGAGAAATTTGCCATTTCAGATCCATTTCCTCCAGATCATCTTAATGGATCTCTTGGAGGTCTTCATAAGAGAGCATGGACCCATTATTCTGACTTGTAAGAAAGGCACAACAAGTCTTTTCATCCAAAATACTTATGGTACTACTTGATGAACTAGCAGCACCAACATCATCAACAACTTTCACCTCTTCACTTGATTTTGAGGTACTAGGAGTTGACATAAATGCCTTGTTCCCAATATTAGAACCAGTACCTCCATGCTTCTTCAAATCTTGCTCCACAATCTTGAAGTTGCTATACAAGTCCATTAGTTCCATGATGTCTAAGTCTGGCTTGTTCTTCCAGACAACAACATGCATAGCCCATTCTTCTGGTAAGCTTCTCAGAAACTTTGAGTTCAAATCTGCTTGAGGCATTTCAATCCTAAGAATAGCAAGTTGGCTCACAATATTCTGAAGCCTATTAAACATGTGGTCAAGAGATTCATTGTATGTAGAGGAGAAGTTTTCAAACTGCTGCTTGAGCAGTGTCTTGTGGGTTTTCTTGGTGGCTTCATTTCCACCATACCTGGCAATAATAGCTTCAAATAACGACTTGGCATCTTTGAACTTGTTGAAGTTTAGCAGTTGATCATTGGGAATGGTCATCATCAGCATGCTTCTTGCCTTCAAGTCATTTTTCTTCTTTATTCTATCTTCTGCAGATGATGGCTTTGTCTGCAGAGTTGAAACAGCTTTGCCGTCCACTGTTGATGTAGTGGTGGTAGGCTGGTAAGAGTTTCCATCTTCAATGATTTCCCAAAGTGCATAATCTTGCACTTGGAAATATTGCTCTATCCTCAGCCTCCACATCTCAAACTCATTCTGTTTGAGCATGGGAATCTTTGCAACAACATTTGTCTGAATAGATTCAACATCCATTTCTTTAGCTTCTTCTTCTAAATCAATAATATCAGCCTGAGCTCTGATACCACTTGTTAGGATTGTTCACAAGGTTAAGGTGGTTAAACCTCACGTTCTTTGTGTGTATGATATATTGAGTTAATATGATTAAGTACGCGGAATTTACTTAACCACACTTAGAAGGTGATTTGTGTTGTGGAAATGGAATGGTTGTGTTAGTTCTATGACAATGAACAATGAGAGATTAACACTAAACAATTCAATATTATTAATGATAATAATACGAGTGATCTTGAAATATCACTAGGGTTACAACCTTGAATCTTAAGTTTTTACAACTTGTGATATTCTTGTGTTTGTTCTATGTCTTAACTGTTATGAAAGTTATCAACTTAACTATTTTTATGCACACATAATATCGACACTAAGATCTTCTTTTATCGTCCAAGAAGATCTTTACATATTGCTTAAAGTCTAGCCGACTTACTTGTTAACTTATCTTGAGTGTGTCAGTACATAAGATACAACATGTATCTGTGTACACAACTTGTTAACTAAGCACATGGGGTAAGATATTATCTACCGTATATTGTTGACCAAAATACAAATAATATCTTTTCATACTTATCCACTCAGCAGCAGAATGTTCACTAGTAGCAGCAATGAGATTATCGCTAGCAGCAGGAACAAGTATAATAACAGCAGGATCAACAGCAGTAGAATGCTAAGCCTAGCAGCAGAATCATTTATCGCTAACAGCAGAATCAAATGTTCTAGCAGCAGGAACAACATTAACAGCAGGAACCAAATGCACTAGCAGCAGAATCACACTTAACGTTTTTCTTTGAATAGAATCCGATATTTAACTTCTTGAATATTTAATTCCCAACAATCCTCCCCTAAACATGTGAATCCATTTCAACATGTTTCTGAATTAAATTCTGGATTGTGAAGATCTTTCAAACACTTCTGTTCTTCAAGATTGAATATCTTCTCAGTAATTCATCTGCTTTGTTCTTTGACTTTAACAATATCAACACATTGCTCCAATCTTGGACTAAAAGATGGTGCAATTTCCTTGGATGGAGGAATTATAAGAGGCAATGATGCTGTGTATCTTGGATGCTTGTTTCAACAAGTGAAATCATCTATCAGCATGTCTTTGCAAGTGAAATTGAAACTTTTTTTCGTTTGACCTAGATAGAACTTTCTCCTTTGGAATGTTCGTGTCATTTTCAACCTACATATCATCTTGTATGCTCTTGTCTTCTCCTTCCATAAATTGGGTTTTCTTCCTTTTCTGGGCTATTATTTCCTCCCCTGAGATTGTTACCTCTCCTGAAGCAAATAAAAATTTTATCCTCCCCTGTTTGGAAGATCTCACTATGTACCAAAATATTTCTTTCCTTATCATCTGATCCAGCATTTAGAACTTGTTGTCAGACAATATTGTACATGAAGCCATCAATTCCTTAAGAGTTTAAGTTACTGCCCTCATCACTTCTAAGTGTGTTAACTCCTATGAGAGGTGAATCAGTGGACATTTGATTCATTGTCCATCAATGGATGGTTTTTGTGAATCTCTTGAAAATCCTTGTTTAAGAAATTATTTGACTTAGCAGTATGTTCATGATTTTAGAATTGAAAAATCATACTGCTTTCAACCATTTTGAAGGGATCAAGTGTATAATAGACACTTAATCAAAATTTCGGTTTAAAGCAACCTCTGGTTGTATGAGAACCAATGTTTTTCAGTTATAAATAACTGCCTGTGTAAAGATAAACCTATTCAAAAGGCTTTCTTGACAGGGTTTCCAGCTCATAGTAATTGTTACCTCTAACACAAGTGTTAGATTCACTTTTACTAGCTGTTCTTTCTATCAGATGTCCTTAGACTTGCACATTATACTTAAAAGTAAAAAATGATAGAAAGTAAGTTGCATCAGTTACTATCTGATCAACTAAGTCATCAATTCAATGTGAAATATCATAGCTAGGTTTCAAGAAAGAAGTTTTAAGGAGTTTTAAATTCCTAAACTTAGTCCATCATAAACCTAATATGTAGCAACTAATATAATCATTTTGCTGCTTCCATTTCACTTGAAACATCCTTTGTGTCCACATATTCATACCTGAAATTGTTAGTCTAAAACCAAAAGAACAATGTACAAAGTACTTGTCTTGTATTAGAATAATCATAAGACTAACTGTATGAATAACACAATTTAAATTTGTACTAGCAACACAAACTTTTGTAATAGTAGCAGTATCTTGTAAATCCAGCAGCAGAAACTAAAATTTATTTACAAAAACACATCATATTGAAAATTCAAAGATTAAGCATTCCAATACTTGCTACCAAGTACTGGAATCTTGAAACATCAAAAGCTTTTGTTAGCAGATCTGCAAAATTGAATTTTGAAGCAATTTTAAGTACTTGAATTAATCTTTTCTCATTGCAGTCTCTTATTAAGTGATGTCTAATTTCAATGTGTTTTGTTTTAGAATGTTGCACTGGATTTTTAATAATACAAATTGTACTACTATTATCAATATAAATAACAGTGTTTAAGAAATTGTACCCATAATCAAGGAGTTGGTTTTGAAGCCATAGAACTTGACTAGAGCAACTTGCAGCAGCTATATATTCAGCTTCAGTTGTTGAATTTGCCACACTTGTTTGCTTCTTACACTGCCATGAGACAAGTCTACACCCAAGGAATTGGCATCCTCCAGTTGTTGACTTTCTGTCCAAGCTAGCACCAGCATAATCACTATCCGAATATGCTATCAAGTCAAAAGGAGATTCCCTAGAATACCATATACCCAACCTTGGTTGACCTTTAAGATATCTAAAAATTCTTTTGACTGCAGTTAAATGAGAAACCTTTGGAGTAACTTGAAATCTTGCACAAACACAAACAGGGAACATGATATCAGGTCTAGATTATGTAAGGTACATCAAAGAGCCTATCATAGAACTGTAAGTGTGTACATCTACACTCTCTCCATCTTCATCTTTCAGAAGGTGCTTCTCAGAGTCCATTGGTGTGCTTGCTGTTTTTGAATCAGCAAATTAAAATTTTCTAAGTATCTCTGCAACATATTTGTCTTGACTAATAAATATGTCTTCAGATGATTGCTTAACTTGCAAACCCAAAAAGAATGTAAGTTCCCCCATGGAACTCATCTGAAACTTGTATTTCATAACCTTCTCAAATTCTAAACACATATCTTTCCTAGTAGATCCAAAGATAATGTCATCCACATACACCTGCACTAACAGAAGATCCTTCTTGTGCTGTTTGATGAAAAGTGTTTGATCAATCTTTCCTCTTTGAAATCCATTTTCTAATAAGTAGGAAGCTAGTGTTGCATACCAAGCTCTTGGTGCCTGATGAAGGCCATATAGAGCTTTCACTACTCTGTACACTTTGTTTGGATGTAATGGGTCAATGAAGCCTGGAGGTTGTGAAACATACACCTCTTCTTCAATTTTACCATATAAAAATGCACTCTTGACATCCATTTGGTAGACTGTGAAGCCTAAAAATGAAGCATAAGCTAAGAAAAGCCTAATTGCCTCAATCCTTGCTATAGGAGCATAAACCTTATCATAGTCTATCCCTTCTTCTTGTGTGTACCCTTGGGCTACTAATCTAGCCTTATTTTTAATCATAATTCCTCTTTCATCCCTTTTGTTCTTAAAAACCCATCTAGTGCCAATTACCTTCACACCTGTAGGTAAATCAACTAGCACCCAAACCTTTTGAATCTTGAACTGAAGAAGCTCTTCTTGCATAGCCTCTAACCAGATTGAATCATCTAGGGCTTTCAGAATGGTCTTTGGTTCAGCTTGTGAGAGAAAACATACAAACAAGCAAGAGTTTGAAAGCTCATGTTGTTTTGAAGCATAAAGGGCATCAAGAAGCCCTTGTTGGTCTGAAGTCATCAATTGATGTCTTGTCTTCACGCCAGATTGTACATCTCCAATCACATGTTCCAGGGAGTGGACTTTGTGAATTCTTGTTTGTGGAGTAGAAGGAACTTGATAATTTGATGGAAGATTGTTGAAATCCACCTCATTAGGGTTACAACCTTGAATCTTAAGTTTTTACAACTTGTGATATTCTTGTGTTTGTTCTATGTCTTAACTATTATGAAAGTTATCAACTTAACTATTTTTATGCACACATAATATCGACACTAAGATCTTCTTTTATAGTCCAAGAAGATCTTTACATATTGCTTAAAGTCTAGCCGACTTACTTGTTAACTTATCTTGAGTGTGTCAGTACATAAGATACAACATGTATCTGTGTACACAACTTGTTAACTAAGTACATGGGGTAAGATATTATCTACCGTATATTGTTGACCAAAATACAAATAATATCTTTTCATACTTATCCACTCAGCAGCAGAATGTTCACTAGCAGCAGCAATGAGATTATCGCTAGCAGCAGGAACAAGTATAATAATAGCAGGATCAACAGCAGCAGAATGCTAAGCCTAGCAGCAGAATCATTTATCGCTAACAGCAGAATCAAATGTTCTAGCAACAGGAACAACATTAACAGCAGGAACCAAATGCACTAGCAGCAGAATCACACTTAACGTTTTTCTTTGAATAGAATCCGATATTTAACTTATTGAATATTTAATTCCCAACAGTTTTTAGCCTACTCGAATCCCTTACTCGGAAGTACCCTTACTCGAAAGTTACTTAGCAATAGTTCCTTACTCGGAAAATAACTATCTTTACTCGGAAGATTCTGCCTAACACGGAGATATTAGCTTACTCGAAGTTTTTAGAATCCTTACTTGAAAATTTATCCTTACTCGCAACAATCTTCTTACTCGGAAAAACAATTCCTTACTCGGAAATACTCTTCTAACTCGAAGAAACTAATGTCCTAACTCGGAAATACTCTTCTAACTCGAAGAAACTTAAGTCCTAACTCGGAAATATGCTTCTAACTCGAAGATATTTAACTATCTCGTTCATTGTTTATCCTTTAAAAACTCAGCTACAAGTTACAGCTTCAGAGTGTCTTCAGGAGCTCACCAAACTGTACAGTGACCTTCCGGAAGTACCAATATTTGAAGTACCTTTGAAGAGCGAGCTTCTTTATCAGTTGGAGATTGAAAAGAATGAGCAGGCCCAGTCATTAATGAAGAACTGTAACTATATGGTGTTTCGGCTTTTGTACATTTACATTAGCTTTTTTTGTTTCACAAACACTTAGCCTCGGATGTTTGCTATGATATTTTGTGAAACTTATTGAAGTCATAATTGTTCACTTTTAGGTTGCAAGTGAAAGATCTAATAACACTACTGCAAAATAAGGGTATGTGCCTGACTTGTAAAGATATAATAACACCTATTGGGATTTGTATTCTAGATTCCTATCAAGATCTGCAACTGAAGCTAAAGATTTATGTGAATACTAAACCCCCCAAACATTATTATTATTATTCAATAAGAAAGAACAAAACCTAAATGGGAATACAAAAAGGGGGTTGTTTACCTTTGTAGTTTCTTTTCATAAAAGCAATAACCACTGATTTTGCGCTCCGATTGAATCTCATCATCTTTTCGACACAACACTTGAACTCTCAACAGTTTGGAAGAATGATTGGGGTTTTCAAAATGTTATTTTGTAGTGTGTATAATGTGTTTTCTAATTCTAAACACCCCCAACTAAAGGTGGTAATAATATTACAAAACCACTCATATTTTAGATTTAAAATGTATTTTTTTACAATTGTTGAGTCGAAAGCATCGGATACACACTAAAACGTAAAAATAATAATAAAAAAGGTTAAAAAAAATGATATAAAATAACGTATTTGCGCAAGGTTTACATGAAAATATAACAAAAGTACACCTAATCATTAGTGCGCTTAAGCTTATATGATTGAGCCTATAAGTTTACGAGTGTTTGGCGAAGTTAGTTGTAGCCAGAGCTGAAACTTAATTCTCTAAAAAAGCACCATAGTTGTCAAAAATGACAGTTCTGCGAAGCTAACTAATAAAAATACTCTTGTAAATACTAATGTTGACACTTTTGTCTTTCTTTAAGTATTATGACCATTTTACACTTCCAAATTACATAAATGGTCCCTGTGGGCCTCGAAGGTTTGGTTGAATGAACTTTGGTTAATTCAACATGTCCTTCTCCTCGTTCTCACGGTTGTTTTGATAGGTTGTGGGCTGAAAACGGAGTTACAGTTCAAAAGTTATGACCGTTTGAAGTTTGGTCCTTACTCGAAGGTTCTAACTCAAAGAATTGCTTACTTGAAGGATCTTACTTGAAGGATTCTAAGTTGAAGGATTCTAAGTTGAAGTATTTTTAAGTTGAAGGATTTTTAAGTGGAAGGATTCTTACTCGAAGAAAAGCTGCTCACTCGGAATTTTCTAAGTTGAAGTATTTTTACTCGAAGATAACTGATTCGTCTGGAAAGTACGTATATAAAAATATCAGATACGCATAAGGCGCGGGAACTGATAAGCCAACCCTTTAGGAAAAAGGCCAACTTGCAAAACCCGTGAATACGATATGAGATACCGGGCAAGTGTTACCCGGGTCGTTTCCCGACGAGGTGTGAATCGAGGATATCGTGTACGGTTTGGAATTAAAGTGCTTGAAGGATGGAATTTGGATTTTTGTGTTTTTATAATTCTAATTGAGTTATGGAAAGTGAGGGAACAAAGCAAAATAAAGTATGAACGAAATTAAACTAAAAACGTTAACCGGGAATTCAAATGAAAATGGAAATTATGCAATTTACAACTACGGAAAGCATACATAAGCTAAATACAACTTAACAAGCATAAGAAATAAGTCTAGAAAGCATAATTGAGCAAAAACGTAAAGAAAATAAAAAACGAGCTTAAACCGGGAAATCCCGAGCCCTAGAAAAGTGAAATGATGAAATATTAACTCTACGGGTGCAAATTTAATTTTCCTAAGTCCTAAATGATAAAAGAAAATTTTAGAAAAAAGAATTATATTTTTTTTTACTTTTATATTTTTATTATGAATTAAAAACTAAATTAAAGAAATTAAATGATAAAACATACTAAAACTTTTGGGAAAATTCTGAAAATTTTATAAAAACTAACTACTGTGATAAAGATTAAAAGAAAAATAAGTTGCAAGAAAAAGCTATTAGCAATAAGCAGTTATAAGCAGATTTAAGAGAAATAAGCTAAATCAATCAGAACTGGTTAAATAAAAAACATGGTAAGGTTTTAACTAAAGAAGTCCCAAGGGCAAACGGGTAGGGGTGTGTGTTGTGAGGCTTGGGTGTGGGTGAGACCAGGGTTCGAATCCCTGGTGCTTTTTTGAAAACTTATATATATATTTTTTTTTCTTTTTTAAAACTTAATAAGCACAATAAAACAAGCAATTTGTAAAGCTACAACTATTTTTAAAAACTAAAGATAAACTCAGAAAAAGCTGTTAAAATCAGAACAGTAGGCTTATTAACTAAATAAACTAAGGCTAAAAGCTTATAAGCTAATAAGCTATCTTAAGCTAGAAAGGAACTAGAAAAAAACTAAATAAGGCTAAAATCTACCTAACAAAACCATAAGAACCAGAATAAGCTAAAAATAAAACCAAATAAGCACTGAGATAATCCCAAGAAGTAATGGGTACTGATATGCAGACTAAAAAAGCCCCACTGAGGTGATTTCTAGCTTAATTTTAAGCTCAAGAATGATGTCCAAAGTCCACAAAAGCAGGAATTAAGAAAGGTTCATACACTAATAAGCAACTAGAACAATTTTCAGACCAGCTAGAACTTCTTAACTGCTTATAAATAAGCTCTAAAGTATGCTATTTAGGTCCCAAATGTACTGAATGCTCAGTACATATTGAGCTTAACCACCTACTTTGGAGCTTCTTTATAAGCTATAATAAGCCCAGAAACAGGTTGAACTTTGTTAAATAGTACACTACTACTAGCAAACTACTTAATTATTGAAAATCAGGCTCTATGGAACCCAAATAAGCACTTAAATAAACCTTTGAACATTGGATCAGGACAGTGATAGTGGAAAATGATTCTGAGGCAAATTGAGCACTGACTTGAACCAAAACTATATCAAACCCAAATGAAATCAAACCATCTTATGAACATCAACTTAGTACACTATATAGAACATAGAAACATAAAAAAAAAAAGGGCTGAAAATGCATAACCCTATAAGAAGCTTATTAGATCAGATTTTATCCTTAAACTTTCAATAACAAACTTAAATCTACAAAATCCTCCAAATCATGTTAAATTAACCTACAATCTACTGAACTATGCTGTTTTAAGCTAGATTAAAAGTTACTTAAATGCAAATGAACAGTGTCAACAAGTTTAACCCATTTTTATCCTTGTTCCAAACACTCCCTTATGGGACTGTTTTGGATTTAAAGGCCAATTAAGACTAATTTAAGCTATGTTATCTAACAACAGATCATCAACTAAGATTATTAAGCATATGTGAACAATTATCAACTAGGAAAAAGCACTTACATAAGCTAATCTTATCTAAGCTATATTTTTGGTCCTTTTATGATTTTAAAGCAAAAACAAGAATAAGCAAACACTAGCTATCAAATTAACATCACATAGCACCAATAAGAATAAATAAGCAGATAATAATCAAATAAGCACTTAGAATAAGCTGAATAAGCAAATGCACATGAAATTGGAAATAAATTGAAACTTACAAAGGCCCTTTGCACAAACAGGGCTTTTAATGCTCGAGGAGCTACTCTACAAGCTCTAGCTTGTCAAATGACAAGCTAGTAACAGCAATAAGCTCTTCCCTTGCTAGCTTATCTTCCAAAACAGCTTATTTGACCATACAGTTGACTTTTCTTGACTTTTTTGGAAATTTAAAATTAAAACATAATTAAACTAAATTAAACTCACATATAGCTACAATAAGCTAATATGAGCTTAATGAATCAGAATTAAGAGCTTATGAATCATTTTTAATAACAACTAAGTATAATTTGCAATAACAGATTTTAATTAAAAACTTGAACTTTCATTAAACTTAAAATGAGTTACAATGCTTGAAAGAAAAAGACAATTTGAAACTACATAAGCTGGAAATAGAGTAAAACTAGAAACTTAAATTAAACTTAAAACTAACTAAAACTAACTGCCCTTAGGCTTACATTGAGAATCTATTTATACTACAGTTAAAAACTAAGCTAGGGTTTCACTTCTGTGCTTCTCCTGATTACTTCTCAGCCCTTGGATTTATCTTGAATCATCTCAGCCTTCAATTGGGTTTTGGCGCCCAAAAATAACACACGGATTGCCAGCTTGGCAATGGTATCATGTGAGGAGGGGGGATACATGTGAAGAAGCCTTGTCTTGGAGCAATTTGGAGGGGATGGTGGAGTGTAGCAGGGAGAAGCAGGTAATTGCAGGGTGTAATGATGGTGGGAGGTGGGTGGTTTGGGCTAGGATTTGGTTTGGGTCCGGATTTTGGTTTATTAGTTTAGGATAATTAGGTAATTAGGTTTAGGGTAATTAGGTTAGGGTAATTAGGTTTAGGTTAAATGGTGAAATGTGATTTTGATTTTGGGTTCGTTTTTTTCATGCTCATCCAAATGCCATATCCCGAGATTGACTTTGACTTTCTCTTCAATTGATCAAATGCACAAACGTTGTCGAGTCGATCCAAAGATGTCCGTTTTCAATCTTTTGTACCTGAAATACATAAAAACACAAACCAAGGATATCTACAGTATAAATTGAAATATTTGGCCGTTTTTAGTTATTTTTATGTAATATATGGGCATAAAATGATGAGTAAATAGGCACTCATCAATAACCAACTTACTCGAAGGTTTTTAGCTTACTCGAATCCCTTACTCGGAAGTACCCTTACTCGAAAGTTACTTAGCAATAGTTCCTTACTCGGAAAATAACTATCCTTACTCGGAAGATTCTACCTAACTTGGAGATATTAGCTTACTCGAAGTTTTTAGAATCCTTACTCGAAAATTTATCCTTACTCGCAACAATCTTCTTACTCGGAAAAACAATTCCTTACTCGGAAATACTCTTCTAACTCGAAGAAACTAAAGTCCTAACTCAGAAATACTCTTCTAACTCGAAGAAACTTAAGTCCTAACTCGGAAATACTCTTCTAACTCGAAGATATTTAACTATCTCGTTTATTGTTTATCCTTTAAAAACTCAAGTACAAGTTGTAGCTTCAGAGTGTCTTCAGGAGCTCACCAAACTGTACAGTGACCTTCCGGAAGTACCTATATCTAAAGTACCTTTTAAGAGCGAACTTCTTCATTAGTGGGACATTGAAAAGAATGAGCGGGCCCAGTCATTAATGAAGAACTGTAACTATATGGTGTTTCGGCTTTTGTACATTTACATTAGCTTTTTTTGGTTCACAAACTCTTAGACTCGGATGTTTGCTATGATATTTTGTGAAACTTATTGAAGTCAGAATTGTTCACTTTTAGGTTGCAAGTGAAAGATCTAATAACACTACTGCAAAATAAGGGTATGTGCCTGACTTGTAAAGATCTAATAACACCTATTGGGATTTGTATTCTAGATTCCTATCAAGATCTGCAACTGAAGCTAAAGATTTAGGTGAATACTAAACCCCCCCAAACATTATTATTATTATTCAATAAGAAAGAACAAAACCTAAATGGGAATAAAAAAAGGGGGTTGTTTAACGTTGTAGTTTCTTTTCATAAAAGCATTAACCATTGATTTTGCGCTTCGATTGAATATCATCATCTTTTCGACACAACACTTGAGCTCTCAACAATTTGGAAGAATGATTGGGGTTTTCAAAATGTTATTTTGTAGTGTGTATAATGTGTTTTCTAATTCCAAACACCCCCCCCCCCAACTAAAGGTGCTAATAATATTACAAAACCACTCATATTTTAGATTTAAAATGTATTTTTTTACAATTGTTGAGTCGAAAGCATCGGATACACACTAAAACGTAAAAAAATAAATTAAAAAGGTTTAAAAAATGATATAAAATAACGTATTTGCGCAAGGTTTGCATGAAAATGTAACAAAAGTACACCTAATCATTAGTGGGCTTAAGCTTATATGATTGAGCTTATAAGTTTACGAGTGTTTGGCGAAATTAGTTGTAGCCTGAGCTGAAACTTAATTCTCTAAAAAAGCACCATAGTTGTAAAAAAATGACAGTTCTGCGTAGCGAACTAAAAAAAATACTCTTGTAAATACTAATGTTGACACTTTTGTCTTTCTTTAAGGATTATGACCATTTTACCCTTCCAAATTACATAAATGGTCCCTGTGGGCCTCGAAGTTTGGGTTGAATGAACTTTAGTTTATTCAACGTGTCCTTCTTCTCGTTCTTACGGTCGTTTTGATAGGTTGTGGGCTGAAAACGGAGTTACGGTTCAAAAGTTATGACCGTTTAAAGTTTAGTCCTTACTCGAAGGTTCTAACTCGAAGAATTGCTTACTTGAAGGATCTTACTTGAAGGATTCTAAGTTGAAGGATTTCTAAGTTGAAGGATTTCTAAGTTGAAGGATTTCTAAGTTGAAGGATTTCTAAATGGAAGGATTCTTACTCGGAGAAAAGTTGCATACTCGGAATTTTCTAAGTTGACGGATTGTTACTCGAAGATAACCAACTTACTCGAAGGTTTTTAGCTTACTCGAATCCCTTACTCGGAAGTACCCTTACTCGAAAGTTACTTAGCAATAGTTCTTTACTCGGAAAATAAATATCCTTACTCCGAAGATTCTGCCTAACTCGGAGATATTAGCTTACTCGAAGTTTTTAGAATCCTTACTCGAAAATTTATCCTTACTCGCAACAATTTTTTACTCGGAAAAACAATTCCTTACTCGGAAATACTCTTCTAACTCGAAGAAACTAATGTCCTAAGTTGGAAATACTCTTCTAACTCGAAGAAACTTAAGTCCTAACTCGGAAATACTCTTCTAACTCGAAGATATTTAAGTCCTAACTCAGAAATACTCTTCTAACTCGAAGATATTTAAGATCTTACTCGGAAAAGTTGTTGGGAATTAAATGTTCTGAAGATTAGTATTAGGAATTACAAGATCACAAAGGTTAGTACTGCTGAGAAGAATACTCTAATTGTTCGTACTGCTAGTGTATATTTAAAGTCTCTCAAGTTATAACTAACAGTACTAGCTGAAGTTAGTACTGCTAGCACAAAGAAGGTACTGTTGGTTGATTCTACTGCTGGTGTGACTCATACTACTGCTGGATGGATAAGTGTCGCATATACTACTGCTAATAGGATAAGTATAGAAAGATATTTTGTGTATAAAAGTCAAGTATATACGGTAGATAATATCTTTGATCAGTCATCATGTTGTATACTCAGAACAAGTTGTAAACACAGATACATGTTGTATCTTAATGACTGACACACTCAAGCATGTAGTAGACAAGACTTGACAATATTGTAAAGATCTCCTTTGGACTATAAAAGGGAGATCTTAGCTTAGTCATAAATGTGACTAACCAGGTGACTGAAATAGTGCTTGATCATATGCTTAGAACTTTCATATCTATCATCAACAAGAACAGACACAAACAATAGCAACAGTCATAAGAACATAGAGATTCAAGGTTTTGTAACCCTAGTGATAGTGAAGATCACTCGTATTATTTTCAATAATATTGAATCGTTTGGTGATATACTTTATGTGTTCATTGTTCAATAACAAACATCACTGTTCCATTTCCAAATAACAAATAAACTTCTAAGTGTGGTTAAGTAGATTCCGCATACTTAGTCATATTCACTCAAGATATCATATACACACGTTATAAAGGACTAACATCCTCATAGTTTATCCGAATCCTCTCAATTGGTATAAGAGCAAAGGCTGATATCTTTGATTTAGAAGAAGATGAAATGGACATGGAGTCTGCTCAAACAAATGTTGCTGCAAAGTTGCGAATGCTCAAAAAGAATGAGTTTGACATGTGGAGGTTAAGGATAGAGCAATTTTTCCAAGTGCAAGACTATACTCTTTGGGAAATTATTGAAGATGGAAACTCCTTCAAGCCTACAACCTCTACATCTACTGTTGAAGGTAAAGTAGTTACAACTGTGAATACCAACCCAACAACTGGAGAAGACAGAATAAAGAAGAAGAATGACCTCAAGGCCAGAAGCATGCTGATGATGACCATTCCAAATGATCAACTTTTAAACTTCAGCAAGTTCAAAGATGCCAAGTCATTATTTGAGGCCATTCTTGCAAGGTATGGTGGGAATGAAGCCACCAAGAAGACCCAAAAGACTCTTCTCAAGCAACAATTTGAAAATTCTCTTCAACCAACAATGAATCTTTAGACCACATGTTTAACAGGCTTCAGAAGATTGTGAGCCAACTTACAATTCTTGGGGTTGAAATACCTCAAGAAGATTTAAACTCAAAATTTCTGAGAAGCTTACCTGAAGATTGGGCTATGCATGTTGTTGTCTGGAAGAACAAGTCAGACATTGACACCATGGATCTTATGGATCTGTATAGCAACTTCAAGATTGTGGAACAAGATTTGAAGAAAACTGGAGGTTCTAGCTCAAGTACTGGGACCATGGCATTTATGTCATCTCCTAGTAACTCAGTTCCAGTTAAAGATGAGGAGGTTGATATGGGAGTTGGTGCTGCTTGTTCATCAGGCAGTACCTTTGGTATTTTGGATGAGAAAACCTGTTGTGCTTTTCTCACAAGCCAGAATGATGGGTCCATGCTTACTCATGAAGACCTCCAAGAAATCAATGATGATGATTTGGAGGAGATGGACCTAAAATGGCAAATTTCTCTTTGTAGCATGAGGGCTAAGAAGTTCTATCAAAGGACAGGGAAGAAGATCACTATCAGTAGCAATGATACTGCTGGTTTTGACAAGTCAAAGATAGAATGCTACAACTGCCACATGATGGGGCACTTCTTAAGGGAATGTAGAAGACCTAGGCAGCAAGATAGCAAGAAAAGAGGTTTTGGAAGCAAATCCAAAACAGGGGAAGTTTCTGAGTCAAACTCAAAAGCTATGGTAGCTATTGATGGCTTAGGGTATGATTGGAGTTTCATGGCAGATGAAGAAGAAGCCTCTTCTCAGATGGCACTCATGGCCTTCACTGCTACTGAGGTACAAAATCATAAAGTTTGTTCTAATACTTGTACTGCTCTTAAAGAACTACAAACTTTAATCAAACATTATGATGATCAAAAGAAAGAGCTAAGCAAAACTCATCAAAACTTAATAGATTATAAGTGTGGTTTAGCTACCATAGAGAAGCAGATCATACACTATAAGGACAATGAATTGGCTTTTTATGATGATAAAGCTCTTCTTAAACAGGACATATTTTTCAAAGATGCTCAAATTAGTCTTTTAAGAGATGCTTATGAAAGGATTAAAAAGAAAAATGAAAATATTCAATTAAGTGTAGAAACATTAGACTTTGCATCTGAGGGTGTAACTAAACTAATTAAATGTCAAGTAATCAATAAGGTTAAGTCTGGGTTAGGATATAATGCTGTCCCACCTCCTTACAGAGGAATCCATGTTCCCCCAGGCATAGACATAGAGCATTCAGGAGTACCTGAGTTTCAAGAACCAAAAATGGAATATGGTTCTATGTCTACTGAGAATACTAAGTTAGAAGAAGTAAGTGAGAGTTTAGGTAAAACTTCACTTTCTGAGGACAAGGAGTCCTCTGTTAGGAAATCAGATGCTATAGTCATTGAGGACTGGACATCTGATGATGATGAGGAAAAACAGGTTATGTCTAAACCTGATGTGGTTAAGAAAGCAGGGACAAGTGTTCCTAAGGTAGTCAAACATAGTACTGATAGGCCTAAAAACAATGTTAAACATGTTAGGCAACCAGTTAGATATTGTGAGCAATATAGAACCACCAACAAGCCCAGAGGTAACCAAAGCAATTGGAATAACCTCAAGTCTCACCAATTA
The DNA here is from genome assembly GCA_021014915.2 of Artemisia tridentata subsp. tridentata. Classification (NCBI taxonomy): domain Eukaryota; kingdom Viridiplantae; phylum Streptophyta; class Magnoliopsida; order Asterales; family Asteraceae; genus Artemisia; species Artemisia tridentata. The sequence continues at coordinate 185,939,083 of CP139505.1, read as the reverse complement.
GGTGATGACTTTGTCTTTTATAACAAAGCTTGTTACACATGTGGTAGTTTTGACCATCTTGCAGCTTTCTGTAACCAATGGGTATCTGGGTATGCAAATCATAGGGTGAATTTAAAAAGGCATACAACTAAAAGTCACTCTAATTATACTAGAACAACACCCAGAGTAGTCTCAACAAAAGCAGTTCCTACTGCTAGGCAAGCAGTTTCTACTGCTAGACCATTTAAGACTGTATACCCAAAACCAATAGTTCAAAATGCAAAAACAAATTACAAACATGCATCTAAAACTGTTAAAAGGCCCTTTCAATCAAGAGCAGTGGTCCAAAAATGAATTTAGAAACCAAAAAGTACAACTGCAAAACTAGCAGTTTCTACTGCTAGGCAAGCAGTTCATACTGCTGCTAGGAAAAACAGGGCAAATGCTGTTAAGGCCTCAGCATGTTGGATTTGGAGACCTCTTAAATCTAATGGTGCATCAACAGTTCTCTTAAGAATTAATTACATTGATGCACATGGCAAATCCAAGTCAGTAATGGCTTGAATTCCCCAATAAAACTAATTTCTTATTTGTGTGCAGGGACATTCACCAACAGATCATGAAGATCAAGGCTATTCAGATAGTGGGTGTTCAAGGCACATGACAGGCAACATGTCTTATCTTTCAGATTTTCAATCATTAGATGGAGGCTATGTTACCTTTGGGGGAGGAATTGGAGGCAAAATTTCTGGTAAAGTGATGAACTCAAATAAGTACATTTTATTACCATCATTTATCCTATTTATTTGACTTGTTTTATTATATTATCTGTGAGAATTGATACTTAATCGTTTACTTTTGTAATTCTCAGGTAAAAACAAGCATTTGGTGAAACTTGGCGATTTTGGACTAATTATAAAGCAAAATAAGCAAGAAGTTAAGAGTCTACTAAAATGTACAAGATCAAGACTATTCTGCTCCAGATACGCCGCATCTTGCTTATTACATACGGCGCATCACTATCCAGATTTCACAAGATACGATCCAAGATACAAGAGGACATGCGCCGCATCTATAAATGGAGTTACGCCGCATCTTCTGGCGGTGTACGAATATTACTGAATATATTAATCTTGGACCCCACGCGAAGTTAAGTCAATGCGCCGCATCTACTTATTAGATGCGCCGCATCTTACCTCAGACAGAAACTATAAATACCCCAAAGTCAGACGACTTAGAGAGACTTTTGGTACGTACGATATTCGAAGGACAGAAGCCCTAGGCCGAATTCAGTCGAAGTAGCAGCACAAGACACACCTAGAACGAAGATACGAGAGCTGTAAGAAGGTCCTGCATGTATTCAATTCATTAAGTAGTTTTGTTTTATTGTATTAGTACACTTTAATTGATCAGGATTGATGGGCTTGTGTTATGTTATCATTCACTTCAACTCCCCTTAAAATTGCTTTCCCATTAATTAAAGTTTATATGTTGATGTCTTTGGTGACTTTTATTAGTGCATTGATAACCTCTGTGTCTAGCTGAGCATTGCTTGGGTCGCCATGCCCCTTCCTCGCCTATTTATTAGATCGCCTATGCATTCTATCGTCTGTAGAAAAGTAGGAAGAAAGATAAATGGGATAGTCATAAGTAATCATTAAGAGTTTACTCGCCGATAAGATTAGAACCAACGAGAAAGTACTTAATCTCGGTGCGTTGCATCGAACTATACACTTCATATAAAACTAGCAATAAAACAAGTGACAAGCTACTTAACTATCAGGACAGGTCTTCTTATTATCTCGAGTATTTATCTGTGTACGTGTGTGCTATTCGCTGATTCGTGCCTATTAGTTAGTTTATTATTTAATTGCAACCAAATCGTGCCAGTCTCTCAGGCTGAACCCCCTTGCGTTAAATTAGGTTGTATAGCTAACTTAAGATATTAAAATACTGATTAGAATAACTAGATAATACGTTCCACTCTTAGTGATCGACACTCTACTTACCATTATATACATACTGACCGGGTACACTGTTTGTTAAAGTGTGTGTGTTATTGATAAGTCGGCTAAATATAAATTTAAAACTTGAATACTGCTAAAACCACAACGACATACCGTGGGTATAAATTAGAGCACTCGCACGCACGCATCAAGTTTTTGGCGCCGCTGCCGGGGAGTGAATTGTTATTATCTGTTAATTTAATTAGTATTTTAATTAGGTTTTTCTTTTTAATTTTTAATATAACCGCTAACTGGGTTGTATATTAGGTTAATTTGCATTCATTGTATTATTTGCATATTTTTTGTTTTGTGTGTTATTTATTTTCTTTTATTTTTGTTTGTTTTCGTTTGTTTTTATTTGTTTTTATTTTTCGTATTTTTCGCATACTGCTATCGTTGTACTGAGCTTATTCAAACGATACGGCGCATCTGATTTCTCAGATATGGCGTATTGCGTTTAATTTTTTATAAAATACAACGCGTTTAATTAATTCGATACGACGCATCTTTCCCCAAGATACGGCGTATCTGTTTTTAATAAGAAATTTTTTTTCTAAACGTTAACGCGATACGACGCATCTGCTTTAGCAGATACGGCACATCTATTATTTTAATTAAAAACAATTTTCGAATTATTAAACAGATACGACGCATCGATCTCTGTCGATACGGCGTATCTTCTGAATCAAAAATCTTGTATTTTGAAACGTAACGAAAATACGGCGCATTAACTTTTATTAATACGACGAATATAATTTGATAAATATAGTTGATTTTTGATATTTACCTTGATCGGTCCGCTACTCTCGTGCACAAGTTGTTTATTTTCAGGATAAATGATGACTCAAGCATCACCATGAAAGATTACATTCTGAACCAAACCGAGAGACGCTAGCGGGAGTGATCGAACCTAAGACGACTAGAGTGGGGAAAACTCAGTACTGGTAACATTGAACGTCTTAAATTCTTGAAATAGAATTCCAGGTAACCTCTACGATAATTCAACCAGCCCAAAGGAAAGTTCTCAACAATATAATCTCAATTTTATTATCCATATAATACATCCGATTCAAATTGTAACCTTAATTTTGTATGCTTAAAAACGATATTTGTTCCTAACCTCGGAACAAATCCGTATCCACTAAACAATAAGATTACAATTATTGATAAAACGGTTATGCCTATTGCTATTATTTTGAATTCATTTATATCATATGGTATGCCGTTTAACCCCAATATGATGTATAAGGAATTGTGTTGCGGAGGCCGAGGTACGTTCCTTATTTAAATTTCGTTCACTAAGATAGCGATACGGCGGATCTAAATATCCCAAGCGCCGTATCTCTGACCAACTAGGACTCATTGACTAGTCAACGAGATTAAATAGATACGGCGCATTCCAATTCTTCAATACGGCGCATCGTTTTGCCCTATAAATACGACGGGAATGCGCCGGATCTCAATTTTTTACCCCAAATCCTCACACAGTTAAGAACATACACGCAGTAAAATTATACTCTAAATCCGAGCATTTTTCTCAAATCCACCCTCTAATCCAATCTCTTATCCTACTACTAATCATACAATTAAGGTAATTATTCTATTTTGATTTAATCTTGTTTAATATAAAAATCAGGGTTTATGTGATTAATTCGATTAGGGCTTAAATGATATAGAGATATGATTAGGACTTGCATTAGATAATTTCCCCCGTATTTAATTTGCATAAATCATTGAATTTCTGGCCTAGTTTGATTTGAATGAAAATTTGGGTTTTGAATTCGATTTTGAATTTAGTGGGAAAAGGGATTAGTAGTGGTGTAATGACTTTTAGAATCGTTTAATGGGTAGATGAAACTATGATATTATGTGGGAGTTTTACGTCACGATACGGATTTCTTGGAAAGATGCTAGACCCTTTATTTTATATGATATGCTTTAGATGGCGCATTAGTAATTGATGCGCGTAACGAACTATTTCAAATTAATAGAATTCTAGTACGCGTATTACGATTCTAGATACGAGCATTCCATACCCGTTCTATTTCTTGATCCGCATCTCTACTTTTGTGCAGTACGCGCACTGGATTAATAACAGATGCGCCGTATTACCAAATTTGCAGACTATTTAAAACTTGAAAATTTATTTCAGATGCATTACCAAGGCTGCACATAGACATCATGCTACTTCGAGAATATGGGACTATCTTGCACTTTGGAGGATTATTGCGAGACTAGAGTCCGATTGTATTAAGAATATTTAGGGTTCACAATTTTGGATATTGCTGATGTTGGATTGATTGAGAGGGGCATGCTGCTGATAGTTTGCATCGTAGGTATAATGTGGTTACGTGTGCTGATGATGAGGTGGATTTAGATCTTGCTTGGAAAGGTTGACTTGGGGCGATGAGCTCTTTATTAAATCAGGGAGCTTATGGGGGCGGGTGGAAGTTCATTCAAGTTAATCTGTGGTCGGTCATTTTTATCAGGGAGACTGATATACAAGGAGACTGAGGGATACTGCCGACACTTTGGTTTTTAGGTTGGGGGGAGTGCACAGGCAGATGTCGATGAGGGAGTTTATTCTAGCTATGGGGTTACACACTGCTGAGGAGCTTGAGTCTGAGGGGTTTGCTAGGTACTGGGCTGACAGCTTGAGGGCAGTTCCTGATAGGGCGTTACTGGGTGATTACTGGGACAGGATCTCTTCGGGGGGTGATATCACTACTTCCACCCCTTCTTACACACTGATCAGGGAGCCCATGAGGAGGTTGTGCCACCGCATGATCGCTTTGACCATTGCTGGGAGAGGTCAGTCACCTGAGAAGGTGACCACTCTTGACCTTTTCCTTTTGAGGAGCATGGATGAGGGATTGTCGGTGAACATCCCCCACTTTCTGGCACACTACCTCCACCGTACAGCTGCAGGGAGAGATAGGAGGAGCCATATGACTGGCGGGCATTTTGTATCTAGGCTGGCCCGCCATTTTGGAGTGATTGGAGAGGAGATTCCAGCAGGGCTGGAGGTTGTGGTGACCCATCTCCCGGTTATTGACAGGGATTATTTGGTTAGACTTGGGATCTGTCAGTTGGCTATGGGGGATTACGTTTGGGTAGCATTGGGGCCCGCTAGAGCTGCAGGGCCAGAGGCGGAGCAGGGAGGTCCCCAGGGAGCTCCGGCTGCTGCTCCAGCCCATCAGGAGGAGCCACAGGCACCAGCACCTGTACGCACGGTGAGTCAGATAGTTGAGGCAGTTGAGGGAGAGCTGAGAGCCTTGAGAGGCGTTGTTGATGGTATGAGGAGAGACTCGGAGTGGCTGGTTACGAGTGTGAGCCGACTTTTGGAGCAGCAGGGTATCACCCACACTCGTCCGGATGGTACTCATGTTGCAGGAGTGACACTTGCATACACTCGCAGAGTCCGGGCTAGGACTGATGATGCCAGCACTTCGGGGACCCACCCACACGACCACACTGACCCTTGATCTCTTGATTTTACGTGTTTATTGACATTGTTCCATGCATATTATTATTATTCTTTTTGGATTGTACTAATAGTTATTGTCATTTATGCATTTGATGTTTCAGTTTATATTTCTTATTATGCTTGACAAAGACTGGCATTAAGTTCAGCATGATAATACGAGAGGACGTGAGAGAAAACCGTGGAACAAGCCATTTTACAACAGACTGTTAACAGTCTGTCTGGTGAACACATGCGCCGCATCTGATACAACAGATGCGCCGCATCCTATCCTTTATTTTGTTTTTATCTCGTAATTATTCCAGGCTCGATACGGCGTATCTTCTTCCATAAGATACGGCGCATCGACTGACCTGATGATTTTCAGTTTTAATTTTTATGTTTTATTTTTCCTAACTATTAATGTATTATGCAAGTTTGAACCTCTTAACTTAGGTGTGTTTAAAGTCTTGGTGGTATTATAGATTCCTGCATTTCCTGTGGATACATCAATTATGAAGCTTAAACGTTCTCATCCACAAGAAGATGATTTTTGCTCTTATACAAATGGAGGATCATACCGAGCAATTCTCAGGGGAGTTTTTCTGTTCTAATTCTTTTATTTTCCAGTTTTTGATCTTTTATACAAACAACGAGGACGTTGTTTAACTTAAGTGGGGGATTGAAGAATTAGAACACTTAACACTTACTTGTCCTAAACTTTTTCAAAATATGCTTAAAATGTGCTTAATATATAAAAATTAAAAATTTTTACCATGTTTTTGTTTAAGATCTAAGTTGCATAACTGCACACATGACGTTATTTTCAAAAATTGTGATTTTTCAAAATTCACAAATCTATGAGTGTGTCGGTGACTTGTAAATTTTAGAACTTGGCTTGTATACTATTCGAGACCACCATAATAAGTATTATTTTATATAATTGGAATGACTTGTCTAAATTGGTAAAATTCTAGGATTACACCTAAATAGCCTATTATATGTTATGTGTTATTAGCTAACTACACTGGTTAGTTGACCCCCGTATAAACCCTTTTGTTACTCTCATTTTTAGAGTAAGATACCCCTAGAAAAACACTCAGAGCCATTCCTTTCGTTTCTTACACCTTTGTTAAAATGTTTCGTTACACCCTTAAACCTTAGCCTACCCTGTAGATTAAAATCCGTGGTTGGTTAATTGCTTTAGGCAAAGTGTGTTTCCTTACATTACCTGTGTTCGCGTGCGTAATTCATTATCTATGGTTAGGTCGGGAAATTGCACAATGCAATTGGAGTGAAAGTAAATATTGTATATTTTGATTCTTGTTTTTTCGTGTGTTTACTACTTTCACTATTACTGTTATTTCTGAAGTTATGAAAAGTATGGAAAAATTATCCAGAGTTATTATTATAGTGATGTGGTGAAATTTTACACATCTATGTTTATGTTTCAAGTTCAAAAAAAAAAAAAAAAAAAAAAAAAAAAAAAAAAAAAAAAAAAAAAAAAATCGAAAAAAAATAGAAAAGAAAAAGAAAAAGGAAAAGTTGGATGTTTGTTTTAACCAACTTATGTAAAGTTTTGTATTAAGTGGTCGATATCACCACTAGTTGTTGTATATTATATCTATGGATTGAATGGGAGTTGAACGTTATGGGAACGCCAACTAAAGGTTTATTCTTTGATTGAGATCTTGTTGAGTATAATTCGTGTCTACCTAAAGCGTGTGTTTCAAGAGTTAAAGCATGAGTTATTCAGTGATATGAGTCTTCTTCATGGGATGGTTTGGATAGTGATTAACCACACTTAGGATTTTAATTTATTTGTTTCGTTTATTTTTCATTTTACACCAATTTGTATCCCAAATATTATCCATACCCTATATTATTCTTTATCCAAACCTTTGATTTATTGAGATTAGGGATTTGAGCAATCTTAAGTATCGTAGTCGTGGATTCGGCTATGTATTTATGATTTTGTCGCCCTTTTTGATATAATATTATTGGTGAAGATTACTTGGTCCTATCTTTAGCCTATTCGAGTTAAGGATTTGAGCAATTACAAGTATCGTGTTCGTGGATTCGATCATGTATTTGTGATTTTGTCGCCTTTTCTGGAATTTGAGATCGATAGAGATTAAGAAGGATGATTAACCTTTAATCCTACAAACCCTTTTTCACCGCTTTAGACTTGTTATTCCTTGGCTTTAGTGGGGGAGATGTGTATACTTGCCAAGCTTATGATAGAATATTCGTCACGACTGGACAGTTAAACGATTAGATTTGCTTTTATCAAAATATTTTATTTTACTTCTAATTCGTTAAGTGTTTGGTTGTATGATTATGACAAAAATGAATACATGCTTAAATATAAAAATAAATCCTAATATCTTTTAGGATACATTTTCATAAGATTAATTCTAAGGTTTACTTGGGGACAAGTAAAGTTCAAGTGGGGGGATATTTGATGAACTCAAATAAGTACATTTTATTACCGTCATTTATCCTATTTATTTGACTTGTTTTATTATATTATCTGTGAGAATTGATACTTAATCGTTTACTTTTGTAATTCTCAGGTAAAAACAAGCATTTGGTGAAACTTGGCGATTTTGGACTAATTATGGAGCAAAACAATCAAGAAGTTAAGAGTCTACTGAAATGTACAAGATCAAGACTATTCTGCTCCAGATACGCCGCATCTTGCTTATTACATACGGCGCATCACTATCCAGATTTCACAAGATACGATCCAAGATACAAGAGGACATGCGTCGCATCTATAAATGGAGTTACGCCGCATCTTCTGGCGGTGTACGAATATTCCTGAATATATTAATCTTGGACCCCACGCGAAGTTAAGTCAATGCGCCGCATCTACTTATTAGATGCGCCGCATCTTACCTTAGACAGAAACTATAAATACCCCAAAGTCAGACGACTTAGAGAGACTTTTGGTACGTACGATATTCGAAGGACAGAAGCCCTAGGCCGAATTCAGTCGAAGTAGCAGCACAAGACATACCTAGAACGAAGATACGAGAGCTGTAAGAAGGTCCTGCATGTATTCAATTCATTAAGTAGTTTTGTTTTATTGTATTAGTACACATTAATTGATCAGGATTGATGGGCTTGTGTTATGTTATCATTCACTTCAACTCCCCTTAAAATTGCTTTCCCATTAATTAAAGTTTATATGTTGATGTCTTTGGTGACTTTTATTAGTGCATTGATAACCTCTGTGTCTAGCTGAGCATTGCTTGGGTCGCCATGCCCCTTCCTCGCCTATTTATTAGATCGCCTATGCATTCTATCGTCTGTAGAAAAGTAGGAAGAAAGATAAATGGGATAGTCATAAGTAATCATTAAGGGTTTACTCGCCGATAAGATTAGAACCAACGAGAAAGGACTTAATCTCGGTGCGTTGCATCGAATATACACTTCATATAAAACTAGCAATAAAACAAGTGACAAGCTACTTAACTATCAGGACAGGTCTTCTTATTGTCTCGAGTATTTATCTGTGTACGTGTGTGCTATTCACTGATTCGTGCCTATTAGTTAGTTTATTATTTAATTGCAACCAAATCGTGCCAGTCTCTCAGGCTGAACCCCCTTGCGTTAAATTAGGTTGTATAGCTAACTTAAGATATTAAAATACTGATTAGAATAACTAGATAATACGTTCCACTCTTAGTGATCGACACTCTACTTACCATTATATACATACTGACCGGGTACACTTCTCGTTAAAGTGTGTGTGTTATTGATAAGTCGGCTAAATATAAATTTAAAACTTGAATACTGCTAAAACCACAACGACATACCGTGGGTATAAATTAGAGCACTCGCACGCACGCATCATAAAGGTACAATTAAAACCGGAAATTTAGAATTTGAAGATGTGTACTATGTGCAAGAGCTTAAGTATAATCTTTTTAGTGTCTCACAAATGCGTGACAAAAAGAACAAAGTTCTTTTTACTGACACTGAATGTCTTGTGCTTTCTTCTGATTTTAAGATGCCTGATGAAAGTCAAGTACTTCTTAAAATTCCAAGAAAAGGCAACAGGTACAGTGTTGATATGAAGAAGATTGTTCCTAAAGAGGCTCTAACTTGTCTTGTTGCAAAGGCCACATTTGATGAGTCAATGAAATGGCATAGGAGGCTTGGTCACATTAATTTTAAAACCATTAATAAGATTGTTAAAAATGGTTTGGTAAGAGGTTTACCACTGAAAAGATTTGAAAATGACCAAACATGCATTGCTTGTCTTAAAGGCAAACAACATAAAGCCACTTGTAAGCCCAAAATTTTTAACTCTATTGATCAATCATTGTTTATACTTCATATTGACTTATTTGGACCTACTTCAGTAAGTAGTATTATGCATAAAAGATCTTGTCTTGTTATAACTGATGACTATAGCAGATTTACATGGGTTTTCTTTTTAGGTTCTAAAAATGAGACTTCTAGCATTCTTAAGACATTTATCACTGAGATAGAAAACCTAGTAGACAAGAAAGTAAAAGTCATTAGATGTGATAATGGGACAGAGTTTAAGAATAGATTTATGGGTGATTTCTACAAAGAAAAATGTATTAGGAGAGAATTTAGTGTTGCTAGAACTCCTCAGCATAATGGAGTAGCTGAGAGGAGAAATAGGACACTCATAGAAGCTGCTAGAACCATGTTAGCCGACTCTAAGTTGCCTATCACTTTTTGGGCTGAAGCAGTTAATACTGCTTGCTATGTTCAAAATAGGGTTTTGGTTGTTAAGTCTCACAATAAGACATCTTATGAACTTTTTAGAGGTAGAACTCCTGCAATAGGATTTCTTAGACCTTTTGGATGTCATGTGACAATATTGAATACCTTAGACCATCTAGGAAAGTTTGATGGTAAAGCAGATGAAGAATTCTTGGTTGGATATTCTCTTAATAGCAAAGCTTTTAGAGTTTACAATACAAGAACTAGAAGAGTAGAGGAAAACCTGCATGTGGAATTTTTAGAGAACAAATCCAATGTAGCAGGTGAAGGTCCCAAATGGCTATTTGATCTTGAGACTCTAACCAAATCAATGAATTATGTGCCTTTTGTCGCAGAAACTAATGAATTTTCAGGTTTAAAAACTGATGATACAACAAATGAGGCAGGGTTAGAAAAGGAGACTGATCAAGATTATTTGATGATGCCAATATGGACAAATACAAGTGTGGATGCAACTTCAATAAATGATGAACCTTCTTCTGATGTAGCTAAAGAAGGGATTGAAGATGAAAACAAGGAAGATGGAACAAAGGAACAAGAGAATCAAGTCAGCAGTACAATCTTTATTCCTACTGCTGAGCCAGAAGTTCCTACAATTGAGATAGAGCAACATACTGCTAGGCCAAATGTTTCTACTGCTGGCCCATCAGACTTTAACGAAGCAGATTTCTCAGAAGATGAGGTGGATTTCAACAATCTACCATCTCATTATCAAGTTCCTTCTACACCACACACAAGGATTCACAAAGTCCACTCTCTGGACAATGTGATTGGAGATGTACAATCAGGTGTGAAGACAAGGCAACAACTGATGTCTTCAGAACAACAAGGGCTTCTTGATGCTCTTTATGCATCAAAGCAGCATGAGTATTCCAACTCTTGCTTATTTATATGTTTTCTCTCACAAGCAGAACCAAAGAATGTTCTTAAAGCCCTAGATGATTCAAGCTGGGTAGAAGCTATGCAAGAGGAGCTTCTTCAGTTCATGATTCAGAAGGTTTGGGTGCTAGTTGATTTACCCAAGGGTGTAAGGGTAATTGGCACTAAATGGGTTTTCAGAAATAAAAGGGATGAAAGGGGCATAGTGATTAGAAATAAGGCTAGATTAGTAGCCCAAGGGTACACACAAGAGGAAGGTATAGACTATGAAGAAGTATTTGCTCCAGTAGCAAGAATTGAGGCAATTAGGCTTTTCTTAGCTTATGCTTCATTTATGGGCTTTACAGTTTATCAAATGGATGTCAAGAGTGCTTTTCTTTATGGTACCATTGAAGAGGAGGTTTATGTCTCACAACCTCTAGGTTTCACTGATCCAGACCATCTAGACAAGGTGTACAAGGTAGCAAAAGCTCTTTATGGCCTTCATCAGGCACCAAGAGCATGGTATGAAACACTGGCTTCCTATTTAATTGAAAATGGATTTCAAAGAGGCAAGATTGATCAGACATTATTCATCAAAAAGCACAAGAAGGATCTTTTGCTAGTTCAGGTGTATGTGGATGATATCATCTTTGGATCTATAAAGAAGGAGATATGTTTAGAGTTTGAGAAGCTTATGCATGATAAGTTTCAGATGAGTTCCATGGGGGAACTTACATTCTTTTTGGGTCTGCAAGTTAAGCAATCAAGAGAAGGCATTTTTATCTCTCAAGATAAATATGTTGCAGAAATTCTTAGAAAATTTCAATTTGCTGATTCAAAGGTAGCAAGCACACCAATGGACTCTGAGAAGCCACTTCTAAAAGATGTAAATGGAGAAAATGTGGATGTACACACATACAGATCTATGATAGGTTCCTTGATGTATCTTACATCATCAAGACCTGATAGCATGTTCTCTGTTTGTGCTTGTGCAAGATTTTAAGTAACTCCTAAGGTTTCTCACTTAACAGCTGTCAAGATGATTTTTAGATATCTCAAGGGTAAACCTAGGTTGGGTCTATGGTATTCAAGGGAATCACCTTTTGACTTGGTAGCATATTCAGATAGTGATTATGCTGGTGCTAGCTTGGACAGAAAGTCAACAACTGGAGGATGTCAATTCCTTGGGTGTAGACTTATCTCATGGCAGTGTAAGAAGCAAACAATTGTGGCTACTTCAACAACTGAAGCTGAATATGTAGTTGCTGCAAGTTGCTGTGGTCAAGTCTTTTGGCTTCAAAACCAACTTCTTGATTATGGGTACAATTTCATGAACACTGTCATACATATTGATAATAGTAGTACAATTTGCATAATTAAAAATCCAGTTCAACACTTTAAAACAAAACACATTGAAATTAGACATCATTTTATTAGAGACTGCAATGAGAAAAAGTTGATTCAAGTTCTTAAAATTGATTCTGATCACAACTTTTCAGATCTTCTCACAAAAGCTTTTGATGTTGGAAGGTTTCAGTACTTGATAGCAAGTATTGGGATGCTTAATCCTCAATGATTTAAAACTATGTGTTTTTGTATATAAATTTTTATTTGTACTGCTAGCTTTATAAATTGATACTGTTATTGAAAAGTTTGTACTGCTAGTACAACTTTGGATTGTGTTATTCATACTATTAGTCATATGATTATTCTAATATGAGACAAGTACTTTGTACTTTGTTCTTTTGGTTTTAGACTAACAATTTCAGGTATGAACATTTGAGCACAAAGGAAGTTTCAAGTGAAATATATGAGCAGTAGAATGATTATACAAATTGCTGACATAATAGGTTCATGATGGACAGAGTTTGAGAACTCATTAACAAAGGTTTACACCTAAGTTAATAGATTCTTTAAAGCTTCTTTCTTTAAACCTAAGTATGATGTTTCACATTGACTTGATGGCTCAGTTGGTCAGATAGTAACTGACACAACTCACTTTCTATCATTTTATACTTTTAAGTATAATGAGCAAGTCTAAGGACATCTGATAGAAAGAACAGCGAGCAAAAGTGAATCTAACACTTGTGTTAGAGGTAACAATTGCCACGAGCTGGAAAACCTGTTAAGAAAACCCTTTGAATGGGTTTATCTTTACACAGGCAGTTATTTATAACTGAAAACATTGGTTCTCACACAACCAGAGGTTACTTCAAACTAAAATTTTGATTAAGTTTCTGTTATCACACTTAATCCCTTCAAAATGGTTGTAAGTAGTATGATTTTTCATAATAAAATCAAGTTCATACTGCTAAGTCAAAAGGTTCTTAAAAAGGGATTTTCAAAGTGGCTCATAAACCCATCAAATGATGGATTATGAGTTATTACCCCATGATTCACCACTCACAGGAGGTTACACACCTGGAAGTGATGAGGGCAGCAAATTAACTCTTAAGGAATTGATGGCTACATGTACAACATTGTCAGAAAACATGTTCTAATTGGTAGATCAAATGATGGTGAGAGATCTTCCAAACAGGGGAGGAAATGTTCTTTTCAACCCAGGGGAGGAAATAAAGCCCAGGGAAGGAAGATTAACCAAATGTAGGGGAGGAAAAGACAAGAGCATACAAGATGATGACATGAAGGTTGAAAATGACAAGAACAGAGCTGATAATGATGGATGCTAGGAATAAGCTCTTTCATCTCTCTTCTTCATGGACAAGATTCTGGAGTATTATATATATTTAGAAGGGATGAAGCATTCAAAAGGAGAAAGTTCTATCTAGGTTCTTTCAGTTTCAATTTCAGTTCACTACGTTTGTTCATCACTTGCAAAGGCTTGCTGAAAGATGATTTGACTTCTTGGAAAAAGCATCCAAGATACACAACACCATTGCCTCTTATAATTCCTCCATCCAAAGAAATTGCACCATCTTTTAGGCAAGGAATGAAGCCTAAAGATTGGTACTAATATTGTTAAAGTCAAAGAAAATAGCAGATGAGTATGGTCAGAAGGATACTTAATCTTAGAGAACAGAGAAAAGCTCAGATCAAGGGTCTGACTATGAAGTGTTTGAAAGATCCTCACAATCAGAATTTAATTCAGAAGAAACATGTTGATTTGGGATAAATCACAAGTTTAGGGGAGGATTGTTGGGAATTAAATGTTCTGAAGATTAGTATTAGGAATTACAAGTTCACAAAGGTTAGTACTGCTGAGAAGAATACTCTAACAGTTCCTACTGCTAGTGTATATTTAAAGTCTCTCAAGTTATAACTAATAGTACTAACTGAAGTTAGTACTGCTAGCACAAAGAAGGTACTGCTGGTTGATTCTACTGCTGGTGTGACTCATACTACTGCTGGATGGATAAGTGTCGCGTATACTACTGCTGAAAGGATAAGTATAGAAAGATATTTTGTGTATAAAAGTCAAGTATATACGGTAGATAATATCTTTGATCAGTCATCATGTTGTATACTCAGAACAAGTTGTAAACACAGATACATGTTGTATCTTAATGACTGACACACTCAAGCATGTAGTAGACAAGACTTGACAATATTGTAAAGATCTCCTTTGGACTATAAAAGGGAAATCTTAGCTTAGTCATAAATGTGACTAACCAGGTGACTGAAATAGTTCTTAATCATATGCTTAGAACTTTCATATCTATCATCAAAAAGAACAAACACAAATAATAGCAACAGTCATAAGAACATAGAGATTCAAGGTTTTGTAACCCTAGTGATAGTGAAGATCACTCGTATTATTTTCAATAATATTGAATCGTTTGGTGATATACTTTCTGTGTTCATTGTTCAATAACAAACATCACTGTTCCATTTCCAAATAACAAATAAACTTCTAAGTGTGGTTAAGTAGATTCCGCATACTTAATCATATTCACTCAAGATATCATATACACACGTTATAAAGGACTAACATCCTCATAGTGTATCCGAATCCTCTCAAAAGTTCTTCTTACTCGAAGAAACTGATTTGATACTCGATGAACAGTAACCGAAAATCCACAAAACATGCACCTAGATCATTGTTTGGCTCTTGATACCACTTGTAGGACCTTAGATCTACCTTATCACACTAAAAAACAATCACGTATGGTGATACAAGAGGTATAATGTGGCGTTAGTATTCTAGTGAGAGAAACTGGAAAGAGAAAGTTTATTACTTAAACACACACTACACACTCAAGCACACTCTCCAAATGAGGAGGAGTGTGGCTTTTATAGCTTACTACAAGTGAGCCATGGGCTTTCTATGGGCTTGATCATGACTAATTATGACATAACTTCTAACATATTAGATTAGTCCATGATCCCTTTGACTATCCTATTACATAAACGACGACACATTACAAAAATGTAAATACTTAAATGACCATCACTTTCTAATAAAGCTAACAAAAAGTAAGTGAGAGCATCTATAGATCTTGAAGATATTCAAGAAACAAAATACATAACCTTTTAAACCACTTGCTGATGTCATACTAAGGCTAAACATGTAAATGTTAAACCAAAGTATAATGTAACTCTCATTCATAAATCCGCGAGGATACCTCATCAACTTAGTGATATTTTAATATCAATGCTGAGGAATATAAGTTAGAGGATCATAGTGAACCTTCTAACTGCCAAGATACATTATCACATCTTGAATCTGATAAATGTATTAAAACTCTGAATGATAAGATGCAGTCCTTGAAAGACAATCATTGTTTGAACTTGATTGATCTTTTACCAAACAGTAAAACTGTGAGGTTATGAATGAGTTTCTTTTGAAGAAAGACTCATAAGGACAAAATTGTATACATGTTAATGCATGCCTTGTGATAAGAATTTTAATCATACTCAAGCAATTGACTGTGATTAAATTTTCCTTTCTACACGCATTAATTATATAAAGATAATTAATTGTCATACCTATTTTCATGAATTTGAAATATGGCAATTAGGGCTCATAACTCTTTCCTTAATGATTACCTTTGCGAGGACGGTGCGTAATCAAAAAGGTTATGAGTCCAGATAATCTTTATAAAGTATACAAGATAAAAGAATCCAAGTGTGGATTAGATCATGCGTCTAGGAGCTAAGATCTTAATTTTAATTCTAAGATCTGCTGTTTGATTTTGATTAAAATAAGATAACTAATGAGTACACCTGACATCAAATGGGAGCACTATATTTGTTTCCTTAAATCTCATATGTTGCATAACATATTGAAAGCATCATTCCATCTAAGCTAGATGTTAATCCCTTAGCTTGGAATGAAACTTCACATTGAGAGTTTAGGAAATTAAATATATGACCTTGGAATAAATGTGTATTGAAATAGACATATGCGGTAATTAAGTCCAACACATGGCAATATATCATTGAAGCATGTCTTAAAGGATATATTCCACTTGCGATAATTTGATACATGAATGGAAACCTTGTGTTTTACTAAGGATTCATCTTATACATTATATTGTGTATGGGGCTGGTTGTTACTTTTGCTCGATTGCAAGATGAGCTAACAACATCAGTATCTAATTGACATTATTTAGATAACTGATAAAACAAACTTTCTATTGGAAGTTGTTTGGATTAGGAAAATTCATTACTAAGTTTGGAACCATGCCAAGTAATGAAGAACCTATAGATAGTTATTACGACGAATCTGACACAATAATCATAGCCAACGAACTTGGAGTTCAGAATTGCGCCAAACATTACCAAAGAAATGCTAAATCGTTTACGAATTATATAAGGCATAGTGTTGTTTGTTTACACTAATGCTAGAGGATACTTAATCCTAGTTAAGGTAGGATTTCATCATTTATGATGAACCTGCTGACAAGATACGCTCGGCTAAGAGTATTGTTGCAATACACATTAAAGAATAAGAATACTTTACATTTTGAGAAACTGTTAAGATGATTGTCTCAGATAGGTATGTTGCTGGCTTCAAATATCCTATGAAAAGTATTGTCGTAATACCATACTTATAATAGTATGCACACGTACAATATGACACTCATCATATTATTCAAATCCTTCACAATTTGTGAATTTGAAACAAGTATTCGGAAAGTTCACTCAAGTGACTATTTAGATGTCTTCTACCAAAAGAGTTGAGAATGTTGGAAACATTGGATTTCAACTTACTAAGTGGTCTTATGCATATCTGTTTATTGGTATTTGGATAATGGAACTGTAAGCAGTTGTATTAAATAATGAATTGATATACCTGGCATGATCATTGTCATTTATACTACTGTGTTCTTTATTTGCATGTTTAATCCTTGAATAATTTAATTATTCTAAATTTGTCCATTGTCGATTGACAATATGGGAATATTGTTAAATTAAGACAAATGTGAGTGTTGGTTATGCATTTTGAATCTGTCGATTGTCTTCCCACAAAACTCATATGTTATTCATAAAGGATGCATATTGGACTTCCCCAACCGTCGAGTATTACTTTATGGATCCATGTCATGAGTAAACTCGCATGGTGGTTTTATTAATCGTCCTTAGACTTGAGATGCAAGTCAATCTTGCATGTGTGGATATTACTTTTTGATTTTAGTCAAACGCTATCCGTAACTGGGTAGTTATAAAAGCTATTATTGGAAGTGATGTGAAGCACATCCACGACACTTGTAGTCAATACAGAATTTGTTTCCTCCACATGTCTTGTGCAGAAAGATACAATGGCGCCTCTCGCTGAATTAATCAGATGTTTGCATGGCCGTGCCCAAAGTGTAAATTAAGATGATACTTAATTACATTTGGTAATTTGAATTAATATCTATAACGAGAACTAAATAGTTAAACTATATGGAATGAGTTAGGATCCATGTCCATGGTTTAACAGTATCTGAAATAAAGGGATGTTAATAATTAACCATAAACTGAGATGTTTCTTGGAACCACAACTCAGGTATTTCTTGGGAGCAATGGAGTGTTGCTAGACGCTTTCCATTGATAGTATAAATTAATGAGCTACGCTAACTCCCAAAGTGGGAGCTGTTGGTTTGTGCTCGTTAGCATAGTCATTTATACGGCTGATACGTGACCTATCGGGGCACACACGTATATACGAAGAACACGTTTATTATGTATTTAATAAATCTATGTCGTTTATATTTATTAAATATATAATATGTTTCACGGAATAATTATTTAACGGTTGTTAGTTTGTCGTTAGATGCAATAACTAACTAATATATGTTAAATATAAAGAGAGGGACTAAAGTGTCGAATTTGGTTAAATTGAGGAGGTGAAAGACAAGACTTGGTGGCCAAGTTGTCTTGGTGGCCAAGTTGTCTTGGTGGACAAGTTGGGTTGCTATAAAAGCAACCCCTTGATGCTTCATTTAACCTTTAATCGACACACATATCATAACCTTAAAAGTCATACGGTTGAAACACTGAATATGTTATTCCTATTACATATTCGTACATGCATGCTAATGATCACACACATCCATTCGTACATGCATGCTTATGATCATACACATTCATTAATACATGCATATAACCTGTTTTCTATTTGCATGAATCATGTATGTCAAAACCATGCATACGTATGCATGCATGTTAATGTGGTATGCATGTAAAGCGATATCTTTTACCTTTTAGATGTGATCGACTGTTTAATCCCTTATGGGATTCGATCATGTTTAATCAAGAACACCGAACCCTAGTTTGTTTGTGGTGATCTCCGTGAAGCAAGCACTAGCATCCTAACGTGCTTCGTTTGACGTGTAGTGGTGTATTCATTAGAGGTGTTAATTTAACCACTAACGGTTTCAAGAATCAAGATCTACTATTTATTAATCTGTATTGATTAATTAAAGGTTAGTATTTTATGTGTTTTATTTATTTGTTAATTCACAACACTAAACTAGACCCATCCGCTGCGTACTCGTAGTAAATGGTTTATTAGTATATTAAATCCCAACAATTTCTATAAGGCCTATGCTATCCAAACCCCCCTATGATGTCAAATCATAGGGGATTTGGTCAAAGATTCCCTTTGGGGACAATATATTACAGTTTTTTGTTAGTTTATGTTCCGTATTTCTGACAGTTTTAAGCGTTTGACTTATTAAACTTTATATTTTCTGTTCCGTATTTTCAGGTTTATAGTTTTTTGATATAAACAAAATTATAAAAATAAAAAAAATAATAAAAAAAGTCAAAAAAATAGGGGGGGGAGGGGGTGTGGGCAGTCTTTTTTTTGGGGGGGGGGTTAGGATAGGCTATGCCTTTCTATAATATAATTGATTTTACTTTTTAAAAGTCAAAATATGAAAAAGAGTGTTTACTATGAGATTTTAATTAATGTGTCTTTAAAATTAAAAATCTTGAACTCGCCAACTCTTCAATCAATCACTGTAATACATTTTTGGCAACTCTTTAATTTTGCAACTCTTCAATCGCACAACTGTACTTCATTTGTTAGGATTTGAAATGGTATTACACCGCTGTAATCCATATCTAAACAATACAAAAACACAAAAACCCTACCATTCTTTCATTTCTCCTCTATCCGAATAGCACACCAGCCCCCATCACCAACCTATGCTTCATCTCCTCTTAAAAAAAACACACACGTAGCCCTTCTTTGCTGCCACTGAAACTGCCGCCACCATAACCAACATCTCTCTCGGTTGTTATGGTCGGCTAGGTGATTTTGGTAGGTAGTTTTGTTATTGGTTTATGTGTGTTTGTCCTCTTCATTCAGATCTAGCCGGGTAGGTGCTTTTGTTGTTGGTTTTAGTAAATAGCTATGAACTACCACTCATATATGTTAGATCTGTAAATTTGATCTTTATTTTGGTAGTTTCCTGTATGTTTAGTGGTTCTGTGATGTGTGGTTGTTTCGAGTAGTTTGTTTGTGTTTGTGTTTGTGTTTGTGTTTGTTTTTTTTTTTTTTTTTTTTTTTTTTGCAGGTTTGGCTGGATGAAGAAGACAACCCAAGGTTGTAGCTGTGAAATGAGAAAGGAAAGTGGGATGGGTGGCTGAAATTATTTGGAACATGTGGTCTTAGCATCAATGGACCTATCAGTGGACGTATGATAGGGTAGTAGAGCTTGTTGTTTTGTTATTTCATACTTGAAGATAACTGGCCTTATGGTTACGGGCTTACAGCTATGCTTGTGTGTATGTGTAGAATGCAGCTTGAATAATGATTTTATGGTCCGGTGACACGGGTCGTTTAATTGCATTTACTTAATATAATGTTGGAACTCAAGAGGTCTAATGTATGTAATTTAATAGATGATGAGTTAAGTTGGTTGTTAATTGTAGTGAATTGACAATGGTAATGTAGCATGTTCTTAGAATTGCAATTAGAGCGTGTTATTTCACACTTGTAAGCCCAAATAGCAGGCATCACCCATACGACTATACGTGTGGGGAGACTGACTTAATAGATAAGGAACCGAGCTTGCTTTTGTTAACTGTAGTGAATTGACACCGACAATGTGGTATGCTGCCAATGCATGATCTTAGAATCACAATGTTTACCTGTTCTTAGGCCACGTTATTTCACTCTTAGAAGCCCAATAGCAGGCACCACACTATGCAACTATAGGTGTGGGGATATGCTCACGTATTTCTACTTATTGGTTGAGTATATTGTGCTAGGAAATTGGTAATAATGTTTGTTGTCACTTGATTTTAAGAAGTAACCCAGGGGATTAATATATTTGATTTTCCAGTTAATGAGTTAGGCTTATTCTTTATATATAATGTATTGAGTATTGACAACCACAATGTAGTATGCTGACAATGCACACCTTTCACCCAATTTGTTAGAAACTTTTTGGATAATAGATCAAGCAATAAACTGACATGACTAACATGTTTGAATAAATGTGATGGGTTAAGTTTCTAAATATCGATTAAATGAGCGGGTTAAAGTTGAGATGATTGAACCCGTCAACACGCCTACTTAAAATGTATACTTTAATACTTTTATAAAGTAAACAGTATAAAATAAGGCATATCATAGACATGGTTTATTTATTCTTTTTGTATTTTAGACTTAAAGTAATCAGTTGCAAGTCTACTTGATCATAACATAGATATCATCGAACCATGACCAATGAATTTGATCGTGTGAATTAACATATTCTTCTTAAAGTGAATTAGCATTTCCGTATATGATATATTGTTTTATTTAAATAATTGAAAAAAAAAATTATGCATCATGGCACCAGAAAACTGGTGTTATGATAAGGAGGCGTGTTTTGGTGTCATAAGCAAAACTGGTGCCATGAGCAAAAAGTGCTTAGGTGGCACCATTTTTCTTAAGGAACCACACTGTACCTAGCGATCTTAGGCTTAGTTTGCTCTTTTGGTGGATATAAAAGTTGCTTCAAGGATTGGCCTTTTTTGGTGGACATATAAGCATCGATCAATTGATTACAGTAATCAATTTTTGATCCTTTTTTTATATATACATTTCCTATTTATTATGAGGCCAACGATATCTTTATGCCGCTAATGTTGTGAATTTGGTTTTTGTTAGATCTATTAAAGCGTTTTAGCGTTTTGTGTTTTTCTTAATTTTTGATTTTGGATTCTAGGTTCTTATACATTGATTTAGGCTTTTAGAATACACATTCAGTTAAATTACTTGAGAAAGAGAAAGCCTATGAGTATAATTTTTAGTTGCGCAAAAAGTTAAAAGAGGCGGGTTAAAGCAAAGTTAAGATGCATAAAAGTGTCAGAAAAATCATAAACTTTAACTCAAAACTAAAAAGAACATAATTCTTTGTTCGACTTAGATTTGCGATGACTATCAATAAAGCTCGGGGCCAAACAATTCCAAATGTGAGTGTCTATTTGTCGGACTCTGTTTTCTCACATGGTCAGCTTTGTGTTGCGTTGTCTAGAGGGATATCACATAGAACTACAAAGGTATTAGTGAAGCCAGTCAAATAGTTCGGTCAAGGAGGAGTCTAGATTTCAAATGTCGTGTACGAAGAAGTTTTACGCGACGAGTAACGTGCATTGTTACGTTATCTTGATGTAATGTTTTATTTTCGGTTTCACTAAATGTTTTTATATGTTTTTTGATACATAATAAAAAAAATTCTTGAGTTGAATTATCGCATGTTACAACAATTTGCAATTACATTTCGATATTTTCACTATCTATTTTGAACGTTATGAAACACTTACCACAATATCGCATATCGTTAATTGTCTGCCGCTAGGAGTCTCCGTTGCTATGCATAGGTACTCGCCTAGTTTTATAAAATTGACATTATTTGGTTTGTAAATGACTAAGGGTGTGTTTCTTTTTTAGTTATGGGGAAGGAATAGTAGGACCCACTAATTTAATAGTATTTTTTTTTAATGGGACCCACTATTTCCCTTAGTTGGTCTATATCCACAAAGCTTAAATTATAGTGTCCTCTCAATTAAGAGGCTCATATAGACGTGAGACCCACATGAACCCTTAGCTAAGGAAAAAAATAGACACACCCTAAATGTAACAAAAAAGCTTTTTTGCTTCAAAAACTACAAGTAAAAAGTTCGTTAAAACTCGTGAACCTACTCAAGCTTGATATCTGAAGCTGTAGCTCATTTATTGAACAAGCTTTATGTTGAGCTCGGGCTCGAACTCATAGAAGCTTAACTCATTTCGCGCTTAAACAAAGTCAATCTCGAGTAGCTAAACTCTTTTACCATATTTGTAAAAATTATAGCCTAAGCCCTTATATTTAGAGGTGGCAAAAAAAAACGGTTCCGAAACCGGAACCAAAAAAAATATCCGAAACCGAAACCGGTCAAAACCGTTTTTTCCAAGATCCGGTTCGGTTCTTCCACAAACCGCCGATTCCTAACCGGTTCCACATTTTAGCCGTTAGAACCGGTTTGTAACCGGTTTCAACGGTATTGTCCTATGTTTTATTAATAGCAGCATAGTTGGGAACCCTCTAATGTGCCCAACAGGATCTGAAGAACAATGCGTTGGAATGACTCTTATGCCCATCTCTATGCCTTTAAACAACACACAAAGTATGATTATAATCACCTGAATAGTAGTTATGATTTTTAAGGATGTTTCCTAATCTTTATGGTGTTTGACTGTTATTATAAATTCAAGCTGTTACAACCTCACCAAGAAGGAAAACTCATAAATTGGTGCTTGCCATCGGGATAAGCCTCAGATGTATCTTTTTGATCGCTTTTGGACTCGCTTTGATATGGTGGAGGCAAAGACGTAATCAAGAACCATTCTTTGATATCAAAGGTCTGTAGATAACACAAGTAAATGTTGTTATTTTCATAGCTTTTATTCCCGAGAAAATTAATTTTTTTGAGTATTAGTGAAGCCAGTCAAAAAGTTCGGTCAAGGAGGAGTCTAGATTTCAAATGTCGTGTACTAAGAAGTTTTACGTGACGAGTAACGTGCATTGTTATGTTATCTTGATGTAATGTTTTATTTTCGGTTTCACTAAATGTTTTAATATGTTTTTTGATACATAATAAAAAAGTTTCTTGAGTTGAATTATCGCATGTTACAACAATTTGCAATTACATTTCGATATTTTCACTATCTATTTTGAACGTTATATGAAACACTTACCACAATATCGCATATCGTTAATTGTCTACCGCTAAGAGTCTCCGTTGCTATGCACAGGTACTCACCTAGTTTTATAAAATTGACATTATTTGGTTTGTAAATGACTAAGGGTGTGTTTCTTTTTTAGTTATGGGGAAGGAATAGCAAGACCCACTAATTTAATAGTATTTCTGTTTTAAATGGGACCCACTATTTCCCTTAGTTGGTCTATATCCACAAAGCTTAAATTATAGTGTCCTCTCAATTAAGAGGCTCATATAGACGTGAGACCCACATGAACCCTTAGCTAAGGAAAAAAATAAACATACCCTAAATGTAACAAAAAAGCTTTTTTGCTTCAAAAACTACAAGTAAAAAGTTCGTTAAAACTCGTGAACCTACTCAAGCTTGATATCTGAAGCTGTAGCTCATTTATTGAACAAGCTTTATGTTGAGCTCGGGCTCGAACTCATAGAAGCTCAACTCATTTCGCGCTTAAACAAAGTCAATCTCGAGTAGCTAAACTCTTTTACCATATTTGTAAAAATTATAGCCTAAGCCCTCATATTTAGAGGTGGCAAAAAAAAATGGTTCTGAAACCGGAACAGAAAAAATATCCGAAACCGAAACCTGTCAAAACCGATTTTTCCAAGAACCGGTTCGGTTCTTCCACAAACTGCCGATTCCTCACCGGTTCCACATTTTAGCCGTTAGAACCGGTTTGTAACCGGTTTCAACGGTATTGTCCTATGTTTTATTAATACCAGCATAGTTGGGAACCCTCTAATGTGCCCAACATGATATGAAGAACAATGCGTTGGAATGACACTTATGCTTATCTTTATGCCTTTAAACAACACACAAAGTATGATTATAATCACCTGAATAGTAGTTATGATTTTTAAGGATGTTTCCTAATCTTTATGGTGTTTGACTGTTATTATAATTTGAAGCTGTTACAACCTCACCAAGAAGGAAAACTCATAAATTGGTGCTTGCCATCGGGATAAGCCTCGGATGTATCTTTTTGATCGCTTTTGGACTCGCTTTGATATGGTGGAGGCCAAGACGTAATCAAGAACCATTCTTTGATATCAAAGGTCTGTAGATAACACTAGTAAATGTTGTTACTTTCATAGTTTTTATTCCCGAGAAAATTATTTTTTTTGACTTTCAAGTCAAACGGAATAACCTTTTCAAATCCAAATTGATGTCGACTTTAAGATGAATTTAATTATGACATTCCTTTTGTTGTGGTGTGTAGAATAGGGCATATGCAGTTACTAAAACGCGAATGATGTGTCGGGTTCGTGCAAGTTTTAAATTTACAAGGGTGAATTACTGAATCTAAGAACAACACATACGAGCAAGTATACTCGTCCGTTGTAGCAAGATTTTTATGGTAAGTCGGGATCGTTCGTGGGGATTTGTGTAGTGAATCGAATTGTAAGTTAAAAGCAAATTTCTCAAACAAGCAATAATGATAATATGAAAATTCAAATGATTAAAAACTACACTTGCTTAGACTTAGTGAACTACAATTGACTAATATGATTGTGATAAATTTGGATAACATATTGGTTGAGATAATTAGTTTGGTGACTAATCTATTGTTTCTACAAATTAAACCTTCGTCAAGATCTTAGTTTATAAAAAACAAGCATTACGTTTAACCAATCAATTCAAGATCAATTCAAGGTTCATAAGTTGGTGTTCCTTAAACACAAAAACAATCTTTTGTTTATCAAACAGGCTTGAGAAATGGTCAATACAAAAGGTAATGTAAAACCCGAAACATAACATAATATGAAATGACAAAAATGCCCTCAAATTTTGAAATTTTAAGAACTTATAAAATACGCTATGAATTAAAGCTTGAGTTATATATATCATATTATGACTCGAAACTACACGATATGAATATTTAACCTAAGTATTTGACCCTAAATATTTAGACAAGAAAAATTATTCAAACAATAAAACTTTCGTTAAAATATATACCTTAACATATGTCACGTTTTCTATGTCCCTATAGCCGTATATTATATTTCATTTTGTCACAAACACGATTGATTGAATACTTTTCGAAGCTAAAAGCATTTATGTATAATTTAGAGAACCCAATACATATTTTTGTTCATAACTTGTTCGTCTAATTTGATCTATGCTACATATGGCTGTTAAGTTGATAAAGAATATATATATAGTATATATTAAAGGCACAATATTTACCTTATAAGAAGTGGAACACCTCAAAAGTTCCATTTGACATATTTTATTATATATACCGATCACAAATCTTGCCCTTTTGATTCTTTAATCGACAACAAGGACCTTTACACATCTTTTGGCAAAAGACACAACTGACATTGCTTCCTTTCATGTCACATGTTTTCGTTATTTTATTAGGAGATATGATTCTATCTATAAGCTAAGTAATATAAGAATGCCACATTCTCTTTTGAATATGCTCCGCACGATTTGCTCATCTCCATCGTGTATATTGGAAACTAAATCACCTCCTCCTTATCCCCTCAAATTTCGGCAAGACTCCCTCCTAATCACCTAAGAAAATCGATCAATCACTTCAATCATCATTCATTAATTGATAAGTTGTGATATTCTCTCTTTACATTTAAGATAAATGCCTCACATGAACCTTCTCTCACTTTGTCATTCGTATACTTTGAAACAACAACACATGCAGTTACTTCTTCTTTTGCTTCCATTTGAACGTGTGATTAAAAATCAAAACACACCCATTCTCCATTCGATCAAGAACACTCAAACACAATGACATCTATTACGATCCGACACTTGTTAGAAACTGTTCGAAACAAGAAGAAAAACCGAAGGTTTGGCTGCTGTGGTGAGTCTCATACATGGTTTATTTCCTCGCAAGATGAAGGTTAAACGGAGGCTGCTGGGATCGTTCTTTTGGGTTGAGTTTCAGCGTTGGCTGTAATCAACATGGCATGGTTCTTGTTCTTCTGGTTCCCTTGTTCCAGCCTGTTAAGGTACTCGACATTGTTTCTTTTGTCCCCTTGTTTTTCACTCTTTGACACACGATATACATGAATAAAATGAGACCTGGAACACGTAATATCAGTCTTTAAAATCTTGTTTCTATAATACTCCTTGCCATATATGGGGGTTTTTTTGTGTCGTGTGTGCGTAAGTCCCTTGATGTAGAGTCATGTTTAGATACTACAAATTATAAAAATCGTATGGCTGTTGTACGTCGGGTTGTGGGTTCGGGTATATCTCATTGAATCTTAACGTCGAGTCATGTTTTGATCATGTGTGTGGTCAAAGATGTATGTTGTACGTATGGTGTTTCTCTTTTCATGTCGACCATGTCTCGCGGTGTACGTGAGTGTGTTTGGTTGTAGTTAACGAGGGTTTGGACTAGTTAAAAACATTTGAGTCACGTTGCCTGTCAAGGGTTAACGACTATGTTCGTGTTGTGTGTGGGTCAAGTGTGTTTGGTCGCGTTATCTCTTTGTGTGGGTAGCGGGCTGTGTCGACTAGTCGCTTAAAGAATGGTGTTGTTTACTTCGAGTTCGTTATCGGGTCTCGGTATCACCCTATGTTGGTCGATCTATATAAGAAGATGCAAGAATGAAACTTGTTTCTTTTGGTTTACGTGAGCATAGATCATGAAAAGTTGCATGTAATGATAAAAGGAAGCTACTGAATGAACTAATAGGAATGATGATGGCATGTATAGTTTATATAGTGTATTATATATAAGCCTAAATACTAACTTGACATATCTAACCCTTAAATAATGATAAATTTACATTTTAGACCATGGATTTTGATATATTGACATTATAAGCTCAAAACTATGATAATTGTCATATTTGATCCTTAAGTTAATCTATTATCAATTGTAAGCCTAATTTTGGCTAATTAATGAATTTTACTTTAAAATTAATAAAGGTGGGAAGTTACTAAAATCGGAAGATACTAAAAATGGAAGGAACCCAAATAAATATAATAAATGAGCTGATAAATAATAATTGATCCCTAATTCATGTAGATTCTCAGAAGAAGGAGTGACTTCCGTCTCCGTGTTCATTTCCTCTTGTTTTGCGTTGCTTGCTAAGGTACGGATATTCTGCCCTTTTAATAAGGTGCCTTCGGTCTCTTGACTTCTGATTTGAACCTATGATATGAACCTTTGGCATTTGAACCTTTTGATATGAACCCTGTGATATGAACCTTGACATTTGGACTGTGATTATGACCATGTGAACCTTTGCTTTGATATGAACCTTTGACCTTAACCCCAGTTCGATACCCGAGCCAAATGTGTTCCCTAGCCATGAAGGTAACATGGCCGTGTCTGTGATGCACCACTGGCATGACTAGTGTGTAGCCCTAGTGATTTGGTTACACCGTCCCCCATTGTGATATGTGATATGAGCTCAATATGATATTATTATTATTATGGCCAATGTGATTTGTGGGGGGGCGAATGGATGCATCCTAGGTACGTTGTGATATGTGATATGTGATATGTGGTGACTGATGATGGGTGCAATCCACGTCTTTCACAAAATGTGGGAGCTGATCACTCCATTGTGATACATGAGGACACCCCTCATATTATCCGGTTACTAAAGAGGTATCCCCTCTAGATTTGCTACAGGATTGTGATATGTGATGTGATTTGTGTGGGCTCGTGGTGGATGACTGTCCTAAACCTTTACTCTTTATACCTTTACTTATATCTTATTCATTATGCTACTTCTGTTCATTTCCGTTTACTTTCGTTTCCATTTATTATATATCTGTTCACTGGGCTTTTTAAGCTCAGCCGCGTTTCTTTTCCCGCGGCAGGTTTTAGTTTGGATGCTGGGTATGAGTGGAGAGTACCTTGGACTTAGAAGACCTTGGTAGCTACTCTGGAGTAGAGATGACTAGAAGTTATTGTATTTTGAATTAGTAGTTATTGGAACTTTCATTTGTAACCTTGTATTTTCAGTATTTCATTTGTAACTTTGTATTACTATTGATGCATGCTATGTTTTGATCTGATGTGAAACCATCAATGTGATACTTCTACCCTTGCCAGGTTGGGGTGTTACAGGTAACCAATTATAGACAAAAGGTCACAATTGAAGGTAAACTATTAATCTCTCGACCCTTGTAATGGTTTACAATCAATCCGTTTTGATAGACAAAAGCATTTTCATTACAATCACGATTAAGTTCCTTTGTTTAATCAAGTATAGTGGATGACAACAATCATTCATAGACAAATGATTATAACTAGTTGAATAACAATAGTTCTTTCGACCCTTAGAATTACTAGCACTAGTTAAACTTGATTAACCAAATGTCACTATGAAACTTTATCACAATTGGTTCTTAGAATCGACTTGAAATTGAATTAAAACATGTTATCACAATCATATGTCAATCAATAAGTAATACACATCATCTAAGCAAGTGCATAAAGGCACTAGCCACTCATGACAAACATAAACATAATCTTAAAACATTGAACATTAAAATCCATGATAAAGAGTCTTACAATGATTGAGAATAAGATTACAAGTGAAAAGGCAATGATTCACAAAGGAATGAAATAGACTTCGACTCTCCTGATGCTCCTGGACTTCTAGTACGAAAATAAGAGTATGTGTGAGTGGTTTTTTTGATTCTTTTTGTTGATTGATAGTTATGCGTTGATGTGTGTCTTCAATACTCATCAAATGGTTCTTTTAATACTCCAACCAAGGGTCTTGGTTCATTAAATTGTTCTCTTGTCCTCCAAGTAGTATTGAATAGATAGGAATGCTGAGAGGAAAGACCTAGAACCGGATATGTAAAGTCACAAATCTTAATGAAGAAGTTTTTGTAACACAGCAACAATCCAACCGATCGGTATTCAGTCCAACCGATCGGTTGGTCTTCAAACTGGCTTCCATCCGAATCGGATGCGGGATACATCCGATCGGATGGAACATACTGATATGCACTTTTTTGGACCTTTTTCGTTTGACTTGATTCTAGCTCGTAGCTCTTGGTTCTTTGATCTTCCCCTTCATCTTTAAGCTTATTAACTTGACTACTTGGACTTTTACTCTTCGAAGTACCTCTTGGTGCAGGACTTGTCACGATAATCTTCATGCATTCATAAACTTTTCCTTCTTCCTCGTTTTTGCATCTTTTTCATCCATTTTCCTGTTTTTGGCTACAAATGCTTCGCAAACACTCTTTGGTACGATTAAGTAACAAAAGCATATAAATATAACCACAAAACATACATAAAAACACGAATAACGCTACTAAAAACATGTTAGATTTAGGCGTTATAAAATCCCCCACACTTGAACTTTGCTTGCCCTCAAGCAAATCTAGAAATAAAAACAATTATCCACATGGCATACAAGAATGATTAGGAAAATGTGATGCAAATCTATCAAGTACAAGTACAAGTTAGATCCATCATTTTAAGCTTTCATGGTTGAAGCATCGAGATGTTTGACAATACCCAAATGATTTTCTTGCATGATACACATTACTAAACACCTCACGAAAGGGAAATGAACTATAATTCACTCAAAAACTCATTTGTATGATTGGTGGAGTATATAAGAGGAATGGCACTCATTTGCTCAGTCATGATCTAAATATTACCATAAGCTTGTACAAGAAACAAAACTACACCGAATGGTGTGAGCGCCAAGTATACATGTCAAAGAGGACTTTTATTCTGGTTTAAGGGCTTAGGGGATAATATCAAACTTATGTGTCACTATCTCATGCAAAACATAATAGCTCGCTAACAACGAATTCTTGCGTTACCAAATAACGGATGGTCACTAGATTGTACCTTGGTTCGCTAGCAACGTTACTTGCATAACGGATGGTCGCCAAAATACGCCCTAGATCGCTAACAACGTTAGTCAATTCCTCAAGAAATCGGATGGTCACTACATGTCCATACATTTGATAATTTCACAAAGTCAAAAAGGGTAGGATAAGGCATGGGATATATTTGAGAGATGGTTGATAATAATAAAAACTAGTCAAAGTCTATTAACCGAATGTTACTAGCTATTACAAACCACTATCATGCCATTTTGCGAGAAACTCCATACTTCCTTGATTCATACTTGATTCACTAGCCCATTGGCTCATTCTTGTCACCTTATAGTTGCGATGACTCTTTTTCTCTCTCTTTTTTTTTTTTTTTTTTTTTTTTTTTTTTTTAATTGCGATGACTTCACTTGGATAACAACTTTTGGAGTTTGCAACTTTCTTTGCACTTTCATGATTTCCACATAACATCCATCTTGCCAAATAGCTAGCAACCAACCAAGACTTGACTAAGGGTAAGGCTAGGCTAAAAGGTGTAAAATCTTTTTGAATTTTTCTGGATTTTATGAAAAGAAAAGGATAGGCTCGGAGGGTGTAACTAGGGGTATCTAGCATTAAAGATAAATGCTAACAAATGGGTCCATATGAGTGGTTAACTAGCCAATGTAGCTAGCTAATATATCATTATATGTAAATGGAAGACCATTTGGTTAAATCCTAAGGTTGCCTCTTATCACGCATATATACTTATATCACAAAAACGTGGTCTCACAACGGTCTCGTAATGATTTACAAGTACAAGTTCTAGAATAAATAAAATCACCGGCACACTCATAGCAAAAGATCTAAGCATAAAAGATGTATGCTATATACGAAACAGGCTCAAATCCTCACAGTTTAGTGGGAAGGGCTATACTATGTGCTAGCTAATGTTATCGATCCTAGAATGGATTGCAATATTAATCGGGACACATCTCGAATTTTCAAAAATTACGGGTTTCACCAGTGGATAAATCCAGTTTATTCTAATGTATGATTTTTAAAATGACAAACAACTAGATTACAAGGGCAAACAAAATTTAAAATTAAGCTCAAAACATACAATCTATTCTTATTTTCCTATTCATCCCCCCACACTTAAGTTAAGCATTGTCCTCAATGTGATAAACGACAAAGAACGAAATAGGGAAATAAGAGAATAAACCGTAATGTCTGCTCAAGAGATTCTTGATCCTAGCATCCCAGCTTCGAAATCATTACCTGCAGTAATCTTAAACAAAAGAAACACAAATACGAAATATTTCTTCGTTTTATTCAAAAGACAGTGATACACCCCCACACTTAAGTTCAACTAAGCAATTTAGAAAAAACTTTGGGGTTTAATAAAAATAAAAATGAAAACACACGGGTTGCCTCCCGAGAAGCGCTTGTTTTATTAACGAGTCATCAGCCGGACTCAAACTTCTCTTTCTTACGTTGGTGCGATTTCCGACTTCTTCTTTGAAAATTTTGGAACATACAGCACATTTCCAATCACTATTCCTTCTCCAGTTTCATCTATGTATTCCAATTTGACTTTCTCCCACGGTCTTGGAAGAACATCATAGATATAACCAGAATCCTCGGCCCATGGAGTGTTATTCTTGAAATCGGCCGGGAAAGGTGACATAAATGTTATAGCTTCATATTCCGATTCAGGCGGAATTTCTTGAATAGAAACTTCATTCATCTGCTCCTTGTCATAGTATAATTTAATTCGGTGTCCATTAATAATGAAACTTCCACCATGTTTGTCATGCAATTCAACATATCCAGATGGAAATCCATGTTTCACTATATATGGTCCGAACCATTTTGGTTTCAGCTTGGGAGCTTTGAATTTATATTTCATATTAAAAAGCAGAACTTTGTCTCCAACTTTGAATTCTTTTCGGATTCGCAGCTTTCTGTCATGATAGGCTTTGGTTCTCGCTTTGTAAAGCTTGGAGTTCTCGTAAGCTTGGAGTCTCAATTCATTGAGTTCATGCAATTGCAAAAATCTCTTTTCTCCAGCTATTTTGAGATCTGGATTACAGCTTCTCAGTGTCCAGTAAGCGCGATGTTCGATTTCGAACGGCAAATGACAGGTTTTTCCATACAAAAGTCTGTATGGTGTTGTACCAATTGGTGTTTTGTAAGCCGTGCGAAATGCCCACAGAGCATCATCTAGTTTCCTCGACCAAACGGCGGGATTGTCTTTAACCATTTTTTCGAGTATCCTTTTTAAGGCTCTGTTGGTATTTTCGACTTGACCACTAGTCTGTGGGTGATAAGCTGTAGCGAAACGATGATGAACTCCGTATCGCTTCATAATTTTCTCCATTTGTTTGTTACAGAAATGGGTTCCACGATCACTTATTAAAGCTTTAGGAATTCCATAACGAGCGAAAAGCTTTTTGAGAAAATTAACAACTACTCGTGCATCATTGGTAGGTAGAGCTTCCGCTTCAGCCCATTTGGAGACGTAATCAATGGCAACGAGAATGTATTCATATTTGTGGGATTTAGGAAATGGTCCCATGAAATCAATTCCCCAAATATCGAATAACTCACAGACTTGAATGCTCCTTTGTGGCATTTCATCTCTTCGAGAAAGACTACCGGATTTTTGACAAGCATCACAATTCTTAACAAGAGTGTGAGCTTCTTTAAAAATAGTTGGCCAATAGAATCCAGCATCAAAGACTTTTTTAGCGGTGGTGGAAGGACCATAGTGTCCCCCAGTCGGGCCATGATGACATTCATCGAGAATTCTTCTCGTTTCAGAACCATAAACACATCTTCTAATCATCCTGTCGGGACACATTTTGAAAAGATAGGGTTCTTCCCAGTAGTAGTGTTTAAGATCATAAAAGAATTTACTTCGTTGGGCATGAGTTAATCCTTTCTTTAGAATTCCTCCAACGAGATAATTTGCATAATCTGCAAACCATGGAATTTCATTTTCATCAACTGCATCAATAGTCAGGAGGGTTTTATCAGGAAAGTAATCATCAATCTCATCTTCATTCAGCTCTTCCAAATTTGGATTTTCTAAACGAGACAGATGATCAGCAGCTAGATTTTCTGCTCCTTTCTTATCTTTGATTTCAATATCGAATTCTTGGTGTAGCAAAATCCATCGGATAAGACGCGGTTTGGCATCTTGTTTGGCAAACAGATATTTCAACGCTGAATGATCAGTGAACACGATTGTTTTCGAAAGCACAAGATAAGATCTGAATTTATCGAAAGCGAAAACAATGGCTAACAATTCTTTCTCCGTAACCGTGTAGTTCTATTGAGCGTTGTTGAGTGTTTTGCTGGCAAAATATATAGGACGAAAATGTTTCTCTTCTCGTTGTCCTAATACAGCTCCAACTGCAAAATCGCTTGCATCGCACATAAGCTCGAATGGTAGTGACCAATCAGGGGAAACCATAATGGGTGCACTAGTCAGTTGTGTTTTCAATGTTTCGAATGCTTTCATGCAATCTGCATTAAAGTCGAAAACAGAATCTTTTTCAAGAAGTTTCGTCATTGGACGAGATATTTTGGAAAAATCCTTAATAAAACGACGGTAAAAACCGGCATGTCCTAAAAAACTTCTAACGGCTTTAACGTTAGTTGGGGGTGGTAATTTGATAATGACATCGATCTTCGCTTTGTCAACCTCCATTCCTGCGCTGGAAATTTTGTGTCCTAACACAATTCCTTCAGTTACCATGAAATGACATTTCTCCCAGTTGAGAACAAGATGTGTAGCTTTGCATCTTTCAAGCATTTTATCGAGATTAGAAAGACAAGCTTCAAATGAGCTTCCAAAAACTGAAAAGTCATCCATGAAAACTTCCATAGACGTTTCAAGCATGTCTTGGAATATAGCAATCATACATCTTTGAAAAGTTGCGGGAGCATTACATAATCCAAAAGGCATACGCCGGTAAGCGTAAGTTCCATAGGGACATGTGAATGTAGTCTTTTCTTGATCAGCCGGATCAATAGGAATTTGAAAATATCCTGAAAAACCATCAAGAAAACAAAAGTATTTGTTCCCTGCTAATCTCTCAAGCATTTGATCCATGAAAGGCAAAGGAAAATGATCCTTTCTGGTGGCTTTGTTCAATTTTCTGTAATCAATACATACTCGCCATCCTGTGACAGTTCTAGTAGGAACTAATTCATTCCGTTCGTTGGTCACAACAGTCATTCCTCCTTTTTTCGGAACACAGTGAACAGGACTCACCCAAGGACTATCCTCGATGGGGTAAATAATACTGGCATCAAGAAGTTTGATGATTTCTTTTTTAACAACTTCTTTCATGTTGGGGTTGAGTCGACGTTGTCTTTCCACAACTGGTTTGGCATCTTCTTCGAAATTGATTTTGTGCTTGCAAAAATCAGGACTGATTCCTGGGATATCAGAAGTTTTCCACGCAAAAGCTTCTTTATGCTTCTTAAGAACTGAAATGAGACATTCTTTCTCATAATCATTGAGCAACGAAGATATGACTACTGGGAGAAGTGAATTTTCTTCCAAGTAAGCATATTCAAGATTTTTAGGAAGTGGTTTCAGCTCAAGATCAGTTGGTGGTTCTTGAAGTGATGTTTTGATCCTCATTTGATCATTAAAATCGATTTCCTCAAAATCTTCTTCTATTTCTCCTTCTTCAACTTCTGTTTCTTCTTCTTCAAATTTTACTTCCATAAAATCAGCGAACTCTTTATCAAAGGTTGTTTCATTAATCTTCTCTGAAATAGTCATGTATGGATCAGAATCTTCAAGTAATGCATCCAATTCTTCCTCAGTGACTTCATCGATTATATCAATGTTAAAACAAGTGTCATCACTGGAATGTGGATATTTCATTGCTTTATCGATTAAAAAGGTGATTCTATCTTCTCCAACTCCTAGATTGAGTTCTTTTCCTTTTACTTTGATGATCGCATCAGCGGTGTTTATGAAAGGTCTTCCTAAAATAAGGGGTACTCTACTATCTTCCTCCATTTCTAAGATCACAAAATCCACTGGAAAAATGAATTTACCTACTTAGACAAGCATATTCTCAGCAATACCAACAGGATATTGGTAAGTATGATTAGCTAATTGGATACTCATCCTTGTGGGTTTCAAGGTATTGATGGAAATTTAGAATACAGCGAATAGGGCATCAAGTTGATACTCGCACCTAAATCGGCTAAAGCATCGCATGTGATGTTGTTTCCTAAGATGCATGGAATCAGAAAACTTCCCGGATCTCCGAGTTTTTGTGGAATTTTGTTTTGAACAATGGCTGAACATTCTTCATTAAGAAAGGTAGCGGATATTTGCTCCAACTTGTTCTTGTTATTAAGAAGTTCTTTCAAAAATTTCCCATAATTGGGCATTCCAGCTAGAACATCAATAAGAGGTACATTGAGTCTAACTTCTTTGATTATTTCAACAAACTTCTTATAACGCTCCTCCATTCTTTCTTTCTTAAGGCTCTGAGGATATGGAATTTTTGGAGTGTAAGCCTTAACTGGTGGTTTGGTTTTGGGTGGTGTTTTTGGGGTATTTTCCTTCTTGGATTCTTCATCTTCATCCTCACTATCATCATTGATGATCGCGGTATTGTTTGGATTGGGTGGTGGATCATAAGACAAGCCACTTCTTGTGAACACAGCATTGATATGCTCATTTCTGGTTTGTGGTGGATGATAAGTCTTATCATTCGATGATGACGATGGTTTTGGGTTGGTTTGGGTGTTACTAGGTAACGAACCTGATGGTCGGGAAGAAATTTGATCAGAGAGTCTACCGAATTTGTTTTCAAGATCTTGAATAGACGCTTGGTGATTTTTCTGACCTTGCTCAACTTTGGTTTCGAGATTGAAGAATTAATTCTTGACGAACTCGTTAGTTGATTTTTGAGCAGTGACGAATTCTCTCATCATCTTTTCAAAATCTGTTTCTTCAGGTTTCTTATCAGCATTTTGTGGAGTTTGGTTCTCTACTCTTGGTTGGGAATCATGGTTGTTATCCCTTTGTCGGCGATCTTGCCAACTAACAGAATTTCGTCCGTAATAATTTCCACGATATCCGCCTCCACGGTATCCTCCTTGGACATAATTTGCTTCTCCTTCTTTGGGTTGGTCCATTGGTTGATCATCGCATTCTGAGGACGGGTGGTTACCTCCACAGTTGTTACAACCATCTCGCATTTCTTTCATCTCTCCTTTAAGATCTTTGTATTGCGAATCGATTCTGGAAACCAAGGTTTCCATTTTCTCCATGAGTTTAAATGAATCAAAACTTTTAGCAAAAGCAACGATTTTTCTTAGGGGTTTGGTCTTGGCATCTTTCGACCAGTCGAGTTTGAGAAGAACTCGGTCTTCAAGCAATTGGTATGCTTGGTTTGGAGTCTTATAAAGAAAAATTCCTCCAGCATCAAGAATTCCTTGAGATGCTTCATCAAGCCCATGGTAGAAGATTTGGATAATGGTTCCTCGTCCTAAACCATGTCCATGACAACTTCAAAGTAAATCCTTCATACGAAGCCAAGCTTCGACGAGTGATTCGTTAGTGTTTTGTGTGAAAGCACGAATTTCTCCCATGAGTCGGTCAAACATGGCAGGTGGAAAGAATCGGCTTACAAAAGCTTGCCTCATCTCCTCCCAAGTATTGACGATTCCTGGCGTTAATTCGTTATACCACACTTTTGCATCTCCAACAAGTGATGACGGAAAAAGTTTGAGTTTAATGGCATCCACATTGGTATCACCATATCGGAACATGCCACAGATTTCAATGAATTCGGCAATGTGTTTGTGAGGATCGGCCCTCGAACGGCCATCGAATTGACGGTCTTTGATCATAGAAAGATGGTGTCCTTTCACGGTGAAATTGTCACCTAAGTTGACGGCAACAATAGCAGCTCTAGGAGTGGGTGCTACGGCTCGGTTTGCTTCCCACATGGGTTGATCGTCAGCCATGGGAAAAGGTTGATCAGTGAATGGATTATAAACGACTTTGGCTTCAAAAAGGTTATCAAAAGGTGGGTTTGGTACTCTCGGTATATGGTTGGCTAATGGAACAATTGGTTTTCTTTTCTTTCTTTGTCTTCGGACTAAACGTTCGGGATCTGAAAAAGGTGAAATTGGTTCTACTCCAGTTGATCGAGTGTTCATATAATTCCCCAGAGAATCGAGGCAATGTCTAAACAAACGAGTGAAGAATGAAAACAATTTAAAAAGATCAGAATCGACCAACCGATCGGATAGAAGTGACTACCAATCGGATGATGCTCTCGGTAAAGTTGAGTTTGAAGGATCCGATTGGATGGAAGTGACTAACGATCGGATGGATCTCTCGGTAAAATGAAAAACTGGGCAACCGATCGGATGGATGTGAAACCTATCGGTTTCTCAGTTCGGTAAGATTTTTTTTTTTTTTTTTTTTTTTTTTTTTTTTTTTTTTTTTTTTTTACGAAAACTAACTATGTGAGAAATGGACTAAAACTTACAAAAACACGATCAAAATCCCCAGCAGCGGCGCCAAAAACTTGATGTGTCGGGTTCGTGCAAGTTTTAAATTTATAAGGGTGAATTACCGAATCTAAGAACAACACATACGAGCAAGTATACTCGTCCGTTGTAGCAAGATTTTTATGGTAAGTCGGGATCGTTCGCAGGGATTTGTGTAGTGAATCGAATTGTAAGTTAAAAGCAAATTTCTCAAACAAGCAATAATGATAATATGAAAATTCAAATGATTAAAAACTACACTTGCTTAGACTTAGTGAACTACAATTGACTAATATGATTGTGATAACTTTGGATAACATGTTGGTTGAGATAATTAGTTTGGTGACTAATCTATTGTTTCTACAAATTAAACCTTCGTCAAGATCTTAGTTTATAAAAAACAAGCATTACGTTTAACCAATCAATTCAAGATCAATTCAAGGTTCATAAGTTGGTGTTCCTTAAACACAAAAACAATCTTTTGTTTATCAAACAGGCTTGAGAAATGGTCAATACAAAAGGTAACCAATTATAGACAAAAGGTCACAATTGAAGGTAAACTATTAATCTCTCGACCCTTGTAATGGTTTACAATCAATCCGTTTTGATAGACTAAAGCATTTTCATTACAATCACGATTAAATTCCTTTGTTTAATCAAGTATAGTGGATGACAACAATCATACATAGACAAATGATTATAACTAGTTGAATAACAATAGTTCTTTCGACCCTTAGAATTACTAGCACTAGTTAAACTTGATTGACCAAATGTCACTATGAAACTTTATCACAATTGGTTCTTAGAATCGACTTGAAATTGAATTAAAACATGTTATCACAATCATATATCAATCAATAAGTAATACACATCATCTAAGCAAGTGCATAAAGGCACTAGCCACTCATGACAAACATAAACATAATCTTAAAACATTGAACATTAAAATCCATGATAAAGAGTCTTACAATGATTGAGAATAAGATTACAAGTGAAAAGGCAATGATTCACAAAGGAATGAAATATGTTAGTGCAAGCAGTCTCGTTGGGGAGATTGCTAGTGCAAGCAATCTTGTTTGTTTTGAGTGATGACAAACATGTAACTTGATACATAGCGTAAAATGTACAAGTTACTTGTAATCTTATATTGTCTCAACATACATTCAACATCTCTCAAGTCCTCGTATGATACAACACAGGTTCGTACATGTTTGTTATGTAGCATTATGATCAAACCCTTAACAAACCATTTAGAATGTTTAAAATACGGTTAGGTAATTAAGTATTTTAAAAAGGCTAATCATTCTACTTAGAACCTCATTTTACATGATCACTAGGATACACATAAACATTACAAAGTTCACTAGGAATAACATATACAAGTTTACATGTTTATTTCTTAAAATGGAAACTTTATTAGTTAAATAATACCATGACATCATGGCATACATCACAAGTGAAATCTTTGTAAGATTGTATAATATCTTGTTTAGATACACAAGTTAGATAGTTGACATTTGAAGATTTCATGAGATTTGGTAAGGTTGCTAGCTGTCAATCCGCGGATCCAAATGGTATAAAGCGCGGATCCAAATGGTATAAAGCGCGGATCCAAATTTAGGGATCCTTCAGATCCGCGGAGCAAAAATCTTGTTGGCTATAAATAGAAGCCCATTGTTTACCCATAGAATCATCTAACTTAGAACACACATTCCCTCACTCATTTCACACACTTAGATCAGTAGCTAAACATGTAGATTCATACATTAATCACCTCATTACATAATGATCATAATGTTACTAACTTTCATTATGTTGTAAGCATACACTTGTTATGATCCTGTGAAGCAAGCTCAAGATCACAAGTCATCATCCATAGCATACTTACTAATCCACCATGAAGATGCATATATGAAGATCCATCACAACAAGTTTAGGGATCTTGTGATCTTCATATATTGAAGGCTTCCGATCAATGGAAGTTCATATAGTGTAGGCATTCATATCCATGATATACTTATGTCATGGATCATTGTTGTAACCATCATTGTATCATTTAGATCAGTAGAGTGAGGTTAGTATTTTAGTCCGTAAAATAAAAAGAGTGTTGGGAGTGGTTGTACCCTTGTAAAGAACTCGACATCTAGCTTAGTGTCGGAAATTGTATAAGCGACGATGGGAGTGGTTGTACCCTTGTAAAGAACCCGGTGTTTAGCTTAGTACCGGAAAAGGAAGTAAGCGACGTGTAAAGGTTTTCTCCGCCTAAGAAAGGGAGCTTGTTGATCTAGTGAAGTAACTCTCGAGTTGGGTACTCGGGGAGTGGAGTAGGGCGGAGAGGAGCTCCGTGACCGAACCACTATAAATCATCGTGTTCGGTTTGCGCTTTCTTTTACTTATCTCTTTACTTTTATATTTGCATTATGTGATTGCTTGTGTTGTGATTATGTGATAATACTTGTGTGACAACTTGGTAGACATAAACTAAAACAGACAGTGTTCATATTAGAACTAGCCGAGTTGGAAATTTGATACAACAAGTTTTAAGTTTTAAAACGGTAAACGTATTCACCCCCCCTCTACGTTTTCACTACGTTTCCACAAAATAGACTTCGACTCTCCTGATGCTCCTGGACTTCTAGTACGAAAATAAGAGTATGTGTAAGTGGTTTTTTTGATTCTTTTTGTTGATTGATAGTTATGTGTTGATGTGTATCTTCAATACTCATCAAATGGTTCTTTTAATACTCCAACCAAGGGTCTTGGTTCATTAAATTGTTCTCTTGTCCTCCAAGTAGTATTGAATAGATAGGAATGCTGAGAGGAAGGACCTAGAACCGGATATGTAAAGTCACAAATCTTAATGAAGAAGTTTTGGTAACACAGCAACAATCCAACCGATCGGTATTCAGTCCAACCGATCGGTTGGTCTTCAAAGTGGCTTCCATCCGAATCGGATGCGGGATACATCCGATCGGATGGAACATACTGATATGCACTTTTTTGGACCTTTTTCGTTTGACTTGATTCTAGCTCGTAGCTCTTGGTTCTTTGATTTTCCCCTTCATCTTTAAGCTTATTAACTCGACTACTTGGACTTTTACTCTTCGAAGTACCTCTTGGTGCAGGACTTGTCACGATAATCTTCATGCATTCATAAACTTTTCCTTCTTCCTCGTTTTTGCATCTTTTTCATCCATTTTCCTGTTTTTGGCTACAAATGCTTCGCAAACACTCTTTGGTACGATTAAGTAACAAAAGCATATAAATATTGTAATACCTGAAATTCATATAACACATAAAATGACCAAAATGCCCTCACTAACTTAAAAATTTATTTAAAAGCTATAATAAGCTAAATTAATTCAATAATTATGAAATAAACTACATATAAATTACATATGATACAAAATAAAATTAAGACAAGACAAGTAACAATTTTACATGTCCAAATAATTTTAATATTACCTAATATTATTTATTTAAAACCGGTTATATATTTTATTTAAATAATTATGTTTAAAACTTATTTAAATTCAAGATAATTACAAGTTTATTATGGATATGATCTCAAGAATAATAAAATCTGATCCCTAACTAATTTGGGCCAATTCTTATGTTTCCCCCCCCCTAAGACCGGTACTTTTGATTCTATATATTTTATCCCATTATTTTCTTCCTAAATAATAATACCGAGAAAACAAGAACACCAAATAATTCACCATTCATTCCATACGATTTTTGGAGGTCCAAGCATAATTTTTCTGAGTTCATTGTCGTGCTAGGAAGCCAAGAAAATTGGCCATTCGATTTATAAGGCCCTGAATCTTTTATTGTCGAATTTTGTCCAAAAGTAAGGTAAAATTCCATTTTAATTCGTGCGACCTCTTATAAATTCGTTTTCTATTTTTCCTGAGTTCCTTACATCATATATGATCTGTGAAAATTGATTCCAAGGTTTGTTGGTCGCGTTTGTGCTCGTGGGAATTTTGGTGTTGTTTTATTCAATCCGAGAGAAGTATTTTCGCCCAGCCTATTCTACATGTTCCATATTGGGTTTGGTATTTTTCTCATGTCTTTTACATCATATAAGGTCTAAATAAAATGTTAAAACCGAACCATGCATGCTCTATGAATTATTTTCGAATTTAACCTTGAAAACACAATAAAACTCTAAATAATTAAGTATGAATTTTCTGGGTGTGAGGCTTATTTTTTCTGAGCTCTATATGATCCTTATAACCTGGGAAAAATGTCAATTCGATTGTTCATGGTCTATAAAAGTCGTGGTGGATTTAAGTTTATAATCGGATTTATGAAAAATATAGAAAAGAAATAAATAAAATGGAAAAACCCTATTGTATCGATTAGGGTTAGGGTTTGGGAAAAATATTCTGGTCATTAATGTTGGTTTAAGGTTGTCATAATCATGGGGCAATGATTGGCAATTGATTTTAGGGTTTGTGGTATTTTTGTTATATATCAATTTATAAAATAAAAGTAAAGGGGGTGTTTTGAAATTTTTAAAACTCATGGGATATTTTTGTAAGTTATTTAAGACCTGGTATAATTCGTATAAAATATTAAATGAGGGGTCCATATGTAAATTTTGTATTTAAAAGGTTAAATGGGTAAATATATATAATTATTAATCCGATTTATAATTAATTAAACTTGAGGGACTAAAAATGTAATTTCTGGAAACTTGAAGTTATTTTGAGTAAATAATAATATTAAGAGTGTTTTGTGTAATTTTGAGTATTTATGGGGCTAATGTGTAATTATTATGGAATTATGATTTAATTTATAAGTTTTGTAAACTTAAGGGACTAATTGTGTAAATTCTGAAATCTGAGGGGCTGAATTCATACAATAGATAATTCTGATGAAACATTCTGTAAATTGGTAGAATAAGATGCTTGTTTGGTAAATATGGATATAACATGGGTTAAATTGTAAATTATGTAACTATAAGGTTTATTTTGTAACTTTGATAAATAAAGGGTGTAAAGTGTAGAATATGAAACCTTATGGACTAAAGATGTAATTCTGAGTAAATGATGTATTTAAATGAGTAACTTATGATATTTTCATTTTAGACCTTTAACTTTGATATATTTACAATTAAAAACCCTAAACTATGTAAACTTGTCATATTTAACCCTAGACTTTTGTAACTTTCTAAAATCAACCCTAATACCATAATGATACTAAATTAATGACTTAACTAAGTTATCATCTTGCTAATTATAGAAACCTGCTAATTATGGAAACTTACTAAATAAGGAAACTTTCTAAAAATGGAAACCTGCTAAAAATAGAAAGCTACTTAATATGGAAAATGGGATCATTAGTAATTCTGTCTTTACTCCTCTAGGTGCCAAGAAGGAGAGGTCTTGACTCTTTTCTGTGTTTGCTATTTCTGTTGTTTGCTTGGTTATTAAGGTACAGATATTCTGCCCTTCTTTAGTAAGGTGCCTTCGTCTCATTTCTGATTTCTGATTCACTGCCATGTTCTTTGATTCTGTGAACCTTTCTTGTTTCTCCCATGATATTATGAACCTTTGACATGACCTTTATAGTACTGAATCTTTTTGATACTGAACCTTTCTGATACATGACCTTTCTGTAATGAACCTTTCTGATATTAAACATTTCTTATATATGACCTTTCTGATATTGAACCTTTATGGTATGAACCTCTGATATGAACATCTGATTATGAATTCTGATATTCTAAAATGGAAATTGACTTATGGAACTAAATTAAATACTGGATACATGATACTTGCCCTTGACCCACAGTTTGATACTACGAACCATAACTAGTCATGAGGGTTTCATGACCATGTCATTGATGCACCGATGGCATGACTCTAGGGCAGGAGAGTGATGACCTGTTCCGTCCCTTTTCTGTATTTTATTTGGTGTGTTGGGAGGTTTATGGCCACTAGGGGCGTATGGATGCATCCTAGAACTGTTCTGATTTCTGATTACTGATTACTGTTATTTCTGGTGACTGATGGTGTGTGCGATACACGTCTTTCACATCTCTGGGAGCTAATCACTCCATATTTTCTGATTTCTGGGATTAGTGAGAGT
Source organism: Artemisia tridentata subsp. tridentata (assembly GCA_021014915.2). Lineage (NCBI taxonomy): Eukaryota > Viridiplantae > Streptophyta > Magnoliopsida > Asterales > Asteraceae > Artemisia > Artemisia tridentata. The sequence continues at coordinate 185,894,946 of CP139505.1, read as the reverse complement.
ACTTCTCTCTGCATGGTGTTATGATTACATGTTACTGTTTCTGGGCTTGTAGAGGATTTCTGTACCCTGCACCTTGTGACCTTATAACTTTATAACCTTTGCTCACCATCATTATTACTGTTACCCTGTAACCTGATACATGACTTAACATTTGACTTGACATGATCTGATCTGGGCATGTAGTGGGATTATGGATTACACCTTGACACTTATCTATTGTAACTAGTTCTAATCATGTTATATCTGTATAACCTTTATGTTCCTGTTCCTGACTCCTGTTACACCTGGTATTCATTCATTTACTTCACTACTTTACCTTTATTGCTTGTTATCATTATATCTGTTCACTGAGCTCGTGTAGCTCAGCCGCGTTTTCTTTCCTCGCGGCAGGTTTTAGTTGGAAGTTGGGATTGATTAGAGAGTACATTGGACATAGAAGAATTTACTAGCAGCTTGGGATTAGCTATTGATGATGGTTAGAAGAACTCATGTTAGACTTAGAAATCATTGTATTGGAATCCTGTAATTTCATATTTCCTTTGTAACCATTGAATTCTATTGTATTATTTATGTCGTATGTTGGTATCTGTTCTGATAAGCCACCGTTGTTGTGACACCTTTGCCCTTGTCGGGTTGGGGTGTTACAAATATAACCACAAAACATACATAAAAACACGAATAACGCTACTAAAAACATGTTAGATTTAGGCGTTATCAGCGAACGAAAAAAAAAAAAAAAAAAAAGGGAATCGAGCCTCGTTTATGCCCACTGTTAAGCATTTAGCACCGGTTTTTTTGGAACCGGTTCGGCCAGTTTCTTCCAAGAACCGGTTTTAGAACCGAACCGGAACCGGTTATACCGGTCCCGGTTTTTAATGCCCCGGATCCCGAAAAACCGAACCGATTTGGAACTGGAACCGATTATTCAAGAAACCGGGTTTTGGCCACCTCTACTCATATTACTTTTTATCCCAAGGTTTAGAAAAAATAAATAATTCTTCATTTAACTTTATTAAATGTTAGTGGCATGTTTTTGCTAAAGAAAAACGAAAGTTTGTTTAAATTAAATTGTGTGTACGTAGGTATAGAAAATCACAAATACTTATTAGAGCACTCGGTATGGTTAACGTATCCCTGCGTTAAACCTTCACCTTGGCTGCGTAAAGGTGCGTTAACCACACCGGGTTGCTGAGTTAAGGGTGCGATAACGCCCATGCGTTAATCCCTTAACGTTGAGTTAAGGCTAGCTTCAATTAAAAAAAAAAAAAAAAATCATTTCTACCCTCTCTAATCTACTATGTAGACGTTGTGTTTAGAAAAAAAATTTCAAAACACCCCCTTAGTTCATAAGTGGGATAACCAAATTCAAATTCAAAATTCAAAATTCAACTACGAGCGGGATAATTTAATTTCAAATTGGAACGGGATTTATTCAAATTCTAATATAAGGGTGCCTATATATACAACACCACAAGTGTTGTTTATAACACACACAACTCATACACAGATTCTCAACAATGTCTCACAAAGATTTCTCCCAACAATTCCCAACTCACCGTGACTTCTCCCAACAATTCTCAACTCACCGTAACTTCTCCAAACAATTCCCCAATGAACATGACTTTTCTCAGCAATTTCCAAATGAACCGGTGAACACTCCACCGGAAGATATATCTTTCCGGTGTTCACACCGGAAAATGAACCGGTAAACAATCCATCGGTTGTGGAACACCGACCAAATCCACCGGTTGTGGAACAACAACCAAATCCGTTTGGACTGACTGAAGATGAACTCCGACTTCTGGAGCAAGATGAGGAAGTCAGGAGAGAAACAGAATAACGCGAACTAAAAGAGGAAGCTGCTCGTATGGAGCAAGAGAGAAACTGGTTTGATATTATGGAAGGAAAATATTATAATGGCGAGTTTAGGTTCTCTTCGAGTGAGGAGGGTTATGTTTAAGATGATTCATTTTCTTAATTTGTAGTTTTAGTTTCTATTAATCGTACTATATATTGTGTTTTAACTTTAATGTTCAATGTAATTTGTGTTTTGACTTTAATGATTAATGTAATTCGTGTTTTAAATGTTATGTTAGTTATTAAATGAAGTATTAATTATAGTTTAGGGGTTGATTTTGAAAATAGTTGAGTTAAAGGTGAGTTAAGGGTGAGTTATGATAAATGTTATTTTTTTGAGTTAAAGATGAAAAGGTTAAAGCTGACATGACAGTGTTTTAAAGTTTAAAACATGGTTATCACACCTCTTAGTAAAAGAAAAAGGAAAATGCAAAAGAATATCTTCTTTCTTGGGCGAAGATAACCAAAATAGTACTGTAATAATTATCTCACACCAAACTTCTGGTGCACATTTAAAGTACTGTAATAATTATCTCACACCAAACTGCTGATGCACATTTAAAGTAAAAACATTTATTTTCTATTTGACCACCTCCTCTTTGGTATTCTCTCTCTAAAAAACCCTTCAAATAAAACACATTAAATCACAGCAGCATTCTATCTCTCACACGCGCGCACACACACATATCAAACCATGTATAAAGCTAAGATCTACGGCCATCGGCACCGCCGAGACTGCCGTACATCAACATCCGTTGCACCATCACAGCTACCGCTGCCTATAAGAAGATACATGGGACTATTTTTTTCGGGTATGCACCATTTGTTTCGAGCCCCTTTTAGTTGCTTTGATATAGAAGAATATGAAACATGAATTAAACATGAATGTTTTTACACTACTTGAATGAAACATGATATAGAAGTTGCTTTGATATGGAAGAATGAAACATGAATGTTTTTACACTACTTGAAGGATTAGATCTGCCTCTGTTGTGATCGGATCGATCTATTACCACAAACTTGTTTATTTATATATATATAAAAAAAAAAAAAAAAGATTTACCCATTCCCCAAAAAGTGCTAAAATGGGTAAATCTATTAAAATTATATTTATTCATACTCATGTCCCATCTTTAAAATGATGATGCTCTTCATCATTATAACTCCGATTCGTAACTCTGATTTACAGAACTGGAAGCAACATCTCTACCTTAGGTAGGGGTCAACCTCCACCATACACCGTGGAAGATGGTATTAGGACCCATAACCCGTGGAAGACGGTATTGGGAGTTACTTTACTTTATATAGCTCTGTACATCAGTAAAACTTATTCCAACTTATTTAATGAATAATGGTTTTCTATAAATGACAACACAGAACACAATGAGATGATATCCATAGAAGACTGTTTAGTTCTCAATGAAATCAAAGATGGAAGTTTAACATATGATGATGACGAGTCTAGGTAACTTGATCTCCTTCTAATCATCCCTTTTGTTTGTCTATGGATGGTCTTCATACTAACTGATGTGTCTTTTTTTTTTTTTTTTTTTTTTTTTTTTTCCATGCAGATTTCCAGGGGGGCTTTGTTACTTTTATAAAGAGAATTTTAAAGCATGTGTCAAGGCTCAGGTCTTGTCACCGCTAGTAACGTAGACAGTGAATTTTGTCTTCAGATGTGACAATCGGCCGGTACGACAAAGTTATTTGGAAAGATATCGATCAGATTTAAACTAGAAGGGGAGACAGTTTTGGTTGTGAACTTTTCAACTAAGAAAAGATATAAATGGTTGTTGGCTGAACTGTCACTTTACTAGCGAACGCGGAACTAATTCATTTGAAATTATGTTTGAAGAACGTTGGCACAAGTTAGAAGTGGCAGGAATAGAGTTCCGACCCATGCGAAAAGTAAGCTGGCAATACTTTGCAAAATAGATGAGATAAAAGAGTACTTTAAATGAAGAAGAACCTTTTTTTTTCTAGATAAGGTTCAGTTCACTTACTTTGGATAATAGCTAGTTAGGGTTTTTCTTCCGTAGTCGATTAATGTCAGATTTGTGCTATATTTCTTAAATAGGTTGAACATGGTCAAGTGACAGATCACCACAATATAGTTCACGCCGCCTCAGATTCTCTGGTCTACGGATCTTTAGATAAACTTAAAGTGATTCTCTAAACCGTAAGTTGTTACTTTGAGGTTTTTTATTAGACTTTGATAAGATGGCATGTGCTCTACTTCAGCAGTATTAACTAATTCTAGCTGCTAATTTGATGGACAGTGGTTTACAATAACTGAGAATGAAAATCGCTCGCTGTGAAATTATATCCATAGCAGCTTTTTTGATTCCAGATCCTGATGAAGATTACACTACTCTATCTGAGCATTCTTTTTCAAGGTGACTCGGTAATCTCCTCTTACTAGTCCCTATTGTGCTGGGTGCAAATCCAATTCCACATCCAAAAAAGATATAAATAAATGCCTACATATAAGCTTGATGAGCTATTGCCAATTGGTTTTGAGATGTTATTCTAAGATGGTCTTTATGCATTTTTAAATATAAAAAAAAAGTGTCCTTGTTTTGGCTTGCGACCATCATTGGCTACAAAATAAGTATCTCTTTTTAGTAAACACGACTTCTTGTCTTGCTAATTACATTATGTGCGAGTTTTATTGCTGGCATATTAATATATTATCATGATAAAACACTTACTTTTTGTTGTACAAAGTTTCCAAAACCAGTCTTTAAAGATTTGGAACCCATATGAATTGACTGGTGTACTTTTTGTTGGTTTATTTTTGATAATTGTTTTGCCTAATTTGTGACCAAATGCGTGTTTTCTAGCCGTAAAAAAGATTCACAAGATTGAGATTTGCCTTGTTACAGAAAGAAGGAAGAATGAACGCCCCATGAAGATGAAAGAAGAGTAACGGTGTTGTCAATTAAGTTTAAGGCTGGTTGCTTCCATTATCTTTCCTCTGTATATTTCATTGAAAAACGCTAATAAGTCAAAGCAACCCCCACGTCCAGGTTAGCATGTTTTTTGTTTCACACTTGTATTGCTTTTTGGCTTAATTTGTTAAATTTGCAGCGACATGCCAGACCACTTTTGCATTTAGCATGATGCAAATCTGTTGGTCAGTAACTCAAGTAAACTCATGAACACTCAACATACATGGCCACTTTCCTATATTTCTAAATAACCCCTAAACAATCACATAAACTTGCATCATTCAATGGACGGACCCATAAAGCTACTTGAATAAATTTAATTCATGAACAATCAGAATTAAAAAATAAAAGTGGTCAATATACTCGCTAATAAACGATAGAGTTGCACCATTCCATGGACGGAGCCACTTAGGAGCCGGATGTGCCGCGGGCCACACTCGATTTTAAGTCACGAAGTGTAAATTGTTTATAGACTAGCTTTTTTGGTAAGTGCAACCTTGATTTTAGCTAATAAATTATTTATGGTCCAACTTTTGTACTTATGATCATAAAACAAAAGTTTGTGCAACACCTTTAAAGAAATCCTGAGTCCGTCTTTGCACCATTCTTCCTTAAGGTTGTTCAAAAACAACATGTTTAGTCCTAAATTTCGAAATAAATACACCATTTTGTCTCCAACGTCTCCATTTCGTAACCCCAACGGTCCTTTTAGTCAAGATCTATGTAGTTATCTCGGTCAAATTTCAAATATCGTTCAAGGACCGATATTTGAAATAGCGGTTATCGCGGTGAGATATCGGTTTTTATATTATCTAGAATATTTTATATATATAGTCCCAAACTAAATAAATAAAGTCCCTTTTTGATTTAGTAGCCCAACACATTTATTTTTGGATGTTATATGTAGGCCCAAACTAAATAAATAAAGTTCAAGTCCAACAAACTAAATACCAATAACCCTAAGCCTAATATTTGTGTGATATAAATGACCATAATCTCAATCTTCCTTGCAGCCACAACACACAATTCTCACAAAAAAAAATAAATACACAGACACCCACAACCTTATCTTCTCTATATAACCTACTTCGAAACACATAAACGAAGTACACCCTTTCTTTCAATAACCTAACACGCCCACCCTTTAATTGCAATCCAAAATAAATTTTAAAAAAAATAAATCATGTGTTCAGCAAAATCTCGGCCAATCTCGCCGAGAATATCGGCTCCGATATCAAAATCTCGGCAAAATATCGTCCAATCTCGCCGAGAATATCGGCTATGATATTTACCACCGAGATTTGGAACCGATATTTTCCCAAGCTCCGAGATCCGAGATCTCGACGAGATCTCGCCGAGATTAACTACATAGGTCAAGATTAGTAAGATGCATCACACTTTCACATGAGGGCAGTTTGGTCATTTCAAGTATGTCTTTTTTTCTTTTCCGGGCTGTCTTTTTTCCTTGAGCTCAATGCCCAATTTATCAAATCTTCAATCATTCAAAAAAATACATAGACCAAATATCCGGTTCAAATTATCCAAATAAACAAATAAATAATAACATATATCAAACACATTACGTTTTAACTTTATTACCAATAAGAACATGGAATATGTATTTTTTGTTTAAAGAAAACTTTTGCTGCTTCTTAAACATAACATTTCTTAAACAAAACATGTCTGGATACAAAAGAAAAAAAAAACAATATCCATCTATTATGTCAAAACAAGTACGATGCATAAATCTATCCATCATATCATATTCAATCAACATAAATCTTGCTTCTTCTTAAACATAACATGTATGTATGTGTGTGTATAATACGCACACACACATACACATGGGGGAATTTATTTTCAGAACCTACATAATTGCGAGAACCACCTCTAGACCAATCATATATTTTTTAATATTAAAGATTTTTATTTAATTCAAAAGGGTATAATAGTAAAAGACAATTTCTATTTTGTTTATGATTTTTTTATTAAATTCGTTTTTTAAAATCCCATAATTTTAGGAACTAGATTTTTTTTTTTAGTTTTTTTTTTCCGGCATTTTTTTTTTTTGGAACTAGATTTTTTTTTTTACTTTTTTTTTTCCGGCATGCATTCTTAAATTTACATATGTTTCTAGTATGTAATTGTTTACACTTTTTTAACCTACCAATATGTTTGCCTAACCGTTATTTTTTTTGTAAGTTTGAAACACAAATCAAAGAACATAAACCTTTATAAAAACAAGATTCATATACTTATATGTTACATTTAATTTAATTAGAAGTACAAAAAAAACACATGCAATAATCGCATCTCTTCAAAAATCGCAAATTATCTTCATGTATACATGTGTTTCATCAACTTCTAGGTCTTCAATGATCATCATCTTCATCAATCTCAAAGAGGCACACAAAGACAATTATACAAAATTTAATCACAACCACCACGATAACACATGCACAATCTAAAACGCATAGGCACAATTTTAAAACATATATGCATAAAATTTTCTTTGATTTTATATCAACCGCGTCACACATATGCACTCTTTGAGAGATTTTATACCGACAATAAAAACACATATGTATCATTTCATTGATTTTATATTAACCTTGAAACACATATGCAACATTTCACTAATTTTAAATTAACCTTGAAACACATATGCACAAGGTTGTCAGGATTGCGATCCTGCTCGTAGGATCGTACGATCCCACGATCCTACACACACAAAACGAGCAGGATCTTTACGGGATCGTAATTCAGGTAGGATCGTTACAGGGTCGTGGGATCGCTCGTAGGATCGTAGGATCGTGAACGATCCGATCCTGTTGGTAACCCTTTTTTTCAGGTAGGATCGTTATAGGATCGTGGGATCGCTCGTAGGATCGTAGGATCGTGAACGATCTGATCCTGTTTTTTTTTGACTTTTTTTTGAGAGGAAGGTTTTTAAAAATGGTTTGTATACATATGTAAAGGAAAAGCCGAAAACGATCCTAAGTAGGATCCGATCCTACGATCCCGATCTTGCAAAGCTGAAAACGATCTTAGGTAGGATCCCGATCATGACAACCTTGCTTGAAACACATATGCACAAACTTTTATTGATTTATATGAGCGATAAAACACATATGCACCCTTGTAATTAATTTACCAGCCATAAACACGTATGCACCATTCCTTAAAACACGTATGCACCGTTCCTTAAAACTATTTTTCCCATTTGATAAACAAAATAGATGATTATTTCACATATGCATTTCACAAATTTCAACAAACTATAAACTATACCAGCATCCATGTTCACTCATCGGGTCCTACAAAAATCAATATTAAACGTAGATTACAACCGTAGTTCTGTTATGACAAAGAAAACAAGTAATAAGTTTGTAAATGATTTAAGTATTTACCTTCCAGATCATGAAGACAGATTCATATTGTTGCCCATTATATTTTGATACTGGACCAAATGCAGCTCCAAGGCCAACTCTACTACTGATTTGGAAGAACCCCGAACATAGCAAATTGTAGCAGCCAGACATATACCCATATACCCATCAGGCTGTAGAATTGTTTTTTAGAAACTTAGTAGTAACAAAAACAAGAATGCTTAGAAGTTAATAAATAAAATAGCACTTACAGTCCATGAAATGAAAAGTCTTGGGGCATTATTTTTGTACATGCTTGGGATAACCTGTCATTACATAGGATATATATAAGCAAATTCTTGAAAATAGGAGAACCCTTGACGATATTTTTTATCCAACTTAAATGCCAACCAGCTGCAATAGTGTTGACACCATGATTAGGAACATCAACAATAACCCAAATTTGTGAAATGCTAAAATCATTCCCAACAACGTTTGGTGCCCATACATTTAACTAGTATGACAAAACACTATTATCTAATTGAACTAATTATACAAACGTAATAGTCACAATCCCAGATATCATCTTAAATAAGTTTTAATCATGTCCTTTTACCTAAAATCAACAAAAAAAACCCTAGATCGACAAACAACTCTTTTTAACCGAATAGCAAACCAATTAATAAAATAAAAAGTAATTTAAGAGCAAAATATGTGTTCGTTTTCACATTAAAAACAAGGAAACTTGCATAAAATTTAGTCACGATGATACAAGAGATCGACACCATTAAAATTCATCATATTCGATTACATATGCTCGATCTGGGTTGGAAAAGATAGGGTGGGGGTCGGCGACTATGGTTCTTGAGAGGAAGAGAGATCAAAAGTGAGATAGTTGTGAAAAAAATAAAAGGGGAAACGGTTTTTTGTATGTGGTCCTATTTTTATGGAATAATTAAAGTCCTACTTTGCCCCTAATTTAAACTTTTCTTTTAATTAAGCTACATATATTATGCATTATTAGGAGTAAAAATGTGGTTTTTGCAGTTAAGTAGGTTCTGAAAATAAAGTTACACTACATATACATATACATGCATACATACATATCCCTTTGACTAGATCTACACACAAATGTTAACTTTACAATACCAATTGACCGTGAAAACTTTTTTTTTTGAATTTTTTTTCAACGATTCTTAATAATATGTTGTCTTCTTTCTTTTTTTATTTTATTTATTTATTAATTTATTTATTTTCTTGATGTTAATATCATCGTTCGTCAAAAGTTGTTTTTTTTGTTGATTTTATTATGAATATGCAATCTTCACAGTGGATTTTAGTTGAAAATTTTTAAAATTAAAGTGAAAAACATCTTTCATCACAGTCTAAATGAATTGCGATATTAAGCTTTTATATCTTAATATCATTATCCATTAAAAAAAAAAACAAACTTAATATCGCAGTTGAGTTTACTGCGTATATTAACTCAGAAAAAACTAAAATAATTAGACAACGTATCATAAGTAAAATAAGTAAGAGACTGAAAAAAATTAAAAAAAAATAATATTTTTGCTGTTAAAATGAACCGTGAATATAACGTTAAAAACTAAAAAAGTCAAAAAAAATTGACATGAAACTAGGTTCATTTTGAAGCAAAACCCTTAGAAAAAGTTAAAAAGAAAAAAAAAAAAACTTATCTTCACAGTTAAAAAAATTGTTAAGTTTATGCTAAAAAGTGATGTTAGTAAAAAAAAAAGTTTGACACAAACTAGATACAAATTTAACAATAATCGCTGAAAAAAATTACAAAAAAAACCAGAGAATTACGATTTTGCCACTCCGCTTTTTTTAACAAGGATGAGATGGTTGACCACCGGCTGTGATTCATCTGTACGCCCACTTTTTTAATATGGAACATTCCATTGAGAAGGATTTTAGATTGAGAAGATTGAGAAATCTTCGTTTGAGCTATTGATTCATATTTTTTGATTTGATTCACAAGTCTACATCAATTAATAGTGAATCGAAACTATAAATCACAAATTTGATTCACAAATATTCGTAAAAATCGAGTTATGGTAATGATTCATTAAGTTTTTAGTGCACATGGTACAATGGTTTTAAGCATGTTTTGAATATATATGCAAATGCCCCTTACCCTTATATGCAAAACTTTGCAAGGATATAGATGTAAATGCCTCTAAAATGTAAGTAAACAGGCCCTTAGAGAATATTAGAGCTATGTTGTTTTTGTTAATTAACAGAAAATAGTGATGATACAAAATGCTTCAATTACATCATTTTTAACTCACGGTTTGCATAATGGAATATTTCATTAAGTTCAAATTGAATCCAAATATTACCACAAAAATGAACTTAGGTAATAATCACAAAGATGCATAAACATTAGATAATATAAGTTTGAAACTTTTAGTTCTCAATGCAAAGTACCAACTAGAAGTTATGATGAGTTAGTAGAAAATACCGCTGGACAGTTATTTGGTCTTTAAAAGAAAGGAGACGATTAAAGATATTAGAGTCGATATGTAACTAATAGGTATTTATTATGCATGTAAAAGGTAAAATAATGATTAAATAAATGATTTAGGTAATATGATATTTGGTATGTTTAATAAGGACATATATGATAATGATATTTTGAAAATGAGTTGGCTATAACTTCAATGAGGAAGAAAAGAAAAGTAAAGAAAAGCAGGAGCGGGAAAGTTGAGGAAATAAAGTAATTTACTTTTTGCTCTTAAGTTTAAAATGAGACAAAGGAAGTTGAAAGGAAGACATACTATTTTTGTATGAAATGGACCTTCAAAACCACATAGTTTTTTTTTTTGTATGAAATGGACCACAACTTCTGGCCCATCTTCAAATAGAAGTCCTCTCAAAACTCAAAAGTACAATAAAAGCTTTTTTTTAAACATGTCTTCATCTAAAATGAAAGCCAAAAGACTTTAAGATGACATGCCTTTACGCCTATGAAATTAATTTTTTTTTTGTCACCGGATGAACGTACTTTGTGTACGCCGTCTTAAATTTGCCATCACCATGTGCTTGCTGGATAATCTTCTTTATAGCGGTGGCTGTTTGGGAGTCTCCTGATTTCACTGAAGCCTTCAAGCCGCTGAAACATTTAAACATATTAACTATTTAGTTGTCTTAACATTTTAATTACGACCTTTCAAATGAGATTTCCATTCTAACCCGTCTGGATTTTTATTTAACATTTAACATTTCAATTGTATCACCAAACCCTAACCGTTTTTTTTTTTTTTTTTTTTTTTTTTTTTTTTTTTTTTTTTTTTATTACTTATTCTACTTACCGGAGATGGTTCATTATGTTGTGATCAAATCCAAATCTTGAATATTGATTGAACACCAAATTGAACTCATTAATCAATTCTCTGCGAAAGAGGATGCTCAGATAGAAGTCTAATGTTCTCCTGGACACTGGAAGATGCTTTTTCTCTGATTCATCTATCAATTTCCATCCGAATGCCACCGCATTTATGCTCAGGGCAACAATTTGATGCAATGCCTAAATTCAAAACATACAGAATAAATTGAAGTAATTTGTTGTGTATTTATAGGTTAAAACCCTATATTACAATAGTAAAAAGACAAGAATGTGAGATTCTCGTACAAGATATTGTATTTGATCCTAACCTGGTCAAGGAAATGTTCGAGCTCGATACGATTTCCTTCTGGCCATCTCTTCGCCCGCGTCAACACATATTTGCGCACATCTCTGATTCCATACTATAAATTAGTTAATGCTTAAATTAATCATGAGTAAGAGGTTTCAAAGCTTACTTTATGTGCACATTTTGAACGTAATACGAAATGATGTGGGTGCATGATTCATCCCAATCATTGTAATCTGTCAAATCTCTAACAAGTTCCTCAAAAAATTTCTCATGATCAGTTTTTTTAATTTTTTCAATGATCTTCTTTGTAGCTTCCGGTGATAGATGATGACCACTACTTTTCAGCTCCTCATACAAGGTCAAAGCTTCTTTGATGAAATCAAATGAGGAAAGTACGATAACTAGTTTTTCTTTGACGTCCACTTCTTTGATTCTTTTAGTGTAATTTGGGTCAGATGGTATCTTCTTAAACAATACAAAATAACTAAAATAAAAAAATTTGTACAGTTCTAATAGTTGTGCTGCTAGTTGGCGCAGCCGATTTGTCAACGAATTATTTGGCGCATTTGATTTGTCTAATCAGAAAAGATCTTAAGGAATTGATAATTTTCATTACACCACTTATATAACACAACTGATCACCTGTATCGTCTATCACAAGAGCAGATTTACAGTTGGCTCCGAGAGAGCATTTTTTCTTCCTACCGCTAGTAATTAGTCGTCATACATACAGGGGTAGTGGCTTCGTGATAATCGATGGTTAAAACATCTATTAATACTGTTATTATGGAGTTTTGCAACTAGGCATGAGTAACAAACATTAAAACATCTGTTTCAGGTTTTTTGAGTGGCTTATTTATGGCAGTCCTCCAAATAAGTCTTTACTTTCTTGAACCGGCTATTTGCTGGCCTTTTCGAGTGAGCCTTTACTCTCTACTTACATCAAAACTTTACCTTGTTGGCCTTTGCGAGTGAGCCAACCTTCACGTATGCATACATAGCGTCTGCAAGTGTGTCTATGTTTGGCTCAACATCCTCTAGCCTCATCTGAGTTATGTACTGCAACAAATTTTAAATTTTATATCTGTTAGCATGGTTTGTAATTTTGCATGGACCTTTATGATTTATGAGTTGGTAGTGCTTACTTTGTCAACTTCATCTTCAGTTTCTGTGCAGTATCTCATAAGAAGCCCGAAAGTTTCCTCGTTTGGTTTTATGCTCGATGCGGTCATTTGAGAATACATGTAAGATCCAGCTTGCCATTTTTTCAAAAAAAAAAGAAAAGAAATACAACTTAAGACAAATCACTGAAGTGTCATGGTTGTGAAAATATCAATGATACTATATTTATCAGGATTTAAAGCATAAATATATCACCTTCTCAAAGAGTACCCTCATTGTGTAATTGAACATATTGGCAGTTGGCTGCAAGTTGTATTTCCCTAGCTTAGTCATTAGCAGAACGGCTTCCATGAACTTCAAAATATGCAATTTGTAAGCATTATTTCATTTTGCATATACAGACTAACAAGTAAGAGAGCAACTACTTACATCTTCGCGTTCTTCATGGATTTTCAACATCTTTTCAATCGTTTCTACATTTGGAACAATTGATTTGTTCTCCAAATAGTGGTTGATTCTTCTTATGTAATTGTGTGTTTTTGTGGAACGAAACTCGTCAAGTAATATGTTAACTATCTCGGGTTTAATGCGTACTCCCATTTTAATATCGTTATCAAGTTCATTCATTTCGTCCTGTGTCAATAAATGATTTTTTAAAGTCGATTCGTTTTGATTTTTAGTTATAAGATATGCATATGCAGACTTGATAACTTACCCGGATTTTGGCAAATATGCATATGCAGACTTGAATATTGTTCAATCAATATTCAAGAAAAAGCATCTTCCAGTGTCCAGGAAAACATTAGACTGCTATCTGAGCATCCTCTTTCGCAGAGAATTGATTAATGAGTTCAATTTGAGAGTTGACATCCTGCAGGATAATGGCCTTGGGTATCGCGTATTTGCCAAAATCCGGGTAAGTTATCAAGTCTCAAATTGATAACTTACCCGGTCAATAACAATTTATTTGTTCTTATTCCGCTGTGCATTAATCTTCATTGTTATTGTTGAACCCTAAGGCGCAAAACGATCCAAGAAATGATTAGACTGCTATCTTTAGCACGTTCTTAGTTTCTACAGGTGGTATCAGAGCGGGGGCTCTCGATCTAGGGATTCTACTAGGTTTTGTATTTGTTAGTGTTAGGAGATGATGACGAAGAACGTTGTTGATAATAATAATATTCTTAATGTTATTCCGCTGTGCTTATTATTATCATTGTGTTTTTTGTTTATCCTAGATCAAGGTCCAAACAACCTATAGTCCAAAACGATCCAAGAACTTATTTGATGATGGCGTGTATAAGTTCTAACAGGTATTGATAACTTACCCGGATTTTGGCAAATACGCGATACCCAAGGCCATTATCCTGCAGGATGTCAACTCTCAAATTGAACTCATTAATCAATTCTCTGCGAAAGAGGATGCTCAGATAGCAGTCTAATGTTCTCCTGGACACTGGAAGATGTTTTTTCTTGAATATTGATTTAACAATATTCAAGTCTGCATATGCATATTTGCCAAAATCCGGGTAAGTTATCAAGTCTGCATATGCATATCTTATAACTAAAAATCAAAACAAATCGACTTTAAAAAATCATTTATTGACACAGGACAAAATGAATGAACTTGATAACGATATTAAAATGAGAGTACGCATTAAACCCGAGATAGTTAACATATTACTTGACGAGTTTCGTTCCACAAAAACACACAATTACATAAGAAGAATCAACCACTATTTGGAGAACAAATCAATTGTTCCAAATGTAGAAACGATTGAAAAGATGTTGAAAATCCATGAAGAACGCGAAGATGTAAGTAGCTGCTCTCTTACTTGTTAGTCTGTATATGCAAAATGAAATAATACTTACAAATTGCATATTTTGAAGTTCATGGAAGCCGTTCTGCTAATGACTAAGCTAGGGAAATACAACTTGCAGCCAACTGCCAATATGTTCAATTACACAATGAGGGTACTCTTTGAGAAGGTGATATAGTTATGCTTTAAATCCTGATAAATATAGTATTATTGATATTTTCCCAACCATGACACTTCAGTGATTTGTCTTAAGTTGTATTTTTTTTTTTTTTTTTTTTTTTGTTGAAAAAATGGCAAGCTGGATCTTACATGTATTCTCAAATGACCGCATCGAGCATAAAACCAAACGAGGAAACTTTCGGGCTTCTTATGAGATACTGCACAGAAACTGAAGATGAAGTTGACAAAGTAAGCACTACCAACTCATAAATCATAAAGGTCCATGCAAAATTACAAACCATGCTAACAGATATAAAATTTAAAATTTGCTGCAGTACATAACTCAGATGAGGCTAGAGGATGTTGAGCCAAACATAGACACACTTGCAGACGCTATGTATGCATACGTGAAGGTTGGCTCACTCGCAAAGGCCAACAAGGTAAAGTTTTGATGTAAGTAGAGAGTAAAGGCTCACTCGAAAAGGCCAGCAAATAGCCGGTTCAAGAAAGTAAAGACTTATTTGGAGGACTGCCATAAATAAGCCACTCAAAAAACCTGAAACAGATGTTTTAATGTTTGTTACTCATGCCTAGTTGCAAAACTCCATAATAACAGTATTAATAGATGTTTTAACCATCGATTATCACGAAGCCACTACCCCTGTATGACGACTAATTACTAGCGGTAGGAAGAAAAAATGCTCTCTCTCGGAGCCAACTGTAAATCTGCTCTTGTGATAGACGATACAGGTGATCAGTTGTGTTATATAAGTGGTGTAATGAAAATTATCAATTCCTTAAGATCTTTTCTGATTAGACAAATCAAATGCGCCAAATAATTCGTTGACAAATCAGCTGCGCCAACTAGCAGCACAACTATTAGAACTGTACAAAATTTTTTATTTTAGTTATTTTGTATTGTTTAAGAAGATACCATCTGACCCAAATTACACTAAAA
The DNA here is from genome assembly GCA_021014915.2 of Artemisia tridentata subsp. tridentata. Taxonomy (NCBI): domain Eukaryota; kingdom Viridiplantae; phylum Streptophyta; class Magnoliopsida; order Asterales; family Asteraceae; genus Artemisia; species Artemisia tridentata. The sequence continues at coordinate 185,879,052 of CP139505.1, read as the reverse complement.
GAATCAAAGAAGTGGACGTCAAAGAAAAACTAGTTATCGTACTTTCCTCATTTGATTTCATCAAAGAAGCTTTGACCTTGTATGAGGAGCTGAAAAGTAGTGGTCATCATCCATCACCGGAAGCTACAAAGAAGATCATTGAAAAAATTAAAAAAACTGATCATGAAATTTTTTTTGAGGAACTTGTTAGAGATTTGACAGATTACAATGATTGGGATGAATCATGCACCCACATCATTTCGTATTACGTTCAAAATGTGCACATAAAGTAAGCTTTGAAACCTCTTACTCATGATTAATTTAAGCATTAACTAATTTGTAGTATGGAATCAGAGATGTGCGCAAATATGTGTTGACGCGGGCGAATAGATGGCCAGAAGGAAATAGTATCGAGCTCGAACATTTCCTTGACCAGGTTAGGATCAAATACAATATCTTGTACGAGAATCTCACATTCATGTCTTTTTACTATTGTAAAAATATAGGGTTTTAACCTATAAATACACAACAAATTACTTCAATTTATTCTGTATGTTTTGAATTTAGGCATTGCATCAAATTGTTGCCCTGAGCATAAATGCGGTGGCATTCGGATGGAAATTGATAGATGAATCAGAGAAAAAGCATCTTCCAGTGTCCAGGAGAACATTAGACTTCTATCTGAGCATCCTCTTTCGCAGAGAATTGATTAATGAGTTCAATTTGGTGTTCAATCAATATTCAAGATTTGGATTTGATCACAACATAATGAACCATCTCCGGTAAGTAGAATTAGTAAAAAAAATAAAAATAAAAAAAAAAAAAAAGAAGAAAAAAAAAAACGGGTTAGGGTTTGGTGATACAATTGAAATGTTAAATGTTAAATAGAAATCCAGACGGGTTAGAATAGAAATCCCATTTGAAAGGTCGTAATTAAAATGTTAAGACAACTAAATAGTTAATATGTTTAAATGTTTCAGCGGCTTGAAGGCTTCAGTGAAATCAGGAGACTCCCAAACAGCCACCGCTATAAAGAAGATTATCCAGCAAGCACATGGTGATGGCAAATTTAAGACGGCGTACACAAAGTACGTTCATCCGGTGACAAAAAAAATTTAATTTCATAGGCGTGAGGGCAGGTCATCTTAAAGTCTTTTGGCTTTCATTTTAGATGAAGACATGTTTAAAAAAAAGCTGTTATTGTACTTTTGAGTTTTGAGAGGACTTCTATTTGAAGATGGGCCAGAAGTTGTGGTCCATTTCATACAAAAAAAAAAACTATGTGGTTTTGAAGGTCCATTTCATACAAAAATAGTCTGTCTTCCTTTCAACTCCCTTTGTCTCATTTTAAACTTAAGAGCAAAAAGTAAATTACTTTATTTCCTCAACTTTCCCGCTCCTGCTTTTCTTAACTTTTCTTTTCTTCCTCATTGAAGTTATAGCCAACTCATTTTCAAAATATCATTATCATATATGTCCTTATTAAACATACCAAATATCATATATACCTAAATCATTTATTTAATCATTATTTTACCTTTTACATGCATAATAAATACCTATTAGTTACATATCGACTCTAATACCCTTAATCGTCTCATTTCTTTTAAAGACCAAATAACTGTCCAGCGGTATTTTCTACTAAGTCATCATAACTTCTAGTTGGTACTTTGCATTGAGAACTAAAAGTTTCAAACTTATATTATCTAATGTTTATGCATCTTTGTGATTATTACCTAAGTTCATTTTTGTGGTAATATTTGGATTCAATTTGAACTTAATGAAATATTCCATTATGCAAACCGTGAGTTAAAAATGATGTAATTGAAGCATTTTGTATCATCACTATTTTCTGTTAATTAACAAAAACAACAAAGCTCTAATATTCTCTAAGGGCCTGTTTACTTACATTTTAGAGTCATTTACATCTATATCCTTGCAAAGTTTTGCATATAAGGGTAAGGGGCATTTGCATATATATTCAAAACATGCTTTGTACCATGTGCATTAAAAACTTAATGAATCATTACCATAACTCGATTTTTACAAAGATTTGTGAATCAAATTTGTGATTTATAGTTTCGATTCACTATTAATTGATGTAAGCTTGTGAATCAAATCAAAATATATGAATCAATAACTCAAACGAAGATTTCTCAATCTAAAATCCTTCTCAATGGAACGTTCCTTATTAAAAAAGTGGGCGTACGGATGAATCAGAGCCGGTGGTCAACCATCTCATCCTTATTAAAAAAGCGGAGTGGCAAAATCGTAATTCATTAAAACGGGCTTATGAACTTATTAAGCCAGTCATGAAATATAAGCGTAAAAGCCTACAACATAAGCTTAGTTAAACATACCAAAAACAATTTTACACAAATTGTCATAGTTTATCAAATTAACTGTAAGTGATTCTAGTAAGTTGTTACCAGGTTTTGAAGCCGTAGACCTTTTCCATACGTTTTTTATTTTATTTTAAATTGTACGCAAGCTTTTGTTACCCTGACTGATTTAATTTAAATACATTAATAATAAATGGTGTTTAACATCTAACCCGTAAACAACCTATTTAATTCGTTTAACATGTTACTTAAGTTCGCAGGTTAAATAGATTGGCAAATTGACGAGGTTAACTCATTTGAACAAAATAGTCTATTAACTAATCATAAATTTGATTTTGATATTTAAAATATGAGTAAATTATAAAGATGGTCCTTGTGGTTTGCGTTGATTCACTCTTGGTCCCTAGATTTTTTTTTGCACTTACAGCCACCAACTCTGAAACCCTCAACACTAAGAGCATTTACAATGGTAACCCGGAGTTAAAGTTTAACACACTGCTACGTCAGCTTTAACCCTTTCACATTTAACTAAAAAAAAACACCCGTTTAAATGGATTGAGTACCATATTTCTTGTGTTTCGTTCGAGTAGCGGGGAAACTTAACGAGACGCAACTTAACGTGTGCTTATTATGAAAACTATTTGAACATAAACATACACAAACTCGGTGTTGGTTAAAGAAGATGAAACACAACGTTTTTATAAACATATACAACCCCACGACACAGTTTTCATCGTGTAATATAACACAAATTAATAACACTGGAAACTATTCTTTAAATATAGTTTTGTGTAGAGGTTCACCAAGTAACACCCTAACACAGTTGGTTGGTTACATCATTCTCTACACGAACAACCTGGGTACGAACCCAGGCGTGGTCACCTTTGGAGATATATATATATATATATATATATATATATATATATATATATATATATATATATACTACAACAGTTGCTTAGTTCCTTTCAAACCAAAACGTACCCTTGTTGGGCCTTAAGGCCCAATAACCTATCATATAAAATATTTCGATGTAAATAGTTACATGAACTAAAAATGAGTATTTGAATCATATTAAACAAAAAGAAAAGAAAATTTTACAACTTGTTGATCTTTGGACCAAAAATGCAAATTTTATGAAACTTGGGTGAAAAATCTATCATTTTCAGAAAACTGTGATTTTTGTGTAGAAACTGTGATTTTTTGGTAGAAACTGTCATTTTCAGAAAGTTTGAATAAAATTTTTTATAGTTTTGGACTAAAAATGTAAAAGGTATGAGTCTTGGGTGAAAAGTGTAATTTTTATACAAGTTGAGGTAAATCTTGTTACTTTAGGAGATTTTTGAAAAACTTATATTTACAAATTAGTTAAGTCAAATTTTATAAAAACTTACAATTATGACGAAATCGAAATATATATAACAAACGTTATTATCAAACGAATAATAAAATTTACTATCGGATATCTTAAAAACAAATAATACAAACATCTTAATAACTTATCATCCACTAACTTTTGTTAAATATTAGACGATATCATTTTAAACTTCGTAACATCAAGAAAAGATATACTAGAAGTAATAAAATACACACAACTCAAATAATACTTAGAAAACTTTATTTTTGAATTTTAAGCATTTGCCACACAAGCATTGATTGATACGACACTTACATATTTTCAACTTATTAAATCGTTTCACATCGAGTCCTAAAACAACGAACCTAAGACTTGCTATATATATCTAGGTCGCGTGTTGGAGCCGTTCAATTACACCATCTGATACTATTTCATCTAGACTACTGTACCATTAAGGTGAGTTCATATCCCCACTTTTACTCGTTTAACTGTTTTATAAACTCCTTGGGGGAGATAAATGCTGCAACTTTTTATGATCACAATTGCTTGAAAACTGTATGTTTATCCAAATGTGCTATTGCCTAAGTACCTTGCCACAAGTCCCTCACATCATGAACCATTAATCACTGCGAGTGATCGCGAATATTGTGGATAGATCTATTTGGGGTTGACGACCCCGTTTGTGTTAGCCGGAATGGTAACCAGACGCACTACATTTGAATTACTATAGGTAACTGGCAATTTGTTGGATTGATTGTTTTGGTTGATTTAGTGGATCGGGAGGTCGGGGATTATGAAAGTAAAGAGTAGCCATAGTTAGAGAGAGAAAGGATAACTAGGTGTTTTATTGAATAATGAAAGGGATAAGGTTAAACACTAAGCATCACCCTCCATGGAAGTATGGAGGGGTATATATAGCCTCACACATGCTACACTATTACAATATTACATATCTAGTCCATGTGTTTCGACTTAATAAGATAGCTAATATAATCTCGTAAATGTCGTTTCATTTACGTGTTTGGAGCATTCCTAACAATCTTCCCCCAATGGGACAACATAAGGGATTACTTACAACATTTCTTACAAGTATAAATATAAGTAAAATGAAGTCTTCATAAGCTCTTCAAATGCTGAGGATGACTGCAGTTTACGCTCTTTGTCTTGATTTTGTACCTCGGCTTGAGAACTTTTCTTTACTTGTAGGCAAATGATGTAATATGCATGAACTGGATTAACTTCCCCCTAATTCATGCTGCGTGTCTTTAGCAGCTTCTCCGTACACTTCTTTTTGGCGAAGTTTCTGAATCAGCTTCCCCCCAAATTGACAACCGTCTTTAGCAGATTCGAAACTTTGATGTAGTTAACATGTCTTCTAACTTTTGAAGTTTTAAGTACGCAGCAGAATTTGTAGACAACACAGGAAACCACACCAAGCAAATCTGACTAGTCAATTGATCACAATTATACTCAATGCGGAAACTTCGTTCGGGGTAACATGCAAGAAATCAACAAGATCTTCTCACGTATGTAGATGCTTCACACCAAACAAACCACGAAAGACGAAATAATCCTTCTTCCCCTTGATTGTTGCGGTTTATCGGAATAATAATCACCTGTGTATATACGAATACTTGATAATATGACCGTATGTGAGGCATTATAATGCGGTTAAAACATCATATGTAGGTAACTTCACACAAAACAACCCATGAAAGTTGAGACGATAACATCAAAGTAAGACGTTTGAAACACTGACCGTCTCATTTCTTCCCCCTGATTGCAGAAACTCATGGAAGAAAAGGGTTTTCGCAAAGAAGTCAAAGAAAGTCAAAGAACATCCACTCTCTCTTCCCCCACGATGTCTTCGCGGAATCGGAAGCATACACACTATGTTTACGATGGAAACGGAGGCAGCGTAACCCTGTATGTCCAATTAGTCGAATATATGTGAAGTACCATAAATAGCCCGTGAGAATCAACTGCTGATAACATCTCTACTCTTTGATACTCCTCTCAGCTAACTCTTTACCGACCCTATTATCATTCTGACGGCTCTTTGTAGTGAATACATATGGAGAAAACCCAGTATGACGAACTTGAGACTGAAGTAAAATAACCCGAACTTGTGACTTAAACTTGCACTATTGTCTGACTAAGAACTAATACTGAGAATTTCAATAAAGGTAGAATCATATACCCATCCAACCATCCTTAACTGTATATGAACTTCTCTTGAATTACTCACAGCTTATTGTGACACTTGAGCACTACAACGTAACTCCTTTAAAGTGATAGCTATACACTGTGAGCACAACAACATAACTCCTTTCATTAGGTATAACTTAGACAAATCAAATCTTAATCATTCTTGCGGTTAAAAGCTCGAACAAGGATCTCGAAGAATCATGCATCCAACCAACTCAGATATCTTCGTATACTAAGTACACGCACTCTGTTCTCAAGATTTTTAAAGGAAGTAAATGGAAGTAAATGAAAAAAAATCATGTTCTCAAGATTTGGGAAGGAAGTAAATGCAAGTAAAGGGAAGTAAAAGGAAGTAAAGTCCTTTGTTTTTTCCTTGTCAAACTTTCAGCCCATAATTGGGCTGCAAGTGAAGTAAAGTGAGTGGGTCCCATTATTAAATAATATTTGTGACAAAAATGCCCCTCACCAATTTGTATTTATTGTATGTGTACAAGGGTATTATAGTAAAAATATAAAAAGTGACAACATTTCTTTACTTTACATTTCTTTCACTCCAAACTTATGAACACAATTATTTGCATAACTTCCATTTCATTTACTTCCATTTCTTTACTTCCATTTCATTTACTTCCATTTCCCTCTAAAATCATACTTGAGAACAGAGTGTAAGTACACGCATCCGTGATATTCTACTTCAACTTCAAATAAATAATAATTAATAAACTCCGTAGTCATCTCTTGCGGTTTAATACCCAAAGACTAGCCTTTTTGACGGTTTTAAACGAATCTTGATAATGGTTTATTCCCGATCTTGTCAAAAACACATAACCCCGAAGATTAGTCATTTAATCATTTTAAAACCTCAACAAAAACCATTTGCCAAAATATTAAATAATTTGCCTTATTAAATTTTCAGCATTTATAAAAGATTCGGCTAATTATTTTACGGATGGGTCCAACATATCCAACAACCCATTTTAACGTTTTAGATTCAAAGTCCAACAAATGACAACAACACCAAATAAGCGAAAATGACCCGACAAGCGTCAAACTTTTATCTTGTCATAGAAATAATTTATCTTACGAGAATATAAAATAAAAATTTCGATATGAAATAAAAAAACTCGAAAATGAATAGTGCCAGTGAATAGTAAAAATGAATAGTAAAAATTTCGGGAATAGAAATTAACCTGAAATGCGAATTGTTACAGTCTCCACCCCTTAAGAGAGCTCCGTCCCGGAGATCACTTTGCTTTAGGTGTAGAAGCATTGTTGGTAAAAAGATGTGGGTATTTCTGACGTATCTGGTCCTCTCGTTCCCATGTGTATTCCGGACCACGTCGTGAGTTCCAACGAACTTTGACAATTGGAATTCGGCTTTGTTTGAGTTGTTTGACCTCTCGGTCCATGATTTCAACTGGTTCCTCGATGAATTGAAGATCGTCATTGAGTTGGATTTCATCGAGTGGAATGACGAGTGATTCGTCTGATAAGCATTTCTTCAGATTAGATACATGAAAAGTGGGGTGTACACTACTGAGTTCGGATGGAAGCTCAAGTCTGTACGCCACTGGACCAACCCTGGCTAGGATTTTGAATGGTCCGATGTATCTTGGGTTTAGTTTTCCTCGTTTACCGAATCGTATCAAGCCTTTCCAAGGCGATACTTTTAGCATAACCCTATCCCCGACTTGGAATTCTAGGGGTCTGCGTCTTGTATCGGCATAACTTTTCTGTCGATCTCTTGCGGCTTGAAGTCGATTTCTGATTTGTACAATCTTCTCCGTTGTTTCACGAATGAGTTCTGGACCAGTGAGTTGAACATCTCCCACTTCGGCCCAACAGGCAGGCGAACGACACTTTCGTCCGTAAAGCGCCTCAAATGGTGCTGCCTTGATACTCGCGTGATAACTGTTGTTGTAGGAGAATTCGACTAATGGTAGGTGAGTATCCCATCCTTTTCCAAAGTCGATTATACAAGCTCGAAGCATGTCTTCCGGCGTTTGAATGGTTCGTTCACTCTGACCATCGGTCTGAGGGTGATACGCTGTACTCATGTCTAGTTTTGTTGCAAAGGCGTTTTGGAGTGACTGCCAGAAGTTCAAGGTGAATCTGCCGTCTCGGTCAAATATGATAGATATTGGTGCACCATGTCTTGGTGAATCTGCCGTCTCGGTCAGATATGATAGATATTGGTGCACCATGTCTTGAGACTACTTCCTTAATGTACAGTCTGGTTAACTGATCCATTTTGTATGTCTCTTTTATTGGTAAAAAGTGTGCGGACTTTGTGAGACGATCAACTATGACCCAGATGGAGTCATAACCGCTTGATGTCTTTGGGAGCTTGGTAATGAAGTCCATTGTAATTCGTTCCCATTTCCACATAGGAATCTCTGGTTGTTGTAATGGACCGGAAGGTTTTTGATGTTCGGCTTTCACTTTGGAGCATGTAAGACATTTGCCAACGTATGTTGCAATATCGGCCTTCATGTTTGGCCACCAATAGAGTTGTTTAAGATCCTGATACATCTTATCAGATCCTGGATGTACGGAATATTTAGATTTATGGGATTCATGCATGATCAAGTCTCGTAGGCCACCATAAAGTGGTAACCAACTTCGACCTTCGAAGCATAGAGTTCCGTCTGAACGGGTTTCGAATTTCTTCTGTATCATGCCGTCTAACTTTTCCTTTTTGGTGTCTTCTTGTTTCACCGCTTCAGCTTGAGCGTGAAGAATTTGAGCAGGAAAATTAGAGTTTATGGTAAAGACTAAGGCTCGGACTCGTAATGGTTTAACCCGTACCTTTCGGCTGAGGGCGTCGGCTACTACGTTTGCCTTTCCTGGGTGGTAGCGAATGTCGCAGTCGTAATCACTTAGTAATTCCAACCATCGACGTTGCCTCATGTTTAGTTCTTTTTGATTCAAGATGTGTTGGAGACTCTTGTGATCGGTGAATACAGTACATCTAGTACCATATAGATAGTGTCTCCAGATTTTTAGTGCAAAGACTACAACTCCTAACTCTAAGTCATGAGTGGTGTAGTTTTCTTCGTGTTTCTTGAGTTGTGATGAAGCATAAGCCATGACCTTCTCACGTTGCATCAACACGGCACCCAAACCTTGGTGCGAGGCATCACAGTAGACTACAAAATCTTCGATCCCATCTGGCAATGCTAGAATAGGGGCACTACAAAGTTTTTGTTTGAGGGTTTGGAAGGCTTGTTCTTCATCTTCGTTCCAAATGTACTTCTTATTTTTCTCGGTTAGCTTGGTCAAAGGTTTTGCTATTGAGGAAAATCCTTCGATAAACCTTCGGTAATACCCAGCTAGTCCTAGAAATTGACGAATTTCTGTAGGGGTGGTAGGTGTTGGCCAATCTTTGATAGCTTCAATTTTAGCGGGATCGACGTGTAAACCAGTGTTGTCAATCACATGTCCAAGGAATTGTACCGAACGAATCCAAAATTCACATTTTGAAAATTTCGCATACAATTTCTCTTCCTTGAGTAACCCTACAATTGTTCTTAGATGTTGTTTGTGTTCTTCTTCGTTTTTGGAGTAGATGAGAATATCGTCGATGAATACGATCACGAATTTGTCTAGGTATAGCTTACACACTCGATTCATGAGATCCATGAATACCGCCGGTGCGTTAGTCAAACCGAATGGCATTACTTGGAATTCGTGGTGACCATATCGTGTCCTAAAGGCTGTTTTTGGAATATCTTCCTCACGAACCTTAACTTGATGGTAACCTGATCGTAGGTCAATTTTGGAGTAAAAGGTTGAACCTTGTAATTGATCGAATAAATTGTCAATTCTTGGTAATGGGTATCGGTTCTTTATTGTTAACTTGTTTAGTTCACGATAATCAATACACATTCGTAATGATCCATCCTTCTTCTTTACGAACAAGACGGGAGCTCCCCAAGGTGAGGAACTAGGTCGAATAAATCCCTTGTCTGAAAGTTCTTGTAATTGATTTGATAGCTCTTGCATCTCTGACGGTGCTAGCCTGTAAGGTGCGCGGGCTACTGGCGCCGCTCCTGGTATTAAATCAATTTGGAATTCTATTTGACGATTTGGTGAAAGTCCGGGTAAGTCTTCGGGAAAGACTTCGGGAAATTCACGTGCGATGGGAACATCTTCAAGATGTCTTTCTTCGGATTTCTTTTCGGTTACGTGTGCTAGGAAGGCATAACATCCTTTCTCAATGTATTTCAAGGTTTTGATACATGAGATGATATTTAATCGGGTTCCACTTTGGTCACCACGGATGACCAAAGTTTCATTGTCACAAGGAATGTGAACAACCTTTTCACCACAGATGATGTTAGCTTGATGTTTAGATAGCCAATCCATGCCGATGACTACATCAAAACTTCCGAGTTCGATTGGCATACGGCTGATGTTAAATGGGTGGTCTAGGAGATTAAGGGTACAGTCTTGGATTACGGTATTATTATTTACTAAGTTACCGTTAGCTAGTTCAATACTGTAATTTGTGTTTAGAGTGATTGGTGTGATACCAAGTAAAGGCGCAATTCTAGTAGATAAAAAGCTCATATCAGCACCAGAATCGAATAAGACTTTAATAGGAATGTTATTGAGTGAGAACGTACCAGTAACCACATTCGGGTCCTGTTGTGGTTCACCGTTGCCCATGACGTAGGCTCTACCACGAGCACCTCCGCCCTGTTGACCCTGGTTTTGAGGACATTTGTTCCTGAAGTGTCCTTTTTCGCCACACCCATAACATGTAACTATTGGCTGAGTGTTAGCTCCAGTGGTCCTGTTTTTACAATCCTTGGCAAGATGTCCTGGCCTTTGACACTTGTTGCATTTGGCGGGGCAGGGACCTACGTGATGATAGTTGCACTTAGTGCACTGTGGTTGGTTCCCAGTATATCCACCTCCGGTTGGTGCAGCAACATAAGCCGTCGCGGCTTCTTGTCTTTTGTTTTGCTGGTTATGATGGTGTTGTTTCGGGCTGGGTTGTTGTTGTTGTTGTTACCTCCACGGTTACCATCCCATGGTCGCTTGTTGTTGTTATTTCTATTGTTATTGTGGTAGTTGGAGTTGTTGGTGGTAGTGGTGTTGTTGTTGAGGTTTTGCTTTTGGGCAGCTCCCGATCGCACCACTTGATCCGTGAGATTGCGAGCCAATCGCATAGCTTCATCAAGTGCCTTGGGAGCGGATGCAGTCACGTTCCCTTGTGTGCTTGGTGGGAGTCCCCAGATATATCTTTCCAACAGCTTCTCAGTTGTTGAAACCATTGTTGGACATAGTATCCTCAATTCTTGGAATCGACGGTTGTAAGTTAGGATGTCATTCCATTTAACAACAAGATTCCAGAACTCCACTTCTAACTTCTGAATTTCACTGCGGGGGCAGTATTCTTTGATCATCATGTTCTTTTAATACAAGAAATTTTATAAGCAGTTTCAATGCCTATTGGTTGAGATACCGAGTTCCACCATGATAATGCCTCATCCATTAGTGTACTGGTGGCAAATTTAACTTTATCCTCCTCGTCACATTTGCTGATTGAAAATACTGACTCGCATTTTTCAAACCAGCGGGTCAAACCTACGGCTCCTTCAGTACCCTTAAAATTAGTGGGTCTGCAGTTCAAATAGTCTTTGAATGTGCAGGTCCTAGGTACCGAATTCACATTTGGGTTTGGTCCTTCAGTGTTATGGTTGGCTGTGTCATTTAGAGCAGCTTCAGCAGTTCTGCAGCCAGCATCTAGCAGCTTCAGCAGCTCTAGCAGCTTCAGTGGCTGCCGCAGTTCTTGCAGCTTCGGCTGTGCGTTCAGCTTCGAGTGCGGCTTTCACACTATCTCTAACCAGTTTGTTGTTGGACGGTTTGGGTCATTGTTGGTGGTGTACTCTTCTTTGGCGGCATGGTGCTATCATATAAAAGGTATGACATAAGTATAGAGTTGGTAGGATAAGCATGATTTTTGATGGAAATGATAGAATAATAATGTTGGAGGTTTAGATTATAACACATGATAATACAAAACAAGAGTTTTATTCATATAAATTGATTGATTACAAAATCGAAACCTATTACAAGCTTCTTCAAAATTTACCAACTGATACTTTCAGTTTAGTAATTACAACGTTTTACAACTCTAGCTATTACATGGATTTTACAGAGTTTACTAATTGAATCTACTCAGTTTAGTAGTACAAAAGATAACTACATTACTAGTCTAGTGCCAGTTGGAGGACTCGGATTGATTAGTGCTTCCATAAGTGTTTTGCGCATCGACACTATCATTCGGGCGGATCTCGTCGACTTCCCTTTGACGTAACCTTTGTTGCACGGCATACAACTCGTTCTTGAGTTGGTATCGGTCAAAGTTGGCAACATCCAGTCGGATCTGTGCTACCGTTAGGTGGTGTTGTAGCGCGTGAATTTGGGCCGCGTCTTGGGCTTGAGCGTTTTCTATTCGCATAAGTCTTTCCTTGATGTCATCCAAGCCGGTTAAAGGATCCAAGACTATATCTTGAACAAGAGTCAAGTCTTCCTTTACATAGCTTGAATCAAGGATATACAAATCGAGGCGTTGCAGTGCATTAACGGCTTCCATTTTGGCTGCTATTAACCTTAGGTTCATAGTCATCCATTTGGCGTGTCATGTTGTAAAGTTTATGTAGGGCTAGGTCAAGGCCTTGTTTCAGGCAATATACTTCGTACTGGGCAGAATTTATGAATGTAGGTTTGAGTTTGGATGATCCGCCGATTTCATATGTGGACCTTGGACCTTGAGTAGGAGTATTATGATTTGATTCGGGTGAGGATACAGAGACAGGAGGTGGTGATGTCAATGGTGATAGTGGTCGTACCACTAGTAGTTCCTCCTCCTCTTCTACATCTATGTCCATTTCGGGATCTTCGTCCGGATCCTCTTCCATTTCTTCCTCTTCGTCACTGGCTAAATCCTCATAAGCTTCTTCCTCATTGTCGTAATAAGCAAGTGCTTCAAGATAGGGATCATTTAGTCCGGGAAGAAATGGCAAGTGATCGGGCATAGAGGGAATGTGATCGGGTGATGGTGGTACAGACATTATGTCTACAATAAGGATTATGATGTTATAATAAATCTAAAGCTTACGGGAAGTGCTCAAATATGACAAGTGTGTATGTATTAATATTTTAATATGTTTGCGTAGTATAATGTCTAACAAGTCCATGATCGTCTGAAGGATGGAAGGCAAGGAGAGCGGAAGGCTATAAAATGTTTTTGCTTGTAAAAGTGGTTATAGTTTAGGTCTCACTTAGACCCGTTTCTCTACAACCATGGCTCTGGTACCAATCTGTAACACCCCCAATTCAATGATGCAGCGGAATTCAAACTGGGTGTTACTTGATGGCACAACAGTCATAATAATAGAAAACGATCTCTAACTGAGTCGTTTTAAAATGGATTTATCATTCAAATTATAATATATCAGAGTTTACAAAAGAGGTCCCATAAGGTTCCATGTTTACAAAGTACATCAATATAAAGTCATTTGATGTCTTTTTGAATGATAAAATATGTTATAGCCTTCTTGATTGAGCCCGTGCCCTCCGTGCCATCCCTGATCATTATGCACCTGAAATACATGCTAAAAACTGTCAACACAAAGGTTGAGTGATATTCATAGAGTTTGTTTATGTAGTTGAACACAATATGTTGGTAGTGTGAGTTATAAATTCACACTCATGGTTGGAAAACAAAACATTATTATTACTCACTAATCTCATGTAACCAATACGTTAACGTGCGCCAATATCGATCGGCTGATTGCCCGGTAGGTACTTTGCCAACATACCTAAGACTCAAATATAGTGCGTTTGATTACCGGACCCAGTCAATACAAACGGGATTCGTCAATCCCAATAGGCCTATTCACAATATTCGCGCTCACTATCCTAGTGATTAAATGGTTCATGATATGGGGACTTTGATTGGCAATGATGGTACTTAGTGATAATAAAACAATCAGATAGCATACAATTTCAAAGCATTGTGTTCGGTTAAAATAGCATGTATTCCCCCCAAGAGTTTGTAAAACAATTAAGTAATAGAAAGTGGGGCTATGAACTCACCGTGAGTTGGATGGTATTATGATGCTTAAATGAGTTCGATGGATAAGTCGGGAATTCTTTAAGTGCAACCTAAAATAGAACGTTACGACTCAGGTTTGGAGTAATGTCTAAGAATACGAAGACTTGCCTATATATGTTTCATATAATGTTCATGATGTAGTACTTAGTGTGTCAGGTAGGTTGTTGTAATAAGATGGTTTATGAAACATTTTTAGTTTGTATATCTCGTACTACCGTTCGGGCCATCGTAATTCAGAGGTCATGTAGTAAACGCTCGAGGAGCCAGGACACTTTAACTCGTAAATCCACAACTCGTCGATCCGTTACCCTAAATGAAGCCCCTCACACAAAGTTCCCTAGTGTTGTAGTATTTGATAGAAAATATATTTTGCTTACTTGATTATATGACACATTAAGAGTTTATAAATACCATAAATAAACTTAACAAAGTCCATAAGTATTTAAATCATGAACATAATATAAGGACCATATATAGCATGAATGAAGTATAATAAGCATGAAAATGATATTGAGCAAGAAAAATGTATTAGGGTTTCTTACAACTTTTGGCTTTCACTTAAGAAAGGAAATCAAGGATTTAAGAACAAGAACTAGAACAATTCCTCCCTTGGAATCCTTGAGAACCCGAAACCAAAATAAGATTATAACGACGTCTTTTTGGAAATCCGAAGCTATTCGAAGATTATAACGACGTCTTGTTGGGAATCCGAAGCTATTCGAAGATTATAACGACGTCTTGTTGGAAACCCGAAGCTATTCGAAGATTATAACGACTTCACTTGAAAACTTGCAGAAAAGAGGATCAAAGCCTAGTTTTCTTTCAAGAACACAAGATTTTTATTTCAAAATCTATAAGAAGTGCCTTTAGGGTTTGGGACTTTAGGTTATAAGAGAGGAGGGTGCAAGTTTAAATGAAGTTTTAGGCTAGTATTTATAGGAAAGACTTAGGGTAGTTTCGTAAATACATATTTACACATGTAAACATCTTATGAAATCAAGGGCTAGGATTAAACCACATTTCATTGGTTCCTTCCTTGATAAGCTTCATGAAGCTTTCATGAGAAGCTTGATAAGTTTCATGCATTATCTTGCTTTTACGGAGTCAGTTTTGTCCCGGTAATTGCTAACTGTAAGTTGTTAAGTCACGAAACGTAAAATCGGGTATCGTAAAAATACGAAACTTGAAAGAATGTTTAAACTTATCAATATACTCCATAATAAAATATAAAACGAGTGATAAGTTTCATCGGGTTGCTCAAACCCTGTTAAAACTGAAAACGCGGGTCTAAAACGCGAAATACGTAAAACGTACGAAAGTTGCGCAAAATTGAGAAAAGTAAAATGTAACTTTTCTAATAGGATAATAATGAATTAAAATAGCCTATAACGTCTAGACTGGGCTCAGTCTTGTGTCGGTTGGTGTTAAACATCTTTTAGACCTAAAATCGGAAGCCTGAAAATCAAGAAATGATTTATAAAATCAAAGAATGATTTTAGGGTCAATGGAGGGGGAAATTATGTTGACTTTTCCAATAATATAAAAGCTTCTAAATGCCTTAGAAAATATGGTGCAGGTGAAGGCTAAGGTTGCGGATAAGTGAAAGTGCTTAAAACGCAATTTCTGTTTTGTAAGACACGAGGCTTATTTGGTGACATTTTAACTTAGAATTTTTAATTTTTAAAAATTCCATAATTAATTGTGAGTGTTCTAAACATTTATCTGATGCGAGGAAAATTGGCGCAGGTGGTTTTCGTTAAGCGCAGGGTGTTTAAACGACGTTTAAACCAAACGTGTAATTCCTTAATAACTTTTGCGAAAATGACCCGACAAGCGTCAAACTTTTATCTTGTCATAGAAATAATTTATCTTACGAGAATATAAAATAAAAATTTCGATATGAAATAAAAAACTCGGAAATAAATAGTGCCAGTGAATAGTAAAAATGAATAGTAAAATTTTCGAGAATAGAAATTAACCTGAAATGCGAATTGTTACAGTACAGTTTTTGGTTGACAAGCTCGTCTCTTGGCAGTCAAAGAAGCAAGATTGTACATCACTATCGTCTACAGAATCAGAATACGTCGCCACGTCAACATGCTGCGCTCAAGTCATTTGGATGCGATCTCAGCTGATGGATTATAGATACGTTTTCAACAAGATTCTCATGTACTGCGACTCCAAGAGTGCCATCGCTATATCGTGCAACACAGTCCAGCACTCCAAATCCAAGCATATTGCTCTCCGCTATCATTTCATCAAGGAACATGTGAAAATGGGTATAGTTGAATTATACTTGTGGGTACTGAACACCGATTGGCGGATTTGTTCACCAAAGCCTTGCCTCATGCAGGATTTGCGAAACTGGTTCACCAAATTGGTATGCGATGTTTGACTCCAGATGACTTGAACAATTTTCTAACACAAAATTAAATGAATCAAACATCACACATTATCTTGTAAATAATATATTAAAAACACAAAAAGATTTTCAAATTTTTTCATTTTTATTAAAAAAAAAAAACTATCTTCTAGTGTGCAAAAGTGAAACCGAATAAAAATATGTTCACGGACTTTCAAATTTTATTAATTTCAAATCCCGTACATATTTTGAGGGGGAGAAATTTTTGCATATTTATCATCTCAAATCTTCATCAAAATCTTCATCGAAAATTATTCTCTATGATCTCTTGGACTACTAAGTCTTCAAACTTGTCACAAATAGGTCTTAGTTAAAGGGGGAGAGATGTCATAAAATATTGGACCAAGATTGTAAACATAGAGGGCTGAAACTGTCAAGTTAAGAAAGTTTTGACTTTTGGACCTTAAATGAAATAGGTTTCTAGTTAAAGGATTAAAAGTGTTAAGTTGGTGAAAGTTAATTCAATAGGACCATATGTGAATTAGGTCTTTCGTCAAAGGGCTGAAGGTGTCATCTAAGGACTTAAATGAACTAGGTCACATGTTAGAGGACTTGAACTGTCAAAAGCACAAACCTTATTCAATAAAACATGAGGTCTGACCTCAGTCAAACACAAAATCACACAGTGACTGCATTTACTTTTCCCTCTCACTCTCAACGCGCTAAAACCCTTAAAACCCTTTAAGAACTCAAGTTTTTCTGAATCTTCATTAGAATTCAAGTTGTAAGTATTCAAATCGATTGTGTATGTCTTAGAAATAGATGCTTAACTTATCTGCGGCTCAATTCTTATGATTCACAATTTAAGGTTTAAGCTTGAGATTTGGGCGTTTCTTGTTTAAGGTCAGTTAATCTAATAGGCTTTGTGTAAGAGATTCGTTACATGATTCTGAAAATTTTGCAATAGTTAATTAGTTTCTATAACTCTAGATAATGCAATTCGGTTTAGTTAGGGTTTAAAGAGGTGCAATTGTGAACTGAAGAAAATGTGTGTTGTGTTTGTTTGTTTAAAATGATGGGATATGCTTGTTTATGATGTAAGAACTTGCGGTAAATACATAAAATCTGAATATGTTTATATGTGTTCTAATATCAAATTACTTGCTAATAAGTGTTTAATCGAGTTTCTTAATCGAGTTTGTTGCTGATGATAATCGAGTTTGTACGATTGATCGACTTTGTCTCCGAGTTAGGAGACAACAGTCTAACTAGTCGAGTTTCTCCTAGTCGAGTCTCTCCTAGTCGAGTTTCTCAACTAGTCGAGTTTCTCTAGTTAGACAAGTTTCTAAAGTTGATCGATTTTCTAGGATAGTCGAGTTTCTTGAATTGCTCAAGTTTCTTGCATTGCTCGAGTTTCTAGGTTGCTCGAGATTCTAGATTTGATCGAGTTTCTAGGATTTATCAAACTTGTAGGACTCATCTAGTTTCTTAGAATCATCGAGCTTGTGGATCTAGTCAAGTTTCTTAAACTTCTCTTGTTTCTATAAAGGTTATCTCATGTTATCAAGTTTCTCAAAATTCTAAGTTTGTCTCATTTTTCCAAGATTCATCAAGCTTGTAAAATTTGTTCCAAACTTAAAATCTTTATAAACTTGAGCATGTGAAAATGTTTATAAGAACGGGTTTGTTTGGAAAATGGTTTGCTTGAATGATATATGAATGTCCTCATGATTT
The DNA here is from genome assembly GCA_021014915.2 of Artemisia tridentata subsp. tridentata. NCBI lineage: Eukaryota > Viridiplantae > Streptophyta > Magnoliopsida > Asterales > Asteraceae > Artemisia > Artemisia tridentata. Next base: position 185,860,939 of record CP139505.1, on the reverse strand, counting down.
ATCTATTCCATGTGATGCATCATACAATGTAGGATAATATCATGAAACCGATATCATTCGCTAACACATATATACTATGTCCATTGTGTATTGTTGTTGGTGTTTGTAATGTTCAGGCAAACCATGTCTCAAGGATCTGTAACCCGAAAATAAATAATTCCAGAAGGGGATGAACGAAAGATCAGCCATTCAAACTCAAGAGTGGACTTTAAGAGATTGCGGTGTCATGAGACTTGCCAAATTATCGTGGAAATTCTTGACAGACACTTCATCAGGCCAACATTGACGAACACAGCAAGTGTACCAGAAGTTTATCTCAATCAGTTCTGGCATTCTATGGTCATTGGAAAAGATGAGGATAGCATAACCGTCACATTAGACAACACAGAGATCACGTTCAAGGTTGAAACTCTTAGGAACGTTCTACAACTTCCAAAAGAAGAAACAGGTCCAATGCAAAAGTTTCAGAATGACCCAACTTTTGAAGAGATGGTCACAACACTTAAGCATCTGGGTTATGATGAAGATGAAGAAGAGCTCACATCACTCTACAAAGTAGAAAGGAAATACATTCCTCAGCCGTGGTTAACCCTTTACTCAATCATCATCCACTGCATCACTGGAAAAACCACTGGCCTTGAACACCCACGATTAGAACACCTTCAATTCTTCTGTGGAGTCATCAACCTAAAACATCTGAACTTCGTCAAATACATATGGAATGACATAATCTTTCTGAGTCAAAGCTTTCACCAAAAGAAGGAATACAAAGTACCTTTTCCTCGATTCACCAAACTCCTAATCACACGCTTCATGAAAAAACATCCTGAAATCAATCGACATGAAAATGAAAAGATGCACACTGATCAAATGGATCACGTTCTCACCAGAATCAAAGTACAACAGTCCAACACGGAGAAACAAGGGGCAAGAATTCCACAAAGCATGTTAAATGAAGAAGTTATGAATACTGAGGCATACCAGAAGTATAATGAAGCTCAAAGAGCTGAAAAGGTGGGTCTTACGGTTAAGAAAACAAAACTGACCAAAGGAAAAGTAAAAGCAACTACAAAAACTATCCCAGCTCGAGCAGCTACTTCTCGAACAAAGAAAGTCACTAGAGTTGATAAGAAGAAAGTAATCACCAAAGTATCAACTGCAGAATTACAACTTCAAGATGAATAAAGTAACGATGATGAGGAAGAGGAAGTTGATTTAGGAAAGGGAAAGAAGCAGAAAGAGTTTGAAAAGATGAAGACTGTATTGGCAGAAAAAGACAAAGACTTGGGCAAAGGAAAGGGAAAATCATTCAAAATTGTGAAACAATCCTTCAAAGCCATTGAACCACCATTGACAGAAAAAGAAGAGCAAGAACAGGTTAAGATAGCTTCAAGGGAAAATCTAAAGAAACACAAAGAAGATGAAGAGAAGCGTGAAAAAGAGAGAAGAGGTGAAGGGTCTGCTTCACATCCTGAGGAAGAACAAGAGGAGTCTGAGGGTACAAAGTCTGATACACATGATGAATCTGAGAGTGAATCAGAAAGTCTGAGGAAGAATCAGCATCTGGATCTGAAGAAGATGAAAGCAATAAAGATGAAGATGATGATGAAGAAGGTGATGGAGAAAGTGAAAATGATGAAGATGAAAGTAATAATGAGGATGATGAAAGAAATGAAGAGTTAGATGACAAAAAAGATGACAAATCACCGTCACCACAACCGTCATCTGTTGGACAATCAACCAGTGAACTTAGTGAACTCAAGGAGAAACTGGCTAAACTTCAAAAGTGGGTGTTGAAAAAACAACAAACTGAAGAAGATGAGTACACAACAATAAAACAACATATTCTTGAAGTTGAAAAGAAGGTGGATAAACAAATATTCCGTTTTAATACTTTCGATTTGGAAATGACGGCAGGGGAATATCTGAAAACTCATGTCCCTCAGGCAGTCAGTTCACAAGTATCCCAAGAGGTCACTCAATACCTTCCAGAGAACATGCCAGGAATCTTCACAGAATATGTCAAAAGAAACCTGGAGAAAACAGTGGCAAATCTGATGCAAACAACACCAATAACCATTCGAACCGTGCCACCTAAGCCATCAAGATCTGAGCTCAAATGACAACTACTTGAAGAAATCATGAATGAATCAGAAGAGGAAGAACTCAAGAAGGCATTGCTTAATTCTATAAGAAAAGCTGAGAAAAAGGCTGAAGGATGCAAGCAGGATAAGCCAGTCAAACGTCATCGGGATTAGCTTGATAAAGACGAAGGGAAGAAAAGGAGGAAACCATCTACTTCAACTGGCCGTGCAACCACATCATATTCTTCTGGCACTACAAAGCAATCAAGCCAACAGATGTTCGTCCCACTTGAAGGCGGGGCGTTCGAGGCAGCTGAATCATATGAAGATGTGAGTTCTGATCAAGAACTTCCTATTGCACCACCCAAAGTTCAAAATGTCACTGCACTACCCACAAATGCAAAAGTCGTACCTCAACCAGAATGGGTAAATCCAACTGCTCCAAGATTCGACTGGTTTAAGACAATGGTAGACGCATATCCTGATGCCAAAAACGATGCACCAGTTGAAGGCTCCATTGTGGATTTCACTAAACGATTAAAGAAGGTCATGAAGGTTCAGGCATTAGGATTATCTGACATCATTCGAGTTCGCAAAGGAGGTTTCACTGAATTTAAAACCGTCTTAACAACTGAGTTAGAGTTTGAATACAACATTGAACAAGTTGCAAGAGCTCTGTCAAAAAACATCAACTAGGATCATGCACAAGCCTCTCATCCAAAAGAACAACTTAAACTCCGTGATTACTCCCATCCCTTACCACTTATAGGTCAACCCAACAACCCAAAGATACCAAATGCATACTTCTTCAACAATGATTTGGCGCATCTTGAGTATGGAAACACAGACCCTGAAAAGAGGTATGCAACTTATCTTACTAAGTACCAAGTGGCCTCTTATACACTAGAAGGGTTTGAAGAGAAAATTGGAGAATTATTTGTTCACAAAGTTCGAGAATACAATGAAGATGCTGCTCTTGGAATCTCTTACTGGCCGAATCTGCGCAGGTTGTTCTACAAGTATATGATTACCAGAAGATCAAAAACCGATGTATGGAACAAAAATAAGATTCTTTCAATCACCAGTGCAGAAACCGAATCTATGTTTGGGTATAATTTTCTGAAGAAGATTACCGTGAGAAGATTGGACGATCAAGAATACACTTTCAGCGAAGCAGACTATCCCTATTTACACATCAACGATACAGAAGACATGTATCTACTGAAAGTTCAAGGAAAACTTGAACATCTCCCTGGACGTCTTCAATATGATATCATTAACTCGGTTCTAATATACATCCGCAACATTGTCATTAGATCGCGAGTAGAAGATGTGCACCTCGGGGTAGAAAGCTACCAGACAAAACTGAACCTCGTCTAGCCAAATCTCAAACCTCCGGGAATCCTTGACAGGCAGCCGTACACTTTCAGTGATAGACCGTTTGGGTTGGCATACACAAGGGATAAATGATCACCAAAGTTCATGGGTTATGAAGAAATTCCCAAATTCAGTGATGAGACTTTGGTACGAGTTAAGTCAGAACTTGAACAGATGTTGGAAAACCGTAGCAAGGGGTTGAAGAAAGGATGGTTGAGAGTTGTGAATTGGAGCAGGAAAGATGCAAAGGAAGCAGTAAAGTTCATTCATCGGATTTAATAACAGGCTCAAGTTTCGGACTACAATGCGTCGACTGGAAAGCTATATGGGAGGACGTGCCAGAGTTTTAAACATCCTCACTTACCTTCGACCTGAGCAGTAATCTTTGGTATAAGTTGTTATCAATTATCATTTTTCATTATCTTTTATCATTTTCATCATAAACTATGGCTTGTGTACACATAATAGTGCACAACCCGTTCCTGTATAGAAAGGACCCTGAGGTACGCTTCAGTGCCTCAATCTTGATCAAAGGAGCGAAAGCTTCTTACTTATGAGTAGAATTATACTAGAATTTTTTCTAAGTTTTTCAAATAAAATAAAAATATAATAAAATCTGCTCATAAGGACAAGTATTCCCTTGTTGAGGGGGAGTATTTGAAAACAATCTTTGTTCTGGATACAAATGTTCTTGAAATTCTTCATGTAAACCTCAAAAAGAGCATATTTTAATCAAAAGTTTATCAAAAACAACATGAGTATGCTATTTTTGAGAGGGAGAATAAGTGATGATTAAAATATGGTAACGGAAAGTTGTAGTCTCACGAGTGCTCGACTCAGATTTACCCTCGAATTGACGGAATATCACCAGTCAGTAATCAAAAAGACATGTCCTGGATGGTTAATAATTTCAAGCTGGTCTAACCAGTGATGTAAGCGTGTCTCGCAATGGACTTGTCTGAGTAGAATGTACCAATTCGAGATGTAATATCTCAGAAATCTCACCCATGAATTGACGGTAAACAAATGTCAGTAATTGAAAGGTCTTATCCGGGACGGGTAATAATTTCAAGCTGGTTTATCCAGCGATATAAGCGTGTCTCGCAAAGGATAAGTCTGAGTAGAGTGTATCGTAAGTGAGATTTTCTTTGAATATGACCGGGACGGGTAATAATTTCAAGCTAGTCCAACTAGTGATGTAAGCGTGTCTCGCAAAGGTCATGTTCAAGGAAAATCAATCAAGTCACATTTGGTTGTGGCAACATAGGATAGTCATGGAGTTATAAGGTGACTAGGGTTTAGGAAACCATCCTATGATCTGCCAGAGCTGAAGGGATCTACCCAAGGACAATACCAATAGTCTAGTACTAGAAAGTCCTAGGTATGATTTGAAAAAAGGAGAAATGAAATGAAAGGAGAAAGAAGGGGTTGAAGAATTAAAAAGAAAAGTAAAGAAAAGGGTGAAAAGAAATAGCCCTCCATATGATCAACCTTAGGGCAGACACCGGGTTCAATACATAATCTACTGGTTGATTGGGCATCACCGGTATTGAAGAACAAAGTCGTCATGGACCCAGTGACGCACTGCACTAACCTTCCAGCCACTCAGGTGTCTCTCAAAATACACTTGTTTCATTTCACACGGAGAACCCTTCATCATCTATCGACCTCTCACTACGAGATGTGTTGATATTGAAAAGGAGGCACTCTGCTCCATGCCTCCGACGACAAAACAAATGTGCACTGAATCGTGTCTAGAGCCACGAGATTCATCAAAGATCTCTTAGGAACACTTAGTATTACTCTGTTGTTCTACATTATGGGCATCAGTTGTAAAATTAAGAAGAGTCCTTCGCAGATCTTAGCAATCTGCCAAGAACATTCATGAGAGAAACCACAAATGTGATTCTCAGTGATTGAATGGAAATCCTGCCAGGGTCAACATCAAACAGCCCTGACAGCAGGTCACTTCGGTAATCCCTTGTGGATTACGCTTAGTGTTTGCTCCAAAACGGTCTACAGTCGTGGGGTGATCTCTTGCGACTTACTGAATCGAAGGTGCACTTCGGTGTGTCTGTGTAAACCCTTTCGGGGGTTTCCGGTTCAGAACGGTCTGGGCAAGGATTAGAGAAAGTCTTCACACTATGCTGTTGACGATCTCAAAGTCCAAACCCGTAAGTACCGGATGATTTATTGCTAACTGTTTACCTGCAGCAAATCATGGAGTTCCACCACCATTCCATCATGCTCATATCCTGAAGATACGTTCTCACGAAGACTTAGAGATAACAAAAGTTCAAAGATGTTAAAGAAAAGTCAAAGTTCAAGCTCTACAACCTTTCACAAGTCAAAGATTGAAGAAGTGAGAACCAGTTGAAGAACAAAAGTCAAAAGACATATGAGTATGGTGGAAAAGACGTAAAGATACCAGAATTGAAGACCATTGGAGGACGCAGATCATTACCATACCTTATCATATCACCTCAAGAATAAAGAACAAAGAACAAATATTCCAATGACGTCTAAGCCAAATAAGCAAAGACGATGTCAAGCAACCTTGATGACCAATACTTAGGGGGAGATTGTTGGGAACAATTGTTGGGAACACGTTTTGTATTATCAAGTATTGATCATTATGTAATAGGTTGCTTAGGCCTTTAAGTTTGTTTTATGGCCCAGCCTGTGTAGAAGGCCCATGGGCTGTGTCTTGTTATTTAAGTTAATTATGTTTAGTTAGGACATTAAGCCCAAGACACTTGTAAAACTATAAATATCCCCTCCCATCCAAGGGAGAGGGTTGGTTGGTTGAATGTTAAACATTTTATTATTATCATAATCACCTTCCACTCTCTCTCTCTCTAGCTTTCTCTCTCTAGATCTAGGTTTCATTAGTGCTTAATTAAGTAGCTTGTGTGATAATTAGAAGTAACAACAACAAATGACGAAAGGCTTCGGGAAAACCTTGATCTTCTTGAAGAAAGAAGAGAAATAGCCTCAATCAGAGAGGCTATCTATAAACAAAAGTTTGAAAATTACTCCACATTCAAGCCAGGTGAATATGTCCTTCAGTTAAACAGCGTAAGCAAGGTTGTGTACGAAGGGAAACTAGGGCCCACATGGGAAGGACCCTACGTCATATCAGAAGCCTACGGCAACGGAGCCTACAAGCTCGCAACGCTTAAGGTAGAGGTCATGGATAGGACTTGGAATGGTACCAATCTTCGTAAGTTTTACATATAAGGCTTACTATTTTTAAAGCACTCGGCTTGTTTTTTCAAATTCATGTAACGCATTCTTCTCACTTGGGGAAAGAAGCATTAATGGTAGGTGTCTTAGTGTTCATTTCTTACAATGATGTAATCCTCCCTACCCAATTAATGATATAACACATTTCCCTCAAATCTCTTGTTTCGTTCTTTACAACAAAGATTTGTTCAGCCAAGTACATTACAAGTTTCAATGTTGAAGGATGAAACATGACACATGTCTTGTATACAAATAACATCCATTACAATTCACATTAACTTTCCTATAAAGTCTTAGGGTATTCTAAGCCCTTTGTATCTTAAGGATAAAGACGGAGTGGGTCGCGATCCTCTGTCGCAATCAAATTATATGATTGCTAAAAATCTTGGTCCAAAATACACACAATAAGGTTATAGCCTTAGGTTGTATGTGTACGTTTATTATAAGCGTATGAGAAGAAAAACATGACATTCAAAGCGGGACATTGTCCCCTAACTGGCATTAATACGACTAAGCATGGTCAAAGCCAACCAAAAATGACCCAAGAAAGTGTCTGCAACGTGGGTCGAAGCCCAGAAAGAAACAAAGATAGATTGTTCAAAGGGTACATACCACCATTGGGGCCAAATTCCTGCCAATATGTTAGTCTTCAAGCATCCATTGGGGACATGGAATCCTCTTAATGTGGTTTAGATAGAGGTTTGGCAGAGGCAGTCTTCCTGTTTGGAAATGGAGGCTAAATTTTTCGAGGCTTTTTTGAGAGGAGATCTTCTATTGGTGCTAAGGGATCCTTGGTTGCTTCTGTGAGAAAGGGGTACTCCGTTGAAGCGAACGCATTGCCAGCATCATTATACTCCTGCTCAGACGTTGGGCGGTAGTAAGGTACCTCCGACAAAACCACATATTTTTTGGTCTGGGCAATTTTCTCCAAGTTCGTACATGTACCGTAGAAAATGGCCGTGTTCACCAGCTTCTCAATAATCTCCCCCACCTCATCGCTGTGGTATAACTCCATTGCTATATAGGGAACAACCTTCGAGACGACCTCGACTCTATCTTTCTTCAGGCTCTTGCATTGAATTTTTAGTCCATCTGTTTTCTCACGAAGCTTGATCTCCTGCTCACCTAACCTAGCTCTTTCGGATTCAAGACCTGCACATTTAGACTCGAGCGTAGTAATTTGTGCTCTATAACCGGAACTCACCTTAAGCTCCTCCAACCTCAATCTGTCCCTTCTCTGAGATTCCAGCCTTGAGACTATCGATTTTTGCTCGCATGTCTTGGACAATATGATTCTTCTCCAAATCCTACATTGCTTCTTTACACTTGGCTTCCAACTCAGCATACTCATGATCCCTATTCTTTTCTTTGGCTAAGATGTCATCCATCTTCTCTCTCACAGCCACCACTGTCCAAACCAGTTCCCTTATTCGAGAATTGAGATGATTGTTTAAGACAACTTGTCTAACATAACTCTTGTCATGAAAGCTACAAAGCTCCTCCATGGACATGTTATCCAAAATCCCTCTCCAACTGGCAGGTGTCATCTTTTCAACTAACTGGTGACACGCAAGGGCATTCGGAAGCTCCTTTATGTCAGGCAGACCTGCGAAAGATAGGATAATCAACTATATGAGGAATAATGTTCATTATGAATGTAAGATTTCCACTTACTAGGAGTATCATTGTGACAAATCGTAATTTTAGGTCCTTTTTCAAACTTCAAAATTTCACTATTCATCTCGGAAATTTACTATTCACTGGTTACTAATCATCATTCACTATTCATCATTCACTATTCATCGTTTTTGTAGTCAGTTTGCGACTTTGAGATGTTTTTAAAAACTTTATTATTCACAAAACACTATTCATTCCCGCAGAGAAATTACTATTTATGATTATCATTGATCGTTTCATAAACTAGGTTTACGGGTATCCAAAATTCGCGTAACCATTATGGTTTAGCTGCGTATTCATGAAACGTCATTAGGGACACCTCATATAGACTAGAGTAGTCTACATATCATCAGTAACATCGTCATTTTAGGTCATGCACGAGTTTGCATAATTTCCATTCACGTATATTTATTTATTAAATAAACGCTATCACTCAAGTATTTATTTTTAGAAATATACCCGATACTCCCAACTATAGTCCTAATATATTTTTACACTCACTATAATGATATAAAAATTATATTATTAGTTTACCCGATGTTTTGAAAGTATTTGCTATGTATACCGTTAAAAGTATATAACTTCGACGGTTTACGAAATTTCAACCCGACAACTATTTTAACACCCGATTCTTACAAGAAATGTGATTTTATAATTTTTACAACTTCATCATACTTTATTTTGTTCCGTTAAATTGTATTTCTAGCTAACTCGGTACCCGATACCACATTATACTAGCCTAATTTACCTAAATAACACCAAAAGTCGTATAGTTACTTACACACTTCACCCCCCCCCCCCCCACATCCCATTTCCAACGCCCCCATACCATCCCCATACCGCTTTGAAAATCTTCTACTAGCTTCAATTAATACATGTCCTTTTTGTCCAAAAATATCAAGATCTTTTATACAATATTACTTACACTTCACATTATACATACAAGTAACTCAAGATCTAGCAAAATTTCTCTCATCCTCTCCCACTCTTTATGTGAATCGGCCAACTCAAGAAACAAGAGAAAAGTTCACAAAATTTTCAAGATCAAGCATTTCAAAGTTCTATTAGTGATCGAGTTAAGGTTTTGAAATAAAAACCTCAGAGGATAATTAAGTGTTTACTTCAAAAACTCATCAAACTTCAAGTTGTGGTTAGGGATCGCGCCACCTTTCAGTGTATCCACTTTTTTCATCATAACTATTGTATCAGCTGAGTTCATGGCCCCTACTTTTACTTGTTTTATAACCATTTTGGGGGAGAATACATGCTCGTTTTCATCTAAATGTAATACTTGTGTTACTTGAATATGTTACTTGTTTAGTCAAACCATTACTTGTTCTACTTATGACTTTGTTGTTCACTCGAATGTATTGTATATTCACTTGTATCATACTTAATTCTTTTTACCCATGGACCCAAGCACTTTAAATGATTATGCATACTTAACCAAATGAACCGGCTAATCTGCTATGTACATACATGACCAAATGAATTGGTCACATAACCGAATGTACTGGTAATATGACCGAATGAACTGGTCACATAACCGAATGTACTGGTAATATGACTGAATGAACTGGTCACATGACAGAATGAACTTGTCACATGACAGAATGAATTGGTCACGTAACCGAATGTATTGGTCAAATTAAATTTACTTTAAATCTTATGGTCCATATATATTACTTTTGTTTACCTAAACCTGATCTTATTTGGCAGTGGGTTGTAAACACACAGGTTGCAAGTCTTGTATGGGTTGGACTTGGGACTGAGTGGATTTACAATGCATTTGCTGGGAAATCGTTATCCAAATGCTTTACATTTTACACTAAACTCTATGAACTCACCAACCTCGTGTTGACACTTTGGCATGTATTCTTAGGTATAAAGCGGTAGCACACTATTGGAGGCTTTTGGCATGACATGACATGGTCATAGAAGACTCTGATATATTCGGGACCACTTGAAATATTTTATGGGCTTATATTTCTGTACCATTTTTGAAATGTTGTAAACGAATCACTTTTGAATATGAAATCTATTTTAAATGGTTGAGGTACAACCATTCTTTATACTTTGTGTTGTGATACCAATTTAGTAGCACCCCAGCGACATGTATGCTTTCGCTGGACCCGATTTTGGGGGTGTTACAATCATCTTCGGGGATCTTTAGGGTGGTAGGTACAAAGGTTTTAGCATGAGAGCCTTTGGGTTTCACCGTTCTTGTCGGAGGGGTTGGCAGGGATAATCTCCTTTTCAAAGGAGCTTTCACGGACATTGCAATTTTTCCTTTCCTATTCTTCATCTTGTCTGGAATATCGGATGACCCTACGATCGTCGCCTGATCACCCTTGGAAAGGGGATCATCAGAATCTGCTACATTCTCCACAGGTTGCGGAGTATCGCCAATGTTAACGGGATTGATAGGCGGGACTATTGATGAAGGCTTTGTTGGTTGAGCATCTACATCGTTATTGTTGACTAACATCGACGGAGAGCCTACTTCGTAGCTCACATTCTTTGGATATTGGGGGATGAAACTGACCTCCTTGACACCACGGGCCATGACGAAATTTTCTGAACGCCATTCCTGCAACAACAAAAGCGAAAAGATAAATATCAGCAGATAAGTTATTTACTTTATTTAAATGAGAATATACATACTTTCTCCTTCACATATTATCTCAGGTTTCAACGGAGAGCCTTCCCAAGGATCAACAATGCCCGCCATGTACAGAATCGGCTCAGGAAACGTTTGAACATCAAATGAATGGCGTGCAAGACGCTGGTAAAGGGGGTTGCTTCTTATGTGGTATGACAAAGGGTCATCAAAGCGTTTCACATCAAACCGGAATGCTTTATCCAGCAAGGCTGGATATTCGGGAGGTATGATTGTGTTTTGTACATAGAAAAACAGACCTTTCCAATTTCTTATATTGGCAAAGGGTTTAGTTATTAAGCAAGGCACATCATGCTCGCTTCTCTTGGCCAAGGTTATCCAATCACCACCAGGAAAAAGATTAATAAAGCCCCTAAGCACAGTCAATGTTGGCTCATAGCCATAGGCTTTGCATATAACAATGAAGGTGGTCAACTTGGCTAAGCCAAAAGGATTCAACCTGGAGATATGTACTTGGTAATATTGTAAAAACTCTAGGATTAGGGGATGGATTGGAATCCTAAAGTTGAATTCTGTGAAAGCATGAACATAAAGTCCCACATACCCCGCTGGAGCGTCAAAGATATTTTGGGTTTCGCTCGGAAGCATCATCCTAAACTCCTTGGGTATACGATATTTATCAAGAAATTCTGATAAAGCTTGTTCTGATAGGGTACATTTTTGTTGCCTGATAATTCTTTTGGCTGCCATACTCATCTTGAACTAGAACAATGACAGCAAGAAGTCAAAGAAATAAGGAGGGAAAATTACCTTTAAACTCAAACGAAGCACGAAGCACAGTGTTGTGTATGTGTATCTTGGGCGCAAGAGAAAAATAATCTAGGGTTAGGATTATGAAGGGTTTATATATATCCCTCGTAGTTCTTATCCTAACCGTCCACGTGCAATCATAATTTGATTCATACATAGACTTCAATCAATTTTTTAAATTTTGAAAGGACGTATGTGGTTACTGAATTCTTAGCTGTTATGGCCTAGGGTGCGGTAGTTAGCTGCTCATTAAACGCATTTATTGCGCAAGTTTGTTTAAGCACTTATCTTTTTTCGTCCGATTTTGTGACGAAGAGGGTAGGGTGTACGCTGATTTTGAGTAGAAAGCAATATGTACTTGTACGTATATATCACTTTCGACTGGGGGGCTTGATGATGTACCCTCCGAACGGGTCGAAGGACACCCTTTCGAGCCTGTGCGAAGCCTTCTCTTCGAAGGCCCAGGTCAATCTCCTTAAACGTTTCATTGGCGTAAAACCATTCATCTATGAAGTGGTTACCAGTTGGGAAGCCGCCAATCGAAGCCCTAAGCCCTTCGGGGTATCTCCTTCGAAGGAACTAGAACAGAGAACCATCTTGACCTGGTCACACCCACGTTCCCTCTTCCCTTAGGCTTTCCCGCCAAGGATGAGATCGTGGGTCACAAAGCCCTAGCGGTTACCACAAATCATGGGACGCCCCCATGATCTCCGAATTGTGTGCAAGAGCTCTCTAAGGCCTATTTTCTCCGCTATAAATAGCTTAGACAGGCAAGAACAATGGTATGCTAACTCGACTCTCTCGATTAACTACCAACTTATCATAACACATACTTATTCGCACGCCGGAGGTGGTTCGCAGGGTCCAACCCCTGCGCAATTACTTAACGTAGTGTCTTAGTATTTCTTATTTCAGGTTAAAGACAAGCTTGGCGTAACCTCAACACCCCATAAATCTTTTGATCATCATCGAAGGCCTGGTCGTGCAATTTATTGTACGCTCACCTCCCAAGATTCGCTTTTCTTTATTAGCGAGTCTTGTAGCTATACTCAAAGTCATGCCCTATTACGTGACTCCATCCTCCGTCACGTTCTCAACGTCATCATTCTCATCATCAAAGTCACTTCCATAGTGTAAGTATTTTGGATCTTCAAGAGTTAATCGCTCCTTACAATACTTGGAACCAAGCTTACTAATGTCTTTGAAAAATCCACATTCTAGATCAAAAGGACTCTCACACCCTTTTCTAATATCATCGTCACTAAGCACAATTTGTGATGCTAATTTATCTTGTGCATCTCGGTCTAATTCTATGAAATCCCTCAACTTATAAGGCGTTTGGTAAGAGACCTCCTTAATTCCATCGGTGAAAGTCATGATTCCATTTTCCTCATCCAACAATAAATTTGTGACTTCACAAAAAGGTCTTGTGACAAATAGTAATTTTTCCACTAATATTTTAATAATAAATGTTAATTTATTATTACTTAACTGTTAAATTAAGCATTCATGAGCTTGCATAACAATATCGGAAAGCAAACCCGCACACTGTAGCTTACAGTAACTCATTACATGGTTTATTTTATCAGAAAATGTGAATATTTCATTTTCTGACTATTACTGAGTATTTACGTAATACAACGAGAAATATCTCGCACACAACACCACACGCGTACCGACACAACCCTAATAGCGACATGAATCCAATATTGGTTATCCGAAATCAATAATAGTGTATTTATATTACCTTTACAAAAATGTTCTCATAAATTATATTTTTCGCGCTCACGCTAACCTAGAAAACATCAAATTACACCGGAGCTCAACGGGACACGGGGTACACTTAATACCCACCAAAAATTAACAAAACCTAAAAGTTTTATTCCTTATATTTATTCCCTTCTTTTTATAATCCCACTAACCCTATTCTTAATAAAACGCATACAAAAAAAAAAGAGAGAGAAAGAATCGTCCTTGTTCCTATCCGCTCTTCGCTCTCCCTCACCCACGTTTTCTTTGCACCATAACGCCACCCCTTCATTATCCAAGTCAGATCTATATCAAACAAATCAAATGATGCAAAGCATAAAACAAAGCCAAATTCGTCATCTTCTTCCTTATGTCCAAATGAAGCCGCTGCCATCCTTGTCGAGTTTTACAAAGTCAACATATCAAACCAAAAGATGATGGAGATGAGGGCGACGGTATTCTTTTTGTGGCTACTGATCGAAACTGTTAACAAAGAAGATAGAGTCAAACATTCCTTGGTTAACTTTTAAATCCCTAGTCGATTCACAGCAAATCCACTCACACTCAAAAACTATCAATACAAATTTTAACTGGTGAAGGGCAACGTTTCCGTGGAAGAAGAGTGTGGATTTGCTTGAATCGGATTCGTGTTTCTTTTGATTCTTTGGTCTCCTTGTCGATCCGTACTATTGTAAAGGTTTAATCTCTTTGTTCTTATTTATGAATCTTATGGCATTATTGTTGTTAAGTCATGAATTATTTTATAAGTTGTTTTGATTTGATAAGAGTTGCAAACCTTGATTTTGTTGATTATGAATTTGATAAATTCTAATAAACTCGCGGCTGATTCAATTATCTTGTTGTGGTATTAATTCATTTCTTTTACCGATTGATTAATTCGTGTCCTGAAAATGGTTACTTGTTGGTATTGTTGTTAGTGTGGCTATTAAGAAATTTCAAACTAAAAAACCTGAGTATTGGCTTATGTATTGGAAGTTATTATTGTCGTTTTGCTTAATATAGTGGTTTATTGTTATGATGAATCTTGGGTCATGACGAGCTGGTTTTGTTTTGGGATCGAAACCCACTGTGGTGGATTCACAGTGGTATATTTTGGGTCAGTTGTTTGTTGTTTCGGTTCCAGAGAAACACACTCACGAAGGGTGTGTTGTGTTTGTTTGTCTCGGGTTACAAGGATAATGTTCAGTATGGTTTTCTTGGTCTCCTGTCGTGAACCACAACCCCAACAGTAAGGGTTTTTTGTGTCTTTGCTCACTTTGCCTTAACTTACTACTTCATCATATAGTAAACTAAATGCGTTTTGAGTTGAACTTGGTTTTGTGTCTCGGTTTGTATTGTGAGCCGAGAGGTTGTGTGCCGAAGCCCACTCGAGCTCAACATAGGGTGTTTGGTCTTACTTTTGATTCAACCACCACCACCCACGAAGGGTGTCGTGGCTTTGTTAACATCAACAACATAAGGCTATGTCATGTTAGCACTTGTGTTGTACCTGTGTGTACAGTTTCGACTCACAAAACACACATGGGGTGTGTTTATTTTGCTCGGTCAAAAGGGCCTCAAGCCCTTGCACTAAGGGCATGATTGGTTCGTGTCATACCCACAAGGTCAAAAGGGTTCGGTTCCTTCTTGACTGGTCACTCGAGCTCGATATACGACCGTTGGGTTTACACACTGACGTTAGAATACGTTCAAAAGAATAGTTGAGGTCAATACCTCTTGTCAAGATTGATCAAAGTAGGGAGTCCCCTATTGTAAATTCTCCATGTCGATATATTGATTTTAGAAGGGATAAGTGTATTCCAGCAGATGGGATTTGGAGCCAAATCTGTTGTTGGTTGTGTTTGTGTATTCATTTATTGGGCCAAAGCCCATTTACCACAAAATAAGGGTCCGTTTGGTTCTGTCAGCCCATCAAGATTTGGAGTTTGTCTATTTGTTTCACCTTGGGCCACAACCCACTCTACCATGTTTAAGGGTGCGTTTGATTGACTGCTTCACTTCGGCTTAATCACGACTTCTCTCTACTTATTATTATTTCGCAACTCAATCGACTCACTCGTATCTAATCATAATTATAATGTGGAAACAAAAATGTAAAACTATAAGTTCTAATCTATTAAAAACTAGACTAAAAATATAAGTGGTAACTTATTTTAATACTTTCGATTTATATTCAACATGACTCATTTTAAAATTTATAACAAAACTTAATATTTTTGCACCATTAAACTATAAGTTTAACCAAACAAATTATAACTTATCTTGAGATCATTAGTTCATATTCGTGGTTTATTTAAGCTAACATAACACACTCCACTTACACGATTTTTATTTGATTTTAATAAACACTATAACTAAACCACTACTTAATTACATACTTTTATTTATAATAGTAACAAACATTTTTACACATAGTTATATATGTATATGTACTTCTAACAACAATGTTATCATAATCCGTCAACACCTAATAATTGCTTTCCGTACCTCGTCTTTCGGTTATTGTGAACCGAAGATTTATTCCGCCCTCGATACTTTTATTATTATACACTTATGCACTTTCAAGAGCCAATACTTGCAAATACTTATAAAATTGTTTTAAACTTAAATGCTGCCACACAAGCAACAATAACGTAAACACTTTAAAACTTTTGAATTTAACTAAATTTCGTTGAGTCTTAAATTAAAATTGTGAACTAAGACATGCCTTACTAATCTAGGTCGCATGTTGGTGCCACATTTTCTCTGATTTACTTCATTCACTGCTTATTCTACTGAGGTGAGTTTATAGCCCCACTTTACTTATACTTGTTTTACAACTATGGGGTGAGAAACATGCAAAACATTTTATGGACCACAATAATGTTTTATTTTCTCAAAACTATTGCGTAGTTAGCCTAAGCCCCTGAACCCACTGTTATGCCCACTTTCATGAACCGTTAATTCCCGCTGGGAAGCGCGATTGATATAAATAGATCTATTGGGGTGACTCCCCCATTCGGTTGGCCAGACGGGTCAATGCGAGCGTATACCAAGTCGGATTACGAGTGTATTGGGTTAAACACTCGCTGTGGGCCCCTGATTATTACTTATGTGCTACATTGTAGCGCACTGAACTGTCGAGCTTCGGTTGCATGAACTTAGTGCTAGCGTGATAGACTATTTTGTATGACATTATATGTGTTGTAATGTTCGTACACAAAATTATTGGTCCAAACTTATTACTTTACTGTTTCATTCTAAACCTATGAACTCACCAGCTTTTGCTGACTTTTAGCATGTTTTTTTCAGGTGTTTAATCTGCTTGATTGTTGCAAGGTATTGGCATGGAAAGGGTAATAGACTATCTTCCGAAGTGTTTTTACACATAACTATGACTTGTTTGTATGGGACAACTAAACTCATGGACCTTATTTTCTAAACTTGAAACTTTATTGTAAACTCTATTTAACTTGGATGAATGTATTTAAACAGAGTATGTATTCCGTTCTTTATTACCTTGTGTTGTGATTACCAATTTAGTAGCACCCCATGACCCGAATGCTTCCGCTATACCAGAATTTGGGGGTGTTACAGATTGGTATAAGAGCTTAGGTTATAGAGAACTAGGTACATATAAACCCTAAACTGTAACCACTTTTTACAAAAACAAGTCCCTGTGACCGCCACTTGCTTGCCTGCCTTGCATGCCAATTACTTGCTGTTTACTTTATTACCTACGTGTTACGTTTTTTTATTGATTTTACTCTACAATACATACTATAAGTATTTTCTATATACTTACACACATATACCGTCTTTGCCACAGACTATGCCTTCCTACGACATCACTGAGGACATCTTGCTCACTCACACTTTATCATCTCCTCTGATCACACCACGTTCCGACGATCCATACATGCAGGTGCTTGAGGCATATCATGCACCAGATCCTGACACCCTTGAGCCCACGCCTACTCCATCACTACCTACTCAGTCTGCACCCACTCTCATTACTGATCACATTCCTGTTCAGCCTACACCTACCTCTATTACCGATCCTGCTATACAGTCCACCTCACCTGTTCAGACTCTTCCTAGCCGTCGCACAACCCGCATACGCGTCCTAGGGCGCCGACTGCGGTATTCAGACCTACCATCCCCACCTCATAAGAGGACCCGAGCCATCTACATGGGTACCTCCACCACCCCACTATCTCTTTCACCTGCTTCATCTCCGGACCATTCACCACTTCGCCAGAGGCTCAGGAGGGCCGATGATTCATGTTCAGATGGGGATGATGAGGAGTCAGAGGACGACCCCGAGGAGGAGTCAGAGGATGACCCAGAGGAGGAGCCAGCAGCAGATCCTGCATCTGAGGAGACATTACCAGTTGAGCACGCCCCTAGGTGTGCAGTTACAGACAGGGATGCAGGTTTGCCAGCAGGTCTAGATAAGGGGGTGACTATGCAACGACATGGGAAGATGATTTTAGAGGATGTGCCTAGAACTTTCGAGACGGGGCAGAGTTCGAGGGCTACTTAGATGTTGGGTGGAGATATGGATGCACCTCTTGGGTTAGGACAGAGAGCTGCCATGCTACGTGCTAGAGAGGAGGGTTTGGATGTTGTTCCTGCTACTTGTGAGATTAATGGCGAGATATGGAGAGACATCGAGTGTGTGCACACCACCCCACCTCGTGCTGATAGTCCGGTATATGAGCCATCCTCACCATCTTTTGTACCACCATCTCCATTGATACCAGTTTCCCCTCCACCCGCTGACTCACCAGTGGCCGAGGAGGAAGAGGATGATGTTATGAGGATCTTTACTCAGTTGGGGGCACAGGCGACCCTGCTAGATGTTCACTCAGACCAGCTGGAGAGACTTGGGAGACTTGATAAGTGGACAGACAGGTTTGGCAGAGAGCTTGCAGGTGTGCATCGCAGGATGGATGACATCGGGAGGGATCAGGTGAGAGCTTGGGATGCAGAGTGGATCACTTGGCATAGGATGCATGATATGGAGTCAGTGATTGCTAGGGTGATGAGGTCAGAGCAGGAGGATCGTAGTGAGGTCTTGGCATCGAGGAGGCGCATTGCATAGTTGGAGTCTACTGTAGGACGGTTGGAGTCTACTGTAGGACGGTTGGCAGCAGAGTTGGAGTAGCTACACCTTGGGCGTGATTGATTTTAGTTTCTAGTAGTTTATGATGTATTTTCCCACTAAAATGAGTAATCATCAGTTAGTGGCAGTTGTACTCTTCCTTTATGTATCCAAAACTTGTACCTTTATCTTATGTATTCTAAGCTAGTAATTTTGTGGACATGTATTGACTTCTAATCTATAACAAGCTTGGTTGATTACTCTATTGTTCTCTCTATGATTGATCTTATTCATATACTCTACCTGTGGTGATTATACTCTTGTGTGATAACAAACTCTCCGAATCTCATTTGTCTCTATCTTTTGTTTGTGGAGCAGCAAGATGCCTGCTAAGAGAAAGTTAAACAGAACTGCTCGTGTGCAACCAGTTAATCCAGGCCCAGCCAGGGCTAATGCAGCAGCTCCACCTGTGAACCAAGCTATACTTGATCAGTTAGTAGAGGAACGGGTGGCAGCAGTGCTGGCTGCGACAAACAATTTAACTACTGATGTTGGAAACTCAAGACCAACAAACAAAAACAACCGCGGCTGCACCTACCAAGAATTCCGGAATACCTTGACTGGTGGTTTTGGAGGAACCGAGGGGGCGGTTGTTCTGGTTAGATGGATTGAAAGGTTGGAAACTGTGTTCCGAATATGTAGTTGTGCAGATGAAGACTGGGATAAGTTCGCATCATTTACCTTCATGGATGCTGCCTTAACCTGGTGGAATAACTATCTGAAGTTGACTGGCTATGACACTGCTTACGCAATGCCATGGGAAAATTTCAAAGAAATGGTACTAAAAAAGTATTGCCCTCGTAACGAAGTTAAGAAGTTGGAGGTCGAGTTTTGGAACCTCAAAGTGTAGGGTACCGACATGGCTGCAAACAACCAATGTTTCCAAGAGCTTTCTTTGCTATGCCCTGAGATGGTCCAGACTGAAACTCGCTTACAGGAAAGGTACATTGGAGGATTACCCCTATCCATCAAGGGTAATGTCACTACCTACAAGGCTGCTGATCTCCATGAGACTATGGAAGTGGCCAACAAGTTGATGGACCAAGTGATTGAGGATGCAGCTGAAACGGTTGTGACTAATAAGAGGAAATGGGATGATCACTCCCGAAACAACAACAACAGCCACTACCCAAACAAAAGATACGAAGTTGCTAAAGTGTATGCTGCGGGACCAATAGAGAAAAAGGTGTACGCAGGGAACTTACCATTATGGAACCGCTGCAAGTTGCATCACAAGGGTCAGTGCACAGTCAAATGTCACAAATACCAAAATATAGGACATATGACCCGGAATTGCAAGTCAAGGCCCCTTGCAACTGCACAAGTTGCACCAACAAACTACCCGAAGGCTGAAATAACATGTTTTGGATGTGGTGAGAAAGGGCATTACTGAAGTGAATGCCGAAAACCCAAGAATCAGGGTAATGGTGGTAACCGAGGTTACCAGGGTAATCAGGTAACCAAAGGAATCAAGGAACCAGTTGAAATCAAGGAGTTGCTGGGCATCAGGGAAACCGAGGCAATAATGGAGGAGCCCGTGGGAAGGTCCATGCAGTGGGCAAGGTGGAAGCCCAAGAGGACCCGAACATCGTAACGGGTACGTTCCTTTTAAATAACCGCTATGCATCCATATTGTTTGATACGGGAGCAGATAGGAGTTTTGTTTCAACTGCATTTAGTCCACTACTTGGTATTGCCCCGACCACTCTAGACAACATATACAATGTGGAGTTAACTAATGGGAACGTAGAAAGGGTATGGCGTGGTTGCACCTTAAACGGTTTCTACCCATCGGGCCAAGAGGCTTACAACCCCACCTGGACGTGTTACCTACCGTTAGTATCGGTAGTGGTAAATCGGGGCATTGATCCCTTTCCCCCCCACAGGGAATATGTTTGTTAGGTTTTGAAAAAGACTATCTAAAGGTCTAAGGGTTGGGGGCGATTCTTTTAGTTTTTAAAAATTTTTTTTTTAAAACAAGTAAAATCCGGGTTTGAAATGGGGGGAATTTTTTGAGTCAAATTAAACCCAAATTCACGAATGCAATAAAAAAAATTTAATGAAAAAAAAATTGGTGAAAAAATTAAAGGGAGAGAAATGGTTTTTCTTAGATTTTCTACTTAAAATATCTTTTCCGGTTGATTAGTGGTATAGTCCCCTGGGACGGGGGTATTTTTCAAAAAGTGGGGGGGCTAGTACTTCCCCCAACCCACAACTCCACTTCACTCCTATGTGGCGTGATTCCAACATGGGTTTTACAGAATTGCTTGCATAAAAAACAAACCTAAAACCTTTTGAGTTTGGTTATTTTTTTAAAAGGTTCAGAAATTACCCAATAGGAAGTTAGCCAGTTTTTTTGCCTAACAAAGATAAACAAAATCCAATACCCAATAATAACAATTTTACCAAAATCAACTATTTATTAATCTAAGCAAACACAAGAAAAACTAGCCTAACCTAAATCAAAGACAAGAAAGATAGATCAAACAAAAAACATTTTGAAAGATTAAATTTAAAAACTTTCTTCATGTTTAAAATGGAAGATCTCAAGGCAAAAAGCCTTGAAAAAAAAAATGTTTTGGGGGGGGGGGGGGTTTGTTTTTAAACCAAAAAAAAAGGGGGGGGGCCCCCCCCCTCCCTTCCCTTTTGGGGGCCCCCCCCCCCTGGGGCCCCCCCGGCCCTCCAAAAATTCCTTTGTTTCCCCTTTAAACCCCCTTTTTCGGGAAATTTTTGGGGTTTGGGGGGGGGGGGGGGGGGGGGGGGGGGGGGGGGGGGGGGGGGGGGGGGGGGGGGGGGGGGGGGGGGGGGGGGGGGGGGGGGGGGGGGGGGGGGGGGGGGGGGGGGGGGGGGGGGGGGGGGGGGGGGGGGGGGGGGGGGGGGGGGGGGGGGGGGGGGGGGGGGGGGGGGGGGGGGGGGGGGGGGGGGGGGGGGGGGGGGGGGGGGGGGGGGGGGGGGGGGGGGGGGGGGGGGGGGGGGGGGGGGGGGGGGGGGGGGGGGGGGGGGGGGGGGGGGGGGGGGGGGGGGGGGGGGGGGGGGGGGGGGGGGGGGGGTTTTTTTTTTTTTTTTTTTTTTTTTTTTTTTTTTTTTTTTTTTTTTTTTTTTTTTTTTTTTTTTTTTTTTTTTTTTTTTTTTTTTTTTTTTTTTTTTTTTTTTTTTTTTTTTTTTTTTTTTTTTTTTTTTTTTTTTTTTTTTTTTTTTTTTTTTTTTTTTTTTTTTTTTTTTTTTTTTTTTTTTTTTTTTTTTTTTTTTTTTTTTTTTTTTTTTTTTTTTTTTTTTTTTTTTTTTTTTTTTTTTTTTTTTTTTTTTTTTTTTTTTTTTTTTTTTTTTTTTTTTTTTTTTTTTTTTTTTTTTTTTTTTTTTTTTTTTTTTTTTTTTTTTTTTTTTTTTTTTTTTTTTTTTTTTTTTTTTTTTTTTTTTTTTTTTTTTTTTTTTTTTTTTTTTTTTTTTTTTTTTTTTTTTTTTTTTTTTTTTTTTTTTTTTTTTTTTTTTTTTTTTTTTTTTTTTTTTTTTTTTTTTTTTTTTTTTTTTTTTTTTTTTTTTTTTTTTTTTTTTTTTTTTTTTTTTTTTTTTTTTTTTTTTTTTTTTTTTTTCGTTTGGGCTTAAATGACCCCTTAAAAGTGGTTTCAATACGTTAGAGGGTACACTATCATAAGAGGCTGTACCTTAAACCTGTTAAATCTCCCGTTCAACATTGACCTCATGCCGGTAGAATTGGGGAGTTTTGACGTTAGTATCGGTATGGATTAGTTGTCGAAGTACCATGCCGCCATCATTTGCGATGAGAAAATCGTTCGGCTGCCTTATGGGAACGAAGTCCTAATCGTAGAAGGCGATAAAAGAGACAGAAGAAATGCGTCAAGACTAAACATCATCTCTTGCACAAAGGCCCAGAAGTACATCGAGAAAGGATGCCACCTCTTTTTTGCACAAGTCACCGAGAAGAAAGAGAAGGAGCCAGAGGGAAAGCGTTTGGAAGATGTACCAATCGTGAGAGACTTCCTGGAGGTCTTCCCTGAAGACTTACATGGACTCCCGCCAACCCGATAGGTCGAGTTTCGAATTGATCTAGTGCCTGGTGCCGCACCTGTGGCACGAGCACCTTATCGATTAGCTCCGACGAAACTACAGGAACTATCGAACCAATTTTCGGAACTTTCAGAGAAAGGATTCATCAGGCCGAGTTCCTCGCCTTGGGGAGCCCCGGTTCTATTTGTCAAAAAGAAGGATGGGTCTTTTAGAATGTGCATCGACTACCGAGAGCTGAACAAACTAACCATCAAAAATCAATACCCACTCCCGAGAATCGATGATCTATTCGACCAACTCCAAGGTTCGTGTGTTTACTCAAAAATTGACTTGAAATCCGGATATCATCAACTTAGAGTTCGGGAAGAAGATATCTTGAAAACGGCATTCAGAACTCGTTACGGCCACTACGAGTTCTAGGTTATGCCTTTTGGCTTAACAAACGCACCGGCGGTATTCATGGACCTTATGAATCGGGTGTGCAAGCCGTACTTGGACAAATTTGTGATCGTCTTCATCGAAGACATCTTGATTTACTCTAAGAGCGAGAAGGAGCACGAGGAACACCTTAGACTAATCCTAGAACTGCTGAAGAAAGAGGAGTTGTATGCTAAGTTTTCAAAGTGCGAGTTTTGGATACCAACTGTTCAATTTCTGTGTCACGTGATTGATAGTCAAGGCATTCATGTGGATCCTGCAAAGATCGAGTCAATAAAGGATTGGGCAACACCCACCGAAATACGCCAATTCTTAGGACTTGCTGGTTACTACAGGAGGTTTATCGAAGGATTCTCAAAGATAGCAGAGCCTTTAAATAAACTAACTCAGAAGAATGTAAGGTTTGACTGGGGAGATAAAGCGGAGGAAGCCTTCAAACTCCTTAAGGATAAGTTGTACAGCGCACCTATCTTAGCCTTACCGGAAGGTAGTGAGGACTTTGTAGTTTACTGCGACGCTTCACACAAAGGTTTGGGAGCCGTCTTGATGCAACGAGAGAAAGTGATAGCTTATGCCTCTCGACAACTGAAAACACACGAGAAGAATTATACTACATATGAATTGGAATTGGGGTCAGTAGTGTTTGCACTTAGAATTTGGAGACACTACCTCTATGGCACCAAGTGTGTAGTTTACACCGACCACAAAAGCTTACAACATATCCTTGACCAAAGGGAGCTTGACATGAGACAATGTTGTTGGTTAGAATTGCTCAACGACTATGATTGCGAGATCTGATACCACCCAGGCAAAGCAAATGTGGTAGCAGATGCTCTTAGCCGGAAGGAACGACCAAAACCCCTTAGGGTACGATCGTTGGGTATGACAATCGTTTCACCCCTTCCATCGAAAATCATTAAGGCTCAGGCCGAGACACTCAAGGAAGAAAACAGACCCAACGAGAAGATCTATGGTATGCCCGAGAGTGAGAATGGATTCGTGAAAAGAACCGATGGGACGTTGTGTTTCAAGGACAGAAGTTGGGTCCCACTCTATCGAGGGATACGTGACCTCATCATGCACGAATCCCACACGTCTAAATACTCTATCCACCCAGGAGCCGGCAAAATGTACCTCGACCTGAAGAAGCTATACTGGTGGCCCAACATGAAGGCTGACATTGCTATGTATGTCATTCAATGCTTAACATGTTCAAAAGTCAAAGCTGAACATCAGCGGCCATCAGGTTTACTTATACAACCAGAGATTCCCGAGTAGAAGTGGGAACGCATAACGATGGACTTCATTACCAAACTGCCAAGGAAATCAAGCGGTTACGATACCATTATGGTAATCGTTGATCATCTCACCAAGTCCGTCCACTTCTTGCCAATCAAAGAGAATGACAACATGGATAAACTTGCACGGTTATACGTAAAGGAGATAGTTGCATGACATGGAGTTCTGATTTCTATCATCTCCGACAGAGATAGCCGTTTCACGTCGAACTTTTGGAGATCACTACAAGATGCTTTGGGTACCGATCTTGATATGAGCACCGCATACCATCCTCAAACAGATGGTCAAAGTGAGATGACCATTCAAACCTTAGAAGACATGATGCGAGCGTGTGTGATAGACTTTAGAAATGGTTGGGATAGGCACCTACCATTAGCCGAGTTCTCTTACAATAACAACTATCACACAAGCATCGAAGCTGCACCCTATGAGGCACTTTATGGTCGAAAGTGTAGATCACCTATATGATGGGCTGAAGTCGGAGAAAGTCAGCTTACTGGCCCTGAACTAGTACAAGAGACTACTGAAAAGATTTTGCAAATCAAGAGCCGGATGCAAGCGGCTCGTGACCGTCAGAAAAGATACGCAGACAAGAGACGAAAACCACTTGAGTTCCAAGTTGGAGATCATGTTATGTTAAAAGTTTCGCCATGGAAAGGCGTGATTCATTTTGGAAAGCGTGGGAAATTAAATCCCCGATACATTGGAACTTTCAAAATTCTCACCAGGATCGGGCCGGTAGCCTACCGACTCGAATTACCACAAGAACTCAGTTCTGTGCACAATGTGTTTCATGTGTGCAACCTGAAGAAATGTCTCTCAAACGAAACTCTTGCCATTCCTCTGGAGGAAATCCAAATCGACGAGAGACTAAACTTCATTGAAGAACCTGTCGAGATAATGGACCGAGAAATCAAACGGCTTAAGCAAAGCCGCATTCCTATCGTTAAAGTCCGCTGGAACTCTCGAAGAGGTCCCGAATACACGTGGGAGCATGAGGACGAGATCAAGCGTAAATACCCACACCTTTTCTCAAATCCATCGGGTAACTCTAAGTGAAAACCGAGGACGATTTTCCTTCTAAGGTGGGAAGGATGTGACAAACGGTAATTTTTCCACTAATATTTTAATAATAAATGTTAATTTATTATTACTTAATTATTAAATTAAGCATTCATGAGCTTGCATAACTATATCGGAAAGCAAACCCGCACACTGTAGTTTACAGTAACTCATTACATGGTTTACTTTATCAGAAAATGTGAATATTTCGTTTTCTGACTATTACTGAGTATTTACGTAATACAATGAGAAATATCTCGCATACAACACCACACGCGTACCGACACAACCCTAGTAACGACATGAATCCAATATTGGTTATCCGAAATCAATAATAGTGTATTTATATTACCTTTACAAAAACGTTCTCATAAATTATATTTTTCGCGCTCATGCTAACCTAGAAAACATCAAATTACACCGGAGCTCAACGGGACATGGGGTACACTTAATACCCACCAAAAATTAACAAAACCTAAAAGTTTTATTCCTTATATTTATTCCATTCTTTTTATAATCCCACAAACCCTATTCTTAATAAAACGCATACAAAAAAAAGAGAGAAAGAATCGTCCTTGTACCTATCCCCTCTTCCCTCTCCCTCACCCACGTTTTCTCCGCACCATAACGTCACCCCTTCATTATCCAAGTCAGATATATATCAAACAAATCAAATGACGCAAAGCATAAAACAAAGCTAGATTCGTCATCTTCTTCCTTATGTCCAAATGAAGCCGCTGCCATCCTTGTCGAGTTTTACAAAGTCAACATATCAAACCAAAAGATGATGGAGATGAGGGCGACGGTATTCTTTTTGTGGCTACTGATCGGAACTGTTAACAAAGAAGATAGAGTCAAACATTCCTTGGTTAACTTTTAAATCCCAAGTCGATTCACAGTAAATCCATTCACATTCAAAAACTATTAAAACAAATTTTAACTAGTGAAGGGCAACATTTCCGTGGACGAAGAGTGTAGATTTGCTTGAATCGGATTCGGGTTTCTTTTGATTCTTTGGTCTCCTTGTCGATCCGTATTATTGTAAGAGTTTAATCTCTTTGTTCTTATTTATGAATCTTATGGCGTTATTGTTGTTAAGTCATGAATTATTTTATAAGTTGTTTTGATTTGATAAGAGTTGCAAATTTTGATTTTGTTGATTATGAATCTGATAATTTCTAATAAACTCGCGGATGATTCAGTTATCTTGTTGTGGTATTAATTCATTTCTTTTACCAATTGATTAATTCGTGTCCTAAAAATGGTTACTTGTTGGTATTGTTGTTAGTGTGGCTGTTAAGAAATTTGAAACTCAAAAACCTGAGTATTGGCTTATGTATTGGGAGTCCCCTGTTGTAAAATAGAATTGGGTTTACACACTGACGTTAGAATACGTTCAAAAGAAAAGTTGAGGTCAATACCTCTTGTCAAGATTGATCAAAGTAGGGAGTCCCGTGTTGTAAATTCTCCATGTCGATATATTGATTTTAGAAGGGATAAGTGTATTCCAGCAGATGAGATTTGGAGCCAAATCTGTTTTTGGTTGTGTTTGTGTATTCATTTATTGGGCCAAAGCCCATTTACCACAAAATAAGGTGTGAAAACGTAGAGGAGGGGGTGAATACGTTTACCGTTTTAAAACTTAAAACTTATTGTATCAAATTTCCAATTTTGCTAGTTCTAATATGAAAGATGTTTGTTGTAGTTTATGACTACCAAGTTGTCACACAAGTATTATCAAATAATCACAACACAAGCAATCACATAATGCAAACATAAAAGTAAAGAGATAAGTAAAAGAAAGCGCAAACCGAACACGATGATTTATAGTGGTTCGGTCACGGAGCTCCTCTCCGCCCTACTCCACTCCCCGAGTACCCAACTCGAGAGTTACTTCACTAGATCAACAAGCTCCCTTTCTTAGGCGGAGAAAACCTTTACACGTCGCTTACTTCCTTTTCCGGTACTAAGCTAAACACCGAGTTCTAGTTTAAGGTAGAACCAACCTAACGTCGCTTACTTCCTTTTCTGGTACTAAGCTAAACACCGGGTTCTTTACAAGGGTACAACCACTCCCGAAACTCTTTGTGTTTTGAGGACTAAAACACTAACCACACTCACTGATACAAATGATGTTTACAATGATCCATGACATATATGTTCAATGGATATAAATGACTAATCTATATGAACTTCTTGAATAAGAAGTCTTCAATCATTGAGGATGTCAAGTACTCTTGAATCTTCATATGTTGGAATGCTATGGTGGATAATGACTTCAAGATCTTCTAACCTTCTTGGTGGATCAGGAAGTATGCTATGGATGATGTCTCATGATCTTGAGCTTGCTTCACAGGATCATTAACAATGTATGCTTACAACATGATGAAAGTTAGTAACATTATGATCATTATGTAAAGGGTGATTAATGTATGAATCTACATGGTTTGCTACTGATCTAAGTGTGTGAAATGAGTGAGGGAATGTGTGTTCTTATATCTTGATGCTATGGGTAAAACTATGGGCTTCTATTTATAGCCAACAAGAATTATGCCCGGCGGATCTGGCGGATCCCATAAATTGGATCCGTCCTTTATACCAATTGGATCCGCGGGTGTCAGACAGAAAATATTTTCACAAATCTTTCCATATCTTTCTATATCTACTATATCTTTCCATATCTATCAAATCTTTCCATATCTACCAAATCAATCTAATATCTTGCTTAAGAATCTTTCCAAAATCAAATCTTATAAAATCTATCCAAGATCTTTCTAAATCATATTTTGCTTAAGAATCTTTCCAAAATCAAATCTTATAAAATCTATCCAAGATCTTTCTAAATCTACAAGATTTGTCAATGATGTATGCCATGATGTCATGTATATATATTTCCATTTTAAGATTTAAAATGTAAATAATATAAATGTGTATATGTTTGTAACATGTATCCTAGTGATCATGTAAAATGAGGTTCTGAGTAGAATGATTAGCCTTTTTAAAATACTTAATTACCTAACCGTATTTTAAACATTCTAAATGGTTTGTTAAGGGTTTGATCATAATGCTACATAACAAACATGTACGAACCTGTGTTGTATCATACGAGGACTTGAGAGGTGTTGAATGTATGTTGAGACAAGATATGATTACAAGTAACTTGTACATTTTACGCTATGTATCAAGTTACATGTTTGTCATCAATCAAAACAAACAAGATTGCTTGCACTAGCAATCTCCCCAACGAGACTGCTTGCACTAACAATCTCCCCCTTTTTGATGATGACAAAATATGTAAACGTGATAGAAAGTAAAATGCAAAAAGTTACTTGTGTCCGTAATTACTTACTTTATCCTTGTGTCCGTTTCTCCGTTTACACCTTTCTCCCCCTTTTGTCGAAGCAAAAAGGGTGTGTCCTTGGAGTTAACTTCATTTCTCCCCGAAATGGCGAGCGTGCATCATCCCTAGTGAAGTTAAATAGACTACTCCAATCTCCTATGGTTGTTGCGTTCCCTAGGTTGTTAGCGGATTCATGGATCAAATGAAGACTCTAAACCTACATCAAGATTAGTGGTGTGCAACATAAAAAGAATATATATATGAAAAATGCATGATGAATGAAATGCATATAGCCAACGATGCACGTGGGTAAGCTTTGTTGGACTATCTAGGCCTATCTCCTCCTTTTTGTCGAAACACAAAAGTGTGTCGAAGAATGAGAATTCTTAAGAATGCGAACATGCTCCCCCTTGACTCTAGCTCCCCCTTAATTAATACTCCCCGTTGCTAGGGTACCAACGTATATGATGTAAGGATTATGAATGCTACAAAACAAGGATTAGTACATGATATGCTCCCCCTTGATCAATACTCCCCGTTGCTAGGGTACCAACGTATATGATCCAAGGATGAGAAATGCTACAAAATAAAGGTTAGTATGTGATATACAACAATGCGTGTATATGATGCATTCTAAAAATGCTTGACGAAAGCTCCCCCTTGCTCTAGGGCGTCAAGATAAACCTACAAAATAAAAGATTAGTACACTAGAAGCTATGTCTTAAGTCATATACGACCAATGTGTATAGACGATGCAATATGAGTACTAGACTGAT
Organism: Artemisia tridentata subsp. tridentata; assembly: GCA_021014915.2. Lineage (NCBI taxonomy): Eukaryota > Viridiplantae > Streptophyta > Magnoliopsida > Asterales > Asteraceae > Artemisia > Artemisia tridentata. The sequence continues at coordinate 185,831,268 of CP139505.1, read as the reverse complement.
AATCCTCCTTGTTTGAGAGCGTTAAGCAGCACCTATGAAAGAAGAAAAATAATCGATGCAAACTTCATCCTATGATGAGTATGCTATATACGATCGAACGTATGTGATGATGAACCTACAATGAAATGGTTAGTGCAATATATTTTATCTCAAGGTAAAATATTATGCAACATATCAATAATCTAATCACAAATAACTTACCAATTATGATTGTCTAATCAAAGAAAAATATGATGCAGCTTACCAATTGTGATATCAATCGTGATTATCTAGTAAACCATGTTACAAAGAGTGTAATCTTCTAATAAGAATTACATTTACAAGAATATAATATGATAAAATCCTACAAAGTAGTGCCTATGATGAGGATATGAGTGATCCTAGTGTTGGTGTTAGTTTACTAGTAATAACTTGAAAACTAAAGATTGATGCAAGTAAGTTTTTCGTTAATCCATGGGGTTGATGATTAGTGATAGAGGTGATGGAAGGTGGTGGTAATAATGAATTCAGAAACTCTGGTGTATAGCAAGTGCTATAAGAGTATTGAAGACGATTAAGGTTATGGTATTATCATCTACCAAAGATGATGAATCGTCCCATAGTAAATGCTCGAATGAAAATAAGAGGAAGTGAAGACAATGATCACTTAGGAATAGAGATTCCATATGTAACAATTAGAAATACTAGATATGTATGAAAAAGTTTAGATCCTATGATGGTGTTCTAGACAATGAATGTGTTCTTAGACTATGAAGTTGTGAAGGAAAATCCTAGACTTGGTTGTGAGAGGGTCGTCTGTTTTAAATGGTTAAAAACTAAACTTGGTACCCGTGGATTGGGCGGAACCAAATCTTTGGTTCCGTCCGTCTTATCTTAGGGTGCCGTGGGACTAGAATAGATCTGGTCATGTTTTGTCGTTTTGGATCAAACGAAGGTTCAAGCTAAGGTCTATTTACTTATAACTATGGATTTGGTTTCACTAACCCTAGTCAAAGTCTAAGGAAACTTAATGATTTTTGTTTAAGAGGTCTGTCAAACACATGATGTATTTTTGATGAGGTATTGGTGCATAATTGTAAAGTTGGGTTAATAAGGTTTGAAACACTTGTGCTTTTGTGAGCTAGTTTTAACTAAATGGTGTGAGCCTATGTGTCGGTATTTGAGGGTGTAAGGGACATGAGTAAGTGTTCTTTGATATAAAGAGACAATTATGTAAATGAATTTCTCTCCCCCTTAATTGGTGGACATCCATCATAATGTGTGATGTTAGGAATGATGAAGCAAGTTAATGAAAGCGATGAGCTTAGTGATGTTTTTGCGAAAGTTAGTTAGCATACAAAGTACTTCATTCTCGAAGTTATGTAGCTCTTCTCTATCAATGCAAGATGATTGCATGACGAGGTATGTGGTTTCCTCATGGAAGGTGTATTTTTATAACTAAAGGATGATGGAGATGTTGTTAAGAAAGCAGAAGCAATAATACGATTTGGAGAGAGGTATGTTGAAAGATACCCAAACACAAATTTCAAACCTCTAAGACTTAATCCTATTTAAACACAATAAGCAAGTGAAAGCATCCCATAAACATATTATTAATCTAAGTAGCAACAAAGAGACAACGATTATGCAAGATAAGCATAACAAAGTAAGATAACAAGTAATTTGTTATCAACCTACAAGACAAAAGTCTTAATAACAAAAGATGTAAATATCATAAGAGTACATCTTATACAAACAGAAACAAATAATCGACTACTAGACAAGAAATTTTCACATAGCATCAAGACAAGTAATGATATTGTTTGATATACTTTATTGTGAAATTATTTTAATGTTAGGCTTAGTCACTTGATGAACTCAAATAAGTACATTTTATTATCATCATTTATCCTATTTATTTGACTTGTTTTATTATATTATATATGAGAATTGATACATTAATGTTTACTTTTGTAATTCTCAGGTAAAAACAAGTATTATGTGAAACTTGGCGATTTTGGACTAATTATGGAGCAAAACAAGCAAGATGTTAAGAGTCTACTGAAATGTACAAGATCAAGATTATTCTGCTCCAGATACGCCGCAACATACTTCGTACATACGGCGCATCACTATCAAGATTTCACAAGTTACGATCCAAGTCAGCAAAGGACATGCGCCGCATAGAGAAATGGAGTTACGCCGCATCTTAAGGCGGTGTACGAATATTCCTGAATATATTAATCTTGGAACCCACGCGAAGTTAAGTCAATGCGCCGCATCTACTTATCCTATGCGCCGCATCTAACCCTCAGACAGAAACTATAAATACCCCAAGGCCAGACGAATTTCAAAATCCCTGACAGACTAAGCTTTCGAAGACCGAAGAAACCCTAGAGCCGAATTCAGACGTATTAGCAGCACAAGACACACCCTAAACGAAGACACAAGATCTGTAAGAAGGTCCTGCATGTATTCAATTCATTAAGTAGTTTTGTTTTATTGTATTAGTACACTTTAATTCATCAGGATTGATGGGCCGATTCCATGTGACTACGAAAAATCATGGGCACCCCTTAAAATTGCTTTCCCATTAATTAAAGTTTATATGTTGATGTCTTTGGTGACTTTTATTAGTGCATTGATAACCTCTGTGTCTAGCTGAGCATTGCTTGGGTCGCCATGCCCCTTCCTCGCCTATTTATTCTATCGTTTCTAGGATAGTGGGATAGACATAAGTGATCATTAAGGGTTTACTCGCCGATAAGATTAGAGCCAACGAGAAAGGGTTAATTATATACACTTCATATAAAACTAGCAATAAAACAAGTGACAAGCTACTTAATTATCAGGACAGGTCTTCTTATTGTCTCAAGTATCTATCTGTGTACGTGTGTGCTAATCGCTGATTCGTGCTCATTAGTTTAGTTTTCTATTTAATCATAACCAAACCGTGCCAGTCTCTCAGGCTGAACCCCCTTGCGTTAGATTAGGTCGTATAGCTAACTTAAGATATTAAAATACTGATTAGAATAACTAGATAATACGTTCCACTCTTAGTGATCGACACTCTACTTACCATTATATTCATACTGACCGGGTACACTGCTCGTTAAAGTGTGTGTTTTATTGATAGGTCGGCTAAATATAAATTTAAAACTTGAGTAGGCATTAATAATGCTAAAACCACAACGACATCACGCGCGCACCAAGTCTTTGGCGCCACTACCGTGGATATAAAAGAATTAGAGCAATACACACGCACATCAAGTTTTTGGCGCCGTTGCCGGGGAGTGAATTGTTATTATCTGTTAATTTGATTAGTATTTTAATTAGGTTTTTCTTTTTAATTTTTAGATTCTAACCTCTAACCCCGTTGTATATTAGTTAAATTGCATTCATTGTATTATTTGCATATTTTCTGTTTTTGTGTGTTTTTATTTTCTTTAATTTTTGTTTCTTTTTGTTTGATTTTATTTTTGTTTTTCTTTTTATTTTTTCTGTATCGTTGTACTGAGCTGATACAAACGATACGGCGCATCTATTTTCATAGATACGGCGTATTGCGTTTAATTTTTATAAAATACAACGCGTTTAATAAATTCGAGTACGACGCATCTTTCCCCAAGATACGGCGTATTCTGTTTTCAATAAGAAAATTTTCTAAACGATAACGCCATACGACGCATCTGTTTTTACAGATACGGCGTATTTATTATTTAAATTAAAAACAGTTTTCGAATTATTAAACAGATACGACGCATCGATTTTTATCGATACGACGCATCTTCTGAATCAAAAATCTTGAATTTTGAAACGTAACGAAAATACGGCGCATTAGCTTTTGTTAATACGACGAATTTAATTTGATAAATATAGTTGATTTTTGATATTCACTTTGATCATTCCACTACTCTCGTGCACAAGTTGGTTTACTTTCAGGATAAATGATGGCTTAAGCATCACTATGGAAGATTACATTCTGAACCTAACCAAGAGACGCTAGCTGGAGTAATCAAACCTTTGATGATTGAAAGGCTGTAATAAGACGACAAGAGTGGAGGAGAATTCAGTACTGGTAACATTGAGTATCTTAAAATTCTTGAAATAGAATTCCAGGTATCCTCTTCAATAATCTACCTAGCCTTATAGAGATTTCTCTATGAAACCTCTCCCGAATATAATCTTAATTTTGTAAGCTTAAAATGATATTTGCTCATAACCTTGGAGTAAATCATTATCCACTAAACAAGAAGATTATAATCATTAATAAAACGGATATGCTTATTGCTCTTATCTTGAATTTATATATATCATATGGTATACCGTTTTACCCCAATTTGATGTGCAAGGAAATGTGTTGCGGAGGCCAAGGTAAGTTCCTTATTTAAATTTCGTTCACTAGCACAGTAATACGGCGGATCTTAGTATTCTAAGCGCCGTATCTCTGACTAATTAAAACTTATTGACCAGTCAACGAATTTAGATAAGATACGGCGCATAACAATTATGCGATACGGCGCATCGTTTTACCCTATAAATATGAAAGAGATGCGCCGGATTTCAACTTCTTACCCAAATTTTCACACAGTAAAAACGCACACTTCTTGACGAAATTAAACCCTCTAATTTGAGTTCTTTTCTCGAATCAAACTTCTAATCCGAACTCTAGACCGAATCCTAATCGCAATATAAGGTAATTATTCTATTTGATTTTGTTTAAATCTAAAAATTAGGGTTTATGATATAGTTCGATTAGAGCTTAGAAGTTTAGGGGATTTGATTAGAACTAGGACTAGATAATTTCCCCCATGTTAATTTTTGGACTAATCATTGAATTTGGTACCGAATTGATTTAAACGAAAATTAGGGTTCGGGAAATTTGTTTTTGAGCTTTGGAGGGAAAATGAAATATTCTGATTATAGGAACTATTTGATTTAATATATGGGTATAATGGAACTGTGATGATTAAGTGGGAGTTTACGTCACGGGTCCGGATTCTTGGAAAACATGCCTGACCCCTTTATTTTATACTGATATATTGGTAAATGCGGCGCATCTTGGTTAATTGATGCGGCGTAACGACCTATTTCCAATTTAAATACTTCATTGTTACGCCGTATTACTTAACCTAGATACGACGCATCCCCCATACGCCGTATCCCCTTAATCTATGCGGCGTATTACTGTCTTTACCATCTGCACCGTATCAGTTATACCTAGATGCGACGCATATCCTATGCGCCGTATCGCCTTTTGTAATACGCCGCATCTTCCTACTAACAGAACACGAATATTTTCTGTTTTGAATTTTTCAGAATTGATCTCCCAGTTGCCGCCCGTAGACACCCATGGCTCTGTTTCGAGACCATGGGACTGACACAGGGTGCCGTTGATGATTACATGCCTAGACTTAGGAAGTTTTATCAGAGGAAGGTGTTCAGTGTTCCAGTTTTGGATTTTGACAGCATCGAGCATATTGATGGGGGTAACGCTGTTGGTGGGTTACGGACTAGGTTGGAGATGGTACACAGTGATGGGGAAGGGCAGGTTTTATTCAGGTCTTTCGCTTGGGAAAGGTTTTTTAGGATTGAGGAGCCGTTGGTGAAGGTTTTGATGTTGGAGTTTTTCAGTACAGTGCACTACAGGGAGACAGATCTTGGTCTTGACACGTTCGATACTTTGTATTCAGACTGGGTGGTTTAGAGCGAAGGATGTCTATAGGGCAGTTCATACTAGCTCTCGAGTTGCACACTACAGAGGAAATGGCATCTCCAGGTTTTGCTGATTATTGGGCTGACAGTTTAAGGGTCGTTCCGGATCGTGGGGAGTTAGGAGATTATTGGGTTGAGATTTCATCTGGGGGTGATTCGACCACCACCACTCCTTCATACACACTGATTAGGGAGCCCATGAGGAGGCTTTGTCACCATATGATAGCCCTGACTATTGCCGGGAGGGGACAATCACCTGAGAAGGTGACTACTTTGGACCTTTTTCTTTTGAGGAGCATGGACGAGGGAGCTGTGGTGAACATCCCTCACTTCTTGGCACATTATTTACACAGAGTAGCTCCAGGGAGAGACGGTAGAAGCCAGATGACTGGGGGTCACTTTGTCTCTCGACTTGCTAGGCACTTTGGGGTATTGGGTGATGAGATTCCTGCCGATCTCCCGATTGATGTAGCTAGATTACCTGGTATGGATGCAGACTATCTTGCGACTAGGCTTGGGATATGCGAGGAGATGATGGGTGGATACTTCTGGGCACCGTTAGGACCACCTAGGCCTGCTGAGCCGGAGCAGGGGGATGCTCAGGCGGCCCCAGCTGCTGCTCCAGCTCAGGAGGAAGTACAGGCACCAGCACCACCAGCTCCCCGCACTGTAGGACAGAGAGTCGAGAGAGTGGAGCTAGAGGTTAGGTCATTGAGAGAGGCTCTCGAGGCACAGAGAGTTGAGCTTGCTGGAGTGAGGAGAGATGCGAGCTGGTTAGTCGACAGTGTCAGTAGGGTGATGGCTCTTCATGGGATCAGCCACCACCTCCCAGATGGTGCTTATGTCAGAGGGATGACCACATACGAGCGCAGGGTTCGCCGCAGGACTGACGGAGCTAGTACCTCAAGAGCCCAATCAGATGACGTGACTCACGACCAGCCTACAGTTTGACCACTCTTTGCATTTTTATCTTTTGATTACGGACATGTTTCCTCGTACATTACTTATATTCTTTTAGGACTATACTAATTATTACTACCATGTTTATATTTAATGTTTCAGTTTATGTTTCCATTGATGCTTTATTAAGACTGGCATTCAGTTCAGCATGAGTAACCGAAAGAACCCGAGAGATATACCGAGGAGAACATGAATTTTATACCAGACTGTACCATTCTGGTTATTAACCGTATGCGCCGCATCCAGTAACACAGATGCGACGCATCCTATCTTTTATTTTTCTAATATTTTATTTTACTTTATTTTATTTCGTACTTATTCCAGGCTCGATACGGCGTATCTTCTTCCATAAGATACGGCGTATCGACTGACCTGATGATTTTCATTTTAATTTTTTAAGTTTTATTTTTACTAACTACTAATGTATTATGCAAGTTTGAACCTTCTTAACTCAGGTGTGTTAAAGCTTATATGGTATTATAGATTCCTGCATTCTTGTGGATACATTATCTCTGAAGCTTAAACGTTCTAATCCACAAGAAAGTTGATTTTTGCTCTTATACAAATGGAGGATCATACCGAGCAAATCTCAGGGGAGTTTTTCTGTTCTAATTCTTTTATTTTCCAGTTTTCAACCTTTGATACAAACAACGAGGACGTTGTTTAACTTAAGTGGGGGGATTGGAGAATTAGAACACATACTTGTCCTAAACTTTTTCAAAATATGCTTAAAATGCGCTTAATATATCAAAATTAAAAATTTTTTTTAGCATGTTTTTTTTTAAAGTCTAAATTACATAGCTGCACACATAACATTATTTCCAAAAATTGTGAACTTTTAAAAATTCACAAATCTATGAGTGTGCCGGTGACTTGTAAACTTTAGAACTTGGCTTGTATACTATTCGAGACCACCATAAAAGTATTATCTATATAATTGGAATGACTTGTCTAAATTGGTAAATTTCTAGGATTACACCCAAATAGCCTTTATAAGTTATGTGATATTAACTAACTACATTGGTTAGTTAACCCCCTTATAAACCCTTTTGTTACTCTCACTTTTAGAGTAAGATACCCTTAGAAAAACACTCAGAGCCATTCCTTTCGTTTCTAACACCTTTGTTATAATATTTCGTTACACCCTTACACCTTAGCCTACCCTGTAGATTAAAATCCGTGGTTGGTTAATTGCTTTAGGCAAAGTGTGTTTCCTTACATTACCTGTGTTCGCGTGCGTAATTCATTATCTTTGGTTAGGTCGGGAAATTGCACAATGCAATTGGTATGAAAGTAAATATTGTATATCTTTGAGTTTATTTTTCGTGTGTTTACTACTTTCGCTATTACAGTTATTTCTGAAAGTATGAAAAGTATGGAAAAAATATCCGGAAAGATAGTGATAGAAAAGTTGTGAAATTTTACACATATATGTTGATGTAAAAAAAAAAAAAAAAAAAAAAAAAAAAAAAAAAAAATCGAAAAAAAATAGAAAAGAAAAAAGAAAAAAGGAAAAGTTGGAAGTTTGTTTTAACCAACTTATGTAAAGTTTTGTATTAAGTGGGCGATATCACCACTAATTGTTGTATATTATATTTATGGATTGAATGGGAATTGGCCGTTATGGGAACGCCAACTAAGGTTTATTCTTTGATTGAGATTTTGTTGAGTATAATTCGTGTCTACCTAAAGCGTGTGTTTCAAGTGTTAAAGCGTGAGTTATTCAATGATATGAGTCTTATTCATGGGATGGTTGGGAAAGTAATTTACCACACTTAGGATTTTAATTTATCCGTTTTGTTTATTTTTCATTTTACACTAATTTGTATCCCAAATATTATCCATACCCTATATCATGCTTTATCCAAACCTTTGATTTATTGAGATTAGGGATTTGAGCAATCTTAAGTATCGTAGTCGTGGATTCGACTATGTATTTATGATTTTGTCGCCCTTTTTGATATAATATTATTGGTGAAGATTACTTGGTCCTATCTTAACCCCATTCGAGTTAAGGATTTGAGCAATTGCAAGTATCGTGGTCGTGGATTCGATCATGTATTTGTGATTTTGTCGCCTTTTCTGGAATGTGAGATCGATAGAGATTAAGAAGAATGATTAACCCTTAACCAACAAACCCTTTTTACCGCTTTAGACTTGTTATTCCTTGGCTTTAGTGGGGGAGATGCGTATACTTGCCAAGCTTATGATAGAATATTCGTCACGACTGGACAGTTAAACGATTAGATTTGCTTTTATCAAAATATTTTATTTTATTTCTAATTCGTTAAGTGTTTGGTTGTGTGATTATGACAAAACGAATACATGCTTAAATATAAAAATAAATCCTAATATCTTTTAGGATACATTTTCATAAGATTAATTCTAAGGTTTACTTGGGGACAAGTAAAGTTCAAGTGGGGGGATATTTGGTGAACTCAAATAAGTACATTTTATTATCATCATTTATCCTATTTATTTGACTTGTTTTATTATATTATATATGAGAATTGATACGTTAATGTTTACTTTTGTAATTCTCATGTAAAAACAAGTATTATGTGAAACTTGGCGATTTTGGACTAATTATGGAGCAAAACAAGCAAGATGTTAAGAGTCTACTGAAATGTACAAGATCAAGATTATTCTGCTCTAGATACGCCGCAACATACTTCGTACATACGGCGCATCACTATCAAGATTTCACAAGTTACGATCCAAGTCAGCAAAGGACATGCGCCGCATAGAGAAATGGAGTTACGCCGCATCTTAAGGCGGTGTACGAATATTCCTGAATATATTAATCTTGGAACCCACGCGAAGTTAAGTCAATGCGCCGCATCTACTTATCCTATGCGCCGCATCTAACCCTCAGACAGAAACTATAAATACCCCAAGGCCAGACGAATTTCAAAATCTGATACAGACTAAGCTTTCGAAGACCGAAGAAACCCTAGAGCCGAATTCAGACGTATTAGCAGCACAAGACACACCCTAAACGAAGATACAAGAGCTGTAAGAAGGTCCTGCATGTATTCAATTCATTAAGTAGTTTTGTTTTATTGTATTAGTACACTTTAATTCATCAGGATTGATGGGCCGATTCCATGTGACTACGGAAAATCATGGGCACCCCTTAAAATTGCTTTCCCATTAATTAAAGTTTATATGTTGATGTCTTTGGTGACTTTTATTAGTGCATTGATAACCTCTGTGTCTAGCTGAGCATTGCTTGGGTCGCCATGCCCCTTCCTCGCCTATTTATTCTATCGTTTCTAGGATAGTGGGATGGACATAAGTGATCATTAAGGGTTTACTCGCCGATAAGATTAGAGCCAACGAGAAAGGGTTAATTATATACACTTCATATAAAATTAGCAATAAAACAAGTGACAAGCTACTTAATTATCAGGACAGGTCTTCTTATTGTCTCAAGTATCTATCTGTGTACGTGTGTGCTAATCGCTGATTCGTGCTCATTAGTTTAGTTTTCTATTTAATCATAACCAAACCGTGCCAGTCTCTCAGGCTAAACCCCCTTGCGTTAGATTAGGTTGTATAGCTAACTTAAGATATTAAAATACTGATTAGAATAACTAGATAATACGTTCCACTCTTAGTGATCGACACTCTACTTACCCTTATATTCATACTGACCGGGTACACTGCTCGTTAAAGTGTGTGTTTTATTGATAGGTCGGCTAAATATAAATTTAAAACTTGAGTAGGCATTAATAATGCTAAAACCACAACGACATCACGCGCGCACCAAGTCTTTGGCGCCGCTACCGTGGATATAAAAGAATTAGAGCAATACACACGCACATCATCACTTAAGCATGTTTACCCATTAATTTACATAATGATCTATGTGATTAACGACTTCTAAATGTTTATCATACCAAAAACACTTAGACACATTATATGTGCATACATGGCAAACAAATATTGTGACAGAATCATAAAAGAATTAAAACAGCAGGTTCATGTAAACACTTCTAACATTTTGGAAGCATGCATCATTTAGACTATCCTACTGGAAAGCTTAATGAATGTCAACTAAAGACATGAGCTATCTAACACCATGTACTAAAAATAACATATCATAAGTTAACAAGAACCAAGTTAAACTTGTGAGATATTATATAACAAGTATCATGCGAATCATGTTAACATCTAGTAGCATGAAACGTATATAAGCATGTAGACAAAACCTTTCGAAGGTTTACACATTTGACTATTAATCAAATAATTATTATGATAATGTCAAGACACTTAAACATATCAAACACATAACATGTAATCAACACATATATATGCAATGCAAGTGATTTTACTAAGAAAAATCACATCTACTACTTGACAAGATAATTCACCAATACATGACTTAATGATACTCAACTATTTCTATTAAAAACTAAGGTGATGAAGATGTCATAATATACACGAAAATTTGACAAATATGTGTCAACAGATTTTAATCATTGTGTTTGGAATCTGAGGTTGAATGATCTAAAGGGTGACATCCTTTGAGTTGAGTTTAAGTATGTGTTATGCAAGTGATTTGATCATCTAAGACCAAGGGATGTGTTTGTGTGTGGTAATGGAATATGTTAAGAACGTTTTCAAGAAAGTTCTTTGGAACAAGAATCTAAGTAAAGTTACCAACTTTAATAGATCTTGTGTGTGTGCAAAATTTGAGTAAGGCTTGTTTATGACATATGCTTGAAAGGGGATAGATACATAAAGTATCTTTCAACAAGTAAGATTATCATACTTATGAAAACAAATATGACACGATGAGGGGGAAGCTCTAGTTCATAGAACTTACAGATGTTTGTTTAAGATCATTTACCTAATGAGGTGTAATGAAATTTCTTGTAACATAACCATTCATGTTGCAAAGAGAAAATAATATATATGAAAACTAAACATATAATGTTTTTCCGAAACATCATGTTTTCCTAAATAACGATATGAACTCAGAGGTTTGAGTTGGAATTTACTAGATTGTGACACGAGGAATTCACTTGAGTTTCTTATGTATACTTCTCAAGAGTCATTGTTACTTGGGGTGCATGAGGTTGTAATTGAGATTTAGCATTTTAACATATGTTGTTAAAATATTGATTTGAGGTTTAATGAAACTTATGCAGAGGTTTGATTACAAAGTATTACCAATACTTTGATGACTTGTTGACTTGTGAAAGTTGTACTACTTAAATCTAGTAGACAATGATAAACATTGAATGTGAACATCATGCTCATTTGAAGGTTCTAATCCTATAGGTGGTAAAGTATGGTTGAATATGTTTAACGCATACTTGATTTGATATGAGTGTTTGGACTAACGGCTTTTTAAGTAATGCATTCAATGATGGTAAGGATAGTGGTGTTGTAGGGATTTGTTGAACTATGGACAAGGATGAAGACTAATTCTTATGATCCATTGGTTGGTATAACTAGTGGTTGATTTAAAGCTTAAGGCCTGAGACATATTACAAAAGTGAATGCGATGTGATGATGGTGGAAGTACAAGTGTACTTAGGTTACATGGATGTTGAAGGTGACAAGAATAGATACTGATTCTTGTGGTTTACTAGTGGATGAAGTGCTTAGTTTTGTTTGTGACACCTAGGAGCTGAATGTGATGGGATGAAGAACAAATGTTCTAGTTATCATAGGATAAGTGTTTTAACATACGTTGTTAAAATACTTGGGAGTTGATTGTTTCGGATATGACTTTTAATGACTACAATCGTAAGTCAGATATACTTGAATATTTCGGACGAAATACTTAAGTTATCAATCCTACTTTGAGAAAAGGATGACAAGACTTGATAATTACATCTGTGAGTTATGAATCGATGTAAATTGTCTTGAAGGATGACATGTTAACCAAGTGAGGCAACATTGGTGAATACAAGATAATATCAGTCGTGAGTCGAGTTTGTAATTTGTGATATATTTGCAAACAGTGAGTCTGGATTAGTTTGGAAGTTGTCAATTTACAAATCAAGCTAGTGAATGAGTAAAGGACGGGAGGATGCAGTGAATGTGTGTAATGATCACAAATACTCAGTGGTTTACCGAAAAGGTACCTTGGAGCATTTTCATGAAATTTGAAACTGTGATTAGATATGATTATCCTATTTGGTGTTTGGTGAGATGTCCTAATCCTTATTTGAGTGAACATCAGTGATAAGAATCCTAAGAACTAGAATTAATAATTTAAGGATCAGGATTAGTCGGGAATTTTGAAAAAGTTACTGTTGAGACTGACGGATCCAATCGACAACAAGTGCGGATCCCATATTTGGGTTCCACAGAATCCGCAGGGTGAGGAATGGCGGAGCCAAAGTGTATAACAGACGGAACCAAAATTTGGGATCCGTCATATCCGCCATGTGGAAGTTCTAATTCTTAACAGAGAGATATGCATATTTTACGTTACTCGCTCAAATCCCAAAAGTTCTCCTAAAACATATGTAACAACTAATATATGAAGGAATGAAACTAGAAACACAAGTTCTAACTTACGTTTACACATGAATTAATTTGATGATAATAACTTACCATAAAAGTGGTTAAGCCAAACGGTGGCTTAAACATGGAAAATTGATAACAATGCGTGTTATCATCCTGCATGACATGGTTAGTACACATAAAAGTTTTAACAACAAGATAATATCCTAAAGGCATAACAATTCAACATACCATAGTTTCAAATTGTTTGTACCAAACACTCTTTTTCAAATTTAGTATATGTTTACACGTTTTAACACTAGAGCAAGAGTTTGTGCAAGACAATACTATTCAAGACACTAAACTAGTTACACTTAGTTCTCATTCCTAAGCAAGTTATGCAAGGTTTTCACATAACATATGCAAACAAAAATATCTAAAACAAACACAGTTTATCAACTTAGTGTACAAGATCTAGCAAAAGACCTATTGTGCATCAAACAAGCAATTGCTAAACAAGCAAATAATTGTCATGGCAAAACACTTATGTATATCCTATCAACAAATGCAATCATAATTACCAACAGACAAATCACATGTATGCAAATAACTTAGAACAGATAGTCACATAGCATGACATAAGTGAAAAGATACTTTTCGTCACTTTGCGTTTAAATATGACGATGTATGCCAAGCTTGATTTGTTTCCTTTATATTACCAAATTTTTTAGTTTCAATAGAAATCATATCAATGTTTAAAGGATACCAACTTACATTGCTCGACTCAAAAATTTAAGTTACTGTGTCAAAATAAAACTAAATATTTTGGACAGGTTGTACCTTTTGATTTGTTTTACCTATTTCAATTTAGATTCAGGCCATGATATTATTTTTAAATGAAAGTAGACTTAATTCCCTTCAAAATGATAGGTGGCACGACTCCTACGGACTTACGGTTAATTAGTTATGATTTTTTGAAGTTTGACAAAAACTGCATACTGCACAGACGGATTTGGCGGATCCTTTTTGAGGGTTCCGCCCTTTGTGTCATTTGGATCCGCCGAGACCTGTGACAGATTCTCCTAAACTCGTATTTTGACATAGCGAAAGTGTGCGGGACTTACTAGATTAGATAGTAAACTTACAATACACTTATTTAACATTATTTCTACTAATGTGACTTTTCTAAACATTACGGAGGTGATTTTTTAACTAAATTAGTGGTTATCCCAAACACTCCTTTAAAAAACGTGTTTTTCGTAAATTAGCTTTACGCACACAATTTGACACTCAATCCTTTTAAGAAATCCTTTCTTTTGATTTTCCAAAGATATCTTCAAGCTTGTATACAAAGTAGTATTTAACAACAAAATTTCTAAGTATACTTAGCGAAACATTTTTCATATTACATTCTGCTTCAAAGGTAATTTGATACATGGATCGTACTCTATTTTAAAAACCATTTGTTTTGAAAATAAGAGCCTCGAGGCACTGATACCAATTGTGAAAAAGTAGAGGGGGGGGGGGTGAAAACGTTTACCGTTTTAAAACTTAAAACTTGTTGTATCAAATTTCCAATTTGGCTAGTTCTAATATGAAAGATGTTTGTTGTAGTTTATGACTACCAAGTTGTCACACAAGTATTATCAAATAATCACAACACAAGCAATCATATAATGCAAACATAAAAGTAAAGAGATAAGTAAAAGAAAGCGCAAACCGAACACGATGATTTATAGTGGTTCGGTCACGGACCTCCTCTCCGCCCTACTCTACTCTCCGAGTACCCAACTCGAGAGTTACTTAACTAGATCAATGATGAACTCAAATAAGTACATTTTATTACTATCATTTATCCTATTTATTTGACTTGTTTTATTATATTATCTGTAAGAATTGATACGTTAATGTTTACTTTTGTAATTCTCAGGTAAAAACAAGTATTATGTGAAACTTGGCGATTTTGGACTAATTATGGAGCAAAACAAGCAAGAAGTTAAGAGTCTACTGAAATGTACAAGATCAAGACATTCTGCTCCAGATACGCCGCATCTTACTTATTACATACGGCGCATCACTATCAAGATTTCACAAGATACGATCCAAGATACAAGAGGACATGCGCCACATCTATAAATGGAGTTACGCCGCATCTTCTGGCGGTGTACGAATATTCCTGAATATATTAATCTTGGACCCCACGCGAAGTTAAGTCAATGCGCCGCATCTACTTATTAGATGCGCCGCATCTTACCCTCAGACAGAAACTATAAATACCCCAAGACCAGACGTATTCGAGAGGGTGGGAAGGGTTCGACATTTAGCTAAGTACGAGAAGACAGAAACCCTAGGACGAATTCAGTCGAAGTAGCAGCACAAGACACACCTTGAACGAAGATACAAGAGCTGTAAGAAGGTCCTGCATGTATTTAATTCATTAAGTAGTTTTGTTTTATTGTGTTAGTAAACTTTAATTCATCAGGATTGGTGGCTTGTGTAACGTGACAACGGAAAGGTTGCACTCCCTTAAAACTGCTTTCCCATCAATTAAAGTTTATATGTTGATGTCTTTGGTGACTTTTATTAGTGCATTGATAACCTCTGTGTCTAGCTGAGCGTTGATCGGGTCGCCATGCCTCTGCCCTCGCCTATTTATTAGATCGCCTATGCATTCTATCGTCTGTTGAAAAGTAGGAAGAAAGATAAATAGGATAGTCATAAGTAATCATTAAGGGTTTACTCGCCGATAAGATTAGAACCAACGAGAAAGGACTTAATCTCGGTGCGTTGCATCGAACTTTACACTTCATATAAAACTAGCAATAAAACAAGTGACAAGCTACTTAACTATCAGGACAGGTCTTCTTATTGTCTCAAGTATCTATCTGTGTACGTGTGTGCTACTCGCTGATTCATGCCTATTAGTTAGTTTATTATTTAATTGCAACCAAACCGTGCCAGTCTCTCAGGCTGAACCCCATTGCGTTAGATTAGGTTGTATAGCTAACTTAAGATATTAAAATACTGATTAGAATAACTAGATAATACGTTCCACTCTTAGTGATCGACACTCTACTTACCATTATATTCATACTGACCGGGTACACTGCTCGTTAAAGTGTGTGTGTTATTGATAAGTCGGCTAAATATAAATTTAAAACTTGAATACTGCTAAAACCACAACGACATACCGTGGGTATAAATTAGAGCATACGCACACGCGCATCACTAGATCAACAAGCTCCCTTTCTTAGGCGGAGAAAACCTTTACACGTCGCTTACTTCCTTTTCCGGTACTAAGCTAAACACCGAGTTCTAGTTTAAGGTAGAACCAACCTAATGTCGCTTACTTCCTTTTCCGGTACTAAGCTAAACACCGGGTTCTTTACAAGGGTACAACCACTCCCGACACTCTTTGTGTTTTGAGGACTAAAACACTAACCACACTCACTGATACAAATGATGTTTACAATGATCCATGACATATATGTTCAATGGATATAAATGACTAATCTATATGAACTTCTTGAATAAGAAGTCTTCAATCATTGAGGATGTCAAGTACTCTTGAATCTTCATATGTTGGAATGCTATGGTGGATAATGACTTCAAGATCTTCTAACCTTCTTGGTGGATCAGGAAGTATGCTATGGATGATGTCTCATGATCTTGAGCTTGCTTCACAGGATCATTAACAATGTATGCTTACAACATGATGAAAGTTAGTAACATTATGATCATTATGTAAAGGGTGATTAATGTATGAATCTACATGGTTTGCTACTGATCTAAGTGTGTGAAATGAGTGAGGGAATGTGTGTTCTTATATCTTGATGCTATGGGTAAAACTATGGGCTTCTATTTATAGCCAACAAGAATTATGCCCGGCGGATCTGGCGGATCCCATAAATTGGATCCGTCCTTTATACCAATTGGATCCGCGGGTGTCAGACAGAAAATATTTTCACAAATCTTTCCATATCTTTCTATATCTACTATATCTTTCCATATCTATCAAATCTTTCCATATCTACAAAATCTTTCCATATCTACCAAATCTAATATCTTGCTTAAGAATCTTTCCAAAATCAAATCTTATAAAATCTATCCAAGATCTTTCTAAATCATATTTTGCTTAAGAATCTTTCCAAAATCAAATCTTATAAAATCTATCCAAGATCTTTCTAAATCTACAAGATTTGTCAATGATGTATGCCATGATGTCATGTATATATATTTCCATTTTAAGATTTAAAATGTAAATAATATAAATGTGTATATGTTTGTAACATGTATCCTAGTGATCATGTAAAATGAGGTTCTGAGTAGAATGATTAGCCTTTTTAAAATACCTAATTACCTAACCGTATTTTAAACATTCTAAATGGTTTGTTAAGGGTTTGATCATAATGTTACATAACAAACATGTACGAACCTGTGTTGTATCATACGAGGACTTGAGAGGTGTTGAATTTATGTTGAGACAAGATATGATTACAAGTAACTTGTACATTTTACATTATGTATCATGTTACATGTTTGTCATCAATCAAAACAAACAAGATTGCTTGCACTAGCAATCTCCCCAACGAGACTGCTTGCACTAACATAAGGGTCCTTTTGGTTCTGTCAGCCCATCCAGATTTGGAGTTTGTCTATTTGTTTCACCTTGGGCCACAACCCACTCCACCATGTTTAAGGGTGCATTTGATTGAGCGCTTCACTTCGGCTTAATCACGACTTATCTCGACCTATTATTATTTCACGACTCAATCGACTCACTCGTATCTAATCATAATTATAATGTGGAAACAAAAATGTAAAACTATAAATTCTAATCTATAAAAAACTAGACTAAAAATATAAGTGGTAACTTATTTTAATACTTTCAATTTATATTCAACATGACTCATTTTAAAATTTATAACAAAACTTAATATTTTTGCACCATTAAACTATAAGTTTAACCAAACAAATTATAACTTATCTTGAGATCATTAGTTCATATTCGTGGTTTATTTAAGCTAACGTAACACACTCCACTTACACGATTTTTATTTGATTTTGATAAACACTATAACTAAACCACTACTTAATTACATACTTTTATTTATAATAGTAACAAACATTTTTACACATAGTTATATATGTATATGTACTTCTAACAACAATGTTATCATAATCCGTCAACACCTAATAATTGCTTTCCGTACCTCGTCTTTCGGTTATTGTGAACCGAAGATTTATTCCGCCCTTGATACTTTTATTATTATACACTTATGCACTTTCAAGAGCCACTACTTGCAAATACTTATAAAATTGTTTTAAACTTAAATGCTGCCACACAAGCAACAATAACATAAACACTTTAAAACTTTTGAATTTAATTAAATTTCGTTGAGTCTTAAATTAAAATTGTGAACTAAGACATGCCTTACTAATCTAGGTCGCGTGTTGGTGCCATATTTTCTCTGATTTACTTCATTCACTGCTTATTCTACTGAGGTGAGTTTATAGCCCCACTTTACTTATACTTGTTTTACAACTATGGGGTGAGAAACATGCAAAACGTTTTCTGGACCACAATAATGTTTTATTTTCTCAAAACTATTGCGTAGTTAGCCTAAGCCCCTGAACCCACTATTATGCCCACTTTCATGAACCGTTAATTCCCGCTGGGAAGCGCGATTGATATAAATAGATCTATTGGGGTGACTCCCCCATTCGGTTGGCCAGATGGGTCAATGCGAGCGTATACCAAGTCGGATTACGAGTGTATTGGGTTAAACACTCGCTATGGGCCCCTGATTATTACTTATGTGCTACATTGTAGCGCACTGAACTGTTGAGCTTCGGTTGCATGAACTTAGTGCTAGCGTGATAGACTATTTTGTATGACATTATATGCGTTGTAATGTTCGTACACAAAACTATTGGTCCAAACTTATTACTTTACTGCTTCCTTCTAAACCTATGAACTCACCAGCTTTTGCTAACTTTTAGCATGTTTTTCTCAGGTGTTTAATCTGCTTGATTGTTGCAAGGTATTGGCATGGAAAGGGTCATAGACTATCTTCCGAAGTGTTTTTGCACATAACTATGACTTGTTTGTATGGGACAACTAAACTCATGGGCCTTATTTTCGGAACTTGAAACTTTATTGTAAACTCTATTTAACTTGGATGAATGTATTTAAACGGAGTATGTATTCCGTTCTTTATTACATTTTGTTGTGATTACTAATTTAGTAGCACCCCATGATCCGAATGCTTCCGCTTTACCAGAATTTGGGGGTGCTACAGGTCTCCCGAAAACAACTTGTGACAACCTAGGATCAATATAGTCCTCAATATTATCAACAATTGTAAATGCCATCTCGAATATCATATTACCTTCGGATACATGTACCTCATTGTCTCGACCAATTACATTCCTTCCTTTATAAATTAACCCCCATCTACAAATATTATTATAAAGAAAGAAAGACATAATGTTCATGGGTAAACCTACGTCTATGTATACGTTATGAAAATATTTGTGACCAATCATACAGAGTATTTTGAACTTACTAGGATCATGCCGTCGTATCTTACTAGGTTCCCTTTTTCCTAGCTCTTCCATATCACTAACCAACCAAGGATGGTATTTGTTTACCTCCTTGTCACACTTTTTCTCAACATCAGTTAACTTCACTTTTTTCTACCCATTTGAAAGATTACCCTCCTAACATTATCGGTGAACATTACACACTACCTTCACTCTTATTAATCATCAATCCTGATATTTCAACAACAGGTTTTCCTAGGACTAAATCGGTTAACTTTGGGTTAACGATGGAGTCCATTTCATTCATCACCGTTAAATTAACGTTGTAGACAAATTCTCTAACCCTAATGGGTATATTCTTAGCGACACCAACAAAATTGAATCCCTTGTAATCGAATTTCTTAGCACAGATCTTGTTGAATAACGAGAGCGATATTGCATTCATTGGGGAATCGAGGTCAATATACGTATTAGGTACATATTCCTCCCCAATAGTACAAGCAATTTTAAAAACATCCGGGTCACCTTCCTCTATTCTATCTCCAAACCCAATGAAAAGGTTTGCCGTACCTTTTTCTAGCTCTTCCACAAGGGAATCATCTAATAAGCCTAAAGAACATTTGGAAGTACCAGATCCCTCCCTCAAATCTTTCCTATCATCTAACTCACCCACAATTGAATCCTCAAGTAAGCCTAAAGGGTCTTTGGGCATACTTGGTTTTGTCCTCAAGTTTTCTTTTCCATTTTCATTATCATCCCTAGTAACTAAGTTGTGGTCTTTCTCAGGTTTAGAGTTAGACACTAGGGTGATGGTGTTCACGAAGTGGATGTGGGTTGAGGAAGATGGATCTTTTACTTCTTTCCCTTTTAATGATGTTTGTTTGGAAAGCTTACTAGGATCTTTTATCATCACAAAAGAGGGTGTTTCATTAACAGGTGGAGTAGGTGAAACGATATCAACTTCTTGAGTTCTTGTAATACTATTAGTTGAAGCACTTACAACTTGATTGTTTATAGCTTTCAAGAAGTTGCCAATCTTATTATTTATCTCTACTTGTTGTTGTCTAAATTGATTTTCAAGTTTAGACAATTGAGCTTCTTGAGATGACATAAAATTGTGCATCATTTCCTCTAACCCTCGTTGATCAGAAGGAGAATCATAAGGGCTTTTGTTTGGCGAATTGTAGTGTTGAGACAAAGTGAGTGGTTGGGAGCCATTAAATGAAACAGTTTGAGTTCTGCTCCAATCGAAGTTTGGTTTGTCCTTCCATGCTTCATAAGCTTCATCAAAGTTCTGAGGCTTGGGTTGTCTAGTGAACCACTTGTCTCCCGCTCCGTTGGTACGCGAGGATGCATAATCCACATGTAACACCCCAACCCGACAAGGGTTAAAATGTCACATTATGGTGTCAACCAGAAAATACAAATGCAAGTGGAAGACCTATAAACATAATGACTACAAAGGTGTTCTAATGATAATAACGAAATACTAACTCTAAACATAATGAGTTCCAAAAATAAATACAAATCTAAGCCAAATCTAACTGAAGGTAAATCTAAATCTAATCCAAAAGAAAATAGGTATCTATCGTCAGGGTGGTCCACTAAGAGCTCCTATGCACTCTTCACTAAATCCCAGCTTCCAACCTAAAACCTGTCGCAGAAAAATAAATGCGGCTGAGCTTAAAAAGCCCAGTGAACAGATATAAACAAAACGAATGATCGAACATATATAAGTATAGGGAAAAGGAACATAAGCTCCTGCTGAACGAACATCATCTGCCAAACGAATAAGATATCAAGGATCAACTGAACAAAATGTCATATACCATAAGAAGCAAATCGTAGCGAAACATAAGGAGATCATAATGAAGTCAAAGGAATCAAACAGAGAATAATAGTCATATAACAGAACAGTAATGCCCATCGAGCTCAGAAAGCATGCCACATGCTTAGTCACATAATCACATCATATCATATCCATATATCCATCAAATCATAAGTTGTACAAGGAGGGGAGACCTCTCAAGTACCAAGTGGAGTAGCTAGCTCCCAGAAGTGTAATGGGGTGCATGGCACGCACAAACCAATCACTAATCATATCCAGAACAGAATAGAACAGAATCTAGGATGCATTCATACGCCCCCTGCTAAACAAAATACATATGCCAGTACGAGACTGTACATACATATACATAATGGCCATGTGCACAAATCATCATATATCATAACATAACAGAACAGAAGGGGACACCGTGGAACAATCACACCTCCACAGAAAGCGTCATGCCATTGGTGCCTCAATGACATGGTCATGGTACCTTCATGACTAGTTAACAAATAGCTCGGGCAACAGAACAGAACAGAACAGAACAAAACTATCCATAATCATAACAAATCAGTCATAGCATATCAACAAAGCATATCAAACTAAACATAATCTTATATCAAATGAGATAGCATACTGGATATCATAACAAAATGGATTGCAAACTCAATCATATCATAGGGAATCATATCAAAGGATCATATCAAACGGATCATATCATAACAATGAATCAAAGTCAAGGATCGAGAAGTCATGAGAGAAAACACCCTTACTGAGAAAGGGTAGAATATCTATACCTTAACACGAAATGAAAGAATCCACACGGAAACACAAACTACTCCATCTTTAACGAATCTGGATTAATGATCATATAATACTTAAGAGTCCATTCGTACGTTCATATAATGCCATAACTGATTTTCAAATACTTATTGGCATTCATTAATGTGATTAGGGTTTCATTCCGTAGTACTATTTCCTTTATAACCAGTTTCAGTATCTTTTCCCTTTTTGTGTTTACTAATCAATTCAATTGGTTGGAAATACATAATCTTAAGAAAACATCATAAGTGTAGGACAACATATATAATCCTGACAGATGACCAAATGTATTAAAAATTTGTTTAAAAATACTTTAGCAAACCTCGATCTTAAAGATTATTATGACAAGTGAGGTGAATTCATGCACAACCATCTTCTTCTCCCATAATAAATCCATACCAAGTTAAGATCGGTTTTATATCTCTCTTTATAATAGCTACACAAATTTGTACTTCACATATTTATTATACAAATGTAGACATATAACTTTTTTATTCTGAATTTACAAAAATAGTATGCTATCACGTTAAAATCATGCATGCTATCCTAAAATCATGCATGTTATCCTTAAACATTTTTCACATGGACTAATTTTCAAAAATATTTTAAATTAGCATGCATGGCGCTGGAGTATCCCTTTCATTACATTTAGAACCAATGCAACTAGATTTATGCATTTTCAAGCCTTTTATCTATATATCATATTACTGCATAGCGTATGATTATTGTATTCATCATTATTGGTGTTTATAATATTACTCTATTCTTATCATGTAATATGATCGAGAATCACAAGTTACTGATTCTTATGAGTAACTATGGCGTACAATGGCTCGAGATTTACCTCACGCTAACAAGGATAGATCGAATAGAACGAATACCGAACTCGAAACCAAACACGATCACTAACACAACCCTACGGTTGTTTGCTGATTCGAGACCCATCTCAATTAAAACGTCAACCTTCATCTCATGAAAACGATAGTGTGTAACCCAAACAATAACCAATCTAACGAACACCAACCTAGAACGGACTCGAAATAGAACAAACGTAACCCAACTCTTGAGCTGTGCAAGAATAGAAACCTAGAAACAAACAATGCCCGAGTAACCAATCCTCCTACCCGAACACACACTGATCGAACCAACCTGAGCCGACCCAAATGAAAAACCACCCCAGCGTACAAAACAGTTAAACGTGCCACGTGAAACCAAAACCTCAGCCTACACACATACCGAAACTTATAACCCCGCAATTCGTAACCCAACCTTCATGCGATCACACACCCAGTGTTATACATGCGAATGTGATGGAGGTCTTAGAATTTTGTTTGATGAATATGTGAGGTGTAAGTGTGTATGTAGATAGAATCAGATATTCTCAAAGCGTGTGGAGTACGTATATCTCGTCAAAATGCAACATTGGCTGTTTTATTTTAGTTTAGGCTTAGGGCAAAAAATAAATGAGAAGGTGGTATGTATATCTTCTCAAAGCGTGTGTAGCCATGCAAAAAAAAGGAAAATAGTTTTTAAAACGTGTATAGGGATTGAAAATGATCAATTCTTCTAATTTTTCAGTTTGTGATATGACTGAATCTTCGTAAATTGTGTGGAGCAACGAAGGAAAAAGGAATGTAGTTATTTAGGGACATGGTGCGATTGTATATTCACAAAAAAAAAAAAACAAAAAACAAAACGCTGGACTAATATATGAAGAATTTAGAGCATGGCAAGAATAAGTGAAAATGTGATATTTTCTTATCTTCAAAGGTGTAAGGTTGTGTATAAGATTTAATATATTCGGCCCCTCTTTTAGAACTAGTAAACGTGTGATAAAAACTTAGGATATAGGAATTGTGTTGATTTTCATAGTACTTAGGTTAAAGATTCCACATTTTGTACTTTTAAACCATAACATAGGTTTTTAACTTAGTCAATAGTTCAAAGACTTTAGGTTTTGGATTCGTATTCTGAAATTTTAATCATAATGTAGTTCAACTTAAGTTAAATTCGTATTCAAAGGTTCAAATGTCGTTTCATAAGTTTCAGGTTGTTATACCACAAAAGCTTATTCGAGGAGTTCCATGCAATCACGAGTGTTATGGGGACCACTACATAACTCACATGAAGAAGTGATTTTGTTCACTTGACTTGAAGGTTTAGGAGCTTCATAGGATTTCATGAAAAACTTGACTTGGTCTTCGAGTTCCATGATCCTACGGTTGGGAATGCTTGAGTTATTCGAAGGCAAGGATATTGCCTTGACCATTTTGTACAACTCGCGGGGGTCATTCCAACATTCGTTGTCATAGAGAGCAAGATCTTCTATGATTCCCCACGATTCCTCCACATTCCTGTCACGTAGCTTACCAACGGCCGCTTGGTCAATGGTTTGCCTTGTGGATTGATTGACATGATCATAAAAATTTTGTACTTGAAGCCAAAGATCAATGTCGTGATGAGGGACTTTTTGGAGTAAGTCCTTGAAATGAGTCCAAGCCTCATGAAGAGTTTCACCTTGACGTTGTCGGAACATCAAGATGTCGTTCCTTAATTTGGTAGTTCTCCCCGGTGGGAAGAATTGAGCAAGGAAACGAGAGGTGAGATCATCCCAAGATGTGATGGATCCCACGGGTAAACACTCAAGCCATTGACTAGCTTGGTCACGTAGAGAGAATTGGAAGAGACGCAAGCGTGCCATCTCTTGAGTTACAACATCAAGGTGTATGGAATCTACGATTTTTAGGAAATCCTTGAGATGTTGATTTGGATCTTCGGAACGAAGTCCATGGAATGCACATCCGCTTTGCACCAACCGGATGGTGTCGGATCGCAAGGGAGACACATTGGCTCTTTGGGGGAGCTCATTGGTGTTTCGATAGCCTTGGTGGCTAGGTCGGGAGTACTCACCTGGAGTACGGGCTCGAGGTGGGTCTTGGTTAATTGGTGGGTCTTGGTGTGGTTGTTGTTGTTGGTTTGGTGGAGCTTGGTGTTGTTGGTTGATAGGTTCAAAGAAGACTTCACCCACCATGATGGCGAATGAAGGGATGCGAACAAAGGAAACGAAGAAAAGATAGACTAAAGAAAGATAATAAAAAGAAAATAAAAATCTCACATGATAGGAATCTAGTGAGTAAACCTAAATGAGATAGAAATTGAACCTAGACAATAACTATTCCCCGGAAGCGGCGCCAAAAGCTTGATGCGAGTTTTGCGCGACACAAAAAGTTTTACTTCTCAAGGGATCTTGAGAAG
This sequence comes from Artemisia tridentata subsp. tridentata, assembly GCA_021014915.2. Classification (NCBI taxonomy): domain Eukaryota; kingdom Viridiplantae; phylum Streptophyta; class Magnoliopsida; order Asterales; family Asteraceae; genus Artemisia; species Artemisia tridentata. The sequence goes on along the minus strand of CP139505.1, from coordinate 185,805,698 downwards.
CTTGAAATCCTCCCGGAAGTGTACCTGATCGTTGTAGTGTAGTATAGGTATGTCCAAGGGATTGATCGTTCTCTAGGGGAATAGTATCGTTAGGTCAAGATGTATGACGAGATAGGTCTAGAGGTGAGTGATGATTCTTTTTGTATTTTTATATTTTTTAGAAAGCAAACAAAATCTCGGTTTTTGAAGGAGTGGGCGGAATTAGTTGTTAATCAACTAACCCAGAATCTAATTATAAAACTAAAATTAAACTAAAAACAAGAAAAAGTAAATTAGTGAACTTTTTATGATAGAAAAAGCGTGTTTACTTAGATTTAATTACTCCCTAGTTATCTCCTATTGATTCGTTGAATTGTCACGTCATTGTTTTAGTTGAAGCGTCGTATTCCTTATTATTGGTCGTGGGGAGGTCCCGAAGTCCCCAACTCTATGAACATTAGTCTCCCCTAAATCCCTTAACACCCATTAAGTTTTCTAGGATCTACAAGCCGCAATTCACGTAATAAATACAACGAACAAAACCAATAGTGCAATCTACGGTTGCGTTTTTAAGATGTTCAAGCTAGTTACATATAAAAGGTCAGCCAGTTTTCTTAACCTAACGCGATAACAATCAACTAAATAAGAGACAACAAATCAATATTCAATAACTAGGTTTCATTAGATCAAAGCAAACACAAATAAACTTAAGCTAACATGTTAGATAGAAGAAAAGATAAATAAATAATCAAACAACACATAGACATATTGAATGATTAAACGAATAACTTATCTTCAATTGAACATGGATGAAAAAGGCTTAAAAACCCTTACAAGATCTCTGAAAATCTTCTAGGGTTTATTACCAAAAGATGACACACTTAATAATGAAAACATTCGAAAATATTTATAGTATTACAACTCTGACGGCGTCAGCTTATGGATCCTGACGCCGTCAGCTCGCCGCCATTAAGGTTTTGTCTTGTGCAAGTTGCCGTTCTAACGGCGTTACCTTGTATCTTTGACACCGTCATCTTATAAAAAGTTCTGAGCCGACTCTTGTTAGCTTAAAACGTGACTCCTTCCTCCAAATAACACCTGACGCCGTCAGGTTGTAAATTCTTCAAATTCTCTGAAGCGTCACTTGGTGATTTTCCACCCAAAATCCAGCTCAAATAACAAGTGACGGCGTCACGTTGTAGCTAGTGACACCGTCTGCCTTCCTTTTCTGACGGGTTTTTGCGACTTCGTCGTTTTCTTCTCTTTTTTCGTCCAAATATGCTCCAAAAGTGCCAATTTCCAAAATTCTCGTCCCAAGTACCTAAAATGTAAAAAGAAACGATTTGAGACAATATTTGATCACATTTATACTATTTTGGGCTTAAATGATCCCTTAAAAAGGTACCAAATAAATCCTTATCAGTTAACCTCGAAGTAATTCAATTCGAAAGTTTAATTAACCCTTTTTACGAGTTAAATTTTTTTTCGTCAACCGAATATGTGACGTAACTCACATTTCACTTCAAACGGGCTCACGCGTGTATCGACACTAAAATTGTTAACAGGCTCGTCAAACCTGACATATTTTCTTTGGGCCTCAGCCACACGATTAGCCCAACATACCCTTTAGTGCAAATTGGGTTTCTGCCCATATTTCACAAACAAACACAACACACTCTTTTAATACCTTAGGCTTTGGTATGATAAGGCCCACACACTCAACTATTGGCTGTGTGTTATTGTTTTCGTAGCATACAAACGCACCCCAATAATCCTATAACAAACACACGTTTTCTTTTAAAACTCAAATCCAAAACTAGTGGATCCTAATCTTATCAATATGTACCCTTGTCTCCTACTTAGTAGCATTAACCTTTGGACAAAGCTAATAACCTTCACAAGTCAACTAGCATGAAACTCATAACCATCCATCTCTCTTGTTTCTGATGTAAATCAACAGGACATAGGTAGTACCCTCAACATTTTGTCAACCCCTAACTCTAACACTAAACTTCTACTTAAGTGGAAGCACCTAGCACCCTTACATTCACACTTTCAAAAACTCAAACACATTTCACTCAACTCACTTGTTATTGTCGAGAAAGGAGAAAGAAAATGTATGATCGATTTAAGTGTTGTTTATATAGGATTTGGGAGGTCGGGGATTATGGAAGAACAAGTTAGCCATTTTAGAGAGAGGAAAAGTAGAGAAGGGAAGTTCTAGTGAGAGAAACACACTTGTTGTGTGTGTGTATTAATGAACAACCAACCTTCTCCATTGGATGGAGAAGGGTATATATAGTTACATACATAAACGCCCCACGTGGGCTGTGGAGTGAGCTGACAGTGGGTAAAGACCCAACTCAACTCCACTAATACTACGATAAATAAACTAATAAATAAACTAATACTAACCAAACTTAGAGCTACGCTAAGCATGAAAATACACGGGGTGACCGATCCTTTTTCTTAATCCTAACAATCTCCCCCTAAGGGAGGTCACCCCAGAAAAAACAAATTGAATCTTAGCATTCAATAAATAGATCTTTAGCTCTAGCTTGTATCATTTGATTCTTCAAGTGCTATCTTTGTACGGCAAGTAGTGATCTTTGAGCATAAGTTCCTTAGACTTGTGTGATCTTTGAGCTTTCTTTGAGATCATCAGCCACAGTGAATCTCTTAATCATCCTTGATGTAATATTGTCTCCATGTGGTTTTTTGTGACCTTTGGACTCGCATGCTCACACTTTTCTGGATCATGATAACTATCATCAGAGTTGCGGAAGCTGTGTTGTAGGTCTTTCAACTATCATGATGTCTTTGATAATGAATTGGAAGTGTGAGCATGGAGTGTGGATTGACACGTCTCTGCTAGAATCAGGTACCACCATCACCATCTTTATATGAATCTGAAATAAAACAGTTAGCAATAAAGTTGGGGAACGAATATGGCTTTGTCATTCGCCCGGTGTGGTTGGATTAACCTTCGGTTCCGTGAGGACCGACCTGTGATCAGGTAGGATCCCCTTTAAAGAAGATTCTCCTTGACAGGAATTTCCAGCTTGTAGTAATGAGTCTTCCAACAAATTAATGTCAGAATCATCATACTAAGCATGTTCTCATACCGGAACGTCTCAAAGCAGACAACACGGTAGAGTGAATCAGTGAATTAAATACCCACTGATTAATGAGACCGTCAATTCATTTCCTGGAACAAGTTTGATTCAAATGCGAATCGCCCCATCGTTTCTTTCCAGTTGTCACAAGTTTGATCCATGAAGGATCTCACATGTCACCCACCAAGAGCTTGTTTGATGTTGGCTCTAGAAGGATTTCCATCGTCATTGTGAATACTTTACGTATCACTCGAATGTTCTGGCAATACCACAAGGATAATGCGTAGGACTCTTAATATATATTTTCTTACTTTTCACGGTGTATGAAACAACAAGCATACTGGAAATGTGTCCTAATGAGATTTATGGATGATCTCTTGGCTCTAGACTCAATAGTGCGTTTTGATTTAGTGATCGGAGGCTGGAGAGGACTGCCACCTTTTCAATATCGTCTAACTCAGAGTGAGAGAGACGATAGAAATGTATTGATCTCCGTGACAAATGAAACAAGAGTCCTTTGAGGGACCTTGAGTGGCTAGGGAGGGTTGTGCAGCGTATCACTGGGTCCATGATACTTGTCTTCAATGTCAGCAATCAACTAAGTGATTCTGACAGCATATGTATTGACCCGGTTTCTGCCTAAAGTGTAAGGAGGGCTTCTTTCTTTTCACCCTTTATCTTTACATTTCTTTTTCATTCTTCAACCCCTTCAGCGCTTACCAAGACTTCATCACTAGCACCTTGTTGGGTTTGTTCCAGTACTAGCTCCATCTCAGTCGACACTCTTCCCTTATTCACTTTTCTCCTTTTTAATCATTCCTAAAGACTTCTATTCTAACTAGAGGATTGTCCCTGGGAAGATTCCTCCGGTTCTGGATGGATCATGGGAACTAATACTAAACCTCACCATCCTTATAACTCCAGTGCATTAAAATAAGATTGGTCGGTCTTTGGTATTCTTCCACAATTGCCATCACAAACCATTTGCTCCCCCTCAATATGTGCATCGATATACGAAAGAGTTTAGCACATATGAGAGAGCCTACAATTGAGTCCAAAAGATCACATTTTATCAGTTTTTATATTTAAATCACATTCTCTCCCCCGATCAAAAATTTCAAACCTTTTGAGATTTGTGATCCCAATTGATTTAAATAAGTTTAGAAAACATGGGAGAAAATGTGGTCAGGTTTAATATATGCTGATAATGGAACATGCAAATGATCACTACTGATGTTGCACAAAGTTTAAAAAGGTGTCATAAATTTGAGCAAATACTCTCCCCCTCAATTAATGACCCGTTTTCTATTTAAAGAGTTGTAGTCATTGAATTACGCGTCAAGTATTTGTGAAATTTAAGTCCAGTTACCACCTTGTGAAACACCAAAACTCTCCTGAAGAATCATAGACGAGGGAATCATAGACGAGGAAGAGTTTGTGGTGTAAAGAAGACTTCTCTTCTTATACGAGAAATGATGCACTGAAACGTACATTAGATCTAAGAAACATGGATATAACGTAATCCATGCCCGGGTGAACATCACCCAGTGGGAGGAACAACCGTCTTTTTGGCGACGTGTTTTCCCCATAATGAAGAACGGGTTACAGTATGAAGTAACTGCAAGCCATCATGACTTGTTTTAACAATTTATTTTAACTTCTGCTCGAGCTTCATTTAAAGTCCCGTGTCATTATTGAATGACATTTCTAGGACCATAAATGTTATCGATAAACAGAAGACATGCCTAGAGGAACTATTTTTGGTATTTTAGTGTTTTTCTGATTTTTATGGTTTTTATAGGTTTTATATTTTTCTATTTTCTTTTTGGTTTAAAAGATATACAAGGATATATGAAGCAAATATATACAAGGATATATGAAGCAGATCCATTACTCCTCAGTCTCTTTCTGAAGGCTTTTGAGTGTTTCTGGCATCAGACTCTTCTCAGCTGCCATCAATTTACTTGCTAAAGAACAATGTCCGCAAATCTAATTAGGGATTAAATCTGGTTTTTCACTCTCCCCTAATTAGTGCTCTCCCCCAAACTGACAACTTTTCTGATGAATGCCCTGAATATGAAGAAGTCTTTTGATAACCAAATGCATGCCGTCTTTAGTCTTCTAACACACAGCGGAAAATGTAGAACAGACTGTAGACTCGACCTTCTTCACGATTGTCCATTTGGGGAACAGAATATCAACATCTTCATCTCACCAAATGCATTTCAGTAATCTTACATATAACCCATCAGCCCGTAACGTACACATGAAATGATAACACTAAAGTAACAAGTTGAAACACTGATCATCTTTAATTTGTATCATGAGATATTAAGCCCGATCACGTGAACTTGTTGTGCGTCCTTGATGTACACATTTCTCTCCCCTGATGGTTACGATTAATCAGCCCGTGACGTACACATGAAATGATAATACCAAGGTAACAAGTTGAAACACTGATCATCTTTAATTTGTAACATAAGACATTAATCCCGATCACGTGAACTTGTTGTGCATCCTTGGTGTACACATTTCTCTCCCCTGATGGTTACGATTAATCGAAATCAGCATAATGATGTGTACATGAAGCATAATGATGTGTACATGAAGCATTAACTAGAAGCACTTTATCACTGATTATATCAGCCCGTGAGAAGATGTCGATTAGTCATATGGCCATTTCTCAAACATCAATCAACATGTAGTTTATTCACCCTTCTCCCCCTCAAAAATTTCATATGACTGCCATTTTTGATTGAACGAGTGAATAAGAATACCATCAACGGTAAGTAGATCCACTTGATAATTGACATTTTGTTTATTCACCCTTCTCCCCCTCAAAAATTGCATATGACTGCCATTTTTGATTGAACGAGTGAATAAGAATACAATCAACTATAAGTAAATCCACTTGATGACTGACATTTAGTTTATTCACGCTACTCCCCCTCAAAAATTGCATATGAGGTTGCCATTTTTGATAGAACAAGTGAATAAGAATATACTCCAATGTACGTTGATCCACTTGATGACTGAATGAGCATGGGAAGAGCATGAAGCTTGTTGATAAGAATGGTCATAAACCAGAAGATTTTTCTTCTTCCGAAGATAAAATGCACTTAAGCGTACACCTTTCTTTTCTTTGAGGAACGGGGCCTGAAGTGATGTCTGCAAACGCCATTGTGTTGACATTAAGGACCGAGGCTTGAACAGATGTGTTCAAACGTCATTGGCGTTGAAGAAAGAGGCTTGAACTGATGTGTTCAAATGTCATATGTTGATGAAGAACGAAGCCTGAACTGATGTGAACATACGTCATTGTCATTGAAGAACGAGGCTTGAACTGATGTGTTCAAATGTCATAACTCTCTTTTCTACTTTTCTCAGCTAACTCGTTACCAACCCCATCATCATTCTATCGGGTTGTTGTCGTGACTACTGATGGAGAAAACCCAATATGATGAACTTGAGACTGAAGTAAAATAACCCGAACTTGTGACTTAAACTTGCACTATTGTTTGACTAAGAACCATTACTGAGATTTTCAATAAAGGTAGAATCATATACCCATCAAACCATCCTTAACTGTATATGAACTTCTCTCGAATTATCCACAGCTTTTTGTGACACTTGATCACTACAACGTAACTCCTTTAAAGTGATATCTATAATATGTGAGCACAACAACGTAACTCCTTACATCAGGTATAACTAGATAACTCAAGTCGTAATCATTCTAACGATTATAAGCTCGAACAAGGATCTCGAAGAATCATGCATCCAACCAACCCCGATATATTCAGATACTAAGTACACACACATGTGAAATTTTACTTCAACCTCAAATAAATAATAGTGAATTAACGCCGTAGTCACATCTTGTGGTTTAAATGCCCAAATCTAGCCCTTTTGATCTTTTAAATGAACTTTGATAATGGTTTTATCCTGATCATTGTCAAAAGCGAATAACCCCGTAAAACTTTGTTATAACCAAAATGCCATGAAGTATCTAACAAAATAATCCAATACACGAAGTACACCCTTTATCCCTTCTTCGAAGTTGAAACCATAGCGCCAGAATCAATTAAGATCCGGAAATGCACTTTACTTTCTTCAGGATAATTCTATCATCATGGGATTTTAAAAATCTATGATTTAAACCGAGAAATAGATTCTTTCACGGGATTTTACAAAATCAAGAAGAAACCGTGAGACAATGATAAATTGAATGTGTCTCCCCCATATGTAGAATACTTCACAAACCATACTAAGTAAAGTAGTATTAACTACTTCCCCCTGGAGGTTGAACTTATATCATCAAAGTACATGTTTCTCCCCCATGATGGTTTCGAACATTCGGAAGCATCATTGACGTGTACGACCATATACACGAGAAGATCTTGTCTGAAGCAAACATCTTGAAAAATCAACTCTTTAACCAACTACGTTATTCAGTCGGTTGTTTCTGTGACCACTAGGTGAAGTAAACCCGATATACCTAACTAGAAAATGAAGTAGAATTCCCCAAATTTGTTACTTAAGCTTGCATTGTTGTTGGAAGAACGGTATAGAGAATTTGTGCACCATGCAAATCTCTAAGTACTCAATACTATCCCGACAAAGTATGAGACTTTCATCACCTCTTGCGATTATCCACATCGTCTTCTGCGTGTGACACTGAGTACTATAATGTAACTCCTTTAAGTGATAGTTAACCAGGTCTTCAACCATCCACCCCGACTTCTAGAAACTAAATAAACCAAGTCTTCAACTTAAATCTTAAGCACGAGCAAGTTATCATTGAAAGTCATGCATCCAACCATCCCCGACTTCAATATAAAATAAGTACGCGCCTTCGTGAAATTCCACTTCAATCTCAAATTAGTAATACCAAATCAACTCCGTGATCATCTCGTGTGGTTAAATACCAAAAAATTAGCCTTTTGATGGTTTAAACGAATCTTGACAATGGTTTTTCCGGATCTTGTCAAAAAGGTAACCCCGTGAGAAATATCAACTTTGACATTCAAAAATTTAACTCAAATAAATAATCAATAACAGATTATCGAAGCTCGAGTAAAACCGTAGTCCAAAAGATTATATCAACAATTTATCCATTCAATCAAATTCTTAAACCAAATAATAACCAATATACTACGCTTTTGCCAAAGTATTGTATCAAAAGTTATACAATGTATTAAAAATACATTTGATATTAATAACCTTTTTAGCCCAAATTTTGATATAATACTTGCCACCCAAAAAAAAATGTCTTTCTTATTTTTGTTCCTTTCAGCAGATTTCACCCACCTTCAAAAAATGACGTTTACTTGTTTCGGCCAAAAAAAAAACAAATGTGCTTACTAAAACCTCAGCCCAAAAACATTCGGAAGTCAAGGCCCAACAAACAATATATAACCCGGGCCCAAAACAATGAACAATCCTATCCAAATTTAAACCAGTTATAACCTAATAAACCTAATAATTCTCATACTTATCAAACCCTAATCACAATAACATCCGCCCCCCTCCTCACTTTTTCTCTCCAAACGCAGTCACTTCATCTCTTGCATCAAACAACAAAGATTCGTCTTATATAAAATCCGAGTACATATACACAACCATCATTCTTTCTACTATTAAACTCCGAACACAAAACAAAGACCCCCTTTTGGTTTACATTTAAATCGGCTTCAAGATCTAAAGTGGCTTCAAGATCTTTATAGAAGGTCTCGGGTAGGTTGTTCTTATGTGTTTTATGTTTTCTGTTATGAACGAATCAAAGGAAGAAGATAACATAATTGTTATATTCTTATCCTTTTCGTGTTGGATAAATAAAAGAAGTTACACTTCTTATAGATCGATGAGGATACTTTCTTTCGTGTTTTTGGCCTTTGGTTTTGAGTTACTTTATGTAACCCAAGAAAGGAAATAACTGAGATCATTTTTATGTATTGTTTGGTATGAGTTTTGAATGATGATGAGTGTTGAGGAGTGATTGTTGTATTTAGGTCTAGATTTTGGTTTAGGTTTGGTTTGAAGACTGGATTTGGTCTTTTTCTGTCGTTATAATTTCTTTTTCATTTCTTGATTATGGATCAATTTGAGGCTTGAGAACTGATGATGTACTTGTAGACAGAAGTCGAGTTATGTTATTTGGATAGTTTGTGGTCGTGGTTTATTAATCAGTTTCATCTCATTTCTTTTTCTTTTAATTGACAAATCGCAATATTTGTTCCCAAAACAAACCGCAACAAGTATGAGACAAACCGCAATAGCGAACCGCAACAGTGAAAACGCAATTGACTTTTAATTCAAAAACGCAATCAAACCATAGTCAAATCGCAGTTGACCAGTCAAACCGCAATGAGTTGTCACTTTCACCCACTTTTGTCCTTTTCCCACTTTGGTTAAAAACCAAACCGCAGAACTAACTCAGGCTAAACCGCAACAAGTGACTTCCTTGACAAGCCCAAATCACTACTAAGAATCACCAAGTCGCAGTCAAGAACAGCTCAAACCGCAACCAAGAAAAATAAACTTGTACCTAAACCACACTTTTTCCAGCCACATATTTCACTGAGTATGATACAAAAGTCACACAAAAAAAGGATGATATGCAAGACTGATATCTTGGGACAAAGAAATGACACAAGAAACATTTTTGTAAAGCAGTGAAAAAGAGTAACGTTTGACCTTTTGGATGCATAAACCTTGTAAACGAGAAACTGTTACCACTTTATTTGATAAAATTTGACCAGTAAAAAAAATGGTAAAACGGTTTTATAACAAGATTCGAACCGAACATAAACCAACGAAAATAACAACCTGTCTCTGATGCCAATTGTAGGATCGATTTATGTGTTGTTTATATAGGATTCGGGAGGTCGGGGATTATGGAAGAGCAAGTTAGCCATTTTAGAGAGAGGAAAAGTAGAGAGGGGAAGTTCTAGTGAGAGAAACACACTTGTTGTGTGTGTGTATTAATGAACAACCAACCTTCTCCATTGGATGGAGAAGGGTATATATAGTTACATACATAAACGCCCCACGTGGGCTGTGGAGTGAGCTGACAGTGGGTAAAGACCCAACCCAACTCCACTAATACTACGATAAATAAACTAATAAATAAACTAATACTAACCAAACAAAAAGCTATGCTAAGCATGAAAATACACGGGGTGACCGATCCTTTTTCTTAATCCTAACAGAAAAGAAATAAGAGCATTGGAGTTTAGTTCTAAAGTTCTAAGAGTTGTTGGGTATAGTTCATTTCGGGTTTAAGCTTTGGAAGCTAGGATCGTGTTCTCTTATTCTCGTTCATACCTTCACTCGAACCTCACCACAACTTTTGGTGTCGTAAGTCTCCCAACCCATTTCAATACGTAAAGTAGTTTTTCAAGTCTCGTATTTGGTTTCTTGGTAATGCTCGCAAAGTGTTTTAAATCATCTAAACTCGTTTTCATTACACACGTCACGTATAAAATACAACTTACACAAACTTAACATATCATGGTGGTCTTGTGTGGTTAAAGGATTTAACAAAAAAACTAAAGATGTTGCTAACATGCTACATTAGTCGACACATTCAACCTTCTAAATATACAAATTACTCTTGTGGTATTGTTTCAAACGTCTAACACAAATAAAGATGGTTTACTTAAACTTATATTTGGCTCCTTATAAATACAAGTGATTGACTAGATAATATAGCTTATATACGACTCATACATCTTGGTTTTGCAAGTTTTAAAAGTGAAAATATAAACTTATAGTTGTTTACTTGTCGAGTTCAAAAACTAAACCCAACCGGAACCTTTATCTAGCCATAAGGCCCAATGTGAAACTCATGGTGCTTCTTTATAAGCACATGAAGACATGAGAACTCTTTGAAACGTAAAACAAACTAATGAAAACATATACGAGTTGGACTAAGAAGTTTTTGTTTTGTTTTAAATGGATTGAGTACCATAATTCTTGTGTTTCGTTCGAGTAGTGGGGAAACACTAAACGAGATGCAACTTAACGTGTGCTTATTATGAAAACTGTTTGAACATAAACATTCACAAACTCGGTGTTGGTTAAAGAAGATGAAACAAAAAGTTTTTATAAACATATACAACCCCACGACATAGTTTTCATCGTGTAATATAACACTGGAAACTATTCTTTAAATAAAGTTTTGTGTAGAGGTTCACCAAGTAACACCCTAGCACAGTTGGTCAGTTACTTCGGTTCTGTTTCAGTTTTCGATCCCTGCGTGTATTGCCCGAGTTATGAACACCCTTACCCTCAAATCAATCATCCATTAAAGCAACTTCCCGAGGCATGTGAAGAGGCTATAAGTTTTTCATGTATTGTGATAGATTTACTTTGTAGTGCAAAGTATTAGGATTGTAATTGAATGTAGTGCGAATGCATTCCGAATGTATCGTTAAGTTATTTTATTTATTTATTTATTTTTTATTTTATTATTATTATTATTATTTTTAATTTGAGTTGTCACGATTTTTCGAATGTAGTGCGAATGCAACAAATGTATAGTTCGAAGCTGAACGACAGAGTTCAATAAATCCACAAAATTTAACGACAAAGTTCACCTCCGCCAGCATAAAAGATCTACATGGATTCGATTTATGGTAGATCACAGAAAGTAACATGGATGATTTTTTTCTTTTTTCTTTTTTTTCCCTAGAATTGGAGCAATGTAATACTCCCTACGTCTCATATTAAGTGTCCACAATGGAATCTTGGGATATCTCAAATTAAGTGTGCATATTGTATTTCAACAAATGAGAAAAGTCTTTAGTGGGTAATAATGATATTTGATTGGTGGAGAGTGTAGTTAGTGAAATTTACTAAAACTTTGTGCATTTGAAAAATAGACATTTAATATGAGACGGGAGGAGTAGTTTAGTAAGAAGGGGTAGGTAACCACCACCACCAACACTGTTCTTATTTTATGCGCTTTTTTAATTATTTTTTTATTTTTATAATTTTGTTTATATAAAAAAAATATAAACTTGAAAGTACGTAATAAAAAATATAAAATTTAATAAATTAAAAGCTTAAAACTGTCAAAAATACAATATTTAGATATGAAATTAGGCATGCAAGTTTAAACATGAACACAATATTTAGATATCCTTATCATTTCTCTGTTTTATTTACCCATGTGGTTGTGGCATAACATGAGTTAGATGAAGGATTTTGAATACAAATCTCAAGAGGATAAAGTACATCCTTTTTTTCAATTTCTTTTAATTAACACCGTCTACCATAGATCTTACAAAGTCCAAACTACTCCCTCCGTCCCAATTTTATTATCCCTCTTTTCTTTTTCGGTTGTCTCAAAATTATTGTCCCATATCAAAAATAGAAAATGGATAGAAAGTGGAGTTTGATAAAGTTTACTATATTACCCTTGGTTGAAATTAATATTACAAACTTTAAAGAAGTGTTAATTAATTGATTAAGGGTAAACTTGTCATTTGGCAAAAAAGTAAGAGAGAGAAAGCAGTATTAATTATATTTTTCTTAAACTGTGTGTTTTTTGTCGGGGACAATTATTTTGAGACGAAGAGAGTAATAATGTCAGTCCTCATAACTATCATACTCTTTCACAGGAGCCGCTGATGATTAGAATCAATATATTGGTTTTGGACGTACTAATATTTTTTGTACAATCGATTTTAAAACTAATTGATGGTGCTTAATAAGATTTTTCAAGGTCTAATGATAAAGAGCTCTTGAAATACAAATCGAGGAATGCAAAGGTTTTGAAAACACTAACAACCGCGTGAAAATGAGTTCGAAGATGTTCCGGTTAACACCGAAGTTATAGAACAATATTCATGAATAGTTTTGTTACAAAAATGTTACGGATGTACTGAGATTTTTTTATGGGCTCTTTCATTGTTTAGTCGTTTTAATGCGCATATACAATCACATTGGGCACTCGGAGTGCATGCGGTTTGGGCCGGCGGTGTGTTTGAAACCGGCGGTAACACCGCCGCCGGTCCCAATTTTATCCCAAAAATTTATCAAATACGGGTTCGTTCCCCGCTAAGCATAAATTCAATTTGATGACAAAAAGAGATGTTGGTATGTATCATCAATCCATTCGACCGTTAAAACCCATCTCCTACCTCACGAACACAACAAACCCAGGTACTAATATCATCAATCCTAACACCTTCTCAGTTTCAAACTAAAAGCAAAAATTTCAAGATCTCATATTTGTTCTTAAGGAATATCCAAAACTATTAAAGAAACAACCAAATCAAATCTGTTTCAATCATTTCCTTTTGTTCGATTAAAAGACACAACAACAAGAACAATACCTACCCGAGACCCTATTTTAAAGGATCTTGAAGCCACTGCTGTTGTTGAAGTTGGAAACTGAAACATGGGATTTGTGTGAGATCTATTTTTGAGTGGCTGCTATTTCTTTTTCTTTTTTTATGTGTGATTGCGTTTTTGTGTGAGTAGTAATGGATATAAACTCATTTTGTGGACTGGGTAATAATTTTTGGGCTATGTTTAGTTTAAATATTAAAATGAATTTTTTTTTTTTTTTTTTGGAGGTATGAGAATTTATGCGCCGCCAGTAAATTAGGTTGGGAGTGATGGGAATTTATGGGAATGAGTTGGCTGAAGCTGATTTTTTGAATTTGGGAGGTATGGATTACCTGAAAGTATGACTCCTAGTCCCATTCTCATCGTTTGTATTTTATCATTTTTGGTGCTTTTATGATTCATAGATGGTTCATATTCAAGACACAAATATAAATCAACGCAATTATCATAAGCGAACTCAATCTACTTTCATAAAATTAAAAAAAAATGTCTTCTAACGGTACTCAGGGCACCTAATAAGCATCCTAAATTCACCAATCCGCCACTTCCAAACCCGGAGGTTGCAAGTTAAAGCATTGTTTTATTCATGGCATTCATTGGTAGTATCTAGAGAAAGCATATTATTCTTATGGATGAAATGAAGCGTCTAGACAAAGAGCTCAAGGAGAAGGAGAGACTTGTTAACATGTTTAACGAATCTCTAAAATAGATTTCTTGTACTTTTTTATTTTAAATAAATAAGGTTGCTCTTACAATAACAATCATATTGTTTGATGAGAATTGAAATGTTTCCCGTATATATCAATTCATCGATTTTTTTAACAAATTTCGAAAAAATGAATTGTAGCGAAATATATGCATAGTACCGGGAGCACGAAGGATTGATCATTAAAAATAATTAATTATATTATGAAGTAATCATTACAGACTTCTACATTGAAATTCCTAAAATTTTATTAAAATACTTCAATTCTATTTTATTTTCTAGTTTATTCACTTGTTGGATAAATTTATTTCTTCCATTGACCTTCTAGCTTGTTGGATCAATATTGCTTTAAATCTTCAGCACGAGAAATAATTTTTCAGTGAAAGTGATTCTTGCACGCTTGAAACAAACCAGAGAAATGAGAACTATAAAATATGAAGAGTTATACAGTCTGTTGGAGTCCATCTATCTGATAAAACAAACAGTGAAATGGCAATCAACAACTCGTAACTCTCCTTAGGTTGTCAAGGAAGTATAACATCTTTTAAGCCACATGTAGTGACCAAGGCAGCCATTGTCATATGATGTAGCGAGCAAAACTTCTATTAGGTGCAAAGATTGGACTTTAGTTTTTGAGAAAAATTGACAAGTATTTATAAGAGTAAATTACACCGTTGGTCCTTGTGGTTTGCGTTGACTGGCGCCAGTGGTCTTTTGACCAAAAAAATTGCGCCAGTGGTCCTTAAGTCAGAAACGTTATGCACCGTTAGTCTCTCCATCCAACTGGCCCACAAACCTCAACTAACCCTCGTTAAGTATAGATTTTAAAGGGGTATAATTGTCATTTTTCCTTTACTTCTTCTTCAACCTTCACCACTCACTAGCATCTTTAACCATCTTCATCCTCTTCCTTTAACTTCATCTTCATCTTCATCACCACACCCGCCATTATCTTATTTACAAAAACACCATTTAATCAAAACAGCCTTCTCACTTCCATTTGAATCGGAATTTGAGTTTGTGTCTTCTGAAGTTGACTTTTCATCACTTGAGCTAGAATCATCTCCCGTGTTTGTTTCAACATCATTTGTATTAGATTCCTCAAAATTGGTATTTTCTTGATTACCCGTTCCATTCACTCAATCATCTGATAGATCGCCTGAATTACCTTCAAATTGGGAAGATATTTTAGTGGACGACTTTTGGTTTGATTCTGTGACAGCAGCCAAATCGGGACTTTGACCAGGTGTAGCCGATGATGACATTTGGTGAACATCCATACCCCAACTAAGCAAACACCAACAACAACCACAATTGTAGCTGTTGAACATGATGATTTCTTCCCATCGACTCAGGAATATTTTCCCTGAGCCATATTTTAAAACAAGGTAGCTTCTTTTTTTATAAACCTGTTGGGCCACACAAGGGAAGTTAACGATCAGGTACAATTCTATCATAATGCAACATACATAATCAAAAACCCATAAATCCGGCAACCAAAATGAAACCCACTTATATTTAAGATTCTCTCCAACCTTGAACTTCCTACTGAAACCCATAAATCCGGCAACCAAAATGAAATCCGTAAATCCGGCAACCAAAATGAAAATGAAACCCATAAATTCTCTCCAACCTTAAATCCGGCAACCAAAATGAAACCTATTTAAGATTCTCTCCAACCTTAAATTCTCTCCAACCATAAATTAATCACAGAAATTATTAGCTAAACATAAACCCATTCAAAGAAACCAGCTTACAAAACCCATAAAAATCATAACTTTTTAACAAAATCCAACAATTAAACATAAACCAATTATCAAAAAGTACTAATTCAAAGAAACCCACTCACAAAACCCATAAAAATCAGAACTTTTTTACACAAATCAACAATTAAGCATAAACCCATTTCAAATTAAGCTAAAAAAAGTAGTAATTCAAAGAAAAACACTCACAGAACCATAAAAATCCAACTTTATTACACAACTCAGCATTTAAGCATAAACCCATTTCAAATTAAGCTATAAAAAGTACTAATTCAAACAAAAAAACTTACAAAACCCATAAAAATCACAGCTTTTTATCAAATTAAGCTACACAAAGCAAAAACTGAAAGAAACCCACTTACAGAACCAAAAATCCACCTCAAATAATGAAAAATTACACCTTTTGAAGCACAAATTGATTTGAGCTAAAGAAACCAAAAAAAAAAAAAAAAAAAAAAAAAAGTTGGTAAAATAACAAAGAAGAATGAATGACTACTTGATGATGATGATGATGCCAGTCACCATCTTTTCCTTTTTATTTGTTTTAAATGCTAGGGTGTAACATGAATTGACGAAAGTGCCCCTTTAAATTTAATATTTAATTAGGGTTAGTTTTAACGTTTCTGACTTAAGGACCATTGGCGCAATTTTTTTGGTCAAAGGACCACTGGCGCCAGTCAACGCAAACCACAAGGACCAACGGTGTAATTTACTCTATTTATAATTAGGTTAAGATAAGTAACAGTAATTTGGAAGAGATTATGGAATGAATCTTATCTACATGCTTTGACTTTTTGCGGAAAAATTTACACGTGGCTATATAGTGTATCAGTACTTCGCACGAGCTTCACATTGGTATTGCCAATCAAAACTTAACCCTTTGAAAATGTTTGCCTCGTTTTAACAAAAAATGTTACGTTTCACATTGATTTCGTAATGTCTCGTAGTTGACATCATGTGGTCATCTATCTGCATAGGTCAGGCAGAAAAAGCTATGATTACCGGAAAAGAAAGGTTATGTTTCGTAGCGATTTCATAATGTCGCGTACGATAATCTTTACGTGCATCAAGAGCTGTTAATTCTAAGAGGGACGATAGCTTTGGAAATATTATCCGAACGTGCGGAGCCTATTACGGTAGCTCTGGTCATGGTCGGCCATATATCATCAAATAAGGTTAATCTTGGTTATTTAAAAAAAATCATAATAATAATAATTATTATTATTATTAATAATTTGAACGGCGAGTTAGTAATATGGTAGTACAAAAGTGTGTCAAAACAAAAATTAGTGTCATTTGGGTCATGAAAAAAATATGCAAAAGTTACCTTTTTAAATTGGTTAAATTGGGCTGAACGTTTACTTTAGGTGGCTTTGCTTGATGACTTTAGAAGTTTCTTCCATGGTCTAGGTCAAGGGAAGTGTCACATTCTTTCGGGGAATAATTAAATGCTTTCGAATAATTGAAAGCAATCAATCAGTTTGACCACAACCCACCCCAAAATGAAATTTATATACCTGTCTATTGGTAAACAAACTTGAATTGTGAGAGATAATGTATACACCAATTAATTTTACTATACACCATTAAATATCTTGTAAGCTAGATACCTTTTGTTTTAAAATATTGCAAATGACAAATGAAATTGATCATGGTCTATCAAAGATAGATAGTCTAGAAAATAAGACTGATGAGGCATATGGTATGAGCACTACACATATTATAATACTATAAACTGTGATATGTCTCTCATATATAGTTGATACAATTTAACGTTACACAGATGTTCCTATTTATTGAACATTTAAAAGAAGCATGATAATCAACGAAATAACCTATTATTATATGTGTCAATTCACGCTGAATTAAACACAAAGAAGATGATGCAAATAAACTATATCATTTGTATTTTCTCTTATAGTGTAAAGCTTATGTTACTAGGATTAGTTTGTTGATCGAATAAAATATAATATATGCTTTTCGAATTACATAAGTGATACGGAGTATATGTTTTACAGAAGTTGCCTGAGCAACTTAAATATACTTTTTATCTCCGATTATATCTTATATGTTTACAAAGATTGGTTCGGATTTAAAAAAAATAATTGTGACAACGAGTGTTAATGTACAAATGCATGTTTTTTACGGGACGACATTGATTTGCTATGTCATTTATCTTTTTAACCTTACATATAGTTAAACGCTTCCTAACTTATACAACTTAAATACCCGTGCGTTGCACGGGTAGACGATTTTTTGTGTGATGTTTGCAATAAGTTAGGAAGAGTTAAAATATTTAAAAGTTGAAAAAAATTGAAGGAATCAGGTAATGCATGGTTGCACTTGCAAAAAGTAATAAGGTAATGTATTTTTGTGATGTTTGCAATAAGTTAGGAAGAGTTAGAACATTTAAAAGTTGAGAAAAAAAATAAATAAATAACGCAAACATCTAAAAAAAACGTCTACCCGTGCAATGCACGGGTATTGTTCTTGTTTGTATTATTGTTATGCTTTTTATTTTTTATTCTTATTACGTAAAGTAAAGAGAAGGCGAAAACAGAGAGTTTTTAATGATGAAAATTTTGAATTAGCAAAACTTGAGGAAACAAAGAAGCTCAATGACTCCCGGAGGCTCAAATGGTTGAATTTGGTTGATCATATTCAAACCTAAGTAATTTAAATATGAGGATTTTTTGCCATTTTATTTTCTTTTTTTTTCATATTTTCATATATATTTCTTTCATTTTATCATCATTTATTTTAGTTCCTACTTATTTACGGTACTATTTTGAAGATAGCATTTATAGAATAAGATATATATTTAGAGTTATAAACAAATAGATCTGGATTCTTGTACAATGGTATATTGTTTTGTATAAAGAATAAACATTCTAAATCAAAGCGGCATATATTAGCCAAATGTAACACCCAAACGGCCACACCACGATTACATAATCAAGTTCTGTCGTTTTTTATATAACTAATGAGGGTTTCAAGTTATATATGAAGTATATAAGGTATTATACCTAAATTTCTATAAATAAAAAATTAACAAAATTAAAAATAAGAACTATGGCTCGAAACAAACACACTAGCTAGCTAGCTCATAGATTACTCATATAAAAGTCTAGTTTCATGAAATATGGATGAGCTAAACTAAATAATCATGCATCCTCCATGTAAGTAAGTTTGGTTAAAAGGGTCGAGTTTGTAAGATATTGTTTCTCAATAAAATCAACTTAAATATTTTAAAGCTGAAATAATTAGCAATCTTGTTAAGATGCAACACACAAAATTATAAATCACCATTCTAACATAAAACAAAGTGGCCAACAGCCATTAAAAGTATATATTACTAGTATCATATATAAACTTCCAACTTATGATAGTCAACTCTTTTGAGTGACATTATATATATGGGCATATGGCATGTACTCGTCATGTATTATATAAATACGTCTCGTTACAGTCACCAACATAACCCATGGATTTTCTCTCAACTCCAATCTTTAATCTTGTAATAGCACCCATTTTTCTTCTTCTTATTTTCCTCTATATCTACAATCAACAACAACATTATGGGAAGAAGTATCATCCTTATGTTGGGACAAAACTTCATCAGTTTATCAACCTTAACACATTCCACGATTACATGGCTGAAATTGCAAAGAAACACAAAACTTTTCGAGTAATTAACCCTTTCCAAAGTGAGGTTTATACCACTGATCCGGCGAATTTGGAGTATATCCTCAAGACAAATTTTGAAAATTATGGCAAGGTACGTCGTTGAGTTGGATATGTTTATAAGATTTTTTTTTTTTTTTTTTTTTTTTTTTTTTTTTTTAATTTATGAAAAATTCCTTTATTATTATTAATTAAGTTTAAATTTATCTTAATACGAAAATCTCCGTATACCACAAAGTAGTAAAAAACAACGTACGCAATTATAAGTGTGTACAAACCGAAATAAAAAATGGGTGCAGTTAACCTGAATATCCTTATGGTTGGTTTCAATTCACTATTTTTGACATCCTTTGCTATGCATGTCTGTCTTGACAAAATTTTCTTACAAAGTACAATTGTTCAAAAATATTGCAGGGAGTCTATGTCTACGACATCTTAAAAGATCTACTTGGTGACGGTATATTTACAGTTGATGGGGATAAATGGCGAGAGCAAAGGAAGGTGGCGAGCCATGAGTTCTCTACAAAAGTCTTGAGAGATTTTAGCAGTAAAATCTTCAAAAAGAATGCTGTAAAATTCGCTAACATATTATCAAAAGCAGCAAATAGCAACCAAGTAATTGATATAAATGTAAGTATCTCATTTGGTGGAGTAATCTTTAATTACCCCATAACTACCCGTTGATCATTAGCTAAACATCATATTAATGAGAGATATATGTGCAATACAGGACCTGTTCAACAAAGCAACAATGGATTCGATATTTAAAGTTGGTTTTGGAGTGGATCTTGAAAACATGAGTGATACAAATGAAGAAAGTCTTAGATTGATCAGTCGTGCATTTGATGATGCAAACGCACTCACGATTACAAGATTTATTGACAAATCCTGGAAGATCAAGAAGTTCTTTAATATTGGATCAGAAGCAGAGTTAAAGAAGAATATGAAAGTAATTGATGAATTTATTTATAAGGTGATCCAAGTCAAGATTGAACAAATGCACAACTCAAAGCATGATATTTCGGTAACCTTCGATTTTATTTTAATTTCCTCGTTAACAGTTGATTTACAACATTTTTGTTCAATTCACCACTGAATTATGGAACTTGCAGTTGAAGAAAGAAGACATATTATCGAGGTTTGTGCAGACTAAAGATAGAGATCCAAAGCATTTGCGAGATACGATACTAAACTATGTGCTTGCTGGTAAAGATCCTATAGCCACTACTATGACTTGGTTCATTTACAGTCTTTGCAAACATCCTGAAATTCAAGATAGGCTTGCAAAAGAGATCAAAGAAGCAACAAACATGAACGAAGAGATAACAACTGTCGCGGATTTTATGGCTCTTGTAAGCGAGGCTGCGCTCGACAAGATGCAATATCTTCATGCAACTTTGACAGAAACAATGAGGCTCAATCCACCTTTACCAATAGTATGCAAGTTTGTTCAAAACTCGTTTGATTTTCAATATCTTATTTAAGATCAAGTTACAAAAATTATTACCTATTTTTTCAAATCATGATATATAAACTCCTACTACACTCATTTTTCTAAGGAAAGTTACACTTTACTGCCTGTTATTATTTTGAAAAGAAACTTCGTAGTTAACAATGTATCAAAATTATGTTTAGGATTCTCATAATAATTATCTAGTACCATGAATTGAAATTGAGCGTTATCAACCATAATCAGCTAAAGAGTATAATGTATTTGATTTTTATTTTATCGTAAACAAATGTTGCAGGATACAAAGATGTGCTTTTCAGATGATGTTCTACCAGATGGTTTTAATGTGAAGAAAGGGGATATGATAGGTTACGTGCCATATGCAATGGGAAGAATGAAATATATATGGGGTGATGATGCACTTGAATTTAAACCAGAAAGATGGCTTGATAACAATGGTTGTTTCCATCCAGAAAGCCCCTTCAAATTTAGTGCTTTTCAGGTTAGTATGACCCTATTTCAATTCTCATCTAAAAAAGTTCAAATCGTATAGTAAAAGGTATAACTCAATGTAATATGTTGTAACACACAGCTAAAAAGACTGAGCATTCTTCCATATCAAGTAGCAAAATTGCTAATCTTAGATCAAGAATTTACATCTCTTCATTATAATTAACATGATGACTAATTAACTGCTACCCCTCTTATGATGTTGTAGATGGGTTTGATCTTTACGACCCATTCTATCTTGGGTTTACTTGCGAAAACCTACACATTACTAGTTGTTCTTTCACTATAGTGTAGTAGAATATAACGGGTAGATCAATATTTTTAAGTTTCATTATTCATTTTTCCACGCGTACTTGTTAAAATTTTTGCTAATTAGTAATTATATTAGAGGTGACTAGCTAGATAGTTTGAATCCGAACTAATGTATTATGGTTTTCTTTTCTTAACAAGTTAGTTAATTAGCCATAATTAGGCAAAAATTTCAATATAACTAACTGTTATTGTTGTTTTTCTTAAAAGGAATCTGTTAGTAATCTGTATGTTTTATTTTTGGTAATCAACCAATTTTATTATATCTTACTCATACACAGGCCGGGCCAAGGACTTGTTTGGGTCGAGATTTCGCATATAGGCAGATGAAGATCTTCGCATCAATCTTGTTAGGTTGCTTCACGTTCAAGTTGAGTGATGAACAGAAAATCGTAAGATACAAAATGTCGATTAATCTTCACGTCGACGGTCAACTGCAAGTTTGTGTTTTCAATAGACTGGGGATTACTAATCTCTAAAGTTAATACTAAACTTTGTGGGTATAGTATGCATAACAAAAGTACCAAATATAGCCTATATATGCTCATATTGAGCTTATTCATGTTAAAAGATTGTAATGATGCTGTTCACAAAACATTGCAGAACCTTTTATTTTATAAATAATGAAGTTGTTTGACAACAGTGTATGAAACGAATGTTGAGGGTGAAGCAAAGGCTCAGATATATGGTGACGCGCCAATGAAAAATAATATTTTTTAACGAATAGTATATTTTTTTATTGTAACAAGGTGATTTTGTTCGCGCTATATAGCAGGTGAAAAACATTAATTTTGTACCTACGATAGTTATTCAAGTGACACAAGTAATAGTGTCTGTTGATTAAAGCTACATAAATAGCATCGCTAAAATTGTGTTGCTGCAAATCAACGACACTTCTAGAGGCCCAATACAAATGTGGTTCCAAACTAGCAACACCAATAGAGACTTGCAGACAAAGCATTGATAATACAGTCGCTAAGATCTGCGACGCATATAGCAATGAAAAATCAATAGTTTTCCACGACATAATAACGACAGACCATGATGTTGCAAATATGCGACATACTTTTGTAACATCCCTAAGGGCGCAATTGAAGTTAGCGATGTGATTTTTTACAACGCAAAAATCTGCGACCCATATATGACGGTGCCCCCTTGGCTGTCGCTAAAACCTCCAACAAACCTTGAAAGCTTTTATTAATTATTGACTCATATTAACCACCCATGTGACCCAAAACGTTACATTGTATGAAGGGGTACAATCTTAATGGAATTAGAATTTTTAGAGTATTCTTGCTTACTTTGCACACCAAACAATCATAGTTTAAATATAATCCTAAGTCTATTTAACTAAGTACAATTAAATACCTATACATAGACTAGCTACACTTTAGCCCACTAAGAATTGCTACTATATCATAACAATTTCCAACTTAGCAGTGATTCTTAGTTTATATCGATAAAAAACATCTTCATCCAATGCTGGAACCTCGAACCAGAGACCACCTTATTAACAAGGTATTGTACCTTAGTAAATATCCAAGTTAGTTTCTTTAGACCTCTCTTCACCTTCTTCCTTTCAGCAGCATTACCCTCTGGACCCTCTTGGTCAACCCCAATCTTTGCACCAAGGTGTACTTTCTCCTTTATCAAGCAATTCGTGTTTATCCTTTCTTTAAGTTGTTTAACCTCTAACTGTCTTTCGGCCACTGCAACATCATCTTTACTATCCTGAATAACCCGCTTCACGAATTCCCTGAGATCACTGCAGTTCCACCTTAAACCAAACACGTTTTTCAACCTACAATCCATGGATTCCTTCTTTAACACCAGGACCAAGTTGCTTAAACCCAACTTATTTTGAACCTCATGTTTTTATACACCATTCCCTTGAGCTTTTCAATGTTTAACCTAGTACCCGTAGTAGTCATTCTTCCTTAACCTTGCTTTCACCTTGTCAAATTACTTTAACCCTTTAGAAACCTTAAAGACTCAAATTTTTTAAAGCCTTACAAATCGTTTGCTAAACCTGCTTTCTTGTAAAGATTGATCTACTAACCATTAGAAAACCCTAAAGCTTTGATCTTTCCACCTCAAGTCGACAACCTTGATATACCTTGTACTCTAAGTAATCACTTTTCTTGAATCTCAAGACAAGACTAAACCTTACTTGTCTTCAAAGAATCATCAAGACTTCAATTCCAAGAAACCATGGATACCTTCAAACTTCAATGATTCAAGATCCTAGATAATCAACTAAACCTTGATGTCTTTTTACCTTTCAATTTGATCACCCCTAGAACCTCAAAAGCAACACCTTGAAGCATAAAGATTCAACCTTGTACAAACCCTTTTGAAGCTTGAACCTTGTCGAACTAAACCTTTGAAATACCAAACATGATAAACCCTAAGACTCTTGCAAAACTCGACAATCTTAAGCCTTCAAACCCTTGATCAGAATCTACTTTGAATGGAAACTGAAGATTCTGGACCAACAACTTTAACCACCTGTATCTCTCTCTCTCTCTCTTAGAACATCCGATTGAAGATCTCTCCAGTGAGATTCTAGTACTATGTGTCTTCAACAAACTATTCAAATTTCACAAAGATCTGACGGTTAACAAACCCGCAACGCCATATCTCCCACCGATGTGCAGTATCTGACGAACCAAAAAGAGAAGAGACTACTTGTTGGGATTGTACACCTTTGAGTCAACCTAGCTTCAAGAACCCAACGTCACCCTGGCTCTGAAATCAGTTTTTGGATAAAAGCTCAACAAACCTTGATAGATAGTGCAGAATATTGACTCAAAGTAACCACACACGTAACGCCAAATGTTTCATTGTATTAATTAACGATTGAGCAACGAAGAATGTTCCAACTAGCATCTCCCCTCACCTCACTTTATAAAGATGAAGGGGTACAATCGTTATGGAATTAGAATTTCATAATATCTTTGCTTGCCTTGCACACCAAGTAATCCTAGTTTACATTAGATCCTAAGGGGAAGTTTGGTTCGTGGAAATTAGAATCATGGAATTTTAATTTCTAAGGATTTTTAAATTATGGAGTTTTCAAACTTTAGAAATTAAAATTCTTTCACATGTTTGGTTGGTTAAATTATGTAAAGGGATTGATAATGTTATAACGTCGAATGACATGTTTGCCCTTTCATCATAAAATAAATGATGAAAAAAATTACGTTGTTGAGGTTCACAATTAAAAATATCATCAAAGAAAGTGATGCAAAAAAAAAAAAAAAAAAAATACAGAACCTATGTTTGTGTAACTTACTTCCATTGTCTCATTATAAAGTTAAGTCCACAAATAATATTTATATATAATAATCAAACATGAAACTGATGCAGGTTTTCTGACCAGGTTTTAAATTTATATTAAGTCTCGTCAACCTATGGTCTACCTTATGCACTAAAGGACAGAGAACCCTATTGTGTGTAGTGTAGTATTTAGTAAAACCGAGGTCGTCTCAAGAGCTATGTGTGTGAGGATTCTAACTTAAGTCTATGTCACATTTTAAAAGGGGTTTTGAGTTGTTTGATTAATTAAACTAAATAGCAGAAATGAAATACGGAAATTAAATTGAGTTGAATGCAGTAGGGAGAAAGTGTACTAGCCTAGTTATTCATTCTATCATGCAATGACTATGTTCTCTAATAATGATTCCTATCGCTCCAAGTGGGGTTAAGATTCACTAGACTCCTATGGTCAATTCGTCTAGCCTATATCCCCTAGAATCCTACTCCGATATCAAAGGTTCGACCCTTTGGATTGACAGAGGTCGCCGGTAGACTAGGTTAAGTCATTAAGTACCGCTACATGCTAGATTCATTCTAATGCGTTAATACAAATATCATCCTAAAAACGTTATTTATATTTTACGATCTTTGCTATATTTTGTTAATAACAATTATAAAGTTTATCTTTAGCAAAGCATAAATATAAGTTAAAGTCTTTTACATTTATAGTAATAAGCTTTTAAAACTCATCATAACATGCTACATGATCACTAGGAAATACATATGACATACATATATACATTTACATGTTTACATTTTTATTCTTAAAATAGAAATATGAACATGACATCATTGCATACATCATTTGGATATCTTTAGGATATCTTGAAGATTTAGAAAATATCTTGGAAAGATCTTCAAGCAAAGAATTGGATTTGGTAATATCTTGGCAAGATTTTGAAAGATATTCTGTCAGGCTCTGGCGGAACCAAATCCCATAAGGGACGGACCCCTGGATTTGGATCCGCCAAATCCGTGGGTTGTTTGAGCAGTTTGCCTATAAATAGCAAGCTGCTCATTCATGTTCTTTCATCACTCATATAGCATAAACTACATTATACATTCTTTTATACATTACTAACCCATTCATTCATTCATTTCATTTGTAGTGATCTTTCTTTTGTAGCAAAGATATCAAGCATCACAAGCTTAAACATACTGTTGCAAGACTTGTTAGTTTAGATACTGTGTAATTTTGTAGTTCATCACACATCATTGTTATACCAAACATTCAGTAGTGATCGGTTAGTGTTTTAGTCCTCAAAACACATAGAGTGTCGGGAGTGGTTGTACCCTTGTAAAAGAACCCGGTATCTAGCTTAGTACCGGAAAAAGTGTAAGCGACATTAGGTTGGTTCTACATTGAACCAGAACTCGGTATTTAGCTTTGTACTGGAAAAAGTGTAAGCGACGTGTATAAAGGTTTTCTCCGCCGAGAAGAGAGCTTGTTTCTTAGTGAAGAAAAACTCTCGAGTTAGAGGCTCGAGGAGTGGAGTAGGGCAAGGAAGAGAGTCCTTGTAGACCGAACCACTATAAACATCTGTGTTGTGGTTTGATTGTTTCTATCCTTACTTACTTTATTTATATTCTTTGATTGTTTGCATTAAGTTGAAATCACGTCGAGTATTCAAAGCGAATTAATTTTAAAACGGTAAAAACTATTCAACCCCCCTTCTAGTTTTCCACAATTGACATCAGAGGTACGTTACTCAAGACTATCAAAATATATTGTATTTTAAAACTTGAAACGATCAATGGATTTTGAAAACTACAAAGAAGGGAAATGTATGCAAAGACCACCACTATTTGAAGCAAACAGTTTTATATATTGGAAAAACCGCTTTGAAACTTATGTGAAGTCAAAGGATATGGATCTATGGTACATTATTGTAGAAGGTGACCATAAACCCATAATTAAGGATATATCAAGTGGTCGGGATGAGGATATTTCTCTTACTCGTCACAGTGATGAGCAAAAGAAATTAATTGCCAAAAATAATGAAGCTAAAATGATGCTTTATAATGCTTTACCTAGGAAAGAATATGAAAGATTCTTTATGTGTAAAACCGCTAAAGATATTTGGCAATCCTTAATTATCACTGTTAAGAATCGTTTAGCTCAGGTTGTTTAGACCTTTTATCTAGGATTATACAATAATAATGATTAAACACATTGCACAGCGGAATAAACAAAAGATTCACTATTATTGCTAAGGTTTTTCTTCGCCATCATCTCTACTACTAACACTTACAAACTCCAACAACCCCAATTCTACCTTAATCAATGGTAGAACGTGTTATGTACACTATAACAAGAAATCAATGATTCTTGAGGCTTATACAAACTACCCTAGGTGTTTTCCCATAAAACACCCGTACACACACTTTTCCTGGATCCTACATTGTGAAAGACATATAAAACGTATTCCCTTATGTTTCTTTATACACTAGAAACGTTAGGGTTACAAAGCATATACATAAAATAATAAAAGATTTGCTGTAATCTTTTCTTTATTTGAAATTCCATCCTTTGTCATCTTTAGTCCTTCATCTTTCATCTTTTGTCCATATCAACTCTAAATTATAATTCCCAACAATCACTCATCAAGGGAACTCACAAGTCAAGGATAACAAAATTGATCTTCTTGTTCAACAATATGAACAATTTGTTATCCCTGAAGATAAGACCATTGATAGTGCATTTGCTAGGTTTAATACTATTATTACTTCTCTTAAAGCACTTGATGATTCTTTTTCTAGTAAGAACTTTGTCAGGAAATTTCTTAGAGCACTTCATCTGAAGTGGAGAGCAAAGGTGACGGCCATTGAAGAATCCTAGGATCTTTTAAGCATGCCACTTGACGAGCTCATAGGAAATCTTAAAGTTCATGAGATGGTGATGGAAAAAGATTCAGAGATAGTCAAAGGCAAAAAGGAAAAGATCAAGTCCATTGCCTTAAAAGCTAGGGTAGAATCAAGTGATGATGAATAGTCTAGTTCAGATAGCGAAGACGAAGAGTATGCCATGGCCGTAAGAGATTTCAAAAAGTTCTTCAGAAGACGAGGAAAGTTTGTTAGACAACCTCGAGAAGAAAAGAAATCCTTTCGGAAAGACCGTGATGATAAGAAAGGAAATGTTGATAGGAAGTGCTTTAGGTGTGGGGATACTAGTCATCTAATAGGAGAATGTCCAAAGCCACCTAAGAACAAGACTCAAAGAGCCTTTGTTAGTGGTGCCTGGAGTGATAGTGAAGATGATGACGAAGAGCCCAAGAATGACGAAGTTGCTCTTATGGCTCATGACTCTAATGAGGTATGCTTGAAAGTCGGGTTAGAACTGGACGAGTGGATAAAAGATAGCGGGTGTTCAAGGCACATGACGGGAAACAAAAGCCTTTTCTCAACCTACCAAGTGTACGACGGAGGTAATGTTACGTTTGGTAGCAAGCTTTAAAAGTAAAATCATCGGAAAAGGTACAATCTCTCATGACTCTCTCACTATTGATGATGTTGCTCATGTAGATAACTTAGGTTTTAACTTGCTTAGTATTAGTCAACTATGCCGTAAAAAGTATGACGTCATTTTCAGTGAAAACGCAAGTAAGATACTTAAAAATGGCATAACCATAGGAAAAGGTGTTTTGAAAAATAACATTTACGTTATGAAATTAGACAAAACATCTAAAGACAAACTTTGTCTCACCTCCTTAGATGACAACTCAACTCTGTGGCATAGACGCTTAGGCCACGCCAATATGAGACTCATCCAATCTCTATCATCTAAGGAACTCGTTAGGAACCTACCCAAGTTGAAATACGACCAATAATTTTGTGATGCTTGCAAAATTGGGAAACAAGTTCATAATAGCCATAAGGCTAAAAACATGGTGTCCACATCTAGGTGTTTAGAACTATTGCATATGGATTTGTTTGGTCCATCCGCTATACAAAGTTATGGATGAAACTTCTATACTTTGGTAATAGTAGATGATTACTTAAGGTATACTTGGACTAAATTTTTGAAAACTAAAAATGAAGCATTTGATAAATTTGAAATTCTAAGTAAGAAAATTCAAAATCAAATAGGAAACAGCATTGTGTCAATAAGAACCGATGTAACACCCCCTAAATTCGGATATCAACAGCGGAAGACTTAATGGGGTATTACGTAGTGGATCGTAGTCATAACCATAGAAAATGACTTAAAAGAGACGTTTTAAGTTTATCATTCAAAATACAAGCATTTGAGATACAAAGATGTTTCATAGTTAAACATATTTATTTAAATTTGAATGATAAAACATTTATTAAGCACCCGTGCCGGGTTTAGTGCCCACTCCGTGCCTTGAGTTCCAGCTTTTAGTTACCTGAGATAACATGCTAAAAGTCAACAAAATTGAGTGATATTCATAGGTTTAAGTTTAATACTTGAACACAAAGTATAAGTGTTAATTGCATCGAATTACAATTAAACGAGTTAAAATCAAGTTGTTATTGCATTAAGCTCATGACACGCAACGTTTAACAGGCATAAAAAATGATGTAAAATATATAGGCCATCGGGATATGTATTTGCCAATAACCTATGAGTATGTTTAAATAAAGTGCGTTTGGGTGGCTCATCCTAGCAGACCCAAACGGGGATTGTGTAACACCCCAACCCGACAAGGGTAAAGATATCACATTTATGGCTTCATATCAGATCAAACAAAACATACATTCAATAGTAATACAAAGATTCTCAAAGGTTACAACTGAAATTCTGAAATTACAAGGTTACAAAAGCGAATACAAATTCTAACAATGTAGTAACTTCCAATCGCATCTAGGCCAAAATAATATTCAAGTCTTTTAAGTCCAAAAGCCTCTTCACTCATACCCACCTTCCAACTAAAACCTGCCGCACACGAAAAGAAAACGTGCGGCTGAGCTTACAAAGCTCAGTGAACAGATACATAATACAAGCAAAGATAACGAAACAGAAAATAGTGAAGTACAGGGAACTGTCATAAGGTATAATCAAAGTAAGAAGAAATAGAAGATTTATAGGATAGTCATCCACCACGAGCCCATACTCAAAGTCATATCTCAACATTCATAATACTCAAAGTCAAGATCTCACAATCAGAGGGGATACCTCTTAGGCAACCAGATAATATGAGGGGTGGCCTCATGTATCAAAAGGGGTGGAGTGATCAGCTCCCATAAATGTGAAAGGCGTGTATAGCACACAGGCACCAGTCACCTCAAAGTCATACTCAAAGTCATAGTTAAATCCACTAAACATACATGCCTAGGATTGCAATCCATACGCCCCCACTCAAAGTCAATCTCAAAGTCATACTCAAAATCATAGTAGCCATGGCAGATAATATAAAAGGGACGGTGTGAGAAATCACTCCCCCACATAGGAGTCATGCCAGTGGTGCATCACAGACATGGCCAGGTTACCTTCCTGGCTAGGAAACAGAAAGGTGGCTCGGGTATCAAACTAAGAGTCAGGTCTCAATGTCATGCAAACGGGTTCATCTCAAAGTCATATCAAAGCATATCTCAAGGTCATGTCAAAAGTGAATCTCAAAGTCATATGAAAAGGTTCATATCAAAAGGTGCATCTCAAAATCATATCACAAGGTCCATAGAAAGGGGTTCATATCGAATAGTTCATAATAGAGTGGTTCACCAAGGTCTTTCAAAGTTCATATCATAGTTTTAAAAACAGAGAGAATCAAAATTAAAGTTCAACGTCTGTATCAAAGGATCCATCTTCAAAGTCTTTATTCAACAGATTCATTTTAGAAAGCTTAATTACGTTATTTAATTAACATGGTCTTTAAATTGGTTTCATAAAGATAATCATTAAAATAGTCTTCGTAAAAGATAGTTCAAAACAAGTAGTTCAAAACCTTAGTTTAGTAAACCATTTCAAAATCTTAGTTTCTCTCAAGGATAGTTCAGAACTTTAGCGCAACTTGGCAAAGGCATGGGTCAGATATACGAAGCTCAGATCATAATCAAGAGGAATATCAAAGGTTCACTCGAAGGGAACATAGCAATGGCTTGGGAAATCTTAACTGAATCATAACTCAAAATCAATGCATAGGATATAAGAACCCTTACTGAAACAAGGGCAGAGTATCTGTACCTTATGACGAAAGCACAAACAGAACAAAGCACAGAAATAGGGAATGGCTCAAGATCTCTCCTTCTTCACACCTAGAGGAGTAGAAGGGAATTATAACTCATTCTAAATTAAGTGTCTTTCCATTTTAAGGTAACTTTCCATTTTTAGTAGATTTCCATAAGTAGTAAGTTTCCACTTTTAGAAAGTTTCCATAATTAGTAAGTTGAATCATTATTAATGGAAACAAGTATCTTTTAACATATTTTCACATTTGGTCCTTAGGGTCTCATAACTTTGCATTTTATACCCTTTACTTTCCAAAATTACACTTTAAACCTTTTTAGTTTCCTAATTACACATTAAACCCTTATCTTATCCATTTTACACAATGATCCCTTATTTTAATATTTTATACGAATGGGTATTCAAGATTTCATAATTTACACTTTAAGTCCCTCAAGTTATCAAAGTTACATTTTTAACCCTTTTATTTACAATTTCAACCTTTAATTATCAATAATTACATATTAAGCCATTACATTATCAAAATGACACATAACCCCCTGAATATATTAAAATACTCAAAAAAGCACTAACTTTCCAGAAATTACAAGTTTAGTCCCTCCATTTAATTATTTTCTAAATCGAACCAATATTAAACCCTAAAAACATTTTAATCCTTTAAAATACAAAAATGACACTAGACCCCCTCCTCTTATATTTTATACAGTAAGTACATGTCCCAAAATAAGTTCTAAAAATAACCCTTGAGTTTTAAATGTTACAAAACTCACCCAAAACAATTTAAACAAATCGTATAACACTTTAATTAGCCAAAACCCTAACCCTAAAATACAAATCATTACCCCATCATTATACCATCATTTAATACTCATTAAATAGCCAAGAAAAAGCCCTAATCCTCAAACCCTAATCGAATTACATTTTTATTTCTTTTTCTTCTTAATTTCTTTAAATCGGTAAAAACAATCAAATCGAAAATAAATATTTTAGGCCTTGATAATTCGAAATAGCATTTTCCCCAGATTAGTATGATCATATAGAGTCCAAATAAAATAAATATGAAGCCTCAAAAATTCGGATTGAATTATTTAGGGTTTATATACGTTTTTAAGATTTAATTCACAAATAATGGTTAGATCATGCATGGATTGACTTTAACATTTTATTTGGTGTTCTTAACATATATAGGGTCTGAGAAAAATACCAAATCAAGATTTGAACGTGTGGAATGAGGTGTACGAATTCCTTTGTACGCGATTAGCCAAAACGGGTCAAAAATTACCACGACTTCAAAAACGATCTAAAAATTATGAAACCAATTTTCACAGGTCACATATGATGTGAGGAACACAAGAAAAATAAGAGACGAATTTTACAAAGGTCGAGTGCATCAAAACGAATTATACCTCTTTGTTATGACGCGAAAAGGAGAAAAAGTACCACGATCGATTCGTGTGATGAACACCTTCACAATAATTTTTCTTGTACTCCTTGGATGATGCTTGAACTCAGAAAAATGGCTTGGGATTTTTAGAATGCCGAATGGAGGCTATGGGAATTATTTTGTGTGTTTTCTTCAATCGGTTTTAGGGTTTTGGAAATAAAGGTGTGTTGATTGACTTTAAAAGGGTAAAGCCGTGTGATGGGGAGGATATGGGTACCAAAATTTCGGAAATATGGTTAGCCAAATAATTATGATGATTATCTTCCAAATTTATAAAGATTTACATCATTTTATTTCAATTTAAATCACTTAAAATCAATTTTATCTCAATCGGTCCTATGAGGGGTATTTTGGTAATTTTACCACTTATATAAATATTAAATAAAGTTGTTAAAATTATTTTGGATCATAACTTATGCATTGTTAGAAGTTTGGGGATTTATTTGATACTTTAGTAAGCTTTTAAATGATTTTTAAATATGTAAGGGCATTTTAGTCATTTCACTTGCTTTTAGATTTTAGGTGTTACAACTTCTTCCCCTCTAAAAAGAAAAATTTCGTCCTCGAAATTTGAAGTCGCAAAGCTAGACGAAGTCGTAGCAAGTCGCAAAAGATCATCACAAACATTCTGACGCCCGGGGAGATTCTCCCAGAAGGATCTTCAAAACAATAGGTTTCTCATGACTCAGATCAAAACGAGGTGGGTTCAAATTTCTCAGGAGAAGACAAATTAGGTTGATTCAGAACAAAAGGTCCATGCAACTTAAAATGGACGATGGGTGAATCTTCCAGAAAGCTCATATGGAATTACGAACAAGATTTCAGATCAAATTAATTGTATCAACAGTAGAGAGCTCTACGAAGAGTTTAAGATTTATAACTGAGGTCAACAGAATGCAAAACGAGAGTTCAACTCAATCAGATATCTAATGAACGAAAGCAGAGTATACGCATAGGTAGAATGAACCTAAAGTCTCACTAATCACGGATAATCCAACGAAATCAAATTCTAAACTTCTTAGGTACTCCCCAAGATATCCTATGCCCACAACAAGTGCACGTTATATGATGTAAGTATTATCACGTTGGCCAGACGTCATAATACTGGCATCATATAAATATGCCCTCATGATGGTCATACTTTATCTCAAATCGTAATCAAAACCACCTATCTTAATCCACCTAGTACTTCTACAGTCTCATAGATCAACAAAATCAATTGCCACAGTCAAGAGAGAAACCAAAACTATTCGCAAGAGTCTCAAAATCCCAGATTATCTAGCAGAAGTGGGGTATGCCGTCACAAGCATCATATCTTCCACGAGTTGCCAAAATCTCTCAAAACAAGGTCATCACCGAATCATACGAAAGGTAAACACGAATGGAAGTGCTTCTAGGGAACTTAAATCATAAGAGGAACTTGATACTAGATAACGAAACTTAAGAGGGTCAACGGAAATGAAAGTTAGCCGCCAAACTTCTGTCTTCATAGAATCAATTATTCCAAGTATAGAGGGTCTGTTTCAAAATCTGCTCATTTAACACATCTAATCTCTTCAAGTCCGGTTGATCTGTCTTCGGCTGTCCATCAGTCGGAAGTGAAATTAAGATCAGGAACTTGTGTCTGGTTCGCCGAGCCTTCTGTAGTTCTTCTTGGAATGTGATAGAGTGTTGTGAATCTCTGGCATGATTTCATAAATTTCTTCATCATCCAGTCCGCTTCCACTCTCAATTCATCTTAGTACAACCAAGATGAATAGGGAAGTGAGACGGTACGCCTTCCTCAGCTCCAGATTCGCCATCTTGACTAGATCTTCTGCACCGTCCACCACTCTGCATCGAAGGGATGTCTTCACTCTTAAGGGTAGCCTCCGTTGTTGTTAACTCTAGATCAGGCAAGGAACACCGTTGTCTCAAAAATCTCCAACTCCCAAATTGCACAAATGATCATCAGATTTCTAACCAGGTGCAAAATAACCTCCATGCTCTTCCCTTTTTGTTTCAAATCAATAAGTATGATCCGACAGACGTCTTTGTTAGATACCCAGACAATCATGTCAAATCTTACTTCCTACTCCGGTGCAAAACTTGGTGGTCCATCAGGAATCAAATTCAAAGGTCCAGGATGCTAAACAATGTTCAATACAATGCTCATGTTCAGAGAGTTCAAGCGCCAAAAGCTTCTAAGATAATGTTTAGTCGTTGAAATATGAAATGGTTTCTAGGAAAACTTCAGTACTCGAAACAACATATCTGTAAGGGATGCCAAAACAAATGTGGAAAGTTAAAGTTCTGGCTTATATAGCTGAGATGAGTCCTAACAGATTTACAAAGGTGAAGAACGTATCGCACAAAATTTATTTCAAACATTTCTCAAATCTTATTCGGGAAAATTTTCATAATTCAACGGAGGTACATGAAACGTTAATGCCATAAGAAATTCGAGATAAAATTCTAAACAATACAGCTACTAGACTCCTAACTCCATGCTTAGATTGGTTTACTTGCAGTAGATTCCAAGTCTGAATCCTCCTCCTCTTCCTCGCTGATCCATCCGTTCCGGTTCCCTTCTGGCTGGGGAAGTGGCTGGCTTGCAAAACCCTCAAAAGTGTCTCTTCTTTCATCTTCTATGCGGTCCACAAATCCGTACAAATTGCGAGGTTCGACTCGCACCCCTCCTCCTTCTTCTGAAACCCTGGGGCATCTTTCCTGGTATCTAGTTACAATGCCCCCTCCATCTGTTATTTCCATCACGTGCAGCTGTTCTTCCGTCCCACTTATATTCATGACGGTCCTCCTTTCTTCGATCCGGCCCGGCCACATCCTAGTGGGGATCAATATCCTCTTGGCAATCCTCCTCAATTTTCCGGTCCTCTTTCGGCCGATGGCGAACCTAGTTGTCCAACGATATCTGGGGCGTGCTGGAGGTGCCATGCTGAAAATGACATAAACGATACTAGGTATTAGGATTCGGTAGGTGTCAAAATTTACTCGAAACTCAAGAAATTCACGTAAAATATCATCGAATGAGCGATCGATCAAAATTTATCCTCTAATCAAGCAGATCAGCAACGCAAATCTTATTATTCGGAAATGAGATGAGAATATCCTTATACTCGTAGTTATGAACTACAAGACTTCTCGCAAGGACATGTATGGTTGGAACAAACTCAAATAGGATCGGGAGATTCATAGTTACTTATCAAAACAAAAGACAATCAACAAAACATATCCAGTACGTCATCGCCATAGAGGTTCTCGGAATGCCTGAAGAGGCGTCAAAGTGATTAACAAAAGGATCAGAGTGAAATGCGGGTCATTATCAGAGTGATTAACAAAAGGGATTTGAAGATAAGGATCAATTAGTGTCAGGCCATTATGTAATTCTCAATCTCTTCAAGATTTAATCAGGTTCAAAACTTAGGTGGTGCAAAACATAAGCTTTCACTTTCCAGAAGTGGTATCAACAGGATCTAACCAAAAGCAAGGCACGAATCAGAGTGATGCGGAAGCAATGATACTTAAACAAATGCCTTAGTCTACCCATTCCTCACTGGTCAAAACTTACGTTTCTATAGGGAAGTCCTAAAGCAATTCTTACAGGTTATCTTATGAGCGCCTACAGGGAAAACTTAGTGGTCCTAACTTACACAGGCCAAGGGTAAATGTATTACGTATCGCAGCCTGTCGCTCTGATACCATAATTGTAACACCCCAACCCGACAAGGGTAAAGATATCACATTTATGGCTTCATATCAGATCAAACAAAACATACATTCAATAGTAATACAAAGATTCTCAAAGGTTACAAATGAAATTCTGAAATTACAAGGTTACAAAAGCGAATACAAATTCTAACAATGTAGTAACTTCCAATCGCATCTAGGCCAAAATAATATTCAAGTCTTCTAAGTCCAAAAGCCTCTTCACTCATACCCACCTTCCAACTAAAACCTGCCGCACACGAAAAGAAAACGTGCGGCTGAGCTTACAAAGCTCAGTGAACAGATACATAATACAAGCAAAGATAACGAAACAGAAAATAGTGAAGTACAGGGAACTGTCATAAGGTATAATCAAAGTAAGAAGAAATAGAAGATTTATAGGATAGTCATCCACCACGAGCCCATACTCAAAGTCATATCTCAACATTCATAATACTCAAAGTCAAGATCTCACAATCAGAGGGGATACCTCTCAGGCAACCAGATAATATGGGGGGTGGCCTCATGTATCAAAAGGGGTGGAGTGATCAGCTCCCATAAATGTGAAAGGCGTGTATAGCACACAGGCACCAGTCACCTCAAAGTCATACTCAAAGTCATAGTTAAATCCACTAAACATACATGCCTAGGATTGCAATCCATACGCCCCCACTCAAAGTCAATCTCAAAGTCATACTCAAAATCATAGTAGCCATGGCAGATAATATAAAAGGGACGGTGTGAGAAATCACTCCCCCACACAGGAGTCATGCCAGTGGTGCATCACAGACATGGCCAGGTTACCTTCCTGGCTAGGAAACAGAAAGGTGGCTCGGGTATCAAACTAAGAGTCAGGTCTCAATGTCATGCAAACGGGTTCATCTCAAAGTCATATCAAAGCATATCTCAAGGTCATGTCAAAAGTGAATCTCAAAGTCATATGAAAAGGTTCATATCAAAAGGTGCATCTCAAAATCAATACCAAGGTCCATAGAAAGGGGTTCATATCGAATAGTTCATAATAGAGTGGTTCACCAAGGTCTTCCAAAGTTCATATCATAGTTTTAAAAACAGAGAGAATCAAAATTAAAGTTCAACGTCTGTATCAAAGGATCCATCTTCAAAGTCTTTATTCAACAGATTCATTTTAGAAAGCTTAATTACGTTATTTAATTAACATGGTCTTTAAATTGGTTTCATAAAGATAATCATTAAAATAGTCTTCGTAAAAGATAGTTCAAAACAAGTAGTTCAAAACCTTAGTTTAGTAAACCATTTCAAAATCTTAGTTTCTCTCAAGGATAGTTCAGAACTTTAGCGCAACTTGGCAAAGGCATGGGTCAGATATACGAAGCTCAGATCATAATCAAGAGGAATATCAAAGGTTCACTCGAAGGGAACATAGCAATGGCTTGGGAAATCTTAACTGAATCATAACTCAAAATCAATGCATAGGATATAAGAACCCTTACTGAAACAAGGGCAGAGTATCTGTACATTATGACGAAAGCACAAACAGAACAAAGCACAGAAATAGGGAATGGCTCAAGATCTCTCCTTCTTCACACCTAGAGGAGTAGAAGGGAATTATAACTCATTCTTAATTAAGTGTCTTTCCATTTTAAGGTAACTTTCCATTTTTAGTAGATTTCCATAAGTAGTAAGTTTCCACTTTTAGAAAGTTTCCATAATTAGTAAGTTGAATCATTATTAATGGAAACAAGTATCTTTTAACATATTTTCACATTTGGTCCTTAGGGTCTCATAACTTTGCATTTTATACCCTTTACTTTCCAAAATTACACTTTAAACCTTTTTAGTTTCCTAATTACACATTAAACCCTTATCTTATCCATTTTACACAATGATCCCTTATTTTAATATTTTATACGAATGGGTATTCAAGATTTCATAATTTACACTTTAAGTCCCTCAAGTTATCAAAGTTACATTTTTAACCCTTTTATTTACAATTTCAACCTTTAATTATCAATAATTACATATTAAGCCATTACATTATCAAAATGACACATAAACCCCTGAATATATTAAAATACTCAAAACAGCACTAACTTTCCAGAAATTACAAGTTTAGTCCCTCCATTTAATTATTTTCTAAATCGAACCAATATTAAACCCTAAAAACATTTTAATCCTTTAAAATACAAAAATGACACTAGACCCCCTCCTCTTATATTTTATACAATAAGTACATGTCCCAAAATAAGTTCTAAAAATAACCCTTGAGTTTTAAATGTTACAAAACTCACCCAAAACAATTTAAACAAATCGTATAACACTTTAATTAGCCAAAACCCTAACCCTAAAATACAAATCATTACCCCATCATTATACCATCATTTAATACTCATTAAATAGCCAAGAACAAGCCCTAATCCTCAAACCCTAATCGAATTACATTTTTATTTCTTTTTCTTCTTAATTTCTTTAAATCGGTAAAAACAATCAAATCGAAAATAAATATTTTAGGCCTTGATAATTCGAAATAGCATTTTCCCCAGATTAGTATGATCATATAGAGTCCAAATAAAATAAATATGAAGCCTCAAAAATTCGGATTGAATTATTTAGGGTTTATATACGTTTTTAAGATTTAATTCACAAATAATGGTCAGATCATGCATGGATTGACTTTAACATTTTATTTGGTGTTCTTAACATATATAGGGTCTGAGAAAAATACCAAATCAAGATTAGAACATGTGGAATGAGGTGTACGAATTCCTTTGTACGCGATTAGCCAAAACGGGTCAAAAATCACCACGACTTCAAAAACGATCTAAAAATTATGAAACCAATTTTCACAGGTCACATATGATGTGAGGAACACAAGAAAAATAAGAGACGAATTTTACAAAGGTCGAGTGCATCAAAACGAATTATACCTCTTTGTTATGACGCGAAAAGGAGAAAAAGTACCACGATCGATTCGTGTGATGAACACCTTCACAATAATTTTTCTTGTACTCCTTGGATGATGCTTGAACTCAGAAAAATGGCTTGGGATTTTTAGAATGCCAAATGGAGGCTATGGGAATTATTTTGTGTGTTTTCTTCAATCGGTTTTAGGGTTTTGGAAATAAAGGTGTGTTGATTGACTTTAAAAGGGTAAAGCCGTGTGATGGGGAGGATATGGGTACCAAAATTTCGGAAATATGGTTAGCCAAATAATTATGATGATTATCTTCCAAATTTATAAAGATTTATTTCAATTTAAATCACTTAAAATCAATTTTATCTCAATCGGTCCTATGAGGGGTATTTTGGTAATTTTACCACTTCTATAAATATTAAATAAAGTTGTTAAAATTATTTTGGATCATAACTTATGCATTGTTAGAAGTTTGGGGATTTATTTGATACTTTAGTAAGCTTTTAAATGATTTTTAAATATGTAAGGGCATTTTAGTCATTTCACTTGCTTTTAGATTTTAGGTTTTACAGATTGTCAGTCCCAAATAGATCTATTCACAACTATTTACGTTCACTCGCAAGTGATTAAGGTTCATGATAGAGGGACTTCTGGCAATGGCTACTTAAGCAATAATAACATTAGACATAGCATACTGAAAAGTTTGTGTTCATGTTTGTAGCATGTATCTCCCCACAAAAGGGTTTAAAAGTTTAAGAGTGGGCTATGAACTCACCTTAGTAGTACAGTAGTGGTGGTAGTATCGTAACTCAAACGATGAAAGGAAACGGCTTCAACACACGACCTATATAGTATATGGCAAGTTTTAGTGGTTTGATAGTCTAAGTTTGGTTTATCGCGAATCATAACGTTTAAGGTTTTATCGATTGATAATTAATTTGTAACATTAAAACATGCGTGTTTAAATGTTTGAAATAAAAAAAAATAAAGTTATATATATACACATATATAACTCTTGGATATGTTTTCGTTTGTCGGAGTATCTTGGTTGACAAAAGTATCGTCACTTGATGAATCGAAGTTGGTTGATGATAAGTTAGGTTCTACGTTTAATGTTTCGTTAAGTGGTTATGTATATATATATATATATTTATAAGTTATATAACTACGTATATAATTATTGGAAAATGTGACGTTAAATGTCGACTTGTGGGACTAAACATATTTGTTTCGGGTTTTGAGTTCGTAAAATATTATTACAAGTATAAAATCAGAAATAACCTTTGGGTTTTTACAAAGTTACACTTTATACCCTAACGGCATAATCTTTGCACCGTTAGTCCTCGGTTAAGTTTTATTACATTTTAAGTCTAAAACATTTAATATTTACATTTTATAACCAGAAGTTCTTAAATTTACAGTTTTCATCACAAGATATCAAAATGACAGTTTTTACCCCGAGTTTCCAAACTTGACAGTTTTGGTCCCTCGGTTAGCAAACTTTTGCAAAACAAGTCCAAACTTTATAAAAATCAAAGTTCACCATTTTTTATTTCATAAATATATTTAAAACAGCTTTTGTAACTTTTATAGGCAGCTTATTTTTGTCGAGAGCTTATTTTTAAGCTTATGGGCTTTTAACGAGCTAAAAATGTGGCCCATTATGGGTTCACGATCCGTTAGAAATAGAGGGGGTTTGGGCCTGATTATGGGCTCACTTTATTGTTGTAAAAACATAACAAGAGAGCTTATATGATCAGCTTATACGAAAAGCTTATAAATAGCTTATTGGGCTTTAAGCCCACTCGTATTACTTTTAAGTTACTAATTTGTGTTCAAAACTCGACTAGCTTTAGGCTTTGAAATGAGATTAAATGAGCTTGGTAAAGTATCTAATTCGTATAACTCAAAAGTTGGGTACGAGAACTGTTAGTTCGAGTTTTAAAAAGGGTGTATTGTGTGTCGAGTTTAGGAAATACAAGGCCAAAGTTAACGTGACTTAGCTCATTTTGAAAACAGTTTTAAAGTCTCAAAATTTTTCTAAGTGTTTTATAAAATTCGAAGGTGCCCAAAGTGACTTAGAAACGTGTGATTTTTAGAGTTGATACGTTTATATAGGGTTCGAATGGTTGTTGTTCTCGATAGTTAGCATGGCAAACGCTTAAGGTGTCGAATAAAATATATGTGTCGTAAATTAAAATAAAGAAATATTTGTCTAAAGTAAATTGTGTTCGCGATAGAAAATGAAATCACAAAAATATATAACAATGAGAAAGGTTCAAGGTGTGCTCACTTCACCTCAAAAGGTGGGGCGTATCACGATATCAAGACTGAGTTAGGCCAAGGAAAATGTGTAGCTCGATTCTTTAGACTTCGAATAATCAGGAACAAGGTTTGAATGCCTCTTGGTTCGACTTGAACACCATGAAAAATGATCAAAGCTAGGCGTGCTCAGGAACTGAAAAAGACTTAGAAATATTTTTGAGTTGGATATGTTTGTGTTGTTTGAATGCCGAGAGTTTGAGGTTATTTTAAGGGTGATTCGTTGAGTGTTATAGTGAGTGTAATGATGAAGCATGATGAGGGTGTAAGAGAGTAGCAGGGAAGGTCATTGATAAGTCACTTTGGAGTGTGTAAGTAGGCTAAATGATGGTTGTTTTTGGTTGTGTTAGCCGGCGCTAAGGACCAAGGGGAAGAGACAAAACAAAGTTTTAAATGTTGGTTTTTGGTGGCTTGGTCGAGTACCCCTTGGGTCTATCACACTTTAGACGTGACCAAAAATAGATGTAGGGATCGTTTGATAGTTCGTATAGCCATTAAGAGCTTGCACGAATTTATTTGTTAGACAAAACATATCTTTGGGTCGAGTAGGGGGTTATACGAGACACAAGTTAAGCCAAAACATGAATTTCGTGTTGTGTTCATAACGTGCCAAGTGTGTTGAGCTTTGGTAGATTTTAAGTAGGTAAATGATCGAATTTTGAAATATGGTTTGTCACACTCGATTCTCAGCTGGGTGGAGAATTGAGTGGTGTAAAAATATTATGTTGTTGTTAAGCTAGATTGCTCGTAAATTGGCCAAAGTGTTCGATCCTTGAGGTAGCCAAAACGAAAATTTATATATGAAATTTGGGCTTTGGTTTGTGTTTTGGGCTCGTTTGGTGGACTAGGCCCAATGAACGAAAGAAAATAATAAGGGTCCGTTTGGTGCGTTTGGTGTATACTGGGTATTGGGTCGAGGCCCAATATAGTTACTGAGTACTTGTGAAAATTTTTGTGAGCTCGGGAATTTATTTGATCACGTTTGGTTAATTGACGAGACGTATAAACGTTAAATATTAAACGTTAATTGTTTTAGATAATTTCGCGATTTTTAGACTATCAAGGTTCGTGTGTAAGCATCGTTCCTAGGTAAATGGTGAATCACAAATATCGTTGTGATTTTAAAGTAGCATAGCATGAATAACAAATTTTTTTTTTGTCATTGGTAAAAATGGTTATTAAATAACGTAATAATTCGTTAATCATTTATTAGCATTTACTATTCATAGGGAAAATTACGAGAGGTTACAGTACCTACCACTTACACTGAATTCCGTCCCGGAATTCTAGTCTAAGATAGGTGATAGGAGTGTCTATGAAAATAGGTGTGGGTATTTGGCGCGAATCTGGTCCTCGCGTTCCCAAGTATATTCCGGTCCTCGTTTAGAGTTCCATCGGACTTTGACAATGGGGATGCGGTTCTGTTTTAGTTGTTTGATCTCTCTGTCCATGACTTCCACGGGTTCTTCCGTAAAGACAAGTTTGTCGTCGAGCCGAATCTCTTTCAAAGGAATTACAAGAGATTCATCTGACAAACACTTCTTAAGATTTGATACGTGAAAAGTGTTGTGAACTCGACTAAGTTCCTCTGGTAGTTCGAGCTTGTAAGCCACTGATCATATCCTTTCTAGGATTTTGAATGGACCAATGTATCTAGGGTTAAGTTTTCCACGTTTTCCGAAACGTACCATTCCCTTCCAGGGAGACACTTTCAACATGACCTTGTCTCCAATCTGGAATTCAATAGGTTTTCGCCTCACATCGGCGTAGTTCTTCTGTCTATCCCTTGCAGCTTGCAGTCGTTGCTTAATCTTGACTATCTTCTCCGTTTTCTCATGAATGAGATCAGGTCCGGTGAGTTGTACATCTCCGACTTCAGTCCAACAAACAGGCGATCTGCACTTTCGACCGTAGAGTGCTTCGAATG
Source organism: Artemisia tridentata subsp. tridentata (assembly GCA_021014915.2). Lineage (NCBI taxonomy): Eukaryota > Viridiplantae > Streptophyta > Magnoliopsida > Asterales > Asteraceae > Artemisia > Artemisia tridentata. The sequence continues at coordinate 185,762,065 of CP139505.1, read as the reverse complement.
GTGCTGCCTTAATGCTAGCGTGGTAGCTGTTGTTGTAAGAGAACTCGGCTAGAGGTAAGTGTCTGTCCCAACCTTTTCCGAAGTCGATAACACATGCTCGGAGCATGTCTTCTAAGGTTTGGATTGTCCTCTCGCTTTGTCCATCGGTTTGTGGATGATATGCAGTGCTCATATCCAGTTTAGTTCCCAAGGCTTTTTGCAAAGACTTCCAAAAATGAGATGTGAAGAGATTGTCACGATCTGAGATGATTGAGATCGGCACGCCATGTCGTGAAACTATTTCTTTTAGATATAGCTTTACGAGTGTGTCCATCTCGTCAGTTTCTTTGATTGCTAAGAAGTGAGCGGATTTGGTGAGACGATCAACGATGACCCAGATGGTGTCAAATCCAGTTGATGTCTTGGGTAGCTTGGTGATAAAGTCCATTGTAATACGTTCCCATTTCCATACAGGAATTTCGGGTTTTATGAGTAATCCTGACGGCTTTTGATATTCCGCTTTTACTCTTGAACAGGTCAAACATTTTCCGACATACTCGGCGATGTCGGCCTTCATGTTTGGCCACCAGTAAAGTTTCTTGAGATCTTGATACATTTTGTCGGAACCTGGGTGAATGGAGTACTTGGATTTGTGAGACTCATGCATAATGAGATCACGTATACCTCCGTATAGAGGAACCCAACTTCTTTCTTTGAAACAGAGCATCCCGTCTGCTCTTTGCACAAAGCCATTCTTATTTTCTGGCATGCCGTGGATCTTTTCACCAGGTCGGTTCTCTTCCTTAAGAGCCTCGGATTGAGCGATGAGTATTTGTGAGGGCAGGGGCGAACAAATGGTCATTCCTAATGATCTGAATCTGAGAGGTTTCAGTCGTTCCTTCCGGCTTAATGCATCTGCCACAACGTTGGCTTTTCCCGGGTGATAACGGATTTCACAATCATAATCGCTAAGTAACTCTAACCAGCGACGTTGTCTCATGTTAACGTTGTCTCATGTTCAGTTCTTTCTGATCTAAGATATGCTGAAGACTTTTGTGGTCGGTGAATACTGTGCACTTGGTGCCATACAGGTAATGTCTCCATAACTTAAGGGCGAATACTACTGCTCCTAACTCCAAATCATGAGTCGTGTAGTTTGCTTCATGCTATTTGAGTTGTCGCGAGGCATAAGCTATCACTTTGCTTCGTTACATCAGCACAGCTCCCAAACCATGATATGAGGTATCACAATATACTACGAAGTCTTCACTTCCTTCAGGTAGTGCTAATATTGGTACTTCACAGAGCTTTTTCTTTAATAGCTGAAAAGCTGATTCCTCCTCTTTTCCCCAGATATACTTCTTGTTCTTCTGAGTTAATTCGGTCAAAGGCTTTGAGATTTTTGAAAAACCTTCAATAAATCTTCTGTAGTAACCGGCTAGACCCAAAAATTGGCGTATCTCTGTGGGGTTTGTAGGAGATGTCCAACCTTTGACGGCCTCAATCTTTGCAGGATCTACATGAATGCCTTGACTGTTTATAACATGCCCAAGGAATTGTACAGTTCGAATCCAAAAGTCGCATTTGGAGAACTTGGCATACAATTGTTCCTTTTTGAGTAACTCTAAAATAATCTTCAAATGTTCAACTTGTTCCTTCTCGTTGCGTGAGTAGATTAGAATATCGTCTATGAATACTATCACGAATTTATCCAGGTATAGTTTGCTGGTATGTGCTTAAACACATACCATTTCTAGACCAAAACCGGACCAAAATAACCAAAAACCCGACCAAAATGCCAAAAGATACTGTGTTTTTGTGTTTTTACATGTGCAGGGATGGATATCGTGAAAATTGACAAAAGACACAAGAAAATCAAGAAAACGAGCACGAGATACGAAAAGGCTCAGAACCGGAACCGGGAACAAAGAAAATGGTCAAAAATGCATCCGAGGTCCTCCACTATCAAAGATTGTCAACTCCAACCCTTAGATCATCTTTTAAAATATGGCAGCCACAGTCCCTAGAATTTCAGCGATTTACACATCTAGTCCCTATAAGTAAAACCTTTAAACCTTAATTATACTTCTACCCGGATCCCATTTTAAATAATTCCACAAGCCCACTCACCTCAATATTAAACCTAGCCCAATCCAATTACACCTATCCGGCCCATCCACAAAAACCTTAAACCCGATCCACCTTCCACTAAAATAAACCACTCGGTCTAAACCCCGGTCAAACCATACCATTCGGTCAAAGAAAAAAAAAAGAGATAAAAAAACAAACACTCCTCACTTTACCTTATCTCTCTCTCACAAAAAAAATAAACCCGATCCCCTTTTTCCCCCACCCCCAATTCACCATGAACCCTAAATTACCGACCCTCAAAATTACTACAATTAAGGGCTTATTAGTCAAATCAAAGGGCTTCTAGAATGTCAGGAGGTGTCAGAAGCAAACAAGCACACACGGGGACACATGGCAGCAGGCTATTGGTTCGAACACCTCACATTTGTGATCGTACGGTTAGCATTGGAAGATTGAAGAGCAAGATAATCTAAGGGTGATGAAGGCTGAAGATAGCACGCGGATCGCCAGCGTGGCAAGACCCAGAAGGTTCGGTTTGAGCTTATAAATAGGAGAGGTTCTTCCCCATTTTCGACATGTAATTTTTCTTTAGCAAAGTTATGCTGTCAAAATGTTTTCATAGTTTTCATTGTAATTTTCTTAAGTCTGTTTAAATTTCTAAAGTCTGTTTCGGAGATTTCCTTTGTAATTTTTAATTTGAATTAATGAAAGTTTGATTGTGGTTTCCTTTTATTCTATCCAATTTAAGTTGATGATTTAATGTTAGCTTATAAGTTGTTTCAGTAGCCTATTATTACTTATCTCAGTTTTTATATTTCGTTATTATTCAAATTATTTCAGAAAATCCAGAAAAATATTGGAAGAAAATCATTAAAAATACAAAAACAATTAAACCTCCAGCTTCATTAAGCTGTTTTCACAATTTTAAAAGCTTATATAAGCTCCTTAGCTTTATATAAGTTTTTGTTATTTTCAAATCTATCTTAACTTCAAACATCCTCCAAAGTCAACAAAAGTCAGGGAAGGGAAAAATAAGCCGTGGTGTTAAGCTGGATAAGCTAAAAGGAGCTGGATATGGGGTTTGATATTGGCTTTATAGCCTGGGTATTATTGTGTTCCTGAGACAGTATTTCAGCTAGGCTAGGGTGTAATTCAAGTTTTATTTGGTAGCTTATTGAAATAATCTGTTTATTTTTATCAGTTTAATTTTTCTCTGTTTTAGTTTTTCTTTTTCTGCCTATTAGAGTTATTATATCTTAGATTTTTAAATCTTAGACTTAGAATAGAATAGCTTTAGTTAAAAGTTATATAAGCTGTTTTTAGAGGATTGAATGATAGCAGATGAGATGTTTGGTTGATCAGCAGCTGAGCTTTTTGTTATTTTTATTTTGGTACTTTTTGAGTTACCATAAGTGGTTAAAAGAGGTTTGAAAGTTGGATTGGTTTGAGTCATGTTTGCACACCCTTTTGCGCCATTTTGTTTTTGCTGTCACAACTACATAAGTGCAGGAACCTGTTTTTAAGTCTGCTGCAATATTTGTGTTCTGAGTTGCTGTGTTCATAGGTCCATCTGATTGACCATTAGTGTTTGTTTTGGTTTGATTTTGAGTTTCTGAGTAGTTTTCCTGTTGTAGTATTGGAGTTTTAAATCTTGAGTTATAGCAACAATAACTGGTCACCTAAATTTGCTCTTGAAGTTTGTCAAAATCTGCTGTACTAAATTAACTACTGCATTATCTTCTTCTGGTCAACTGTATTTGCTTCTAATTGATCTAGCAATTGAAGTCTAGGAAAAGGGCTTTTGTAATCTTGGTAATCTCAGCTGGGCAAGCTTTCCAAAACATTTTACGGTTTCAAAATTGGTTAAGTTTTGAGCGATTTACAAGCATTTGAAAATTGCTAGTTGAGGTGACTTTCTGTTTAAAGCTAAGTGTTCTTGAGTTTCGGATAATATCACTTTTGGTCCCTATCTTTTCTGTTAAAGTTAAAATTCGGGGCTGGTTAGTTTTAGTTGTAAAGAAGTTTGGTAATTGGCTAATTTAGTCCCTGTCTTTTATAAGTTCAAAAATAAGTTTCAGTTTTTACCATTTTAGTCCCTCGTCTTTTATAAAACTTTTATTTTCTTAATTTTCTTTTATAAAATCAGTTTTAATAAATTCTATTTTAGTCCCTTAGGTTTTTACTATTTTATTTTAAGTATAATTTCACTATTAGTTTTATAAATCTCGGGATTAGCCCGGGATTTGCATTTATTTGAATTTTCTTTGTGTGCATTTATTTTAATAGCGTAGATTGCTTTTAATTTTTCTTATTATTATAGTGTAATCAATTCTAAAAAAAATATATAATCTTTCACGTCACTTATTCACTTCACATATTCACGACTCCGATTCGACTTATTCGCCGTCAAACCTTCGTTGGGAGAACGACCCGGGGAAATATTTTCACGAATATTTCTTTGGAAAAATATAAATAAAAATATATAACATCAAACCAAAAATGGCGCCGCTGCCGGGGAAGGCTTGAAACGAGTGCGTCGATTTCGTCCGTTGTTTTTGTGATTTGAAGATCCTTCCTTGGAAGTTATTGTTTTTTATAAAAAATAAAAAATACAAAAATATAATAATTAAAAAACACTTTTCCTAAAGTGTTTTCACCATTAATAATAAATCCTCGGTCTTCCGTTGAAGGAGGGCGGTTGTAAACCATTCCAAATAACAACAAAACAAATCGTGTAATTAATCGTTATCGGATTACTTTATTACTACAACCTAATCACGGGGTTTAAGGAAGCTTGACATTAAATTGTCGAGCTGAAGAAGGCGGGTTTTTAAGCATCTTCGGAGCTACCTTTGCCTTCCCGCCACGCTGCGCGTAGTTTTAAAGGAAACGGTTACGGTTAACGTAACGGTTACCAAAAAGAAAATAAAATATTTTGTTTTTCAATATATTAAAAAAGCCAAAAATAATTCCCAACCAAAAATACAAAAAGATTTTTGATTTTCATTTTTGTTTCCTTTTTGGTGTATGAACACCCGCTCATCTTCTCAAAATCTTATTTCTCCATTATCAAATCCCGAAAGGGTAATTCGACACAAACACCGTATTCATTTTCCAAACGTTGAGGAAATGAACAACAATCAAGCTCCTCCGGTGGAGCCTAATCAAGGAGCACAACCGGGCCCCGACCTCCGTCCGATGGAGGAACAACTTCAAACACCATTTAATGGTGTGCGAAGGGCCATTGTGATTCCCGACATACTTGCTAATCAATTTGAAATCAATCACGGGTTATTGAACCTCATCACTAATATCTCTTACCATGGGTTCGAGAGTGAAGATCCTCACATTCACATAAGGAACTTCACGGATATAGTTGAGACCATTAAGCTTAATCAAGTATCATATGATGCGATCAAGATGAAGTTATTTCCTTTCTCCCTTAAGGGAGCGGCTCGAACTTGGCTTGAGAAGGAACCCCCGAACTCGATCTATACTTGGGGTGACCTAGCTTCAAAGTTCGTGAACCATTTCTATCCTCCTTCTAAGATTTCTAATCTCCGCGCTCAAATCTTACGTTTCCAACAAGCCTTTGATGAATCGTTCAGCGAGGCTTGGGATCGGTTTAAGGAGTTGATTGAGAAATGTCCGAACCACGGTTTTTCGGAGCTTCATCAAATCGATACCTTTTATAATGGTTTGAGTCTTGCCGATCAAGATTCACTCAATTCAGCGGCCGGTGGAAATTTATTGGCTCGTAATACTCGAGAGGCATTCGGGATAATTGAAAACAAAGCTCGTGTGAGAAATTCAAGGAGCAAGCTTCAAACGTCTAGTGCTAATAGTAAGAACAATGAAGAAGTTATGAATGCTCTCGCCGCACTTAATAAGAAATTCGATTCATTTGTTATTGAGAAAACACCCAACCAAGTCAATGTTATTAATCATGGTTGTGAATTATGTGGTGGTCCTCATTCTTATTTCGAGTGTCCAGCCACCGGGGCTTATGGACACGAGAATGTGTATGCTACTAATTCGGGTGGTAATGGTTACCAGCCCCAAGGTGATCGTAATCTCCTTAGCTACCGTTCAAACAATTCACTTGGACCACCACCGGGATTCAACAATCAAAATCAAAATCAAGGTCAAAACCGTAATCAAGTGAACAATAATCAAAATCGTGCAAATAATGGTTTTCAAAACAATGGTTTTAATCAAAATCAAAACCGGGGTTTTCAAGGAAATCAGAATCAAGGGAATTTTTATGGGAATTTCAATGCTAATCAAGGAAATATAAATCAAAATCAAGGAAATTTTCATAATCAAGGTTTCAATAACAACAACCGAGGGCAAAATTTTAATCAAAATCAAAATGTTGTTCCAAATCCGCCACCCTCGGATGAGATTCTTCGACAATTAATGCTTCAAAATCAAAATTTGATGAGAACTCAAGAGTTGTTAACTAAGGAAATGAGTGAGATTAAGAAACGTTTAAATGATCAACCCTCGGGTTCGGGTACTACTTCTCTTCCCAGCAACACGATCGCAAACCCGAGGGGCGACGTTAAAGCGATCACAACACGAAGTGGTGTTTGTTATGATGGACCTACGGCTCCGACTACCTCTTCTTCTCTTCCTCCCAAGGTAGTCGCCCGTGAAACCGAGGTGACAACGGATACGGCACTTCCTACTAATAACGGAAGGACCGAAGACATCCAACCTCCGGTTGTCCAATCGTCAAAAGGAAAAGGGAAAGTTGATTTTGAACAAGAGGTTCCCGTTAAGATAAAACTTCCGTATCCGTCACGACTTGATGAACAAAAGCACCATGATAAGAATACGCATCAGATGGAGAAATTCTATCAAATCTTTCAAGATATGAGTTTCGAAATTAGCTTTGCGGATGCTGCTCTCTTAATGCCAAAGTTTGCATCGATGGTGAAGAATTTGCTGAGTAACAAAGATAAATTGTTTGAGATGGCAAAAACAACCCCGTTAAATGAACAATGTTCCGCGGTTCTCCTTAAAAAGCTTCCGGAAAAGCTAGGAGATCCCGGAAAGTTCCTTATTCCGTGCAATTTTTCGGGGATGGTTCAATGTTTCGCCTTGGCCGATCTTGGCGCTAGCATTAACCTAATGCCTAAGTCCGTCTGGGAAAAATTATCTCTCCCCGCTCTTACTCCGACCCGCATGACTCTCGAGCTCGCGGATCGATCAATCACTCGTCCAATTGGCATAGCCGAAGATGTCTACGTTAATGTGGGAAAATTCCATTTTCCGGCAGACTTTGTGATTGTCGAATTTGATGCCGATCCCCGAGTTCCTCTCATTCTCGGGAGAGGATTCTTAAGAACCGGACGAGCGTTGATTGATGTTTATGATGAAGAGATTACCTTGCGAGTTGGTAATGAAGCCGTGACTTTCGATTTGGATCAAAACGCGAGATACTCCTCCAACGATAATTGCATGTCCATAAACCGTATTGATATTATTGACGTCACTACGGAGGAGTATGCTCAAGAGATTCTCGGTTTTGCTAGTGGCAATCCCACTTTGGATTCTTCTTCTACCTCTATTGATGATTCTTCTTCGTCTACTATTTCTTCACCGATCATCTCCGACTCTTCCCCGTCCCTCACTCCGTTTGAGGGAGGTGATTTCTTTTTGGAAGAGGTCAATGAGTTTCTTGCTACCGACACATCTTCTTCACCGGAAGATGATGATTCTTATTATGATCCGGAGGGGGATATTCTCATGCTTGAACAACTTTTGAATGAAGACCCTACCCCTTTTTCCCCTCCGATGGACCTTAAAATGGCCGACGTTAAGGAAATTAAGCCGTCTATTGAAAATCCTCCGGAGCTTGAGCTCAAGGATTTACCTCCTCATCTTGAATATGCTTTCTTGGGAGATTCCGATACATTTCCCGTCATCATTTCAAAAGCTCTCAAAGATGAGGAGAAGACAAAACTCTTAGACGTGCTTAAAAAGTATAAAAGTGCCATTGCTTGGCAGATCTCTGATATAAAGGGTATTGACCCTAAATTCTGCACCCATAAGATCTTATTGGAAGATAATTTCAAACCCGCTATCCAGCAACAGAGACGGGTTAACCCAAAAATCCATGATGTCATAAAAAAGGAAGTTATTAAACTCCTTGACGCATGGATGATTTATCCAATCTCAGATAGCTCATGGGTTAGTCCGGTTCACTGTGTGCCTAAAAAGGGTGGAATGACCGTCATTACAAACGAAGAAAATGAGTTAATTCCCACACGTCTCGTCACCGGATGGAGAGTGTGTATTGATTATAGAAAACTCAATGATGCTACCCGTAAAGACCATTTCCCATTACCATTTATGGACCAAATGCTTGAGCGTTTGGCGGGAAATGAGTTCTATTGTTTTCTCGATGGCTTTTCCGGGTATTTTCAAATACCAATTGATCCCCAAGATCAGGAAAAGACCACCTTCACGTGTCCTTATGGAACATTTGCTTACCGACGCATGCCTTTCGGCTTGTGCAATGCTCCGGGCACGTTTCAAAGGTGCATGATGGCCATATTCCATGATATGATCGAGATGACGATGGAGGTCTTTATGGATGACTTCTCGGTTTATGGAAATTCTTTCTCCTCGTGCCTCTCCCATTTAGAAAAAATGCTTGAACGGTGTGACAGCACCAATCTCGTTCTAAATTGGGAGAAGTGCCACTTCATGGTTAAAGAGGGCATAGTCCTCGGCCATAAGATTTCCAAATCTGGGATTGAGGTCGATCGAGCTAAAGTCGATATTATCGCTAAGCTACCTCATCCCACTACCGTCAAAGGAATCCGTAGTTTCCTTGGTCATGCCGGTTTCTACAGACGATTTATTCAAGACTTCTCAAAAATCGCCCGGCCTCTGACCCATCTTCTTGAAAAAGATGCTCCGTTCATCTTCTCTCCCGAATGCATCGAAGCATTCGAGGTTCTCAAAAAGAAACTGACTGAAGCACCGATCTTGGTTGCCCCCGACTGGGACTTGCCCTTTGAGCTAATGTGTGATGCAAGCGATTATGCTATCGGTGCAGTCCTGGGGCAACGCAAGTCCAAATACTTCCAGCCGATACACTATGCTAGCAAGACAATGACCAATGCTCAATCTCATTACACTACTACTGAGAAAGAGTTGTTGGCCGTTGTCTACGCTTTTGAGAAATTTAGACCGTATCTTGTCTTATCAAAAAGCATAGTGTATACGGACCATTCTGCTCTCAAGTATCTCTTAGCAAAACAAGATGCTAAACCGAGATTACTTCGGTGGATTCTTCTACTCCAGGAATTTGACATTATCATTCGTGATAAAAAAGGAGCAGAGAATTTAGCCGCTGATCATTTGTCCAGACTGGAAAATCCTCATCAAAGTGTTCTCGAGAAAAAGGAAATCACCGAGACATTTCCTCTCGAGACACTTGGGAAAATATCTTCAAAAAATGATCCGAGTACCCCATGGTTTGCTGATTACGCAAATTACCATGCGGGGAATTTTGTGGTGAAAGGGATGTCGTCCCAGCAGAAAAAGAAGTTTTTCAAAGATGTTAAACATTATTTCTGGGATGATCCCTACTTATTCCGGATATGTGCCGATCAAGTGATAAGACGGTGTGTGCATGGCCAAGAAGCCGTTGACATCCTCAACGCTTGTCATAATGGACCCACGGGGGGACATCATGGTGCCAGCTACACCGCTAAAAAAATCTTTGATTCTGGATTCTATTGGCCGACAATCTACCGCGATGCCCACGACTTGGTGAAGTCTTGTGACTCTTGCCAACGTCAAGGAAAAATCTCGCAAAAAGACGAAATGCCTCAAAATGCAATTCAAGTCTGTGAGATTTTTGACGTGTGGGGCATCGATTTCATGGGGCCATTCCCGTCTTCACGAGGGAATAAGTATATCCTCGTGGCCGTCGACTACTTGTCAAAATGGGTTGAAGCTAAAGCGCTACCCACTAATGATGCCCGAGTGGTTGTTAAGTTCTTGAAAAATCTCTTCTCCCGATTCGGTACTCCTCGTGCTATAATCAGTGATCGTGGTACTCACTTCTGCAATGATCAATTTGCAAAAGTTATGCTCAAGTATGGTGTCACTCACCGACTCTCTACCGCGTATCACCCGCAAACAAGCGGACAAGTTGAGGTTTCGAATCGTGGATTGAAACGTATCCTTGAAAGAACCGTTGGAGAAAATCGAGCCTCGTGGGCTGACAAATTGGATGATGCTTTATGGGCTTTCCGAACCGCTTTCAAGACACCCATCGGGTGTACTCCTTACAAGCTGGTTTACGGAAAGGCCTGCCATCTACCCATCGAGCTCGAGCATAAGGCATATTGGGCCTTGAAACATGCCAACTTTGACCTTAAGACCGCGGGTGATCACCGTAAGCTCCAAATTAATGAATTAAATGAGCTTCGGGATCAAGCCTACGAGAATTCTTTGATCTACAAAGAGAAAACAAAGAGGATTCACGACTCTAAGATTAAAAACCGCGTTTTCAACGTTGGTGATCAAGTCCTCCTTTTCAATTCTCGACTAAAGATTTTTTCGGGCAAACTCAAAACCCGCTGGTCTGGGCCATTTACCATCACTCAAGTTTTTCCATATGGAACCGTCGAGTTAGCTCAAAATGACGGTCCAAACTTTAAGGTGAATGGTCATAGGTTGAAGCACTATTTTGGAGGGGACGTACCATCCATGGTTGTCCCGGATCTCCAAACTTTCCCCATGGACAAATAAAATTCGGGGTCGAGTCAAGCTCATGTGACTCGGTTAACAAAAACAAGCGCTTCGTGGGAGGCACCCCATGCTTATCCATCTATCTTCTTTCTATTTTCTTAATAAAGAGGAGGGGATCCTCTTCCATATCTTGTGCCTCGTTGTTTTTCTGTGATGTGTCCAGGAATGCCGATGATGAAGACTCTCGTGCTCGTAGTTTCCTTCACGCTACTCGAGTTTCATCATCCGCTGCTTATCCAATATCCAAAATCTTATCGTTTTACATTTATCTTTTGGCATAATTAATAAACGGCCTTAGATTTATGTAGGAGAACCCGAACCTTTAAGACATTGAGGACAATGTCTCATTCTAGTCTGGGGGGGTAATCTTGCGATTTGATTTTTGCCTTGCATTTTTGCTATTGTCTCGTGCAATCCCGTTTTTCCTCAAAAATTGAAAAAAAAAAAAAAAAAAAAATCCAAAAAATGAGAAAATTTAAAAATTTTTGTGCAAAAATATAATAAGTTTTGACATTTTTGTTGATTTTCCGCTGGGTAGAGTAGGAATAAAATTTTGACTTGACCGGGCGTGTTGAGCCCTAGCTTGTTCCCTTAACCAATGATAATCATATAAGCTTGTGCTAGTCTTGTACACAAGGAGCTGCTCTTTTGCGTGTTCCCGTACTTGACTTTATACATGCATGGCTTTAAAAGCTTTCGCTAGTCTTTTACATAAGAAGCTAGAAAACGCGAATTCTTTTCAAGAATTTGCAAGTTTCTGTAACTGACTTTATATATGCGTGGCTGATTATCGGCTAAGTATTCGCGAATTTCATTATTTGAGATTTTTAAATGTGCGAAGAGCGAGAAATGATAGAATTTATTTAGAAGTTAGATGCCAAACGTGGAGTAGTTGGTTCTCTTTAGAGCTCGTCGTAGGTACTTGTGGCCTTTTGCTCCCGTAAAATTGTTTCACCCCATATATTGTATAAATAATTAAAGATATTTAAGTTTAGAACGAAATTTAGTTCTCCATCTTCTTAAAAGAATTTTTGCTCTAAAAATTGGGTACACATCAAGGTCCCGTATTGAGTGAATAAGTTGTAAAGTGCTCTTAGATTTCGGATTGAGATCGGACCTTGGATCCTTACTTCTAAAGGCGGTAAGGTCTTGGATTTAAACCGTGAAGGTTCGTCTTCTAAGGGTTACTATTGAATGTTTGATGTTTTGGAAACACCCGGTAATCCCGTGGTATTAAGTTATTAAGTGAAGAAAAGTTGAGTAAAAAAAAAAAAATAAAAAAAATGTGTATGTTGAGATGTATGGATTTTGTGCTTAATATGTTAGACAAGTTGATGGCACGTGAGGTGCATGTGAATGACCCTAGATCGGGCACATGAGGTGCACGTGATGTTTCTCCACAACTTATGTCTACATGTTTGTATGAGTTCTTTAGTCTTGGACGCATGTAATAACCTTGATTTGGACCTCATTTTTAAGGCAAACTTCCTTGCAAGAAGATGGAAAACTACTTAGCGTTTTAAACTTGATATCTTTATCGGAATAATATTTATAAAATCGAGAAGATTATGAAGAAATTCATTTCTCTCACAAAAATAAAATAAGTAGAAACAAAAATAAGAAGATGGGAGCGAGAGGTTCTTACACAAGTAACTTCCATGAGTAGTGTTGGCATCTAATTTCTAAGTAGGTTGTGATCTCGTTTATAAGCTTAGTTTGGGAGCATGTGAAAAATCAAGGACGAAGAATTTTATCCTTATGGTCACTCCTCTATGAGTTGTGTTTCTACTCTATGACCCTAAAAATTATCGTTAGATAATGATTATCAACAAAGCCGTCACTCGAATAATAAGAAAAATACAAAAATAGAATAAAAGGAAAATCGGGGAGTTTTTATAATATTGCATGAGGACATTGCAATAGCTTAGTCTGGGGGAATTTTGGTATGTGCTTAAACACATACCATTTCTAGACCAAAACCGGACCAAAATAACCAAAAACCCGACCAAAATGCCAAAAGATACTGTGTTTTTGTGTTTTTACATGTGCAGGGATGGATATCGTGAAAATTGACAAAAGACACAAGAAAATCAAGAAAACGAGCACGAGATACGAAAAGGCTCAGAACTGGAACCGGGAACAAAGAAAATGGTCAAAAATGCATCCGAGGTCCTCCACTATCAAAGATTGTCAACTCCAACCCTTAGATCATCTTTTAAAATATGGCAGCCACAGTCCCTAGAATTTCAGCGATTTACACATCTAGTCCCTATAAGTAAAACCTTTAAACCTTAATTATACTTCTACCCGGATCCCATTTTAAATAATTCCACAAGCCCACTCACCTCAATATTAAACCTAGCCCAATCCAATTACACCTATCCGGCCCATCCACAAAAACCTTAAACCCGATCCACCTTCCACTAAAATAAACCACTCGGTCTAAACCCCGGTCAAACCATACCATTCGGTCAAAGAAAAAAAAAGAGATAAAAAAACAAACACTCCTCACTTTACCTTATCTCTCTCTCACAAAAAAAATAAACCCGATCCCCTTTTTCCCCCACCCCCAATTCACCATGAACCCTAAATTACCGACCCTCAAAATTACTACAATTAAGGGCTTATTAGTCAAATCAAAGGGCTTCTAGAATGTCAGGAGGTGTCAGAAGCAAACAAGCACACACGGGGACACATGGCAGCAGGCTATTGGTTCGAACACCTCACATTTGTGATCGTACGGTTAGCATTGGAAGATTGAAGAGCAAGATAATCTAAGGGTGATGAAGGCTGAAGATAGCACGCGGATCGCCAGCGTGGCAAGACCCAGAAGGTTCGGTTTGAGCTTATAAATAGGAGAGGTTCTTCCCCATTTTCGACATGTAATTTTTCTTTAGCAAAGTTATGCTGTCAAAATGTTTTCATAGTTTTCATTGTAATTTTCTTAAGTCTGTTTAAATTTCTAAAGTCTGTTTCGGAGATTTCCTTTGTAATTTTTAATTTGAATTAATGAAAGTTTGATTGTGGTTTCCTTTTATTCTATCCAATTTAAGTTGATGATTTAATGTTAGCTTATAAGTTGTTTCAGTAGCCTATTATTACTTATCTCAGTTTTTATATTTCGTTATTATTCAAATTATTTCAGAAAATCCAGAAAAATATTGGAAGAAAATCATTAAAAATACAAAAACAATTAAACCTCCAGCTTCATTAAGCTGTTTTCACAATTTTAAAAGCTTATATAAGCTCCTTAGCTTTATATAAGTTTTTGTTATTTTCAAATCTATCTTAACTTCAAACATCCTCCAAAGTCAACAAAAGTCAGGGAAGGGAAAAATAAGCCGTGGTGTTAAGCTGGATAAGCTAAAAGGAGCTGGATATGGGGTTTGATATTGGCTTTATAGCCTGGGTATTATTGTGTTCCTGAGACAGTATTTCAGCTAGGCTAGGGTGTAAGTCAAGTTTTATTTGGTAGCTTATTGAAATAATCTGTTTATTTTTATCAGTTTAATTTTTCTCTGTTTTAGTTTTTCTTTTTCTGCCTATTAGAGTTATTATATCTTAGATTTTTAAATCTTAGACTTAGAATAGAATAGCTTTAGTTAAAAGTTATATAAGCTGTTTTTAGAGGATTGAATGATAGCAGATGAGATGTTTGGTTGATCAGCAGCTGAGCTTTTTGTTATTTTTATTTTGGTACTTTTTGAGTTACCATAAGTGGTTAAAAGAGGTTTGAAAGTTGGATTGGTTTGAGTCATGTTTGCACACCCTTTTGCGCCATTTTGTTTCTGCTGTCACAACTACATAAGTGCAGGAACCTGTTTTTAAGTCTGCTGCAATATTTGTGTTCTGAGTTGCTGTGTTCATAGGTCCATCTGATTGACCATTAGTGTTTGTTTTGGTTTGATTTTGAGTTTATGAGTAGTTTTCCTGTTGTAGTATTGGAGTTTTAAATCTTGAGTTATAGCAACAATAACTGGTCACCTAAATTTGCTCTTGAAGTTTGTCAAAATCTGCTGTACTAAATTAACTACTGCATTATCTTCTTCTGGTCAACTGTATTTGCTTCTAATTGATCTAGCAATTGAAGTCTAGGCAAAGGGCTTTTGTAATCTTGGTAATCTCAGCTGGGCAAGCTTTCCAAAACATTTTACGGTTTCAAAATTGGTTAAGTTTTGAGCGATTTACAAGCATTTGAAAATTGCTAGTTGAGGTGACTTTCTGTTTAAAGCTAAGTGTTCTTGAGTTTCGGATAATATCACTTTTGGTCCCTATCTTTTCTGTTAAAGTTAAAATTCGGGGCTGGTTAGTTTTAGTTGTAAAGAAGTTTGGTAATTGGCTAATTTAGTCCCTGTCTTTTATAAGTTCAAAAATAAGTTTCAGTTTTTACCATTTTAGTCCCTCGTCTTTTATAAAACTTTTATTTTCTTAATTTTCTTTTATAAAATCAGTTTTAATAAATTCTATTTTAGTCCCTTAGGTTTTTACTATTTTATTTTAAGTATAATTTCACTATTAGTTTTATAAATCTCGGGATTAGCCCGGGATTTGCATTTATTTGAATTTTCTTTGTGTGCATTTATTTTAATAGCGTAGATTGCTTTTAATTTTTCTTATTATTATAGTGTAATCAATTCTAAAAAAAAAATATAATCTTTCACGTCACTTATTCACTTCACATATTCACGACTCCGATTCGACTTATTCGCCGTCAAACCTTCGTTGGGAGAACGACCCGGGGAAATATTTTCAGGAATATTTCTTTGGAAAAATATAAATAAAAATATATAACATCAAATCATTTGCACACTCGGTTCATCAAGTCCATGAACACTGCAGGTGCATTAGTTAGACCAAATGGCATTACTTGGAATTCGTAATGTCCGTAACGCGTCCTAAAAGCTATCTTGGGAATATCCTCCTCTCGAACTCTTAACTGATGGTACCCTGGCCTTAGGTCGATCTTCGAGTATACACTCGATCCTTGTAATTGGTCAAACAAGTCATTGATCCTAGGTAGTGGATAACGATTCTTTACAGTGAGTTTGTTCAATTCCCGGTAATCAATACACATTCGGAAAGATCTGTCCTTCTTCTTAAGGAATAGGACCGGAGCTCCCCAAGGTGATGAGCTGGGTCGGATAAAACCTTTATCAGACAACTCTTTCAATTGCTCTGACAATTCCTTCATTTCAGACGGCTCTAACCTATAAGGTGCTTTTGCCACAGGTGCCGCTCCAGGTACTAGTTCAATCTGGAATTCTACTTGACGGGAAGGTGGAAGACCGGGTAAATCTTCGGGGAATACTTCTGGGAACTCCTTAACGATCGGAACGTCTTCAACTTGCTTATCTTTCGATTTGTTTTCCGTTACATGAACCATGAATGATTGGCATCCTTCATTCATGTATTTCACCAATCTGATATATGAGATGATACCGTATCGCGTTTTATTTTTGTCACCATGGACAATAAGAGTTTCACCATTACGTGGAATATGCACGGCTTTCTCGTCACAGTGTATTCTAGCGCGGTGTTTGGATAACCAATCCATACCAATGACTACGTCAAAACTACCGAGCTGAATAGGCATGAGGTCGATGGGAAAAGGGTTGTCTTGTAGGATTATGGTACAACCACGAATTACGGTGTCGGTGCCAATTAGGTTTCCGTCCGCCATTTCAATTTTGAAAGCGGTGTTTAGTTTGGAGGGGGTAATGTTAAGCAAAGGAGCAAACGTAGTTGACACAAAACTTCTATCTGCTCCAGAATTAAATAATACTCTAGCACTATGTTGATTGAGTAAGAATTTACCCATGACAACGTCAGGGTTCAGTGGGGCATCATCCTCCTTTAACACATACGCTCTCCCTCGAGCGTTGTTTTGCTGACCATTTCCTTTTGGACAGCGGTTCTTGAAGTGACCTACTTCTCCGAAGGAGTAGCAAGTTGGAGTTACAAGCTGTAGGTTGCTACCAGTAGCGGGATTCCTGCAATCCTTTGTCTGATGACCCACTTTTTGGCATTTTGCGCATTTGGTTGTGCAAGGCCCATTGTGGTGTAGTTTGCATCTGTTGCATTGGGGTTTCTCACCTTGGTATTCTCTGCCTTTAGTAGAAGCATAGGCCCTGGCGGTTTCTTATCTTTGGTTTTGTTGATGGTGACGATTGTTTCGGTTTTGATGGTACGGGTTATTGTTTCTATGGTTGTTGTTGTTGAAGTTGTTGTTGCGGTGGTTATTGTTACTGTTGTGGTGAGTGGTCCTTTTGTCATCGAGCTTCCTCTTGAGCTCGTTGTTGCACTTGTCCTCTCGGTCCAGTAGTCTTTGAGCAAGTTCAATGGCTGCCTCCAGAGTTGGCGGGTTCGATGAAGTGACATTTCCCTCAATGCTACGGGGAAGTCCTTCGACATACTGCTCTAGTTCTTTTTCGAAATTTGGTACAACAGTAGGACATAGTATTTTTGTAACGCCCCTTGACCACTTTGACCAAAAACGTGAAAATTTTTCGCAAAAAGTAACATTCCGAAACTGACCCACACTAAGGACTAGATTATGGAACCTAAAAGTAGATCCTGGAAGATCCACATTAAGGTCCAGATTTATGGGACCTAAAAGTAGATCCTGGAAGATCTACACTAAGGTCCAGGACTGAAATTAAACTTTAGTATTTGACGGGAAACGCTTGACCTTACTTGACATTCCGCTACTCTATTGACCCCTTATAAGAATCCACATTCATCACCAAGATGAACATTTAACTCATAACCAAGATGAGGAAACTTTATAACCAAGATGAGTAAAAACTGGATCCACATTTAGGTCCAAATCTTGGAACCTCAAAGTAGATCCTGGAAGATCCACCCCAAGGATCACCATTTTGAACCTAACAGTAGATCCTAGGAGGATCCACACTAAGGTTCAGACTTTGGGACCTAAAAGTAGATCCCAGAACTGACGGGTTATGCATAAACCTCTTTTGACCCATTTTCACAACAAACCATTTATACGACTTCCGTTTTACACCAAACTTGACCAACTTCATTTATTTAACATATCCAACATGTTCCAACATTACTTGACCCGTCTACCACCCCAAAATGGGTACGAACACGCTTAAGCCAAACACCCCATTATCATTACTCAAAAACACTTAAAACACACTTTGACCCATCGTTAGACTCCCAAATCGTTATGACCTTTTTAACATACAAATTGACACTCGACTACACTTTACAAATCAATAAAAGACTCCCGGGGGTACAACCTTGTCACTTGAGCTCGGTATTCTATACTAAGCTCCTAATTACAATTTATCATCCAATCCGCTTCCAAATCCTTAAGCTACAATCCAAGTCCTTACATTTCGCCGCACATGAACCTACAAAACATTAACAACTAAAAGGATAAGCTTACGCTTAGTAAGTAACCCATCATAAAACATATATCATACACATACTTTCACATAAGCATCATAATCACATAAAAACCTCTAAACTACCACATACCACTCATATCATATCCGACTTCATAACGTAATCACATCCATTCATCATAACCATAATCACAACATACCTTAACTAGTCCAAAGCCGATAACTAACATACTCTTATCCAAGGTCACTAGCCATCCATCCTTAGCTTACAACCATACTAACCCAACTCCTATGCTCTTACACAACCACAATACATACATGATAAATACATACATAACACATGTTTTAGGGAGAGTTACTTACCTTCAATCCAAGCTAGGCTACTAACATAAATCCCACCAACAACATCTTCTAACCATCATCATCATCATAATCATCATCTTCTACAATTAACCAAAACCTAACAACATAACAATCAATAACATAAACAAGGGTTAACATAACCCATCAAACATACTCATCTACCTTCCTACATCATCATATGATCATATCTTGATCATATGGTGAAATCCCACTTAACTCATAATCTATCACTTCATTAACATTAAGAACATACATACTTACTTGAAGAATCATTACTAATGAAGGCTACAAGCATCAAATCTTCATCTTCTTCATCTTCTTCCCAATCCACCATCTAGCTTTTCCCTCTCTATTTCTTCCTCTAAACTCCGGTCTTCATACCCTCAATAATTGAAGACTCATTTAGAAATAACTAGATATAACTAGTTAGGTGTGGACTTTGGCCCTTTGACATAATTAGTCCCTCAAGTTTCATTCCTTCTATTTTAACCACAACTAACTTATAACACATAATTAGTCACTTGGCAACTTAGGTCCTTCTAGTTTATACATCACATTCCATATTACTACATTAGTCATACTTTAACTATTAATTTGACCATCGGGTTTGACTTCCACGTAACTTTGTTGACCAACCAATTACATCCAACCTTAGCATATTTCATCTAGGGTGGGGCCTACTCGTAACCGGGATACGGGTCTAACAATTTTAAGCTCTTGGAACCTCCTGTTGTATGTTTTAAGATCAACTCCTTTCACTACCAGTTGATGGAATTCATCTTCCAATTTTCTTAGTTCAGAACGGGGACAGTATTTCTTTAGTATCTTGGTCTTAAACTCAGCCCAAGTAAGCTGGTAGGCTGCTGTCATTCCCATGGCTTTGACAGTAGCATTCCACCATGACAAAGCATCTTGCATGAGAGTTCCAGTAGCGAAAGTGACTTTGTTATCCTCAGTACAACCGCTTCTCTGAAAAACAGTTTCAGATCGTTCGAACCAGTGAGCAAGTTCAGTCACTCCTTCAGTACCTTTGTAGGAAGTTGGTTGACAACTCATGAAATCCTTGTAGGTACACTTGCGGTTTGCAGCTGTCACACTTTCTCCTGTCGGTAGGCTAGTGCCACTGTTGCGAGCATTTGTTGCCGCCTGTTCTGCCAAGACTGCATTTACACCGTCAGCGATTGCCTTTCGGATAGCTTCTAGAGACATAGTAGGTGTAGCCGTTGAGGTTTCACGAGTTGCGGCTGAGGTTGCTTTCCTTGTACGTGCCATAGTTCTATCAATATTGCAAAAGCATATTTTTAGAAATCTCATAATGATCACGTTAGGTTAGAATAAATTGTAAGGTAATTGAATATGGGTTATAATAATACAGCCATAATATTAACCACAACAATTGGGTTTATGAGAATGATAATTTTGGTTTATATTTGTAGGTACAGCAAATATCATAAATACATTCATGACATGTCTGAATCAAATCACAACACACATGAGAACATAAATGATTGAATTGTACTGTATGAACCAACATTTCACGAGACAATATATATGGCGAATCATAATGCATATGAGTGTAAGAAACAACCATGGAATACATAAATCAACATCAATATAATACATCCACACAACATAAGATTAATAACTTGTTCGATTTGTTTTACAAAACATAAGGATACAAGATTCTTTATTAATACAACATTGGTAGACTAAGATATCTCTTAGTTATACTGACACATCCCTGATCTATGGTCCTCCTGGTGCACCATCTAAGCGGCGCTGAAGATCTGCAATCACTGCCATCAAGGTCTCCACTGTCTGGTCTCGAGCTCTTTCCCTAGCCTGGGAATCCTCAATCATAAGTCTAAGAATCAGAACCTGAGAGCTAACTCGGTCAAGCTTAGAGTCTAGTGTCTCAATCACTGTCTGCATCGAAGTAGTGGCCTCTCCTAGTATAGAAATAGTCTCAATGGCTTCCTCTAGACTAGTACCTACTTGATCGAAGACTGTCTCCATTGCCAACTGACCTATCACGAGGTTTTCCACCTCTTCCCAAAGAGTCTCAACCTGCTCGAGTGGTAAGTCATCAAGAATGTCTACAATGTGGTCAAGACGATCCTCATGTCGGACTAATCTGGCTGCCAGTAGGGGTAGGGTGTGATGGAGGGGTTCTCTGGTAACCGGAAGGATCCTCGAAGCAGCAGTAGCCGAACTCTCTCCTAGTTCTGTAGCTCTCGGGGCTCCCTCCTAGGATCTCCAGTATCGGATGATCGGTAGCAAGAAAGACCATCGGCGAGCATCGACCCTCTTGCGGGTCCCAGTGCGAGCTGCGGCCTCCGCTATGACCTGAATATAGGGGTCCGATGAAGATGGAACCAAGCAGTGTGTCCTCTTGCAAGGTAGCAGAGGTTCACTGAGAGTAGCTGATGGTGGAGAAGCAAGTGGTGGAGTAGAGGATGGTAATGGAACAGTGGTGGTCTGCTGATAGAAGATAGTAGGTGGTGGGACTGAATATAGTGGTGTAAGTGGTGGTGTCCTGGAATGCTCAGGAGTTGGGGGTGGTGATATCACTGGAGTCGAAGTTGGTATGAGTGGGGCTGGTGGTGGTATGACCAGAGCTGGTGGTGCACGTACCTGTTTTCGGGGAGTGTGCTTGCGAACATGACCTTCTCTGGGGCGTCGGTAAAGTTGTCCAAAGGGTTCTGGTTCATATGGTTGGAGTTGTCGCACTCGCCCATGCTGGCGAATCGGACCAGGTGGTGGGATTGGTGATACTGGAGGTGAAGTCTCCATGTCGGATGCCGGTAGAAATTGTTGGCTTTCCATGTACCGGTCAGTAGCAGGTGACATCGGTATAGCTGCCGGAGCAAAGTCTGAAGTGAAAGGCATAGGATCCTCATTCTCTGAATCAGACGATACAGCGATAGGATGGGGTTCTGAAGACATAGTACTGTAATAATCCCGAATAGTAAATGTAAGCTATTAACATAATCATAAATATGTTAAACTCTGTTAAGAACTCATATAGTAAGCAACATTCTTAAAATGTTGGAAGTGTGTAGGCACGGAGGGCATAAGGTGGTTATCCTTTAAAATGGTCCGTTTTAAAAATGTAGTTATAGTCCAATGTTTAAATACATCTGGTTCTCTATAACCTGTCTCTGATACCAATCTGTAACACCCCCTAAATTCGGATATCAACAACGGAAGACTTAATGGGGTATTACGTAGTGGATCGTAGTCATAACCATAGAAAACGACTTAAAAGAGACGTTTTAAGTTTATCATTCAAAATACAAGCATTTGAGATACAAAGATGTTTCATAGTTAAACATATTTATTTAAATTTGAATGATAAAACATTTATTTAGCACCCGTGCCGGGTTTAGTGCCCACTCCGTGCCTTGAGTTCCAGCTTTTAGTTACCTGAGATAACATGCTAAAAGTCAACAAAAGTTGAGTGATATTCATAGGTTTAAGTTTAATAGTTGAACACAAAGTATAAGTGTTAATTGCATCGAATTACAATTAAACGAGTTAAAATCAAGTTGTTATTGCATTAAGCTCATGACACGCATCGTTTAACAGGCATAAAAATTGATGTAAAATATATAGGCCCTCGGGATAGGTATTTGCCAATAACCTATGAGTATGTTTAAATAAAGTGTGTTTGGGTGGCTCATCCTAGCAGACCCAAACGGGGATTGTCAGTCCCAAATAGATCTATTCACAACTATTTACGTTCACTCGCAAGTGATTAAGGTTCATGATAGAGGGACTTCTGGCAATGGCTACTTAAGCAATAATAACATCAGACATAGCATACTAAAAAGTTTGTGTTCATGTTTGTAGCATGTATCTCCCACAAAAGGGTTTAAAAGTTTAAGAGTGGGCTATGAACTCACCTTAGTAGTACAGTAGTGGTGGTAGTATCGTAACTCAAACGATGAAAGGAAACGGCTTCAACACACGACCTATATAGTATATGGCAAGTTTTAGTGGTTTGATAGTCTAAGTTTGGTTTATCGCGAATCATAACGTTTAAGGTTTTATCGATTGATAATTAATTTGTAACATTAAAACATGCGTGTTTTAATGTTTGAAAATAAATAAATAATAAAGTTATATATATATATATATATATATATATATATATATATATATATATATATATATATATATATACATATATAACTCTTGGATATGTGTTCGTTTGTCGGAGTATATTGGTTGACAAAAGTATCGTCACTTGATGAATCGAAGTTGGTTGATGATAAGTTAGGTTCTACGTTTAATGTTTCGTTAAGTGGTTATGTATATATATATATTTATATGTTATATAATTACGTATATAATTATTGGAAAATATGACGTTAAATGTCGACTTGTGGGACTAAACATATTTGTTTCGGGCTTTGAGTTTGTAAAATATTATTACAAGTATAAAATCAGAAATAACCTTTGGGTTTTTACAAAGTTACACTTTATACCCTAACGGCATAATCTTTGCACCGTTAGTCCTCGGTTAAGTTTTATTACATTTTAAGTCTAAAACATTTAATATTTACATTTTATAACCAGAAGTTCTTAAATTTACAGTTTTCATCACAAGATATCAAAATGACAGTTTTTACCCCGAGTTTCCAAACTTGACAGTTTTGGTCCCTCAGTTAGCAAACTTTTGCAAAACAAGTCCAAACTTTATAAAAATCAAAGTTCATCATTTTTTATTTCATAAATATATTTAAAACAGCTTTTGTAACTTTTATAGACAGCTTATTTTTGTCGAGAGCTTATTTTTAAGCTTATGGGCTTTTAACGAGCTAAAAATGTGGCCCATTATGGGTTCACGATCCGTTAGAAATAGAGGGGGTTTGGGCCTGATTATGGGCTCACTTTATTGTTGTAAAAACATAACAAGAGAGCTTATATGATCAGCTTATACGAAAAGCTTATAAATAGCTTATTGGGCTTTAAGCCCACTCGTATTACTTTTAAGTTACTAATTTGTGTTCAAAACTCGACTAGCTTTAGGCTTTGAAATGAGATTAAATGAGCTTGGTAAAGTATCTAATTCGTATAACTCAAAAGTTGGGTACGAGAACTATTAGTTCGAGTTTTAAAAAGGATGTATTGTGTGTCGAGTTTAGGAAATACAAGGCCAAAGTTAACGTGACTTAGCTCATTTTGAAAACAGTTTTAAAGTCTCAAAATTATTCTAAGTGTTTTATAAAATTCGAAGGTGCCCAAAGTGACTTAGAAACGTGTGATTTTTAGAGTTGATACGTTTATATAGGGTTCGAATGGTTGTTGTTCTCGATAGTTAGCATGGCAAACGCTTAAGGTGTCGAATAAAATATATGTGTCGTAAATTAAAATAACGAAATATTTGTCTAAAGTAAATTGTGTTCGCGATAGAAAATGAAATCACAAAAATATATAACAATGAGAAAGGTTCAAGGTGTGCTCACTTCACCTCAAAAGGTGGGGCGTATCACGATATCAAGACTGAGTTAGGCCAAGGAAAATGTGTAGCTCGATTCTTTAGACTTCGAATAATTAGGAACAAGGTTTGAATGCCTCTTGGTTCGACTTGAACACCATGAAAAATGATCAAAGCTAGGCGTGCTCAGGAACTGAAAAAGACTTAGAAATATTTTTGAGTTGGATATGTTTGTGTTGTTTGAATGCCGAGAGTTTGAGGTTATTTTAAGGGTGATTCGTTGAGTGTTATAGTGAGTGTAATGATGAAGCATGATGAGGGTGTAAGAGAGTAGCAGGGAAGGTCATTGATAAGTCACTTTGGAGTGTGTAAGTAGGCTAAATGATGGTTGTTTTTGGTTGTGTTAGCCGGCGCTAAGGACCAAGGGGAAGAGACAAAACAAAGTTTTAAATGTTGGTTTTTGGTGGCTTGGTCGAGTACCCCTTGGGTCTATCACACTTTAGACGTGACCAAAAATAGATGTAGGGATCGTTTGATAGTTCGTATAGCCATTAAGAGCTTGCACGAATTTATTTGTTAGACAAAACATATCTTTGGGTCGAGTAGGGGGTTATACGAGACACAAGTTAAGCCAAAACATGAATTTCGTGTTGTGTTCATAACGTGCCAAGTGTGTTGAGCTTTGGTAGATTTTAAGTAGGTAAATGATCGAATTTTGAAATATGGTTTGTCACACTCGATTCTCAGCTGGGTGGAGAATTGAGTGGTGTAAAAATATTATGTTGTTGTTAAGCTAGATTGCTCGTAAATTGGCCAAAGTGTTCGATCCTTGAGGTAGCCAAAACGAAAATTTATATATGAAACTTGGGCTTTGGTTTGTGTTTTGGGCTCGTTTGGTGGACTAGGCCCAATGAACGAAAGAAAATAATAAGGGTCCGTTTGGTGCGTTTGGTTTGTAGTATTATTGGGTCGAGGCCCAATGGGTCTAGCAGCCCATTTGGTGTATACTGGGTATTGGGTCGAGGCCCAATATAGTTATTGAGTACTTGTGGAAATTTTCGTGAGCTCGGGAATTTATTTTATCACGTTTGGTTAATTGACTAGACGTATAAACGTTAAATGTTAAACGTTAATTGTTTTAGATAATTTCGTGATTTTTAGACTATCAAGGTTCGTGTATAAGCATCGTTCCTAGGTAATTGGTGAATCACAAATATCATTGTGATTTTAAAGTAGCATAGCATGAATATCAAAATTTTTTTTTGTCATTGGTAAAAACGGTTATTAAATAACGTAATAATTCGTTAATTATTTATTAGCATTTACTATTCATAGGAAAAATTACGAGAGGTTACAACCGACCACGGTCATGAATTTGATAACGAAACTCAATTTGGAGCTTTTTGTGATGCTAATGGCATAACACATAATTTCTCGGCTCCTCGAACTCCTCAATCAAATGGTGTAGTAGAACGTAAGAATAGAACACTTTAAGAAATGAGTCGAACAATGCTAAATGAATAAAATATACCACAAAAGTTTTGGTGTATCGTTGTTGACACATCCATATATATATCTTAAATAGAGTCTTAATTAGACCATTTTTGAATAAAACACCATACGAACTTTATAGAGGCAAAAAGCCTACTTTAGGATATTTCAGAGTTTTTGGAAGCAAGTGCTTCATTTTAAACACTAAGGATTATCTCACCAAATTTGACCCAAAGACTTATGAAGGTGTGTTCCTTGGATACTTTCAAAATAGTAAAACATATATTGTTTTGAACAAAGAAACCTCAAGAGTCGAGGAATCGTTGAACGTAACATTCGACGAAAGTCCACCTCCCTCTAAGACATCACCTTTGGTAGATGATGACTTAGTTGAAAGTCAAATGGTTGAAAACCAAGAGAATCTAGATAATGATAAAGAAGATGAACCTTTAAATAAGGAAATAGTCAATATCAAAGAATCTAGAAATCATCCATTAGATAATGTCATAGGAGAAATTAATGAAAGAACCTTAAGATCAAAAGTTCAAAATCAAAGTAATTTCTTTTGTTTCATTTCAACAATTGAGCCCAAAAATATAAATGAGGCCTGTGGAAAACTAGAAGGGGGGTTGAATAGTTTTCACCGTTTCTTGAGTTTAATTTGTTTTGTTATTTGTTAGTTCAAAGGAAACAATCACAAATTAAGTTATCACACAATATAAACTAAAGGTAAAGAGATGAAAGATCAAACCACATAACACAAGTGTTTATAGTGGTTCGGCTTGCAAGAGATCCTTATCCTTGCCCTACTCCACTTCCTCGAGTTACTTACTCGAGAGATATCTTTCACTAAGAAACAAACTCCCTTCTAGGTGGAGAAAACCTTTACACGTCGCTTACTTCCTTTTCCGGTACTAAGCTAAACACGGGTTCTTTCACAAGGTAGAACCAACCTGACGTCGCCTAATTACTTTACCGACACTAAGCTAGATGTCGAGTTCTTTACAAGGGTACAACCACTCCCTACTCTCTTTGTGCTTTGAGGACTAAAGCACTAACCACACTTACTGATCTAACTGATACAAATGATAAGAAACACTTAAAGTGTTTACACAGAACCTATACTACAACTTCCAAACAGTCTGCTTGTTTGAAGCTTGTTAACTCGATCTTCTTTGCTACAAAAGAAACATCAATGATATATATATAACTACTGTGGTTAGTAACTAAAGTGAATGTATGTGTTTTTCTTTTCTAACTGGATGATTAGTTCAAATGCCAAGTCTGCTATTTATAGGCAAACCTGGTATACCACCTACGGATCCGGCGGATCCCTCAGAAGGGATCCGTCTGTGTATAGATTTGGATCCGTGGTTTTGACAGCTAATGTTGCACAAGAGATCTCCTCAAATCTTTCCATATCCTTGTGTTGTCAAATCAATATCTTCCAATGTCAACTATATAACTTGAGTATCTAATCAAAATATCACACAATCTTTACCAAGATTGTATTTGTGATGTATACCATGATGTCACTTTGTAACTTTTAAATTAAAGTTTCCATTTTAGGAAATACACATGTATATGCAATATAATGTTAGTGATCATGTTAAATGAAAGATGTGTTTTGAAAAAGACTTTAACTAGTATTTATAATTTGCTTAAGGAATATACTTTGTGTTTGTCATGAACAAAACATAAGCAAAGATCGTAAAATATAAATAACGTTTTTAGTACGATATTTGTATTAACAATCTCCCCCTTTTTTGTTGATGACAAAACCTAAAGTATATTTTTAAGCAAACAAGTAAATATAGTTTAAGTCCTTTTAAAATATAGATTAAGTTTTGAGTTATTCAAATTTTGATTAATATTATGAATAACTTAGTATGAATCTAATTATGCAAACTTAATCCTTTTCCTTTCTCCCCCTTTTTGTCGAAACAAAAAGAAGAGGTGCGTAGCGGAATGCAATTTTGAGAACTTTAATAGCTCCCCCTTGTTTTAAACTCCCCCTAAATGGAGTAACAAGTAAATGATGCATGATCCTACAAAAAACAATTGGTTAGAATATGAAATGCTCCCCCTCGATGTGTACTCCTCACTTCTCAAGTACCAACGTATACTTTGAAGGGTATGATATGCTGCAAATGAGATGTTAGTAATAAATAACTCTAATGAAGATGTAGAATGCATTGGAAGTGTTCTTTCAAACAAGCCTTTCTAAATGTTGTGACTTTAAAAAGTCAAAGTCAGTGTCTGATCATTATTTGTACCTAAAGCAATGATATAAAGTACAACAAGCTATATAGGGACAATGATAATATGCAATAAATCACTAAGGATATCGGATTCACAATGATGTTATAAGTACCTAAAGACATCTTAAAAAGTTCTAAAAAGACATTCTAAATAGTCCTAAACCAACAATGTAAAAGGTCCTAAATAACTAATCTAGAAAGCTTAGATTTAGGAGGATGATATATGACGTTTAGATGCTCAAGAATGTGATTCAAAATGAACCTCATTTTATTTTGGAACTTGTGCACAAAAAATGTATGTCCTTTGAGCTATGTGGATGGTTCTTACACACATGCTAAAATCATGGAAGAGATTACCGAGCGGAGGAGTGGTGATGGTGAAAGAAGTGATTCTTGATTTAAAAGTATTGTGCACGAGTATTAATGATAGTATTGACTAATCTTAATGAAACCTAAGGTGTTCATCTTGTATGCCTAAATCATTTTTTTTTTTTTTTTTTTTTTTTTTTTTTTTTTTTTTTTTTTTGTGTGTCAAAACAAGATACTATTAGTAATAACTATTAATTATTTTAAAACATAATCATTAATTGAAAATTTGTTTGTGACAAAAGTCTCAAACATAAGATTATACATGAAGGTTCCTAGAGACGATAAATTCTTAAGAGTAATTATTGCGATGATACTACAAACTTCTATTTTGCTTGTTTTGATGATGTCATGATAGAGGCAAGCCATTTAGTTTCTAAATCACTAGTGTCGTAGAGGTTAGAGACAATATTGTTGTCATCTTGAATGTTAGTTTCATTGATCCACATTGATTCATCCAAGTGTTGAAGTGTGGTAATTATGTCATGTGATGGATCTATTAGTAAGCTTGAAGATGGGGATGCGATTCTTTCTTTAGGTGGTGATGATTGTGGTGAGGGGACAATTGTTGTGGAGACACTTGGTGAAGTGACAATTGGCGTGGCAATTGTTGTGGTGATAATTGATGTGATATGGTATTGAGGTCCACGAATCTCCGGATGGAGAGGATGGATTAGCATGGGTTCTAAGTTTTCAAGACTTGTTGGTGGAGGATTGATTGATGTAGGTGGAAGATCTTCTAATTCTTCAAGATATGGTTGTGGAGATGTTGGTGGTGTCCTAAAGAGTTCCATGGGTTTGAGTTTTGGTGAGGATGGTGATAATGCAGACTTCTCAGTTTGTGATGGAGCGGGAGCGGGTGGTGGTGTCGTTGCTACAGGAGTAATGGTAGGAGGTGATGTTGTTGTATTGGATGAGTTTGTAGCGGGTGAATTTGATCTTGAAGAAGAGGATATGTTGACTATGGGAGTCATAACAAGAGTTGTTGTGGTGTCTGTGAATATGACAGGAAAGGTTACATTACGAAGTGGGTTTGCATACCAATAAGGTCTGACGCTAATTCTAGCCGTTCGTCTGTATGGTCTAGACATGTGAGTTTGTTTGAAAACTTCCTGGAGATGATATGTGAATTTTGTGGAGGTTTAGTGTGCTATGATCATCTCTAAGGTTCTAATTTATACTTCCTAATTGTATGAAAATTGGTGTTTGGATTAAATGAGTGTGAATATCCAGGACTTGAAACAAGATAAAGTTGTTTGTCCTAATGACAAAGTCAAACCATAGAAATGGAGTTGACATAAGAGTGTGTAGAAAAATGACTCAAAAGGGTTAAATTTGATTGATTAATAGGAGTAAGTGCAGTCTGTGTGTGATGGGATAGAACAGATAAATCAAATTTTGCAAGAAAATATTCTTTGAATTTCATAATGGTTTCTAATGGTTTGGAACAGAGATTTGTGCAGGTCATATCAAGGAAGTCAATCCATTGAGCTTGGGTTGAGTGATGTGTTGTGGATTTGCAGTAAATACAAGGAGATATTGGAAAATCTTATGATTTGATATTTCCACGGATTTGACGGATCCCTAAAAAGGGTTCCTTATTTGTATCAGTTTGGTAACTCACACCTAAAGTTCAAAAATTTAAATTTTGGTGGGAAATTTTGTTCCTAAGTTTCTAAGAATTCCTATATGATTCTAAGATGAATTATGATTAGTGAATGAATTCTTAATGGTACTAGATGTGAAAATCTAAGAATCGGGATGAGTCGAAAGAGTTTTAGAAACTTACTGAGAAAGTTGCGGATCCAAGTTGTATCAAATGCGGAACCATATTGAGGGATCCGCCAAATCCGCAGGTCGGCGGATGGCGGAACCAACGATAAGCCTTGGCGGATCCAAGTTTAAGGATCCGTCGGATCCGTATCCTAATTGCTAAAACTAAACAGAAGACTTGTCATATTTTGCGTTTTTCGACGAAAACCCGAAAATTCACCTAGACCTTACTTAACATCTAATATGTATAGCAAAACAACTAAATGTGATAATATTAACACACGATTGATCATAGATTAATTCATTCTTAGAAACTTACCGTAGTAGGAGTTAAGCCGAACATAGGCTTAGACTTGATAACCCCGAGTGTTATCAATCTGCAATATTTAGTTAGTTCATATACACAAAATAAAACACAATCAAGCATGAAAATAGACCTGATCATTAAACTTCATCATGAATGATGTTAAGCCAAACAGTGGCATAAGTTTGGAAAATTGATAACCATGCGTGTTATCATCAGTTTAAGTAGAGTTAAAACACATAAGTATAAAGTACTAAAGACAAGTCTTAACAAACATAGAAATATGACCATATAGGATCTAAAGGTCAACTGTTCCACACAATCATTTATTCTCGCTTATCTTTCAATAGTTTGAGTATTTTCTTTTGATCTTTTCGGAGTTTCATCATCCATCGTCCTGCACATTTTAGAACTCCCTTTGTTTGTCGGCTTTCTGCAGATTCATTATTGAGAGATGGAAGTTGACTCAAGTAATCTAATAGTGGGAGCTTTGAGTTAGGTAATCCATCTTCGTCACTAGCTGATGAAGATGAAGATGAAGAGGACAAGCTCGTTTCCCTTTTCCTACTTTCACTCTATGGTCACTAAGAGGGACAAAGGTGTGTTTGATTTCGGGGTAATCTGGGACAAAACCAACAGAATTTGGAAGGATAGGAGTGGAAGCTTTGAACAAACGAGTGAGTAGCATTCCATATGGCAAT
This sequence comes from Artemisia tridentata subsp. tridentata, assembly GCA_021014915.2. Classification (NCBI taxonomy): domain Eukaryota; kingdom Viridiplantae; phylum Streptophyta; class Magnoliopsida; order Asterales; family Asteraceae; genus Artemisia; species Artemisia tridentata. The sequence goes on along the minus strand of CP139505.1, from coordinate 185,731,142 downwards.
GTGGTTTTCCCTAGGACACGTATATCAACCATCCTTTTGGCGATATAGTAAGCAAGATTGAATTTTTGATGAGTTGAAATACAATAGAGCATATAGCACAGTCCAGCATTCACGTGATCTTTGTTACCAATAGTACTAATGACATTAGATCTTAGAATTTCTTCAAGTCTCTTAAACTCAGGTTTGAGTTCATTGAGTTCCATGGCAAATGGATCTCGATTGACATCTTTGCCCCGAAGTTTCTTAATTGGATTGGTTCTAGTGTTGAAAAGATGATCTCGGATAATTTCTTTAGAAGTTAGGGGAGTGTCATATGGATGTTCCCGTCCTAGGTTTGAATTAAGAATGGTTAGGGACCATTTGTCAGAGTAGAAGCATGTTCCTTCACTTGGGATGCGTAACACATTCCCGAAATGGTCTAAAGGAAAATTGTAGGAGTTTTGGTTCACATTGAAGTTGATGCTAAATGATCCATTGTCATCAGAAATAAGTTTTACTGAGGCATAAAATTCGAGAATGAATTGAGGAATGATAGGTTCATCTATGTCGAGAAGTGAGTCAAATTGAATGGTGGCCATTTGTTCACGAATGTTTGTTTCTTCTAAAAATGAAGAGTCTACGGTTCTACCCTCATGAACATACCGATTTTCTAAAGCTTTGAAAAGTTTGACTTGCGCTTCTGTGAGTCCTTTTGTTTGATGATGTTTGGGTAGGTACTTCTTAGTTTTCTTGTGATCGTAATTAGTGGCAGGAGGCATGATTTTCCTAGTCATAAACAATTTTATAATTTTAGTTACAATAATCTAAGATACATGAAATGTGGACTAATATGGAGGTGTGTTTATCTTTGACTAATTTTGAAAATACACGTTTTGTGACAACACACTTTATACCCCAAACATTCCTGTTTGACGTTTGATTTTGTATTAGAATGTTTGAAATTTATTTAACCTAGTCATGAAAAGATTTCTCATGGGGTTTTTGCAGGAAAATTTATTCTAATTGTTTGGAAGATTTGAACAGAGGTTTCTTTGGTTTTATTGAATTTGTTAAAGAGTTTAACAAAATGGAATTCCTATTAACTTTTGACAAAAGAAATATCTGTAGTGTCTAATTAAGAATAATAATCTGACATGTATTATTGAAATTTCATGAACCCTAATTTTGAATTGAAATGAATAAGTGAACTTACAGTGAGTGATTAAGCACGAATTAATGTGAGATGAAGGACCTAATTTTTGATTTAGGAATAGTGAGAGTCGACTATGAGTTGATTTTGAAGGTTTAATTAAGTGAGTGGTGCAGTAAGGAGTGTTTGGTAATTCATGGTCTGATTTTGCAACTCACGGATCCGGCGGATCCTTCAAAAGGGTTCCGCCCTTGTTATTAATTGGATCCGCAGGATCAGAACAAGGTTATGATATTTTTGTTTTTGGTTAAACTAAGATTTGAACTAATGTTTTGAGTGCTTCTAAATTTTGGTATGTTTTATAAGGAATGGAGATTGCTTTTATGAGGTGTTTGTATGAGGATTTAGCACAGTAATCCTTTTTGAGAGATATTCTCAATACAACACATTGTATCCACTGTCCTCATCGGGAATAAAGATAAAACAGTCGAGCTAAGTATTAGCTGAGATGAATAGTTGCAAGTTTGATGAACCAGAAGAAGATTGGAAATAGAGACTAAAGTTACAAACTACAGGTATTTTCTCCATACTTTGCCTCAACCACTTAAGTATCAAGGAACGTTAGTTTCTTAGTGACTTGTGGTACAATGTCTCACATTGGTACACAACATGTTTAGAGATTCACCTAATTGTTATGATCTTATGATCTAAGAAGGATAGTCATACACAAGGTTTGGTGTTCTAGTTATATGACAGCATATTCTACTTTAATATATCACTACTTTTTAGGTTATCTAATGAATTTACTCTTTTGATCCTTAATATGAGTGTTTTACATGTGAATGATTTGAGATGAGGAAAACATCTTTATTCCTAGTTGTTAGGCATTTAGAGTTCTAGAATGAAGTTTTACTTATCATACATGATAGCATATCTTGATAAGGAGATGAAATTTTTCTTAACGAAGAGTGGGTTCTACTAAGTTTGTTTCATGTCTTTAAGGTGTTTTGTGAATAGGAGAATATGCTTTTCCTATATGTTCGTAAATTAATTTTTCAATTTTAATTAGATAGCTCTTATTTCTAGAATTTCAAGCTTACTTAGATTCTAGAGAAAAACTAAATTATTATAATCTTAATGTTTTCTAATGGATGGGATTTGAACATTATCACAAACAACATTGTTTAGACCTATGTATTACCTTTATGAGTTTTGGAAAGATAAACCTTTATAATATGGTGAGATTTTCCTAAAATTAATTTTCTTCCTAAGTACTTTCAAGATATCTCAAGGTTATGAATAATTAAGTTAGAACTTACTTAGGAACTTTCATGGATGTGATAATTACAAGTGTGTTTATTAAATTTTATCTTGGTTAGAGTCCTTGCAAGTTCTTAGAACTTATCCATGTATGGGTATTACCTAAGTGTTGAGATAAAGTACAAGAATATGAGACAACGTTAGTCTTAAGATAATATAAAGGCTTAAAAACCTTTTCCTAGTAATCATACTATCTTATATACATAGAATTTCTATTATCACATAGGTAGTAATATTTGATTATACCACAAAGAAATAGTTATGAAATCATGAATTATCTATGATAATCATCATGAGTAGAGTTATGAGAGTTCATACCTTTTTGATGATTAATACCAAGAGTGCTATTGATCGAGATGAGCACTTTTGTGATTAGAGAAAATACCATTGTATCAATGTATCTTGGGATTAAGTGAGATTATAAAGACCAAATCCTTTTAAGCATACCTAAAGAAAACTTGAGTGTTTGGTCCCCAATATCTCATGGGTCCGTTTTGGGTTAGACAACATATTACCATGGTTCACTAATATCTCCAAGATAGTCAAATGGTATTTGTCTACTAAGCTCATTTCCTATGTATAAAGATGATTCTACTGTTGTTTTAACTATATCCCTATCTTTGATCATTTTAGAATTAGTCTTTCTTGAATGTTGATTTTTCTGTTTTTCTACTGTACTCACGGATCCTTTGTTTATACTATACGGATCCAAAGTTTTGGATCCGTGGGATCCGCGGGTTACTAACTCAGTTGGTGTGATTTTATTTTCTTTTATCGTGTGACTTTCAAAATCACTTAAATGATCATTTTTCATGAAATCAGGCTTGAAGCTACCATGAGATGATTTAAGAATTCTCATAGTGTCATCTGCACAGTTTATGTGTTTATTGAATTTTTGAAACTTGAGATTTTGTTTTATATATTTACTTAGTGTAAGTTTATGCAATTCTAATTTAAGTTTTATTTCTTGACATGATGCACAACATTTAGTTTCCATATTGTCTTCCAAGCTTTTAACTTTTTCTTTCAACTTATGTACTTTATTTATCAAGTGTTCCTCTTTGGTTTTCAAGATCTTATTTTTGTTTATGACGTTTATAATGAGCTTACTTAATCTATTGTGTTCTATATCTAATGTGTCGTAGTCATTAAACATGTATGAAGAGTCAGAGGATACCTTTTCTGTTTTGTTAGCCATAAGATCCACTTTGTTGTCTTTTAGCATATCTTTGTTACCTTCACTGTTGAAACTAGATCCGGCTATAGTGCTAGAAGCTATCAACTCCTTTTTGCCTTTAGGTATCTCCGAATCTTTTTCCATTGTTTCCAGATGAGCTTTGAGGTATCCTATGAGCTCGTCTAGTGTCATCCTTGAATGATCCTTAGAATCTTCAATATTAGTTGCTTTAGCTTTCCATTTTGGGTCAAGATCTTTCCTGTCAAAATACTTACTAGAAATGGATTCATCAAGAGCTTTAGGTGAAATACTGTGTCTAGCAAAAGTTTCATTTTCTAGATCTGAGTGTTTTGACATTTCAAAAATGTATTTTCCAGAAAGCTATTTGTTTAAAAGATTGGTGATCTTTGCAAGGATTTCCCTTCTTTAAAGTTTTCAAAATCGATTTGATCGTTTCAAGTTTTAAAATACAATTTATTTTAAAAATCTTGAGTAACGTAGCTTTGATACCAATTGTGGAAAACTAGAAGGGGGGTTGAATAGTTTTCACCGTTTCTCGAGTTTAATTTGTTTTGTTATTTGTTAGTTCAAAGGAAACAATCAAAAATTAAGTTATCACACAATATAAACTAAAGGTAAAGAGATGAAAGATCAAACCACATAACACAAGTGTTTATAGTGGTTCGGCTTGCAAGAGATCCTTATCCTTGCCCTACTCCACTTCCTCGAGTTACTTACTCGAGAGATATCTTTCACTAAGAAACAAACTCCCTTCTAGGTGGAGAAAACCTTTACACGTCGCTTACTTCCTTTTTCCGGTACTAAGCTAAACATCGGGTTCTTTCACAAGGTAGAACCAACCTGACGTCGCCTAATTACTTTACCGACACTAAGCTAGATGTCGAGTTCTTTACAAGGGTACAACCACTCCCTACTCTCTTTGTGCTTTGAGGACTAAAACACTAACCACACTTACTGATCTAACTGATACAAATGATAAGAAACACTTAAAGTGTTTACACAGAACCTATACTACAACTTCCAAACAGTCTGCTTGTTTGAAGCTTGTTAACTTGATCTTCTTTGCTACAAAAGAAACATCAATGATATATATATAACTACTGTGGTTATAACTAAAGTGAATGTATGTGTTTTTCTTTTCTAACTGGATGATTAGTTCAAATGCCAAGTCTGCTATTTATAGGCAAACTTGGTATACCACCCACGGATCCGGCGGATCCCTCAGAAGGGATCCGTCTGTGTATAGATTTGGATCCGTGGTTTTGACAGCTAATGTTGCACAAGAGATCTCCTCAAATCTTTCCATATCCTTGTGTTGTCAAATCAATATCTTCCAATGTCAACTATATAACTTGAGTATCTAATCAAAATATCACACAATCTTTACCAAGATTGTATTTGTGATGTATACCATGATGTCACTTTGTAACTTTTAAATTAAAGTTTCCATTTAAGGAAATACACATGTATATGCAATATAATGTTAGTGATCATGTTAAATGAAAGATGTGTTTTGAAAAAGACTTTAACTAGTATTTATAATTTGCTTAAGGAATATACTTTGTGTTTGTCATGAACAAAACATAAGCAAAGATCGTAAAATATAAATAACGTTTTTAGTACGATATTTGTATTAACAATCTCCCCCTTTTTGTTGATGACAAAACCTAAAGTATATTTTTAAGCAAACAAGTAAATGTAGGTTCATTCATGCATCATAAATTTGGCACTCCAATTAGGGGGAGTATTATCCAAGGGGGAGATATCAAGTTTCTAAATCCATGAATCATTATACTTGGTACTCCAAATTAGGGGGAGTAATCACCAAGGGCCATTCATGACATTCCGCTATGCATTTCCTCTTTTTGTTTCGACAAAAAGGGGGAGATTAGATTAAGCTCATAGATTACAGTCATTACATGTTTTATGCCCAAATTGATTTCAAAACTTGCATAAAACTAGTTTAATCTATATTTTTAAAAGACTTACACTTTACTTATTCCATTTCTTAAAAATAAACTTTATGTTTTGTCATCAACAAAAAGGAGAAGATTGTTAATACAAATATCGTCCTAAAAATGTTATTTATATTTTACGATATTTGCTATATTTTGTTAATAACAATTATAAAGTTTATCTTTAGCAAATCATAAATATAAGTTAAAGTCTTTTACATTTATAGTAATAAGCTTTTAAAACTCATCATAACATGCTACATGATCACTAGGAAATACATATGACATACATATATACATTTACATGTTTACATTTTTATTCTTAAAATAGAAATATGAACATGACATCATTGCATACATCATTTGGATATCTTTAGGATATTTTAAAGATTTAGAAAATATCTTGAAAATATCTTCAAGCAAAGAATTGGATTTGGTAATATCTTGGCAATATTTTGAAAGATATTCTGTCAGGCTCTGGCGAAACCAAATCCCATAAGGGACGGACCCCTGGATTTGGATCCGCCAAATCCGTGGGTTGTTTGAGCAGTTTGCCTATAAATAGCAAGCTGCTCATTCATGTTCTTTCATCACTCATATAGCATAAACTACATTATACATTCTTTCATACATTACTAACCCATTCATTCATTCATTTCATTTGTAGTGATCTTTCTTTTGTAGCAAAAAGATCAAGCATCACAAGCTTCTACATACTGTTGCAAGACTTGTTAGTTTAGATATTGTGTGATTTTGTAGTTCATCACACATCATTGTTATACCAAACATTCAGTAGTGATCGTTTAGTGTTTTAGTCCTCAAAACACATAGAGTGTCGGGAGTGGTTGTACCCTTGTAAAAGAACTCGGTATCTAGCTTAGTACCGGAAAAAGTGTAAGCGACATCAGGTTGGTTCTACCTCAAACTAGAACTCGGTATTTAGTTTTGTACAGGAAAAAGTATAAGCGACGTGTATAAAGGTTTTCTCCGCCGAGAAGAGAGCTTGTTTCTTAGTGAAGAAAAACTCTCGAGTTAGAGGCTCGAGGAGTGGAGTAGGGCAAGAAAGAGAGTCCTTGTAGACCGAACCACTATAAATATCCATGTTGTGGTTTGATTGTTCTATCCTTACTTACTTTATTTATATTGTTTGATTGTTTGCATTAAGTTGAAATCACGTCGAGTATTCAAAGCGAATTAATTTTAAAACGGTAAAAACTATTCAACACCCCTTCTAGTTTTCCACATAATGTGTGATCCGGCCTCTCGGATCTTAGACCACACATCCCTAACTTCTTAAGTTTATCCAATATCGGAAGGTGATCCTTTGGTCCATTCGCACACAAGGAATTGGTAGTCCTATGGTCAATTGTTATCAACCCTCGCAACCTACTACTTTAGGGCCCTTTAATCCATTCTCCTAGTGTAATAAGTACAACCTCCCTTCAAAACTACCAAAGCTAGATGATGTACGAATAAACTAAGCATGCATACACTAGAAGCAATAATAAAAGCGGGAAAACATAATCATAACATTAAAGGAATCATAACTAGGCTAGCACCAAAGGTGCTTAGCCAATCATTTCGAAAAGTACATAAGATTCAATGTTTTGCATGGTAATGAAAGACATGAAATCAAAAGTATAAATCAAATGTGATTTCCTAAAACTTATTGATGTTATGGCGTGATTCCTCCATTGGAAATTGCTTCGTATATGACTGGAGATCGTCCTTGTGGAACCCTACTTCGTTCTCTGACTTTTTGTGGTGAGAAAGTTATGTAAATGCAGAAAATAGGGTTTGTATTTATAGGCTTCGATAAAGTTACGGCGTAACCTCTAGTTATGGTTACGTCGTAACTAGTGTATCTTCAAACGATCCTTATCCGATTAATAACATTTACGGCGTAACTTGATGGTTAGTTACGCCGTAATCTTCTTACGGCAACAATTACGTCGTAATCTTCTTGCTGGTTACGCCGTAATATCTTCAATCCCATTATGTGTAAATTTTACGCCGTAACCTCTTGCATTGGTTACGGCGTAACCTTCATGGTCACGAAATTCTTCTAAGTCTCTAAAATGTTACGGCGTAATCTCTGTGGTAATTACGCCGTAATCTTTGATTTGCGTTGACTTGGTCTTCATGTATAAATCCTTAGCTACGGCGTAAGTGGAAAGTGTAACTACGTCGTAACTTCTTCAAAGTAAGCATACTAAAGTGTGTATCATCGTAAGTACTTTTCCAATTTCGCGTCTCTTTTTCTCCTATGCTCATTTATAACCTGGAAACGAAATATAAAGAAATCCAAGCATATATCCATATAAAACAATACAAATAATGAGCATATTAGGGGGAAATTGACACTAAAATATCAGGATTATTTGATGTCATCAGAAACCCACTTCAGTCAAGAACTTTTATACAAAATTGAAGAAGCTCAAATCCAACCAATCATCCCTCGAACATAAAGAAGGAGGATGGAAATAAAACACGAAGATATAGGAAGTAAGAAATTTATGGCAATGATAAAAGGGGCAACAACATAAAATTGGGGAAAATCGAATTACACAATCTTGTACTAATTAAACAATTACATGTAACGAATATTTGGAGTCGAACAATAGGGAGGAAGAAGATGCTATATTAAAAAGGTTACACATTTGGGGAAAGATGATGAAATCGGGAGGAAGAAGATGCTATATTGAAAAGGGCATTTGTGTCTATGGAAAGATGGAAATATGTCATTTATTATTCTTCTTTTTTTTAGAAGGGAGAATTCTAAATTACTCATCCCCCAAAGGCAATTAGATACCCTACAAATATAATATTTTAATTTCAGTTGGTGCCATTACATTTTCATCCAAACACGAGAATTCAAGGAATTATAATTTCAAATCCCACCAAATTCCTTAAATATACCCCAACCAAATAGCCCGGCCCTAAGTCTATTTAACTAATAATCTCTCTATACATAGACTAATTACACTTTAGCCCATTAAGAATTACTACTATATCATAACACTTGGTACAGTATCGCGTCGCTAAACGAGTCACCATAGGTGTCACAAAAAACGTCTTTTTCTAATGGTGGTAAAGCGCCCAGTTTTTATTTCTGAATCCTCTTTCAACATATAACATATACAAAAAGCTATAATAGCCTTTTTTTAAGAAAAATATATTTAAATTGAAATGCTGACCAACACTTGCTTGTGTTTGTATAGGGTTGATAAAGTATGTACTAAAACAAAATCATATTGTAAACACGTTCAGTGTTTGACAAACAATTACGACAGTTAATAATATTACATTTATCTCTTTTCCTTATATATTAGTATATATATTAAAACACGTTTGATACGTTGCCGTTTCATCTCCTTAGCTACAGTAGCTACAGTAACGTGGCCGGTTTGGCCCGGCCCGTTTACCACTAGCCCAAAATCAAGTTTCGTAAATTGGCAAAAAATACCCCTGAAGTTGACGCATCTTTGCGAAAGTAGTCCTTTTTAAAATTTTTTTTTTTCCCAAAATCAAGTTTCGAAACTTGGCAAAAAATACCCCTGAATCTGTCGCCTCTTTGCAAAAGTAGTCCTTTTTCCAAAAAAAATCCAAAAAAATTGGCGAAAAATACCCTCAAAATTCGCGGGTCTTTGCAAAAGAGGTTTTTTTTTTTTTTTTTAAACGTAAATTAAGGCTAAGATCACTGCCCTGCCGCAACGCGGTTATCCGTAGCCGGCCTCTTACATCAATATTCTGTCTTAAAATCTTAATTAAATTTTTTGTCAAATACAGCGCCCCGCCGCAACGCGGCGCACCGGCGCCCGACTCGTTAACATGAAATACCATGAAGACATTACACAAAATTATATTTCATAAAGTTTTTGTGGCAAAATTAATGAATTATATGGTGGAAGAAGGTCGTGATTTTGTGTGTAAGATGACTAAATGAGAAAATTGGAGTATAGATTTGAAAGTTTATTATTGTTACATATTTTTATAAATCTATAAATTAAGATAGACCATAAATATGTTGAAAATTTGTATATTTTGGGAAGATATGCAAATATTCAATTTTTATCGGGTATATATATATGCAATTCCCTCTAAAAAGTACTCTTTAAGTTTACTTTTTCTGTTAATTGAACGGTCGACGACATTGGTAAAAATTTTGACAATAATTAGTGGTAGCACTTCCTTGTTGAATATGATGCATGCCACTGATAAACTAAACATGAATGTTTAATAACTAATATAACAAGTACTCCTGCTATATTTTATAAAAGAAAGTTTGCATGTTCGAAAAAAGAGAGAAAATTTCAGAGAGAGAATGATATAGGCAGTGAAAATCGTAACTTTTGGGGTGAAATTATATTATGCTTACCTGAAACGCAGTAAATTTGAAGGGGCTTTCTGAACGGAAGCAACCATTGTTATCAAGCCATCTTTCTGGTTTATAATCAAGTGCGTCTTCACCCCATATGAACTTCATCCTTCCCATTGCATATGGTAAGTAAGCTATGACATCCCCCTTCTTCACAATACAACCATCTGGTAGAACATCATCTGAAAAGCATACCTTTGGATCCTGTATAATATATATTCAATAGTGTTAGTGAAAGTGTCTATACAGAAACAAAGCATAGGCGCAACACAATCTTTACTTTGTGCTTCCAAGTTCATTCATGAATCAATTTATGAACAAGATTGCATACCAGTGGCAACGCGGGATAGAGCCTTATGATTTCAGCAATTGCTGCATGAAGATAGTGCATCTTTTCAAGCATATCCTCACTCATAAGGGCCTCAAAATCCGTAACAGTTGTGATATCTTCGGTCATGTTCATTGCTTCTTTGATATCTTGAGCAATCTTATCTTGAATTTCAGGATGTTTGCAAAGAACGTAAAGGAACCAAGTCAAAGTAGTTGCTATAGGATCTTTACCAGCAAGTACGAAGTTCATTATTATATCTCGAAAGTACTTTGGATCCCTATCAGTTATCTGCATAAACCTTGACAAAATATCTTCTTTCTTCGGCTGAAAGTTTGGTACATCAAGGGTCAAAACTCTGAAAAAATATATATTCTAGCCATTTCATTTATAGAGAATCTTACACATTTTTTTCACCAATTTTGTATTACAAGTAAATTATCATCGGACATAAACATAATCATAGGTTATAAATTTCATGTCCTTAACTGGTATGTTCTGTTAAAAACCATGAAATGCATGTAAATACCTATTATAACCTTCATCTTTGCTTTCTCAAATATAGATTATGTTATGACATGAGTTTCAATTATCTTTGATATTTTATAGAATTCCTATTAACTTAAGGCTTACCGAAAAATCATCTTGTGGCTTTTGCCTTTGTTCTGTCTTGGTCTTGATCACCTTATATACAAAATCATCAACGACTTTGATATTCTTCCTTAACTCTGCTTCCGCTCCAATATTCAGGTACCTCTTGATTTTCCAGAATAAGTCAACTAATCTTCTATATGTCAACTCATTTGAATCATCAAATGCGCGACTGAAGTTAACCCCTTCTTTATTAGAACCACTCAAGTTGTCAAGTTCAACCCCAAAAGCAACTTTAAATATTGAATCTGCCGTAGCTTTCATGAATATGTCCTGTATGTACGCATATCAAGGTTGTGACGATAAGCCATAGGAAGTCTCATTCGGTGTTAAACTGAAAAATATTAAAAATTACATTTATGTCAACGGTTTGGTTGCGGTTTGCTGCTTCTAAAAACATGTTTCCAACTTTTACTGCGTTCTTTCTGAAGGTTAGACCGCTAAAGTCTCTCAAAACTTTCGTAGAAAACTCATGGCTCGCTAACTTCCTCTGCTCAGCGCCATTGGTGCCCATCAACTGTGAATATACCGTCGCCAAGAAAATCTTCTAGCCAGGTGTGGGTGAATGATCCCTGAAATTGTTTCCGGATACATGATTTGCAAGATATAATTATCTAGAAGCATTTGCTCGATAAATTTACTGTGTGCATCAGCATTACAAAAAGGAAAATATGCTAACAGTACGTGAACCAACGAATTACAAAGTATTATTGTTTCAATATGAATCGCATCAAGGAGATTTCCAAAATGTGTAATCATATTCATTTTTACCGAATAAATCATGTCATAAACAAATTATTACTTGAACTTAGCTTGGAATCCAATTTTGGCACAAACCTTGCCATAATTTTCAAATTTGGTCTTGAGAATATACTCCACAATCGCAGGATCAGTTGTATAAATCTCACCCTGAAAAGGGTTCAGCATTCTGAACGTTTTGTATTTTGCCGCAAGATCCGCCATGTAATGATGTAACATCTTAAAGTTGATGAGCATATTAAGCACTGTCCCGCCAATTGGATGATACTTGTTCTTTTTTTGTTGAGTGTAGATATATAGGAAAAATAGAAGAAGAAGTAAAGGTGTGATTATAAGGATTGAGAATAAAACTGCCAAAAGATCCATTGTAAGTTGTTTTCAGAAATGAAATGGAATTTATCTTTGGGTTTAGACGTTATGTGTGAAACATGGGACGTTTGGATCTTGTTTTTATAGTGATTTTTGTGGCGGGTAACTAAAACAAGTTGATGTTAAGTTTGAATGTAACTAGATATGTTTAAATGTGCATCATTAAAAGCACTATATCCTACGGAAACACTACAACTAGATTTGATCATCTAGATTGTTTCACTTATAGGCAATAGTGGGACGAGTACATCTAAAATAAGTAATTAAAATGAAAAAAACATCTCGTACTTCATTTGGAGTTCAAGGTGATTTTTGTTATGTTTATATTTTTTTTTTCTTTTTTTTTTTTTTTTTTTCTTATGCTCTTTCTCAGAGCATTTTAGTTTGTATCTTTTTCTTTGTTTGCCTTTTGTGGCCTTAATACATCTTCGCTTTCAAAAAAAAAATAAATAAATAAAAAAATAAAGGTTGTTGACATTGCTTACCGTTAGATGACAAAATCAAGGGTTAAGATTATATGTGGCAATTTAGTAATTATGTGAAACTCAGTTTGACGCTTCAATAAAGAGTTAATTGAACACATACAAGACACAGACCCAGAAGATCTCACCTTGAAATTACAATACAAAAAATCATAGTTATTACAAAGGCCACTTAAAATAAATAAATAAATAAATAAATAAATAAATAAATAAATAAAGAACTTAAGTAACTTAGATGACACTTTTGAAATTTTAGTAACTTAAACGAACTTTTTCTCAAACTTTAGTAACTTCTTTGAGGTGAAATATGTGTCAGGCCATACGTGGACATGGGAGACGGGCTATCAACCGGTTGCCCACCTTGTGAGTATCTAGAGTGTAATATTTTTAAAGGTTGAGTAACCCATTTAATAAACCCATGAACTTGAGTAACTTAGATGGTAATTTTGAAATTTTAGTAATTTAGGACAACTTTTTCGCACTTTGATAACTTCTTTTTATATTAACCCTTCAATAAAAATATACAGCGCACCTTTGTTTCACTTATATTAATTTTTATTTGCATATAACATCTCAAACTAGTTGCACCTTTGTTACATACAAAAATGTTGTTACTAAATGACACGTAAATATCATGTCGTCACTGAAAGTCAAAAAAGTCTTACGAAAAATATAAAAATCTCAACAAAAGTTATAAATTTTTGTCACAATGATTTTTTGGTTTTTCTTTTAAACCTAAAAATGCAGGGGTATTCAAAAAAATCCGAGAAACCAACAAACTTAGCGCTGACTCGTTAACTCTTAAAAAAAAAAAAAAAAAAAAAAAAAAAAAAAAAGATATCCGAAGAAACCGAAAAATTTCAAAACCGGGAAAACCCGCTAATCACGCTTCACTTTCGGTTTTCATTTTCAAGTATGTGCGGTTACCCAAACCGAACAGTGTACAACGTACATGTAGGTTTTAACGAATGTAACTATTGTTACAACTTACAAAACAACCTTACTATGCCTTTAATATTTCAGATGTTAAATAAATTTACTACAACGGCATTTTACGTTGTAGATCATATAATTGTTCATCCAATTTGTTCGATTAAATGTCTATAATGGTTAATTGTGACCCGAATCGCGGGTAACTGCTAATTTCGCGTACCCGCATGACCGGTTACTCGCCTAGTATGTATAGGTAAAATGAATTACACGCCACGTAATGAATAGTAAAAAATCTAAAATCAACTGAACCGGACCTCCCTGTGCAAACACTTATAAGAAAAATGTAAATAAAAGTGAAGTAAGTGAATTTCTATTTATAATGATATAGAAAATGTGATTAAAGCTATAAATTTATTATTAATTTCATGAGTTAATTACATTTTTGGTCTTTGTGTTTATCGGGTATTTCACTTTCAGTCTATTTTTTAAAAGATTATTGAATTCACTCCAAAGTCCGATGACCCGTAACAGTTCAGTCCAATTTAATTAACGATGTCATTCAACTTAAGTTGACTATTAAATTTGAGAGTATACTTGCTTTTATATATCTAATTAAATAAAAAATGAATTCCATATCTACAAACCAGTAAAACGTACACCCTCTTTCTCAGTCAAATATGCAAACATTACTTTCGTTTCTCTCATAATCACTATTCACAAACAAACACCATAGCCGTCCACCATCACCTTCCATTATCATCCGCTAACCACCACCGCCTGCAACCAAATCACCACCAAACCACAACCACCCACCATGATCTGTGTGCGTGGGTGTAAGGTGATTGGATGGGGTTTGTTGAAAACTATTATCAAACATTTTTACACAACCTTTTCTCAGGTCTGGTGTTTGTATGTATGTATGTTCCGTCAACAATCCATCACAACCACCGCAAATCTGGTGTTTGGTACCACCGATTAGTTGGGTTAAGAAGATGGAAAGATGTGTGTTTGAATGAAAGGATTTGATTTGGGTTTGGATGAGATTAAGAGCTTGTGTTTAAAAAAAGAGTAGATGGTGGTGAAGAGAAAAACGGATACAAGTTCGTACCATTTGTTTTTTCTACGTTTGGAGAATTCGATACGGAGGCTTTGGACACACTTTCACGTATTAATCTATTTCTATTAGTCACTCAAATAATGCTAAGAGTGGTGTATTTATCTTTCATAGAGTGAGTTTTTGTATTTAGAAAAGCTTGTGTCTAGACTCCCATCCAACTTCATGTAAATTTTTACAATAATAATAATTATATAAAAAAAAAATAAATAAATAATAATAATAATAATAATAATAATAATAATAATAATAATAATAATAATAATAATAATAATAAGTTGATATCGGGCTTAGTGGAGAAAGGGACAGACTCTTACGTCGAGCTGATATGTTGCTCTACTCATGGGATGGAGGGCTTGATGTTTGTGTCGATCTGACAGGGTCATCGCCGTTGATGTTTGTATCGAGGTTTGTGCAGACTAAGGATAGAGATCCAAAGCATTTGCGAGATACGGTACTAAACTATATATGTGCTTGCTGGTAAAGATCCTATAGCCACTACTATGACTTGGTTCATTTACAGTCTTTGCAAACATCCTGAAATTCAAGATAGGCTTGCAAAAGAGATCAAAGAAGCAACAAACATGAACAAAGAGATAACAACTGTTGCGGATTTTATGGCTCTTGTAAGCGAGGCCGCGCTCGACAAGATGCAATATCTTCATGCAACTTTGACAGAAACAATGAGGCTCAATCCACCTTTACCAATAGTATGCAATTTTGTTCAAAACTCGTTTGATTTTCAATATCTTAATTTTTAAGATCAAGTTACAAAAATTATTACCTATTTTTTCAAATCATGATATATAAACTCCTACTACACTCATTTTTCTAAGGAAAGTTACACTTTACTGCCTGTTATTATTTTGAAAAGAAACTTCGTAGTTAACAATTTATCAAAATTATGTTTAGGATTCTCATAATAATTATCTAGTACCATGAATTGAAATTGAGCGTTATCAACCCTAATAAGCTAAAGAGTGTTACATGCAGTTACCTATTACGTATAATGTATTTGATTATTATTTTATCGTAAACAAATGTCGCAGGATACATAGATGTGCTTTTCAGATGATGTTCTACCAGATGGTTTTAATGTGAACAATGGTTGTTTCCATCCAGAGAGCCCCTTCAAATTTAGTGCTTTTCAAGTTAGTATGACCCTATTTCAATTCACATCCAAAAAAGCTCAAATCGTATAGTAAAATGTATAACTCAATATAATATGTTGTAACACACAGCTAAAAAGACTGAGCATTCTTCTATATCAAGTACTGTATCAAAATTTCAAATCTTAGATCAAGCAATTTACATCTCTTCATTATAACATGACGACTAATTAACTGCCACCCCTCTTATGATGTCTTAGATGGGTTTGATCTTTATGACCCATTCTATCTTGGGTTTACTAGCGAAAATCTACACGTTACTAGTTGTTCTTTCACTATAGTGTAGTAGAATATAACAGGTAGATCAATATTTTTAAGTTTCATTATTCATTTTTCCATGCGTACTTGTTAAATTTTTTGCTAAGTAGTAATTATATTAGAGGTGACTAGCTAGCTAGTTTGAATCCGAACTAATGTATTATGGTTTTCTTTTCTTAACAAGTTAGTAAATTAGGCATACTTAGGCAAAATTTCAATATAACTAATTGTTATTGTTGTTTTTCTTAAAAGGAATCTGTTAGGTAGTAATCTGTATGTTTTATTTTTGGCAATCAACCAATTTTATTATATCTTACTCATACACAGGCCGGGCCAAGGACTTGTTTGGGTCGAGATTTTGCATATAGGCAGATGAAGATCTTCACATCCATCTTGTTAGGTTGCTTCACGTTCAAGTTGAGTGATGAACAGAAAATCGTAAGATACAAAATGTCGATTAATCTTCACGTCGACGGTCAACTGCAAGTTTGTGTTTTCAATAGACTGGGGATAAGTAATCTCTAAACTTAATACTAAACTTTGTGGGCATAGTATGCATAACAAAAGTACCAAATATAGCCTATATATGCTCATATTGAGCTTATTCATGTTAAAAGATTGTAATGATGTTGTTCACAAAACATTGCAGAACCTTTTATTTTACAAAATAATGAAGTTGTTTGACACAAAAGTACCAAATATAGCCTATATATGCTCATATTGAGCTTATTCATGTTAAAAGATTGTAATGATGTTGTTCACAAAACATTGCAGAACCTTTTATTTTAGAGCATCAGGTGTGGTAACGCATTGCTGCGTTAAAGTTTCTCTTCGCCTGCGTTAAGCGTGCGTTAACCATACCGAGGAGCCACGTTAAAGCTGCGTTAAAGGGTTGCGTTAACCCTTTAACGCAGCGTTAAACACTTTTTTTTTTCTTTTTTTTTTCTTCCGATTTAAATGGGTTTTGGTGGGTATTTTGGTGTGTATTTTGGTGTCACCGTGTGTGTGTTATGTGTGTTTTTTAGTGTGTGTAACAGTTGCAGTGAGAGGTTGAAGAAAGCAACTTTATCCGAATTACAATTTCAGTCCTTTTTATTTATTTTTTTTTTTTTATATTTTAACTTTAAAGAAAATGTAAAAAAATACTAGTTATTGTAAATTTTAGTTTTGTAACTTTAAAGAAAATGTTTTTTTGTATTTTATAAATGGAAAAGGAAAAAAAAAGTGGGGCCCAAAATGTGGTGTTATGGTTGAGTTACGGTGAGTTATGATAATGGGTGTTTTTTTTAGTTAAATGTGAAAGGGTTAAAGCTGATGTGGCGCTGACGTGGCAGTGTGTGAAACTTTAACTCGGGTTACCATACCCCTTGCTCTTACAAAATAATGAAGTTGTTTGACAACGGTGTATGAAACGACTGTTGAGGGTGAAGCAAAGTCTCAGATATATGGTGACGCGCCAATGAAAAATGTTCGCGCTATATAGCAGGTGAAAAAACATTAATTTTGTACCTACGATATATAGTTATTCAAGTTACACAAGTAATAGTGTCCGTTAATAAAGCTACATAAATAGTATCGCTAAAATTGTGTTGCTGCAAATCAACGACACTTCTAGAGGCCCAATACAAATGTGGTTCCAAACTAGCAAAACCAATAGAGACTTTCCGAAAAAGCATTGAAAATGACACACAGAGCGACGTTTAAATACAGTCACTAAGATTGGGAACACATATAGTGAAGAAAAGTCAACAGTTTCCCTAATAAACAACGACATACTTTTGTAACGTCACTAAGGGTGCCGTTGACGTTAGCGACGTGATTTTTTACAACGCAAAAATCTACAACTCATATATGACGGTGCCCCCTTGGCTGTCGCTAAAACCTCCAACAAACCTTGAAAGCTAGTGCGTAATATTAACTCAAATTAACAACACACATGACCCCAAACTTTACATTATATTAATTAACGAATGAGCAAGAAAGAATCTTCCAACTAGCAGCCCCCTCACCTCCTTCTATGAATATGAGGGGGGGGGGGGGTACAATCCTAATGGAATTAGAATTTTATAGTATCCTTGCTTACCTTGCACACCAAACAATCATAGTTTAAATCTAATCCTAAGTTTATTTAACTAAGTACAAGTAAATACATATACATAAACTAGTTACACTTTAGCCCACTAAGAATTGCTACTATATCATACCAATTTCCAACTTAGTAGTGATTCTTAGTTTATACCGATAAACAACATCTTCATCCAATGTTGGAACCTCAAACCAGAGACCACCTTATTAACCAGGTATTGTACCTTAGTAAATATCCAAGTTAGTTTCTTTAGACCTCTCTTCACCTTCTTCCTTTTAGCAGCATTACCCTCTAGACCCTCTTGATCAGTTACACAGGTTTCTATAATGTTTGCCACAATATATCTTTGCACCAAGGTATACTTGCTCCTTTATCAAGCAATTCGTGTTTATCTTTTCTTCAAGTTGTTTAACCTCTAACTGTCTTTCAGCCACTGCAGCATCATCGTTGCTTTCCTGAATAACCCGCTTCACGATTTCCCTTAGTTCCTTACAGTTCCCCCTCAAACCAAACACGTTTTTCAACCTACACTCCATGGATTCCTTCTTTAACACCAGAATCAAGTTGCTTAAACCCAACTTATTTTCAACCTCATATTTTTGTACACCATTCCCATTGAGCTTTTCAATGTTTAACTTAGTACTCGTACTAGTCATTCTTCCTTAACCTTGCTTTCACCTTGTCAAATTGATTTAACCCTTTTAGAAACCTTAAAAAATAAATTTTTTAAGCCTTTCAAGTTGTGTGCTGAACCCGCTACCTTGTAAAGATTGATCTACTAACCTTTAGAAAACCCTAAAGCTTTGATCTTTCCACCTCAAGTCTACAACCTCATTCCTTGTACTCTAAGTAATCACTTCTCTTGAATCTCAAGACAAGACTAAACCTTACTTGTCTTCAAATAATTGAATTCCAAGAAACCACAGATACCTTCAAACTTCAATGATTCAAGATCCTAGATAATCAACTAAACCTTGATGCCTTTTTACCCTTCAACTTGATCACCTTTAGAACCTAAAAAACAACACCTTGAAGCATAAAGATTCAACCTTGTACAAACCCTTTTGAAGCTTGAACCTTGTCGAACTAAACCTTTGCAATATCAACCATGATAAACCCTAAGACTCTTGCAAAACTCGACAATCCTAAGCCTTCAAACCCTTGATCAAAATCTACTTTGAATAGAACCTGAAGATTCTGGACCAACAACTTTGACCACCTATATCTCTCTTTTAGAACATTTAATTGAAGATCTCTTATGTGAGATCGTAGAACTATGTGTCTTCAACAAACTACTCAAATTTCACAGAGATCCAATAGTTAACAAACTTGCAACGTCAAATATCCCACCGATGCGCAGTATCCAACGAACCAAAAGAGAAAAGAGACTACTTGTTGGGATTATACACCTTTGAGTCAACCTAGCTTCAATAACCCAACGTGACCCTGGCTCTAATACTAATTTTTGGATAAAACCTCAACAAACCTTGATAGCTAGTGTGGAATATTGACTTAAAGTAACCACACACGTAACGTCAAACGTTTCATTGTATTAATTAACGAATGAGCAACGGAGAATATTCCAACTAGCATCTCCCCTCACCTTATTTTATAAAGATGAAGGGGTACAATCGTTATGGAATTAGAATTCCATGGTATCTTTGCTTGCCTTGCACACCATGCAATCCTAGTTACATTAGATCCTAAGAGGGCGTTTGGTTCATGGAAACTAGAATCGTGAAATTTAATTTCTAAGGATTTTTAAATTATGGAGTTTTCAAACTTTAGAAATTAAAATTCTTTCACCTATTTAGTTGGTTAAATTATGTAAAGGGATTGATAATGTTGTAACATCGAATGACATGTTTGCCCTCTCATCATAAAACAAATGATGAAAAATATTATGCTGTTGAGGTTCACAATTAACAATATCATCAAAGAAAGTGATGCAAAAAATAAATAAATACAGAACGTGTGTTTGTGTAACTTACTTCCATTGTCTGATTATAAAGTTAAATCCACAAATAATATTTATATATAATAATCAGATATGAAACCCACTTTAGGTAAGAACTTTTATACAAAATTGAAGAAGCTCAAATCTAACCAATCATCCATCAAACATAGAGAAGGAGGATGGAAATAAAACACGAAGATATAGGAAGTAATAAATTTCTAGCAATAATAAAAGGGAAAATATGGGGGAAAATCGAATTAGACAATCTTGTACAGATTAAACAATTACATGTAACGAATATACGGAGAAGAGCAATAGGGAGGAAGAAGATGCTATATTAAAAGGTTACACATTTGGGGAAAGATGATAAAATTGGGAGGAAGAAGATGCTATATTGAAAAGTACATTTATGTCTATGAAAAAAATGGAAGTATGTCTTTTTTTTGGAATGCTATATTACTCCCTCCGTCCCATATTAAGTGTCCATAATGAAATCTTGGGATGTCCAAATTAAGTGTCCAGGGAATATTTTCAACCAATGAGAAGAGACTTTAGTGGGTAATAGTGATATTTAATTGGTGGAGAGTGTAGTTGGCCCCACTTTCCTAAAACTTT
Organism: Artemisia tridentata subsp. tridentata; assembly: GCA_021014915.2. Classification (NCBI taxonomy): domain Eukaryota; kingdom Viridiplantae; phylum Streptophyta; class Magnoliopsida; order Asterales; family Asteraceae; genus Artemisia; species Artemisia tridentata. The sequence continues at coordinate 185,710,441 of CP139505.1, read as the reverse complement.
GTGAATTTGAAAAGTGGACACTTAATATGGACGGAGGGAGTATTACTCATCCCCAAAGGCAATTAGATACCCTACAAATATAGTATTTTAATTTCAGTTGGTGCCATTACATTTTCATCCAAACACAAGAATTCAAGGAATTATAATTTCAAATCCCACAAAATTCCTTAAATATACCCCAACCAATCAGCCCGTAAGTTTATTTAACTACATACAATTAAATCTCTAACATAGACTAATTACACTTTAGCCCACTAAGAATTACTACTATATCATAACACTTGGGACAATATCGTGTCGCTAAATGAGTCGCCATAGGTGTCACAAAAATGTCTTTTTCTAATGGTGGTAAAACGCCCAGTTTTTATTTCAGAATCCTCTTTCAACATATAACATATACAAAAAGCTATACTAGCCTTTTTTTAAGAAAAATATATTTAAATTGAAATGCAGACCAACACTTAGGTGTCGTTTGTTTTTTTCCAATAAACACTTTTTCCCTTTTTTCACTTCTTTTGTCTGCGGGAGGGCAGAGGTTTATGTTTGTTTTTTTGTAGACATAAGTGCTTCTTTTCACTTCTTTCCTCTTCTAAATTTCAGACATTATCTTTCACTTTTTACCTATTCTTTCACAAACCCTACATCTCCTTCTCAATATCCGTTTTTGTACGTTTTCGTAAGTTTTTATACGTTTTCGTCTGTCTTTTTACGTTTTCGTCCGTCTTGTACGTTTTCGTCCGTTTTTTACGTTTTCGTTTGTTATTTACGTTTTCGTCAATTTTTTTATGTTTTAGTCCAATTTCGTTCGTTTTTTAACATTTTCGTAACATTTTTTTTTACGTTTTTGTCTGTTTTTTTACGTTTTTGACTTTTTTTACGTTTTCATCCGTTTTTTACGTTTTAGACCATTTTTTTTATTTTTGGTCATTTTGCTTACGTTTTTGTCTTTTTTTTTTACTTTTCGTTCGTTTTCGTCCGTTTTCTTATGTTTTCGCCATTTTTTACGTTTTCGACCGTTTTTTAACGTTTTCGCCCATTTTTTTACGTTTTCGTCTGTTTTTTACGTTTTCGTCTTTTTTTTTACGTTCAGTCTGTTTCCGTCCGTTTTTTTACGTTTTCGTCCATTTTTTTACGTTTTCGTCATTTTTTTTTACATTTTCGTCCATTTTTAACGGTTTTGTCATTTTTTATACGTTTTCGTACGTTTTTTTTTACGTTTTCGTCTGTTTTCGTAAAAAAAAGACGAAAACGTTAAAAATGTCAAAACGTAAAAAATAGGCAAAAGCGTAAAAAAACACACGAAAACGTAAAAAAACGGACGAAAAACAAAAAAAAATGTAAAAAACGTAAAAACGCACGAAACATAAAAAACAGACGAAAACATAAAAAACGGTTGAAAACGTAAGAAAGACTGATGAAAACGTAAAAAAACATACGAAAACATAAAAAAACAGACGAAAACGTAAAAAAACAGACGAAAACTTAAGAAAACGAACGAAAATGTAAAAAAAAACAGATGAAAACGTAAAAAACGGATGAGAACATAGAAAAACAGACGAAAAAGTAAAAAAAACAAACGAAAACGTAAAAAAAAGGGGCGAAAACGTAAAAAAACGTAGAAAACGGATGACAACGTAGAACAAGAGACGAAAACGTAAAAAAACTGGCGAAAACGTAAAAAAAGGGTCGAAAGCGTGGAAAACGTAACAAAACGTAAAAAAACGAACAGAAACGGATGATAACATATAAAACGGACGAAAACTTATCATTGACACTCCGTATTTTAAGCGATTGCTTGTTTCACACTCAATATTTTAGTATCGTTTGACAAAAGGGTTTATATTCTCGAATCACAAAACAATAGTTAAAAAAAAAAAAAAAAAAAAAAAAAAAAAAAAAAAAAAAAAAAACTTTAATAGCACAAAAAAACAAACTTTCTACCACCATGCAGATGAAGACTTTAGATGTGCCTCTTCTTTTGCAGACATGATTTGCAGATGAAAAGGTAAAAGCTCTTAAAAAACAAATGACACCTTACTTGTTTTTGAAGACGTTTATAGCTGGTACGGAGTAGAGCTTATGTTCTACTTCCACAAGTCCAAATTGGTAGTCAACGTCATCTCCACGCTCTGATGAAGTTATGAATGACTTATGTGTGAATGTGAATTTTTTCACCAAGGAATTGAAACAGAACATTCTATATCATGCTTTTGAGTGATCTTTGTATTTAAGTAACGTCTTAGTTTATAAACTCAAGAAATTATTTATGAGGAACACTATTACATAACCTAGCACATGCGGTAGGTTGTGTTCCATGTGATCATACGATACATATGAAAGTGCATTACAACTTAAATTTAAGGGTTGTGATGTAAACCGGACCTTGGAAAAACATAAATGTCCAACGGACCATCAAGTTGGATATTAATCGTGGTTCTGTATCGTGGGACTTTGTTTTCGTCGCTAAGCTTGAATGTAAAGCAACCCAACAAGATAGCTGAGAAGATCTTCATCTGTCTATACGCGAATTCTCGACCCAAACAAGTCCGTGGTCCAGCCTATGGATGAACAAGAAAAATGTAAAGGGTTTATTACTAAAACAAAATCATATTGTAAACACGTTCAGTGTTTGACAAACAATTACGACAGTTAATAATATTACATTTATCTCTTTTCCTTATATATTAACATGAAATACCATGAAGACATTACACAAAATTATGTTTCATAAAGTTTTTGTGGCAAAATTAATGAATTATATGGTGGAAGAAAGTCGTGATTTTGTGTGTAAGATGATCGACTAAATGAGAAAATTGGGGTATATATTTGAAAGTTTATTATTGTTACATATTTTTATAAATCTATAAATTAAGATAGACCATAAATATGTTGAAAATTTGTATATTTTGGGAAGATATGCAAATATTCAATTTTTATCGGGTATATATGACTAAGTCTAAAGATATGTAATTCCCTCTAAAAAGTAATCTTTAAGTTTATTTTTTCTGTTAAAAGAACGGTTGATGACATTGGTACAAATTTTGACAATAATTAGTGGTAGCACTTCCTTGTTGAATATGATGCATGCCACTGATAAACTAAACATGAATGTTTAATAACTAATATAACAAGTACTCCTGCTATATTTTATAAAAGAAAGTTTGCATGTTCGAAAAAAGAGAGAAAATTTCAGAGAGAGAATGATATAGGCAGTGAAAATCGTAACTTTTGGGGTGAAATTATATTATGCTTACCTGAAACGCAGTAAATTTGAAGGGGCTTTCTGAACGGAAGCAACCATTGTTATCAAGCCATCTTTCTGGTTTATAATCAAGTGCGTCTTCACCCCATATGAACTTCATCCTTCCCATTGCATATGGTAAGTAAGCTATGACATCCCCCTTCTTCACAATACAACCATCTGGTAGAACATCATCTGAAAAGCATACCTTTGGATCCTGTATAATATATATTCAATAGTGTTAGTGAAAGTGTCTATACAGAAACAAAGCATAGGCGCAACACAATCTTTACTTTGTGCTTCCAAGTTCATTCATGAATCAATTTATGAACAAGATTGCATACCAGTGGCAACGCGGGATAGAGCCTTATGATTTCAGCAATTGCTGCATGAAGATAGTGCATCTTTTCAAGCATATCCTCACTCATAAGGGCCTCAAAATCCGTAACAGTTGTGATATCTTCGGTCATGTTCATTGCTTCTTTGATATCTTGAGCAATCTTATCTTGAATTTCAGGATGTTTGCAAAGAACGTAAAGGAACCAAGTCAAAGTAGTTGCTATAGGATCTTTACCAGCAAGTACGAAGTTCATTATTATATCTCGAAAGTACTTTGGATCCCTATCAGTTATCTGCATAAACCTTGACAAAATATCTTCTTTCTTCGGCTGAAAGTTTGGTACATCAAGGGTCAAAACTCTGAAAAAATATATATTCTAGCCATTTCATTTATAGAGAATCTTACACATTTTTTTCACCAATTTTGTATTACAAGTAAATTATCATCGGACATAAACATAATCATAGGTTACAAATTTCATGTCCTTAACTGGTATGTTCTGTTAAAAACCATGAAATGCATGTAAATACCTATTATAACCTTCATCTTTGCTTTCTCAAATATAGATTATGTTATGACATGAGTTTCAATTATCTTTGATATTTTATAGAATTCCTATTAACTTAAGGCTTACCGAAAAATCATCTTGTGGCTTTTGCCTTTGTTCTGTCTTGGTCTTGATCACCTTATATACAAAATCATCAACGACTTTGATATTCTTCCTTAACTCTGCTTCCGCTCCAATATTCAGGTACCTCTTGATTTTCCAGAATAAGTCAACTAATCTTCTATATGTCAACTCATTTGAATCATCAAATGCGCGACTGAAGTTAACCCCTTCTTTATTAGAACCACTCAAGTTGTCAAGTTCAACCCCAAAAGCAACTTTAAATATTGAATCTGCCGTAGCTTTCATGAATATGTCCTGTATGTACGCATATCAAGGTTGTGACGATAAGCCATAGGAAGTCTCATTCGGTGTTAAACTGAAAAATATTAAAAATTACATTTATGTCAACGGTTTGGTTGCGGTTTGCTGCTTCTAAAAACATGTTTCCAACTTTTACTGCGTTCTTTCTGAAGGTTAGACCGCTAAAGTCTCTCAAAACTTTCGTAGAAAACTCATGGCTCGCTAACTTCCTCTGCTCGCGCCATTGGTGCCCATCAACTGTGAATATACCGTCGCCAAGAAAATCTTCTAGCCAGGTGTGGGTGAATGATCCCTGAAATTGTTTCCGGATACATGATTTGCAAGATATAATTATCTAGAAGCATTTGCTCGATAAATTTACTGTGTGCATCAGCATTACAAAAAGGAAAATATGCTAACAGTACGTGAACCAACGAATTACAAAGTATTATTGTTTCAATATGAATCGCATCAAAGGAGATTTCCAAAATGTGTAATCGTATTCATTTTTACCGAATAAATCATGTCATAAACAAATTATTACTTGAACTTAGCTTGGAATCCAATTTTGGCACAAACCTTGCCATAATTTTCAAATTTGGTCTTGAGAATATACTCCACAATCGCAGGATCAGTTGTATAAATCTCACCCTGAAAAGGGTTCAGCATTCTGAACGTTTTGTATTTTGCCGCAAGATCTGCCATGTAATGATGTAACATCTTAAAGTTGATGAGCATATTAAGCACTGTCCCGCCAATTGGATGATACTTGTTCTTTTTTTGTTGAGTGTAGATATATAGGAAAAATAGAAGAAGAAGTAAAGGTGTGATTATAAGGATTAAGAATAAAACTGCCGAAAGATCCATTGTAAGTTGTTTCAGTACTGAAATGGAATTTGTCTTTGGATTTAGACGTTATGTGTGAAACATGGGACGTTCGAATCTTGTTTTTATAGTGATTTTTAAGTTACTAAAGTTTCAAAAATATCATCTAAGTTACTCAACTTGAGAAAAAGTTCGCCTATGGCTTTAACCCTTAAGGGGTTTGGTCATTTGACCACTAAAACCGTTGGTTTGACTGTTAACTTTACCATGTGACATGCCATAAAGGGGTAAATATATCTTTTTATCTATAATATATTTTACGGCATTTACAACATGGGTTTCTTTAAAGGGACAATTACCAAAATAGACCGGGCAATCAAGTGGTTGGCGTTTTTTGCTCCGAAATAGGAAACTTCTGATATTAGACCAGGCAACTGGGCATCTCGACCCATACGATGACAAGTGTCCTCTAGTTGCCCAAAAAATACACAAGTTACCCAAAAAATACACAAGTTGCCTAAAAAATAGTCAGAAAAGTGACACTTGTCACTTGCAGATTTTAGTTGCCCAAAAAGTATAGGTTGCCCTGGTCTAATATCAGAAGTTTCCGATTTCGGGTCAGAAACCGCCAACCACTTGGTTGCCCGGTCTATTTTTGTAATTATCCCTTCTTTAAAAGTTAAGATAAGGAGGTGTAAGGAATTAAATATTCCATAGATTTGATGATCAAAAACAAGAAGAATGAAACATATAGAATACTGAATGATAAGCAAAATACATGGTACTGCCAGTTCAAGAAAGGTACTGTTAGTGTATTTTATGGTACTGCTGGTCCACAAGCAAGGTACTGCCAGTACAAACTCAAAGGTACTGCAGTTCAACAAAAAGGTACTGCTAGTACAACAAGGTACTGCTAGTACAAAATGAGACTGCTGCTAGTGTAAACAACCTGCTGCTAGTTCAAATGAAGGTGTTGCTGAATCAATGAGTCACTCTGCTGCTACAAAGATAAGAACGAAGAAGATATTATTTTGTATGAGTCATGTTTATACAAATATAATATCTAGATATTTTATCAAGTCATCAAGTTGAACACTCAAGATACAAGTTGTATCTTATTGACTTGACACATGTAAAAGCAAGTGGATGACTAAAGACTTATCAAGTTTGTAATGATCTCCTTATGTTATAAAAGGAAGATCATACCCCTTAGATAAAAGTGTGTCTTGGTTGTGATTGAAACAATCAACACCAAAGTGCTTCGTACTCTCAAATTACAAAAACACAAAGTTGTGTTAAAATGTAAGAGCACTTAAAGAGTGTGTGTGGGAACGTTAGACATGGGGTCTAATGTTGTTTAGGTTTGTTTAGCCTCAAGGATCATTGATCCCTGTTAGAGTGTAACCGTATTACTAATGATCAAGTAGTATTGGGGCTGAGTTTAATAACAAAGAGAAAGTTTGACAAAACCTTGTTGTGATAGTATTGTATTCGTTCATTGAATATTCCGCCAATATTATCATTGTTCTTTAAACGTAGAAATCCTAGATAAAGGCTTAACAGCCTAGAGCCTATAAACGATCACGTAAACTCGTTGTTAGTTTAGTAACCTCTAAAACGAGTTTCCACAATTGGTATCAGAGCTGGGGGGGCTCTGGATCTAGGAAAAGAAAAGTTTTGGTTTGTCGAAAAAAAGCAGAAAAACAAGAAAAATTCGAAACTGGTTCGTATTTTCGTAACTCACTACAGGGCTATTTTCAAAGGGCGATAACTCCTTCGTTAACCGTTGGATTGGGCTGAAATTTTATATGGAGATTCTACATATACCAAGGTATATTCTCACCGAAGGGATCTTCAATCTGAGCTCTAAATTGTCAGGTATAAATTTTTGAAAACTGCTGCAGAGGTGTTTCTAAAGTTCGAATTTTTCTGGGTTTCTATATGAAAGTCAAATATGGTTTATTTGATAACCTTTATATTGATCAATATTGATGGTTTGTTGATCATGGAGCATAAGATAGGTTAGTGACTCTAAAAAGTGTCACTAAAGCCTAAAAAGCGTCGTCCAAACACTTTAAAAAATAATAAATAAATAAATAAATAAATAAAAAGGACGATCTGGTTGTTTCCTCATTAAGGTTTGATGGCGTTCATATGGAAGTTTCTGTTGCTACACACACATAGGGGAAGAATCACACACAGAAGAGAGTTGGTTCTTAAAAGTTTAAAAGGCTTGATTTTTATTTATTTGGTGAAGAAGTCATAAAAGCCTACAGAATGGAAGATTCAAATGGTTAACATATGGGTTTCAGGGGAAGCTTAAATGTTCAAGTGTTTAACCATTTATACTTATGCATCATCACAAGGGAAAGTTATTGATTCTTATTATTGTTGATTAGTATTGCTACTGATGGTTTATAATTTTAATGTCTCAAGTTCATTTTTAGTGCGGAAAGCTTAATGGAGGGTAATTTGAGATATTAGAAGGATAGATTGGATTTGTAATATTAATTAGTAGTTGTAAAGATCATATTTGTAAAATTCCTATTTGTTGATAACAAAAAGGGGAAGAGACGTGGTGGATAGCATAGATTAAGGGGAAGACAGTATGGTTTCATTCATGGTGAGATTTAGTTATCTCAATTTCTCTACTTCGTCTAGGGAAATTCGTACAAGAAAGTGTTTGTTTTGTAATCATCAAATAGGGGAAGATTGTAAGGAATTAAATATTCCATAGATTTGATGATCAAAAACAAGAAGAATGAAACATATAGAATACTGAATGATAAGCAAAATACATGGTACTGCCAGTTCAAGAAAGGTACTGTTAGTGTATTTTATGGTACTGCTGATTCACAAGCAAGGTACTGCCAGTACAAACTCAAAGGTACTGCTAGTTCAACACAAAGGTACTGCTAGTACAACAAGGTACTGCTAGTACAAAATGAGACTGCTGCTAGTGTAACAACCTGCTGCTAGTTCAAACGAAGGTGTTGCTGAATCAATGAGTCACTCTGCTGCTACAAAGATAAGAACGAAGAAGATATTATTTTGTATGAGTCATGTTTATACAAATATAATATCTAGATATTTTATCAAGTCATCAAGTTGAACACTCAAGATACAAGTTGTATCTTATTGACTTGACACATGTAAAAGCAAGTGGATGACTAAAGACTTATCAAGTTTGTAATGATCTCCTTATGTTATAAAAGGAAGATCATACCCCTTAGATAAATGAGTGTCTTGGTTGTGATTGAAACAATCAACACCAAAGTGCTTCGTACTCTCAAATTACAAAAACACAAAGTTGTGTTAAAATGTAAGAGCACTTAAAGAGTGTGTGTGGGAACGTTAGACATGGGGTCTAATGTTGTTTAGGTTTGTTTAGCCTCAAGGATCATTGATCCCTGTTAGAGTGTAACCGTATTACTAATGATCAAGTAGTATTGGGGCTGAGTTTAAAAACAAAGAGAAAGTTTGACAAAACCTTGTTGTGATAGTATTGTATTCGTTCATTGAATATTCCGCCAATATTATCATTGTTCTTTAAACGTAGAAATCCTAGATCAAAGGCTTAACAGCCTAGAGCCTATAAACGATCACGTAAACTCGTTGTTAGTTAAGTAACCTCTAAAACGAGTTTCCACTTAAGATAAGGAGGTCTGATCTTAACCATCTATTTCATTCTTAACAAATGTTAGGGAAGCACATCTTATAGTGATATGTGTCATCTCAATTAAAAAATCAATTTGATTTTCAAATTGAAATATCTTCTTAACTATTTTTTTTTTAATATTTTTTACATTTTTATTGGGTTTATTTTATTTTGATTCAAATTTTTACAACTTTAACCTTAATTTGAATAAATACAAACTTGATTCGTCAAAATTATATACTTATGGAGGGAGTTTTTGACGGTTAAAAGATTGTGAGAGGCTTTTATTTTTCCTCTCTCCTTTTTGTGTTCTTCATCTAACCAGCACCACACCCCACAATAATTAAAACACACACATTTATTTAAATTAACTTGCATAATTGAACACATACAAGACACAGACCCAGAAGATCTCACCTTGAAATTACAATACAAAAAATCATAGTTATTACAAAAGCAACCTAAAAAAAAAAAAAAAAAAAAGTAAACTTGAGTAACTTAGATGACACTTTTGAAATTTTAGTAACTTAGACGAACTTTTTCTCAAACTTTAGTAACTTCTTTGAGGTGAAATATGTGTCAGGCCTACGTGGACATGGGAGACGGGCTATCAACCGGTTGCCCACCTTGTGAGTATCTAGAGTGTATTATTTTTAAAGGTTGAGTAACCCATTTAATAAACCCGTGAACTTGAGTAACTTAGATGGTAGTTTTGAAATTTTAGTAATTTAGGACAACTTTTTCGCAAACTTTGATAACTTCTTTTTATATTAACCCTTCAGTAAAAATATACGGCGCACCTTTGTTTCACTTATATTCATTTTTATTTGCATATATCATCTCAAACTAGTTGCACCTTTGTTACATACAAAAAATTTGTTACTAAATGACACGTAAATATCATGTCGTCACTGAAAGTAAAAAAAGTCTTACGAAAAATATAAAAATCTCAACAAAAGTTATAAATTTATGTGACAATGATTTTTTGGTTTTTCTTTTAAACCTAAAAATGCAGGGGTATTCAAAAAAATCCAAGAAACCAACAAACTTAGCTGACTCGTTAACTCTGAAACAAAAAAAAAAAAAAAAAAAAAAAAAAAAAAAACTAATATCCGAAGAAACCAAAAAATTTCAAAACCGGGAAAACCCGCTAATCACGCTTCACTTTCGGTTTTCATTTTTAAGTATGTGCGGTTACCCAAACCGAACAGTGTACAACGTACATGTAGGTTTTAACGAATGTAACTATTGTTACAACTTACAAAACAACTTTACTATGTCTTTAATATTTCTGATGTTACATAAATTTACTACAACGGCATTTTATGTTGTAGATCATATAATTGTTCATCCAATTTGTTCGATTAAATGTCTATAATGGTTAATTGTGACCCGAATCGCGGGTAACTGCTAATTTCGCGTACCCGCATGACCGGTTACTCGCCTAGTATGGTTAAGTAAAATTAATTACACGCCACGTAATGAAAAGTTAAAAATCTAAAATCAACTGAACCGGACCTCTCTGTGCAAACAATTATAAGAAAAATGTAAATAAAAGTGAAGTAAGTGAATTTCTATTTATAATGATATAGAAAATGTGTAAGAATGTATTTTTTTTCCCTTTCAGGGCACATGTTTAAAATATGTATCATTAAATCTTAAAAAATTTAAACTTTTACTCACATTTTTTAAAAGTGCCACTTAAAAAATAGATTTAAGGAATTGATTTGCACACTTTTTATAATTGATTGGGACACTCTTTTTATGTATTAAATACATATATGGTCTTAATATTCTGTTTCAACTGCTTCTACATTAGAATGTGCAATGACATTTTAAAATATGCAAATCATCTCCCATACATTTAAGGTCACCTTTTATTTCATTAAAATCACTGGATTAAAAATGACACAATATCATTTTATGCCTTTAACATTTAACTTGTTGCAAACTATGTGTCAAGGTTTGATCAATATGTGGTTATCAATGTGTCATGTCATTGCTCTACGAGCTAGTTACGAATTACGAGTATTTAATAAGGAGCTTCAATCAATTCTATTTCAATATAGATATCTAGTCATCTACAAGTTGCATAATCTAACATAGATATCTATTCGTGAATATTTTACCCTTTTTCATTTCAAAAACATAAAGCTATAAATTTATTATTAATTTCATGAGTTAATTACATTTTTGGTCTTTGTGTTTATCGGGTATTTCACTTTCAGTCTATTTTTTAAAAGAGTATTGAATTCACTCCAAAGTCCGATGACCCGTAACAGGTTCAGTCCAATTTAATTAACGATGTCAGTTTGACTTAAGTTGACTGTTAAATTTGAGAGTATACTTGTCTTTTATATATCTAATTAAATAAAAAATGAATTCCATATTTACAAACTAGTAAAACGTACACCCTCTTTCTCAGTCAAATATGCAAACATTACTTTCGTTTCTCTCATTATCACTATTCACAAACAAATACCATAGCCGTCCACCATCACCTTCCATTATCATCCGCTAACCACCACTGCCTGCAACCAAATCACCACCAAACCACAACCACCCACCATGATCTGTGTGCGTGGGTGTAAGGTGATTGGATGGGGTTTGTTGAAAACTATTATCAAACATTTTTACACAACCTTTTCTCAGGTCTGGTGTTTGTATGTATGTATGTTCCGTCAACAATCCATCACAACCACCGCAAATCTGGTGTTTGGTACCACCGATTAGTTGGGTTAAGAAGATGGAAAGATGTGTGTTTGAATGAAATGATTTGATTTGGGCTTGGATGAGATTAAGAGCTTGTGTTTAAAAAAAGAGTAGATGGTGGTGAAGAGAAAAACGGATACAAGTTCGTACCATTTGTTTTTTCTACGTTCAGAGAATTCGATACGGATGCTTTGGACACACTTTCACGTATTAATCTATTTCTATTAGTCACTCAAATAATGCTAAGAGTGGTGTATTTATCTTTCATAGAGTGAGTTTTTGTATTTAGAAAAGCTTGTGTCTAGACTCCCATCCATTCTTTGGAAGGTTATTTAAATGATCTACAGTTTGGTGTTGGGGTATCCGAAGGAGGAGAGGCTATTCTTCATGCCGTGAATCGGTTAATTGAAGACCGTGGAGTTGATGTGGGTCTTTCGATGTTGTTGATGGATTTCAAAAACGCCTTCAACTTGGTGGATCGTGAGGTTATGCTACATGAGGTTCGCCTTCGTTGTCCTGCTATTTCACGTTGGGTGGAATTTTGTTACTCTAGCCCAGCTAGATTATATTATGGGGAACACACTTTATGGTCACATCAAGGTGTACAACAAGGTGATCCACTTGGACCTTTGCTTTTTTCTTTAGTGTTACATCCTTTGGTATGTAAGATTAGAGACTCCTTTAGCCTTTCCATTCAAGCTTGGTACCTGGATGATGGCACTATTATTGTAGATACTTTGGTTGTGGGGGAGGTTTTAGAGCTTATCATGGTGGGTAGGCCTCGTTGTGGTTTGCACCTCAATGTTGATAAAACTGAGGTTTTTTGGCCTAAGAAAGATCCCAGAAGCAGGCTTGTGGTGTTTTCCCACCTAATATTGCCCGACCTTTGCACGGTGTTAAATTACTGGGTGGGCCCGCTAGTGTGGACTTTGATTTTAGTAGTGAGCTTGTTAGGAAAAGAGTTGCCAAAACCAGTGAGCTTATGGGTGCTGTTGCTAAGATTAATGACCCTTAGTGTGAGTTATTGCTCCTTCGTGCTTGTGCTGGTATTTCCAAATTATATTTTGCTATGCTCACTTGCTCGCCCCTGGTCTTTGAGCGTGCTCAGATTTCTTTTGATGTGGCTCTTCGTTCTACTCTAGAGCGTATTGTCACTGCTTGTGGACCTGGTTTTGGCGATTGGCAATGGTGGCTTGCTACATTACCCTTTGCGTTCGGGGGGCTTGGTGTTTACTCTGCAGGTGACGTCTTGAACTATGCATTTCTTGCGTCTAGACTTCAATCTGCTAGCTTGCAGACTAAGTTGCTTCGACATTCTGGTATCGTAACTTCTGGGCCTTCCTTTAATGATGCCTTGTATGCTTTTAATGCGAAAATGGAGATTGACCTTTTAAGTAATCCATGTGAGATCGTTGCCCCCAAACTCATGAAGAAACTGGCAGATATATATTTCACACGTGTTACCCAAACGGCCGAATCTACATTTTCTTTATCTACTCGACAGATGGCGTTATGATAATCGCAAATGGAGGACACACTTCGGACTGGCTTAGGGTGGTTCCGATATCTGGGTTGGGACAGACTATGAATGCTAGGACCTATCCCTCCGTGTTATGTTATCACCTCGGTGTTCCCATATTCTCTGTTCAGATGCCGTGCTCAGCTTATTCCAAGGTCTTTACTAGGGATATTTATGGGGACCATGCTGTATCTTGTGCTGGTATTATTGGTATTAAACATCGACATAACGTGGTACGTGATGTTCTTGTTTACATATGTTTTTGTTCGGGGGTTTCGGCTCGTAAAGAGGTTGATATTGGGCTTTGTGGTGAAAGGGACTGTTGGGAATTATATTTTCATAGATTTGATGATCACAGAACAAGAAGAATGAAACACGAAGAATACTGAAATGATAAGCAAAATATGCTAATAAAGCTATTGCAGGAGTTGTTAAGTCTTCTGGTTAAGTCTTCTCCCAGTTAAGTCTCCTCGTTAAGTCTGGTAGTATTAAGTCTGGTCATTACACAGTTAAGTCTTGTAGTGTATCATGTGCTGCTAGTGTATTTTATACTACTGCCGGTTCAGAGCATACTGCTGCTAGTGCAAACACTCTGCTGCTAGTACAAACAAGCTGCTGCTAGTGCAAACATACTGCTACTAGTACAAATGAAGCTGCTACTGATCAGTGAGTCATACAGCTGCTAGATGGATAAGGATGAAGAAGATATTATTTGTATATGAGTCACTTATATACATTAGATAATATCTAGATATTTGATCAGTCAACAAGTCGTAAAACATAGATACATATTGTATCTTATTGACTGACACACGTAAAGCAAGTAGTAGACAAAGACTTATTATAAAAGATCTCCTTGATACTATAAAAGGAGATCATCCCCTTAGATAAAAATATGTTTTACAAGTGTTTAGTATGCTAAGAATTTAAACACTGAATGTGTTAAAATTTAAAACATCAAATAGTGAGTGTGTGTGGGAACATCAGACAAGGGGTCTGATGTTGTTAGTTTTGTTAAGCCTCAAGGTAATCAAGGTTTTCCTTGATCCCTGTTATTGTTGTAGAGTAACCGTGCTATATTTGATCACATAGCATTGGGGTTGAGTTTAATAACAAAGAGAAAGTTTGGCAAAACCTTGTTGTGATAATATTGTTTCTTTCTTTTGAATATTTCGCTAATATTATCATCATCCTTGTCATAGTTAATCCTAGATAAAGGCTTAACAACCTTGAGCCCATAAACGATCACGTAACTTATTTTAGTAACCTTTAAAATAAGTTTCCACAGGGACAAATCCTTACGTCCAGCTAATATGTTTCTCTACTCGTGGGACGGAGGTCTTGATGTATGTGTTGATTTGACTGGATCATCGCCCTTGACGCAAATTGGTATGGTTGATTTTGTGCCGGGTCATGTGGTGATTGAGGTTGCACAACGTAAACGCGTCAAGTATGAGGCTAAGTGCGCAAATATTGGATATGGGTTCCTCCCCTTATCTTTCTCTTCTTTTGGGGAACTTGAGAAGGATGTAGTGACCTTACTGAAGCGAATTCGAAATTTCTCGATGACTCAAGACATTGGAGCACGTGTTGCTGCTCATATTTTTAGTAGGATTATCTTTTCTATAGCTAGAGGAGTGGGGCCCAGTTAGTATCTCGGCTCCCTACTAACTTCTTGTAAATCCTACGAGTTTCTAATAAAGTGATGTTTATAATATAAAATAAAATAATTGAAAAATAAAATAATAATAATAATAATAATAATAATAATAATAATAATAATAATAATAATAATGATAAGTTGATATCGGGCTTAGTGGAGAATGGGACAAACCCTTACGTCCAGCTGATATGTTGCTCTACTCATGGGATGGAGGGCTTGATGTTTGTGTCGATCTGATAGGGTCATCGCCGTTGATGTTTGTATCGAGGTTTGTGCAAACCAAGGATAGAGATCCAAAGCATTTCTGAGATACGATACTAAACTATATATGTGCTTGCTGGTAAAGATCCTATAGCCACTACTATGACTTGGTTCATTTACAGTCTTTGCAAACATCCTGAAATTCAAGATAGGCTTGCAAAAGAGATCAAATAAGCAACAAACATGAACGAAGAGATAACAACTGTTGCGGATTTTATGGCTCTTGTAAGCGAGGCCGCGCTTTATAAGATGCAATATCTTCATGCAACTTTGACAGAAACAATGAGGCTCAATCCACCTTTACCAATAGTATGCAATTTTGTTCAAAACTCGTTTGATTTTCAATATCTTAATTTTTAAGATCAAGTTACAAAAATTATTACCTATTTTTTCGAATCATGATTTATAAACTCCTACTACACTCATTTTTCTAAGGAAAGTTACACTTTACTGCCTGTTATTATTTTGAAAAGAAACTTCGTAGTTAATAATTTATCAAAATTATGTTTAGGATTCTCATAATAATTATCTAGTACCATGAATTGAAATTGAGCGTTATCAACCCTAATCAGCTAAAGAGTGTTACTTGCAGTTACCTATTAAGTATAATGTATTTGATTTTTATTTTATCGTAAACAAATGTCGCAGGATACATAGATGTGCTTTTCAGATGATGTTCTACCAGATGGTTTTAATGTGAAGAAAGGGGATATGATAGGTTACGTGCCATATGCAATGGGAAGAATGAAATATATATGGGGTGATGATGCACTTGAATTTAAACCAGAAAGATGGCTTGATAACAATGGTTGTTTCCATCCAGAGAGCCCCTTCAAATTTAGTGCTTTTCAAGTTAGTATGACCCTATTTCAATTCACATCCAAAAAAGCTCAAATCGTATAGTAAAAGGTATAACTCAATGTAATATGTTGTAACACACAGCTAAAAAGACTGAGCATTCTTCCATACCAAGTACTGTATCAAAATTGCAAATCTTAGATCAAGCAATTTACATCTCTTCATTATAACATGATGACTAATTAATTGCTACCCCTCTTATGATGTCTTAGATGGGTTTGATCCTTATGACCCATTCTATCTTGGGTTTACTAGCGAAAATCTACACGTTACTAGTTGTTCTTTCACTATAGTGTAGTAGAATATAACGGGTAGATCAATATTTTTAAGTTTCATTATTCATTTTTCCATGCGTACTTGTTAAATTTTTTGCTAAGTAGTAACTAAATTAGAGGTGACTAGCAAGCTAGTTTGAATCCGAACTAATGTATTATGGTTTTCTTTTCTTAACAAGTTAGTAAATTAGGCATACTTAGGCAAAATTTCAATATAACTAATTGTTATTGTTGTTTTTCTTAAAAGGAATCTGTTAGGTAGTAAACTGTATGTTTTATTTTTGGTAATCAACCAATTTTATTATATCTTACTCATACCCAGGCCGGGCCAAGGACTTGTTTGGGTCGAGATTTTGCATATAGGCAGATGAAGATCTTCACATCCATCTTGTTAGGCTGCTTCACGTTCAAGTTGAGTGATGAACAGAAAATCGTAAGATACAAAAGGTCGATTAATCTTCACGTCAACGGTCAACTACAAGTTTGTGTTTTCAATAGACTGGGGATAAGTAATCTCTAAACTTAATGCTAAACTTTGTGGGCATAGTATGCAAAACAAAAGTACCAAATATAGCCTATATATGCTTATATTGAGCTTATTCATGTTAAAAGATTGTAATGATGTTGTTCACAAAACTTTGCAGAACCTTTTATTTTACAAAATAATGAAGTTGTTTGACACAAAAGTACCAAATATAGCCTATATATGCTCATATTGAGCTTATTCATGTTAAAAGATTGTAATGATGTTGTTCACTAAACATTGCAGAACCTTTTATTTTAGAGCATCAGGTTTGGTAACGCATTGCTGCGTTAAAGTTTCACTTCGCCAGCGTTAAGGGTACGTTAACCATACCGATGAGCCACGTTAAAGCTGCGTTAACCCTTTAACGCAACGTTAAACACTTTTTTTTCTTTTCTTTTTTTTTTCTTCCGATTTAAATGGGTTTTGGTGGGTATTTTGGTGTGTGTTTATATACCGTGTGTGTGTTACGTGTGTGTTTTAGTGTGTGTAACAGTTGCAGTGAGAGGTTGAAGAAAGCAACTTTATCCAAATTACAATTTCAGTCCTTGTGGTTTTTTTTTGTTTTTTTTTCTATTGTTTTTTAAATTTAAAGAAAATGTAAAAAAATACTAGTTATTGTAAATTTTAGTTTTGTAACATTAAAGAAAATGTTTTTTTGTATTTTATAAATGGAAATGAAAAAAAAAAGTGGGGCCCAAAATGTGGTGTTATGGTTGAGTTAAGGTGAGTTATGATAAGGGGTTTTTTTTTTGAGTTAAATGTGAAATGGTTAAAGCTGATAAGGGGTGTTTTTTTTTAGTTAAAGGTGAAAGGTGAAAAAAGTGGGTTACCATACCCCTTGCTCTTACAAAATAATGAAGTTGTTTGACAACGGTGTATGAAACGACTGTTGAGGGTGAAGCAAAGTCTCAAATATATGGTGACGCGCCAATGAAAAATGTTCGCGCTATATTGCAGGTGAAAAAACATTAATTTTGTACCTACGATATATAGTTATTCAAGTTACACAAGTAATAGCGTCTGTTGATAAAGCTACATAATAGTATCGCTAAAATTGTGTTGCTGCAAATCAACGACACTTCTAGAGGCCCAATACAAATGTGGTTCCAAACTAGCAACACCAATAGAGACTTGCCGAAAAAGCATTAACAATGACACACAGAGCGACGTTTAAATATAGTCGCTAAGATTAGCAACGCATATAGCGACGAAAAGTTAACAGTTTCCCTAATAAACAACGACATAATAACGATAGACCATGATGTTGCAAATATGCGACATATTTTTGTAACGTCACTAAGGGTGCCGTTGACGTTAGCGACGTGATTTTTTACAACGCAAAATTCTACAACTCATATATGACGGTGCCCCCTTGGCTGTCACTAAAACCTTCAACAAACCTTGAAAGCTAGTGCGTAATATTAACTCAAATTAACAACACACATGACCCTAAACGTTACATTATATTAATTAATGAATGAGCAAGATAGAATCTTCCTACTAGCAGCCCCTTCACCTCCTTCTATGAATATGAGGGGGGTACAATCCTAATGGAATTAGAATTTTATAGTATCCTTGCTTACCTTGCACACCAAACAATCATAGTTTAAATCTAATCCTAAGTTTATTTAACTAAGTACAAGTAAATACATATACATAAACTAGTTACACTTTATCCCACTAAAAATTGCTACTATATCATACCAATTTCCAACTAATTGTTATTGTTGTTTTTCTGTAAAGGAATCTGTTAGGTAGTAATCTATATGTTTTATTTTTCTTTGTTTGCCTTTTGTGGCTTTAATACTAACCGGTGAAGGTGGGTGTCCACTAACGGCCATTCCTAGCTCGGCTCCGATAACGCAATTCCGGGATCTTCGCTTTCAAATAAATAAATAAAAAAAATAAAATAAAGGTAGTTGACACTGCTTACCGTTAGATGACAAAATCAAGGGTTAAGATTATATGTGGCAATTTGGTAATTATGTGAAACTCAGTTTGAAGCTTCAATAAAGAGTTAATATACAAACAAGTTACTAAAATTTGCCAAAAAAATTGTCATAAGTTACTAAAGTTTCAAAACTATCATCTATGTTACTCAAGTTGTTGCAATCAGTTAAATTTGTTACTTTCTTAGTTGTAACTTATGATAACTGGTTAAATCCGACATGACAGTGGTTTATATTTAGGTTAATATACAAAAAAGACACTAAAGTTTGAGAAAATGTTCACTTAAGTTACTAAAGTTTCAAAAATATCATCTAAGTTACTCAAGTTGAGAAAAAGTTCACCTATGGCTTTAACCCGTAAGGGGTTTGGTCATTTGACCATTAAAACCGTTAGTTTGACTGTTAACTTTACCATGTGACATGCCATAAAGGGGTAAATATATCTTTTTATCTATAATATATTATAATGCATTTACAACATGGGTTCCTTTAAAAGTTAATGTCTGATCTTAACCATATATTTCACGAGGCATTCAGAACCCGTGCTACGCACAGGATTTGAATCTAATCGTTAAATGATATTTAGTTTCATAATGGTATTAGGTTTATCTGAGTTAACCCCAAATCTAACATAATTGTTAAGTGTTACGTAGTAATTTCCATATTGACATTATCAATTCACGTAGTGTGATATTCTAAATACTACCTCAAAGTTTTAAATTCACAAATTATAGAATTTTTTCGACTCACTTTTCCGGAGCATATATCTTTGAAATTGTATAAGGTTTTTTTTAAGCGTAAGTCTTAGAAAATATTAATTTTGCATTATATGGTTTTTACATGGTAATTTGAAGCATACTGGCTTTTTATGATAAAAAATTAAAGCTAAGTTATTAATTTTTTTATGATATTTAGCATGATAATGGTATGCATTTTGTTAGTGATGGGGTTTTTTATTTAAAAGGTAAAGTTTGAGGGTTTTTTTGTTATATGTCTCTTCATATTTCTATAATAAATTCCGAGCATTAGCTATCTTGTACTCTATGCAATCTTGACGCCTCCACATTTAATCTAATTGTTAATTGCGCGTATTATTTTTGTGTATTGTCGAGTGAATTTGTATTTTTAGTTTAGTATGTTGTATGAAACATTTTTATTTTGTTGTTTAAAAATATAAAAATGGTTGATATTGTTTTGGTTTTTTGGTCTTTATATTTTCTAAATGGGGTTGTCGTTATTAAATTGTCATACGCTTGATGTAATTTCCTTTGATTGTTTTGGCATATTACGTAACCCAACAATAATTTTGCATTATATGATTTTTGCATGGTAATACGAAGCACACTGGCTTTTTCTTATTTGTTATAGTGTAATTTGCGTTAATTATTTTTTTTATTAGGTTCGTAAGTTATGATTGTATTACATCTGTTGTAAGTATGCCATTAGTTGTTTGGTGATTTTTTATATTTAATATTTTTATAACATATTAGTATTTATTTATAAAGTTTATGATTAAAAACTAAAGTTAGCTTCATCTCATTTTATTGTACAACTAATTTCATTGGAAATTAACATTGAAGTCTAACTAATATTAATAAATTTTATCAATAAACTCAATTCCAAATAGCTAACCAAATGAATATTAATTAATACACTATTAATAATTCCTAAAACCTTTTGGACTCCACTATTATGTCTTAAACTTAATTTTTTTAATTTACAAATGGGTTCGAGCAAAAATTATGTACTCAAAGAGCATTCGAAAGCAACTACTTACATAAACTAATCACACTAAAAAGTATCATTTAACCATTTAAATGTTGCTTTACATACATGCTCGTGTACATTTTCTTGAATCAATTCGCACATGTAAGCATCGCATGAGTTTAAGATGAATGAGTTTAATTAGTTGTTTGGTAACCTTTATATTTAGACCGAGTCATTCATACCCGTGCGATGCATACGGGCTTAATCTAAATGTTCGTTAGTGTATTGTTCAACACTAATTTTCGTCATTACATGGGTTGTATATAAGTGTTCATAGCGTAATCTTTGACACTTATTTTCGTCATTATATATCTAAGTTGTGATAGTATCACACCTTTTCTAAGCATGACACACATTTAAATAGTTTATTGACATTAAAAGGGTATATGTGAAGAGATTTCTTTCAAGATGCTACATTTAAAAGAGTCTCTTCACATGTAATTTTTTAATATGTATAAGTTACATACTAAATGTCAAAGGGAGGTTAAACGCATACGGTTCTTTCAAAATAAATGTAACTCTTATATAAAATTGTAACAAAGTGGATATTCTCTATATTTTGAGATCTAACTTGTGACATTGAATTATCATTTTGGTTTATCATATCAAATACGGTAGCTTCACATTACTACGCTTAGTTACTCGAACTTTATTTTATCCAAAAAAACCATTTAAGTTTCAATATTTTTTTATTGTTGTGAAAATCGGTCCAATATTGTTAGTATATTTAATTTGTAGCATATTGCATATATAAATATATTTGAAGACATCAATCTCAACATATAATTTTTCGACTCTTAACAACTAATATAACAATTTCATTTTGCCAAATTTGTTTGTCATTCTACAAATGAAACTAAAATCATATTAAGATAAATCAATTAATCTCCATATCTCCATAGTGATATTAACACACCGCAAGACAAAAAAACTACATTAAGAGCAAAAATATTAAAATGCACCAACAAAGTGTAGTAATAATTATTGATTAAAAATTGAATGCTCGTCACATTATTTTCAAGAAACTTACTTGCTAACGAATCAATAGTATTAGCCCGTTTATCGGTATTACATGAAGTAAAATATTGCATGTTTAATTTGTAATGTACAATTAATATGAATGCTAAGTATTCATCCCACCGATGGCCGTGGCGTTGTTCTTGTTTTTGTTGTTGTTCTTGTTGTTGTTGTCTTTGATGTTGTTCTTCATTGGCCTTTTGCATGTTTTGTTCTTGATAAAATTTTTGTGACTTCTCGATATCTTTCTTTAATGATTCTTGACGTGCTACAAAAAACAATTAGATATAGTTGATCGTTAGTAACTTAAATACAATTAATCAATATATTGCATTTTCGATCAAAGTAAAAATGTTCGTGCATGTTTCACTTAATTGATAAGACAACGATGTGTAGGATCTCTTAAACCATTAGAGAAGATGATGTTACTATCTCTTAAACAATTAGAGAAGATGATGTTACTACCAAACCTCCTAAGCACCATCTTTATGTCCTACATTGTTACACCCACAAAACACACGTGAAATTTACATGAAACAATATAAATCAATATGCTAAATAAGTAAGACGATATGATGCTTACTTTACCACCATAATAAGTTGTAGCCCAATGTGCACGCGGTGTGGAGGAAGTTGTGGTTTGTTGTGTATGATTTTTGACACATTATATAGTTGATAAAATATTTGTAACTCATGGACGGGAAGGTAAAAAGACTAACCACTAATTGGTGTGTTTAATTTATGCATTCATGGCTCCAAACACTTCATCTCCAATGTACTTATCCTTATGCATGACTATTAAATCAATGTACTAACACATGAAGCATCCACATTTCACTTTCAATTCATGAGCCATTTATTATGACCACTTACATTTTTTAATTTCGAGCATTAGGTTGTTGTACGCTACGCAATCATGACGCCTCCACATTCAATTAGAGGGCCTAATCTTATAGTATTATAGATTCTTTACAAATGTTAGGGAACCACATCTTATAGTGATATGTGTCATCTCAATTAAAAAATCACTTTTATTATCAAATTGAAATATCTTCTAAACTATTTTTTTTAATAGTTTTTTTACATGTTTAGTGGGTTTATTTTATTTCGATTCAAATTTTTACAACTTTAACCTTAATTTGAATAAATACAAACTTGATTCGTCAAAATTATATACTTATGGAGGGAGTGTTTGACGGTTAAAAGATTGTGAGAGTTTTTTTTTTTTTTTTTTTTTTTTTTTTTTTTTTTTTTTTTTTTTTTTTATTCTCTTTTTGTGTCACTACTACAAAAAATCAAACTGAAACCGGTCAAAATGGCCCATGAAGAGTGGTTTTAGAACCACTCTCTGAAGAGGGGTATCTCCATGATTGAAACATATACCAGTTTGGCAACCTGTCTCTATTAGAAGAATCGACACCGGTTTTCTCCTTAAAGCGGTCTCCATTATAGAGTGAACAAACATATTTTTATTAGACATTAACACTGATACTCCCACAACCTGTCTTTATAGAAGCATCCAACCTATCTTTGTATAGAGTAAAAAGATATGTTTTTATCTCAAAACCTGTCTTTTTTATAAATCTATTTTATTAAAAAAAATCATTTCTAAAATTTTCCAATTTTTTAAGAAATTCTATAATCTACAATTGATTCACAAAAATAAAGAAATATAAATGCAACAAATATATATAAAGTGTAAGCTTGTAGCTAAGAAATAACTTCATTAATAAGTATACAAGTCAAATTCGTTAGCTCGAAATGAAATGTATTATATGTCTCTATCAAAGTGTAAGCTTGTAGCTAAGAAATAACTAAAACAAGTTACAGCTAAATTCCACCGAAAGTTGTAAACACTCATTTAAGCACTTGTAGCCATTGATCAAAATCTATAACTGTCTCTCTTAGTTGCACGAACAGTATCCTCAATCTGCATATATCATAGAAGGCAAGAACTTTAACAGCTAGATTAAGAAGTTAATGAATGAATATATCCCACCAAAACGACCATTTAAAGAGAATTGAATGACTTATGACGTGAAGGAAAACAAACAATAAAACCCTAAGAAAACTGAACTAAGGTAAAACTAATATCTCTATCTTGCGGCATATGGCGTAAGATCAGCCCCGACAATACTCCAAAGGCTATGTTTCTGATGTAGGTACAATAGATTCATAAAGTCTTTCCTATTCCAAAAATACATTGCAATTCTTATGAGTATGTAGTTTGTAGGATAAAGCAAGTAATCAATAAATAAGAATAAATACCAGGTATTTAGTACCTGATGATCCATAGTCCTGATTGTAGCGGAAGCAACCTCCGTATCGGCAAAAGTAACAAAGACTCTTGTCTCGCCAGTTTCTTCGCTGGTGATGACCTCGGCTGTTGCATACTGTAAAAATGATAATAAAAACACAACAATAAGCAATTACACCCAACCAACCACCCCTTGGTGTATTTATTAAGTATGAATCAAGATCCTCCTCAAACGAGTTAGATCAACAATACAAAAGAAAGTGTAATCCCCTTCAGAAGGATCTTACACACCTCACTACAAAACACTCAATCACTCAAAGTTATTGATCAAAACAGATTGATCAATTTAAGACTAACAGACTAATCACATAAGATATTAGGGATGATATCTTAATAATAACAAAGATGTATAATGAGAGAATACAAAGGCTGCGTAAAACTGAGAGAGAGAGAGTTATGAAACCCTAGCTCGGATATGAGCTTATATAAGACATAGTTTCACTTAAGCCCTTCATAACTCCAAGACTTGTCAAACAGCTCTAATCTTTAACCTCAGCTATACTGACTTATGGAAATAGCAAAACTAGTCCCTCAAGTTACTGAGCAGCTTGACTATGATGAATAGAAGCTTCAACACCCCTCCTCAAGCTGATCAACCATTAGATTAAACACCTACACCATCTTCTTTAGTTTGCACAACATCTTTATCATTCCTTTTAACGCCTGCAAACATATCAAACCTACCAAGACTTTTGCTAAACAAACTATGTTGCCTCTGACCTAGGCACTTAGTAAAAATGTCTGCAACTTGCAGATCTGTATGGATTTTAATGGTCCTAATAACACGAGTAGAAACTTTTTCCCTAACCAAATGCACATCCAACTCAAAATGTTTGGTTTTTTCATGAAAAACAGGATTAGCTGCAATCTGAATTGCAGCACTATTATCACAGAAAACATCAACAGGTAACAAGTCTTTTAAACCAAGACTATGTAACAAATTTCCCAACCAGATAACTTCACAAGTAGCAGAAGCTAAACTTCTATATTGAGCCTCAGCTGAACTCTTAGACAAAGTAGCTTGTTTTTTACTTTTCCATGAAATAAAAGAGTTACCCAGGAATACACAATATCCAGTAATAGATTTTATAGTTTTAGGACATTTAGCCCAATCTGCATCAGCATAAGCTTTAAGTTTTAGATTAGATTCTTTATTAAACTTGTTAGTGCAAGCAGTCTCGTTGGGGAGATTGTTAGTACAAACAGTCTCGTTTGTTTTGATTGATGACAAACATGTAACTTGATAAATAACGTAAAATGTACAAGTTACTTGTAATCTTATTTTGTCTCAACATACATTCAACACCTCTCGAGTCCTCGTATGATACAACACAGGTTCGTATATGTTTATTATGTGGCATTATGATCAAACCCTTAACAAACCATTTAGAATGTTTAAAATACGGTTAGGTCATTAAGTATTTTAAAAGGTTAACCATTCTACTTAGAACCTCATTTTACACTTTGCATATACAAGTACTTTTACTTGTACATCATGTTTCCTAAGATTAATAGGATAAGTACACTTTAGGTGTCAAACTAACAAGATACATATTGGTAAACATATATTAGTTAAGCTAGTATATACATAGGACATACATATATACATTTACATTATTTACATTTTAATTCTTAAAATGGAAATATGTTCATGACATCATGACAAACATCATTTAGAGATCTTTAGATATCTTAGAAGATTTTGAAGATCATATGAATATATTACTTAGATCTTCACTCAATAAATCTTTGGAAAGATCTTGGATAGATTTCATGTAAGATTTGATTTTGGAAAGATCTTGGATAGATTTCATGTAAGATTTGATTTAGGTAATATCTTGGAGAGATCTTGAAGCAATATAGTTGACTTTGTAAGATTGTGCAAGATATGGAAAGATATGGAAAGATTTGTGAAAATCTTAGCTGGCAGGTCCCGGCGGAACCAAACAACATAAAGGGCGGACCCCTTTATTTGGATCCGCCAAATCCGTGGTCTGTGTAAACAGTTTTCCTATAAATAGTAGCTCGTTGTTTACCCATAGTTTTTAACACACTAGAACACACATTCCCTCTACCCTTTGCATACATTTAAATCAGTAGTTAATCATGTAGAAACACACATTAATCACCCCTTCCATAATGATCATAATGTTACTAACTTTCATTATGTTGTAAGTATACTCTTAATATGATCCTGTGAAGCAAGCTCAAGATCATGAGTCATCACCCATCACAAGCATATCATACTTCCAGATCTACCAAGAAGGTTAGAAGATCTTGAAGTCATCATTCATCTAAGCATACCAACATATGAAGATTCAAGGCCACTTGACATCCTCAATGATTGAAGACTTCTTATTCAAGAAGTTCATATAGATACCACATGCATATATGAAGATCCATTACAACAAGTTTAGGGAGCTTGTGATCTTCATCCATTGAAGACTTCCCATCAATGGAAGTTCATCTAGATTAGTAGTTCATATCCATAAGACACTTATGTCATGGATCATTGTAAACATCATTGCATTACAATCTATTCATACTAGATTAGGTGGTTTATGTGTTTGTGCCATAAAACACAAGCTTTCTATGTTGGGCCATAAAACATAGCGGGAGTGGTTGTACCCTTGTAAAAGAACTAGCGGGAGTGGTTGTACCCTTGTAAAAGAACTCGACATCTAGCTTAATGTCGGAAAAGGTGTAAGCGACGTTAGGTTGGTTCTACCTCGAACTAGAACCCGGTATTTAGCTTTGTACCGGAAAAAGTGTAAGCGACGATTGTAAGGTTTTCTCCGCCGAGAAGGGAGCTTGTTGATCTAGTGAAGTAACTCTCGAGTTGGGTACTCGGGGAGTGGAGTAGGGCGGAGAGGAGCTCCGTGACCGAACCACTATAAATCATCGTGTTCGGTTTGCGCTTTCTTTTACTTACTACTTTACTTTTATGTTTGCTTTATGTGATTGCTTGTGTTGTGATTAGTTGATGATACTTGTATGACAACATGTTTTAACTTATGCGAGTTATAAACATCTTTCAAATTAGAACAAGCTTAAACGGATATTTGATACAACAAGTTTTAAGATTTTAAAACGGTAACGTATTCACCCCCCCCCCCTCTACGTTTTCACAATTGGTATCAGAGCCTCGTGGCTCTTATTTTCAAAACAAATGGTTTTTAAAATAGAGTACAATCCATGTATCAAATTACCATTGAAGCGAAATATAATATGAAAAATGTTTCGCTATGTATACTTAGAAATTTTGTTGTTAGATGTTATTTTGTATCCAAGCTTGAAGATATCCTTGAAAAATAAAAGAAAAAGATTTCTTAAAAGGATTGAGTGCCAAATTGTGTGCGTAAAGCTAATTTACGAAAAACACGGGTTTTAAAGGAGCGTTTGGGATAACTATTAATTTAGTTGAAAAATCTCTTCGTAAATGTTTAGATAAGTCACATTAGTAGAAATAATGTTAAATAAGTATATTGTAAGTTTACTATCTAATCTAGTAAGTCCCACACACTTTCTCTATGTCAAAATACTAGTTTTGTTGAATCTGGAATAGAGACCCGCGGAACCAAATCACATAAAGGACGGACCCCTTGATTTGGTTCCGCCAAATCCGTCTGTATAGTATACAGTTTTTGTCCAACTTCAAAAATTCATAACTAATTAACCGTAAGTCCGTAGGAGTCGCGCCACCTATCATTTTGAAGGGAATTAAGTCTAATTTCATTTAAAAATAATCTCATGTCCTAAATTTAAATTGAAGTAGGTAAAACAAATCAAATACTACAACCTGTTCAAAATATTAAGTTTCATTTTGACACAGTAACTTAAACTTTTGAGTCGGGTAATGTAAGTTAGTATCCTTTGAACATTGATATGATTTCTTTTGAAACTAAAGAATTTGGTTTATATAAAGGAAACAAATCAAGCTTGGTATACATCGTCATATTTAAACACAAAGTGACGAAAAGTATATTTTTTTATGCTATGTGACTACTTGTTCTAGTTGTTTACATATATGTTGTTTGCTTGTTGATAGGTGTGATTGTACTTATTTATTTGTAATACATAAGTGTTTTGCCATGATACTTATTTGCTTGTTTATCAATTGCTTGTTTTATGCATAATAGGACATTTGCTAGATCTTGTGCACTAAGTTGGTAAACTGTTGTTGTTTTTGCTTATAGACTTAGATACTTTTATTTGCATGTGTTATGTGAAAGCCTTGCATAATTTACTTAGGAATAAGAACTAAGTGAAACTAGTTAAGTGTCTTGAAAAGTATTGTCTTGCACAAACTCTCACTTAGTGGTTCTAAGTGTTAAAATGTGTAAACATGTAGTATCTTTGAAAAAGAGTGTTTGGTAAAAAACAATTTCAAACAAAGATATGTTGAATTATTGTGATTTTAGAATCTTATGTTGTTATTAAACATCTATGTGAACTAACTTAACAATGTAGGACGATAACACTTGATGTTATCAAATTTTCATGATTAAGCCACTGCTTGGCTTAACGTCAATATATGGTAAGTTCTATATCATCCGTTTGATTTATATGTTAACATGTGTTAGAACCTGTGTTTTTAGTTTTAATTTATCACAACTAAGTAGTTACATATGTCTTAGAACAATTTCCGAGAATTGAACGGGTATCGGGGATTTTGACATGTCCTCTGTTAAGAATTTCCATTCGGTGGAAATGGCGGAACCTAAATCCGGGTTCCGTCTGTTGAAATATTTGGCTCCCCCAAATTAAGCCTAGCGGATTCCGCGGAACCAATAATTTGGGTCCGCATTAGTTATCGGTTGGTTCCGCCAGGCTAACAACTAGTTTTTCAAAACTTTCGCTTAAATCTTGCACACAAGATCACTCACTTTCATCACTAGGATTCTTTTCACTGATGTTCACCCATATTAGGATTAGGACATCTCACTTGCACCTATAGGATAATCATCTCTAAGCATACTTTCAAATCTCACGAAAATGCTCCAAGGTACCTTTCTCCAAAAAGGAAGGAACCCTGAAATTGGTTCCTGGAAATCCGTGGACCACTGAGTATTAGTAATCATTACAAACATTCAATACATCCTCCTGTCCTTTACTCATCCATTAGCTTGATTTGTAGATCGACAACTTCACAACTAATCCAAACTCACCATGTGAAAAGATATCACAAATCACAAGCTCAACTCATGATTGTAGATATTGTCTTGTATCCACATATGTTACCTTTCTTGGTTAACATGTCACTCCTCAATACAATAAAGATTTACATCAAGTCACAACTCACACTGAGGTTATAGATGTAATTATCAAGTCTTGCTATCTTTATCTCAAAGTAAGATTGACAACGTAAGTATTTCATCCGAAATATTCAAGTAAATTTGACTTACAATTATAGTCATTAAAAGTCATATCCGAAACAATCAACTCCCAAGTATTTTAACAACGTATGTTAAAACACTTATCCTATCATAACTAGAACATTTGTTCTTCATCCCATCACATTCAGCTCCTAGGTTTCACAAACATAACTAAGCACTTCATCCACTAGTGAATCACAAGAATCTGTATCTATTCTTGTCATCTTCAACATTCATGTAACCTAAGTACACTTGTACTTTCACCATCATCCCATCGCATTCACTTTTGTGATATGTCTCAGGCCTTAAGCTTTAAATCACCCACTAGTTATACCAACCAATGGATCATAAGAATTAGTCTTCATCCTTGTTGTCTTCAACATCGATAGTACAACAAACTCCTACAACATCCTATTGAGTATATTGCTCAAAAAGCCCTTAATCCAACACTCGTTAAACAAACTCAACTATACTTTACCACCTATAGAGGTTTAAGTAGTACCACTTTCACAAGTTATCAAAGTATTGATAATAATTTTAACTTTTGCATAAGTTTCATTAAACTTTAAATCAACATTTTAACAACATATGTTAAAATACAAAGCCAACCTCATGCACCCCAAGTGACAAAGACTCTTGAGGAGTATACATAAGAAACTCAAGTGAATTTTTTGTGTCATCCCCAAGTTTATTTAGGATAGGTCTATCCAATTCAAACACCTTGGACTCATATCCTCATTTAGGAAAACATGATGTTTCAGAAAACATTATGCTCAAATCGTGCGTTTAGTTTTTATCTTGTTAAAAGGATAATGTATATCCTATGCATCATTCTCTCCTTGCAACATGAATAGTTGTGTTACAAGAGATCTCATTACACCTCATTGGGTAAATGATCTTAAACAAACATCTACAAGTTCTATGAACTAGAGCTTCCCCCTCATCATGTCATACTTGTTTTCATAAGCATGATAATCTTACTTGTTGAAAGATACTTTATGTATCTATCTTCTTTCAAGCATATGTCATAACCAAGCCTTGCTCAAATCTTGCGCACACACAAGATCTATTAAAGTTGGTAACTTTACTTAGATTCTTGTTCCAAAGAACTTTCTTGAGAACGTCCCCAATTTAACATATTCCATTATCACAAGCAAACACATTTCTTGGTCTTAGACGATCAAATCACTTTCATAACACATACTCAATATAAAAGTTGTTATCCATTAGATCATATGTAAGCAATACTAACACATAATTCGTATGGTTCTTGTGGTTTAGATCCGATTTATAGAGAGAGAAAGAGATGAGAGTAGGAGCCTTTTTAGTGAGAGAAAGTAGAAGAGATTAGATTAAGAGAATGAAAAGGTCCAACCCTTCCCACACTTGGGAAGGGGTATTTATAGTTCTAGCTAAGTTGCCCCTAGTGGGCTATGGAGTGAGCTGACGGTGGGTAAAGACCCGACCCAACTCCACAAATACTAATATAACTAAACTAATAATAATAATATTAATAATCCTACGAGCTATATAAATGCTAAATAGATACTCGGGGTGACCGAGTCTTCATATGAATATTTATATTCCTAACAATCTCCCCCTAAGAGAGGTCACCCCGGAAATTACATTTTGAATTCTAGCATTCTATCATATGAATTTGGCTTCATAGCTCGTAGTCTTTGATTCTTCAATGTCATTGATCTTTGTGCATTCAGTAGTGAACTTTTGATGACAGATCTTTTGTCTTGGATGATATTTGAGAAATCTTTGAGAATATCATCCAACATATGTCTTCTAGTCATCTTGCAACATCGTCTCCATGTGAAGTTGTGATCTTTGAGCCTTTTTTGAGATCATCAACCACCTTAAATCTCCAAGCTCATCCGTTGTAATAAAATTGCCTCCATGTGATTTGTTGTGACCTTTGGACTGCATGCTCACACTTTTCTGGATCATGATAATTATCATCAGAGTTGCGGAAGCTGTGTAGTAGGTCTTTTAGCTAACATGATGTCTTAGATAATGATTTGTAAGTGTGAGCATGGAGTGTGGATTGACACGTCTCTACTGGAATCAGGAACCACCATCACCATCTTTATATGAATCTGAAATAAAACAGTTAGCAATAAAGTTGGAGAGCGAATATGGCTTTGTCATTCGCTCGGTGTGGTTGGATTAAACTCCGGTTCCGTGAGGACCGACCTGTGATCAGGTAGAATTCCCTTTAAAGAGAATTCTCCTTGACAGGAATTTCCATCTTGTTGTATAGACTCATCCAACGAATTAACATTGGAATCTTCATACCAAGCATGTTCTCATACCGGAACGTCTCAAAGCAGACAGCACGGTAGAGTGAATAAGTGAATTGAATACCCACTGATTGATGAGAAATTGATTAGAAAAATCACTCGCGTGTCACTGGATAAACATTTAATGCAACACGACGAGAGTTTTATAAGTTAAATCACATTTTCATCATAAACACTTTTGTTTGAAAATTTACACAATCAATGTGCTCGAAACTCAGTTGGTGAGCACATTGAAAGGTTTTCCAAAAGCATCCGTCAATCCATTTCCTGGAACAAGTTTGATTCAAATGTGAATCGCCCCATCGTTTCTTTCCAGTTGTCACTAGTTTGATCCATGAAGGATCTCACATGTCACCTACCAAGATCTTGTTAGATGTTGGCTCTAGAAGGATTTCCATCTTCATTGTGAATACTTTACGTATCACTTGAATGTTCTGGCAATACCACAAGGATAATGCGTAGGACTCTTACTATATGTTTTCTTACTTTTCACGGTGTATGAAACAGCAAGCATATTGGAAATGTGTCCTAATGAGATTTATGGATGATCTCTTGGCTCTAGACTCGATAGTGCGTTTTGATTTAGTGAACGGAGGCCGGAGAGGACTGCCACCTTTTCAATATCATCTAACTCGGAGTGAGAGAGACGATAGACATGTATTGATCTCCGTGACAAATGAAACAAGAGTACTTTGAGGGACCTTGAGTGGCTAGGGAGGGTTGTGCAGCTGATGCGTGGTTTTGCGACCTTACAACAGGTTTTACCTCTCGAGGGATCTCGAGAAGCTTGCAATCCCCACCAGGCAGTGTACCTGACCGATGTAGTATAGTGAAGTGGCAAGTACGGGGGATTGATCGTTCTCTAGGGGAATAGTGTCGTTAGGATTGAAAAACTACTCTAATAGGTCTAAGGGTGAGGGAAGATTCTTTTTGTATTTTTATATTTTTATGAAAGCAAGTAAAATCTCGGGTTTGAAGGAGTGGGTGGAATTAGTTGCTAGTCAACTAACCCAAATAACTACAATTGCAAATAAAATAAAATAACTGAAAATAAAAAGGTTGTGGAACTTATATGGAGAGAAATGTGTTTACTTAGATTTCCTTACTCCCTAACTATCTTTTACCGGTTGATTAGTGTGTATTAATTGTGTGGATGACGGGTGTATTCCTTAATACCAATCGTGGGGTGGCGTACGTACTTCCCCAACTCTATAAGCTCCTACTTCACTCCTATGTCGAGCCGGCTAAGAAGCTCCTAACATGGGATCACTTGAATTCGCTCATGCATTAAATACAACCATAAAAACCTTAGTACGCATTGGTTCATGTTTCTTAAGACGTTCAAGCAAGTTACCGTATAGGAGGTTAGCCAGTTTTCTTAAGCCTAACATCGATAAACAATCATCCAATACAATTAATAACACACCAACAACCAATAATCAATAGTTAGGTTTCATTAGATCTAAGCAAACACAAGATAAATCTAGCCTAGCATGTTAAATAAAAGACAAGAACAAGATATAATCAAACAACACATAGACATATTGAATGATTAATTGATTACTTATCTTCAATTGAACATGGGAGATCCAAGGGTATAAAACCCTTAAAAATGGCAGAAAAATCGTCTTAGGGTTTCTCCTCACAAAGTTGCACACTAATGACTAAAAATTATGAAAATATATATAGGAAAACAGATCTGACGGCGTCACGTTATGGAGCTTGACGCCGTCACCTCGCCGCGGTTAGGGTTTCTTGATGGCCTTCTTGACGCCGTCCCCCTTTAATCCTCCAAAATCCTCTCTGGCGCATCAAGGGTTGACAGCGTCACACTGGGGCTTGACGCCGTCACAGGTACTATTCCAGCAGATTTAGAGACTTTGTCGTTTTCTTCACTTTTATGCTCCAAAAACGTTCAAAATGCTTCCTTTTCCAGATTTCTTCTCCAAAGTACCTAAAATGACAAAAGGAACGATTTAGGGCAATATTTGATCAAATAAATACGATTTAGGGCTTAAATGACCCCCTAAAAGCGGTACACTTTTCGCTTCATCAAATACCCTTACACTTGAGATTTGCTTGTCCTCAAGCAAATGCGCTTTTATTCTAATCAAAATACAAGTTAGGGGTCATTTAACGCTAATATAAAAGTAATTAAAACAAATAGTCGTTCCACTTTAATCATAACAAGCACGGAGATTACACACTAGCACCTCACAAGTAGTGTTTAGATACTCACATCTCTCAGGTGTCATAAAAGTATATCTCACAAATGAAAATGAATAATATCTCTCACTACCTGTCATAGCAAATAGATTACCATAGGCTTGGGAAAGGATCAAAAACCTCCTCCACTAGGCGTAAGCACCTAAGATAAACTATCAAAGAGGGCTTTTAAATGGGTTATAACGTTAGGTGTAGGGATATGATAAACACGGTTTTGTTGGATAAAGGATATTTTACTGGTGGCGAGTTAAAGATCTTGATTAATTACATGTACAATATGGCGTTGCTAAGCCAAGACTAGACTCGACTTAAGCTAATGAAAGAAATAACAAAAAGATAAAATAAACATAAAATGAAACGGGATGGTAGTCCGTATGTTTTTTTTTCTACTACTTTTTTTTTTTTTTTTTTTTTTTTTTTTTTTTTTTTTTTTTTTTGCATACACTCTTACCCTACCATCCAAAATAATACATCGCAGGGGGTTGTATCCCCCTTACACTTGAACTTTTACATAACTTTACAATTACTATTCTATCGACTCGAATTAAGATAATCGAAACACTTGGAGTACTTTTAAAATATTTAGCACATATGGGGGTAATAATGTTGTTCTTCCTCATTACTCCATTACACTAGTACTTGACCCATGAGTCCCAATCGTCCCAAAAC
This sequence comes from Artemisia tridentata subsp. tridentata, assembly GCA_021014915.2. NCBI lineage: Eukaryota > Viridiplantae > Streptophyta > Magnoliopsida > Asterales > Asteraceae > Artemisia > Artemisia tridentata. Next base: position 185,676,024 of record CP139505.1, on the reverse strand, counting down.
AATATGTACAAGGATATGACTCGACTTAGCAACCATGTAATCAATTAGATAATTAACTAAGGGTTTAAACAAATGTTGTCACAATAATGCACTAAAAATGAGTGCATACAAGGTAGGCTAAGGCGATTTGGGTGTACATTTAAGTGGGGTGTAAACAAATTCTTACTTTAAGTAAAATGCTTAAAGTTAGAAACGAAAAGATAGGCTCTGAGGGGTGTACTAGGGGTATCGTGTACTAAAAATGAGTACAACGCAAAGGGTGTGGAGAATTACTTGACCAATGTAGCCAATGTAATTATAACAAAAACACAGGTGTAAAACAATGGGTTAATCCTAATGCCTCTTATCATGTAGTAAATCTAACTACACGAATGTAGTCTCACTTGTGGCCTCGGAATGGACCTAACGCAAGTTCTAGAATCTAAGTGCTACCGGTACACACATCATAGCATAAATGCTTTTCCTACCAATTCTAGGGGCGAACCTCACATATTTGGGGGTGGAAAATTTTTTAGTGGTACGGTTTTGTGCTAGTCATATAACTCCTATCCGTGAGACGCTCATTAAGACCAAAGTTTCACTCCTATATGTTGTAAAAAAATTTAAATTTGGCACTAAAATTGCCTTAACAGGTATTTTTCTCAGTTTTATTACACATCTACCATTAAACAAACGAAAAATCAAGCGTAATAGCATTCTCTAAAGTATCGTACTTTACCCCCCCCCCCTTACACTTAAGATGAACATTGTCCCCAATGTTCAAATAACCAGATGTAAAAGTAAATAAGGTAAAAGAATGAAATCAAATACTCCCCTGATTCGCTCGTGGATAAAGAGGTAACATGGTTAGATCTTCTTCCAAGGTAAAGTTGAAGCTTCAAGACTAAAGCAGCGCCAAAAGCTAGATTCCACATACATCTCCTTGTCCAAAATAACCTGTTAAACCTGAGAAAACAAACACGAAAACCTGCATAACATCGGTGGGATAAATCTGTATAAGGATATAATGCTTGTGGAATGATTATTTTGCAGATTCCTGGAGTTTATAAGTTAGAGATTTAATAAAGCATTTTATGATTCCGGAAGAAAAACAAAACTTTCAAAAAAAATTCCAGAAAATTTCCTGACGCCGTCAGACTGGTTCTGACGCCGTCAGAAGTGATCTGACAGATTTTTCATGTTAAGTTTCCGGAAAATTTCTGGAAAAACTCAATCCTTATTTCCTGGAAATCCTGCAAAATATCATTATGACTCGATACAAGCATTTGACTCAAACAGTTACTAATATGTATGTTAATTTAATATTGTTATGATTCATGTTTATCTGTTCTAATAAACCGATTTGGATTTCCCTTACACTTATCTTTTGCAAAATACCTTTATATGTAGTTAAGACGAAGTTAAAAACAAGATAAAGCATTTTCACAATTTAGTTTCGAACATGAATCAATAATAATAAAAATTAAACATACATACGGAAGCAAATAAAATCAAACAAACAAATAAATAAACACACAAAGCAAATAAAGCTTGGGTTGCCTCCCAAGAAGCGCTTGTTTTTGTTCGAGTCACGAGCCTGACTCTACCCTTATTTAACGGAAATAGGGGAGGTTTTCCCTACACTTAGGGTTAAGTGCGGGTGATAGTAGCGATACACACCAGCTCGGTAGGAGTATGCCACGTGAGGAAAGATTGGTGGATGAATTATATGCTCAAAGGGGTGTGCTCCTTTCATCATAACCTTACCTAGTTCACTTTGGTCAATGGGTGAGTTAAAGTGTTCTCCTAAAAAGGGATCATTTTCTAACAACTTCGAGAGACTCCTAATTGGGAATCCATCTTGACCTAATAAACCCGGTTTAAACCCATAATGTTTCTTGTGATCAATCATGAATGGGTGATGTAGACATGTAAGGTCATTTTTCACTCCTATATTGTCTTCCTCACTACAAGGCTTAATGTCTACTACCTTAATCTTAACATTACCCGGACTACATGGTTTGATGGGTGGATCGGGACCTTTTTCAATTCCTAAGTTCACATCTAAGGATGGAAGATTAGGTAACGGTTTTGGTTTAGGCTCCGGTTCATCAAAACTAGGAACTTCCATAGAACTAAAAGAAAGGTTATGACTGCAAGTATTCAAACCTATTTCTTCTAGTTTTGTTTGGTCCAAGGGCTCTACCTCTATTGGGGTTCCTATAGTCTCTTCTACTTCTTCCGGGTAAGTCATGGGTGGTGTGTGTGCCTCAAATGATGGTAGGACTTGTGGGGTACTTGGTGGGCTTATGTTACTTACCTCATCATTCCTTGTGTCAAGATCACCTATATCCTCATCATGTGTTTTAGTAGAATCTAACCCTAACATTTTCCCTAGTATCTCAACGGCTTCTCTAGGCATCTCAACTTCTATATCCGAATCATAAGGATCATCCTCAATATTCTGACTGCTATATTTAAATTGCCCAAAAGATTCATCATGTGTTTCTTGAGATTCATCGTCATCGATCATAAAACCTAGGTCTTTTTGATCAATGTGATCATGCTCGGCTAGATCCTCCATCACATCAAGATCACCTAAGTGTTCACCCTGTATTATGGTAGTGCCTAACCATGACATGCAGCTAGGTGGCTCAACTCTACCCTCATCCCCAAACAAACTTGTTTCATGATCCTTGAAATTTGTGGTCAATTGAATTGTATTAATGTTTGTTGGGTTGTCTACTATATAATAATATTGGGCACAATTCTCAATAGCTTCCCATGCTTCTTCAGCACTTAATTCCCTAAGATCCCTGCCGGCAAAATAGTAAATGTCCCTTTGGGCATGTCGGTCGACACGATCGTAAAAGATTTGAGTTAGGGACCATGAATCGAAGTTATGATGAAGGACTTTTTGGAGTAAATATTTAAAACGAGTCCATTCATCATAGAGAGGTTCATCTTTATGTTGTTTAAACATCAAGATGTCATATGGAGTGGGTGAATTACGTGGTTGGTGGTATGGTGGATTCGCGTTCTCCATAATGGTGAACGGAAGAGTCAATGGAAATTACGAACAAACACACAAAGAAAAAGATAGACTAAAGAAAACCTAGAAAAATAAAATAAAAATCTCACTAGAAAGGAATCTAGTGAGTAGACCTAATAAAATAAAAATTCAACCTAAACAATAACTATTCCCCGGCAGCGGCGCCAAAAACTTGATGCGTGGTTTTGCGACCTTACAACAGGTTTTACCTCTCGAGGGATCTCGAGAAGCTTGCAATCCCCACCAGGCAGTGTACCTGACTGATGTAGTATAGTGAAGTGGCAAGTACCGGGGGATTGATCGTTCTCTAGGGGAATAGTGTCGTTAGGATTGAAAAACTACTCTAATAGGTCTAAGGGTGAGGGAAGATTCTTTTTGTATTTTTATATTTTTATGAAAGCAAGTAAAATCTCGGGTTTGAAGGAGTGGGCGGAATTAGTTGCTAGTCAACTAACCCAAATAACTACAATTGCAAATAAAATAAAATAACTGAAAATAAAAAGGTTGTGGAACTTATATGGAGAGAAATGTGTTTACTTAGATTTCCTTACTCCCTAACTATCTTTTACCGTTGATTAGTGTGTATTAATTGTGTGGATGATGGGTGTATTCCTTAATACCAATCGTGGGGTGGCGTACGTACTTCCCCAACTCTATAAGCTCCTACTTCACTCCTATGTCGAGCCGGCTAAGAAGCTCCTAACATGGGATCACTAGAATTCGCTCATGCATTAAATACAACCATAAAAACCTTAGTACGCATTGGTTCATGTTTCTTAAGACGTTCAAGCAAGTTACCGTATAGGAGGTTAGCCAGTTTTCTTAAGCCTAACATCGATAAACAATCATCCAATACAATTAATAACACACCAACAACCAATAATCAATAGTTAGGTTTTATTAGATCTAAGCAAACACAAGATAAATCTAGCCTAGCATGTTAAATAAAAGACAAGAACAAGATATAATCAAACAACACATAGACATATTGAATGATTAATTGATTACTTATCTTCAATTGAACATGGGAGATCCAAGGGTATAAAACCCTTAAAAATGGCAGAAAAATCGTCTTAGGGTTTCTCCTCACAAAGTTGCACACTAATGACTAAAAATTATGAAAATATATATAGGAAAACAGATCTGACGGCGTCACGTTATGAAGCTTGACGCCGTCACCTCGCCGCGGTTAGGGTTTCTTGATGGCCTTCTTGACGCCGTCCCCCTTTAATCCTCCTAAAATCCTCTCTGGCGCGTCAAGGGTTGACGGCGTCACACTGGGGCTTGACGCCGTCACAGGTACTATTCCAGCAGATTTAGAGACTTTGTCGTTTTCTTCACTTTTATGCTCCAAAAACGTCCAAAATGCTTCCTTTTCCAGATTTCTTCTCCAAAGTACCTAAAATGACAAAAGGAACGATTTAGGGCAATATTTGATCAAATAAATACGATTTAGGGCTTAAATGACCCCCTAAAAGCGGTACACTTTTCGCTCTATCAGCAGCGTATCACTGGGTCCATGATACTTTGTCTTCAATGTCAGCAATCAACTAAGTGATTCTGACAGCATATGTATTGACCCGGTTTCTGCCTAAAGTGTAAGGAGGGCTTCTTTCTTTTCACCCTTTATCTTTACATTTCTTTTTCATTCTTCAACCCCTTCAGCGCTTACCGAGACTTCATCACTAGCACTTTGTTGGGTTTGTTCCAGTACTAGCTCCATCTCAGTCGGCACTCTTCCCTTATTCACTTTTCTCCTTTTAATCATTCCTAAGGACTTCTATTCTAACTAGAGGATTGTCCCTGGGAAGATCCCTCCGGTTCTGGCTGGATCATGGGAACTGATACCTAACCTTACCATCCTTATAACTCCAGTACATTAAATCAAATGGTCGGTCTTTGGTATTCTTCCACAATTGCCATCATAAATCGTTCGCTCCCCCTCAATATGTGCATCGATATATGAAAGAGTTTAGCACATATGAGAGAGCCTACACTTGAGTTCAAAAGATCAAATTTTATCATTTTTCATATTTAAATCACATTCTCTCCCCCGATCAAAAATTTCAAACCTTTTGAGATTTGTGATCCCAATTGATTTAAATGAGTTTAGAAATTATGGGAGAAAATGTGGTCTGATTTAATATATACTGATAATGGAACATTACGATGCTCCCCCTCAATCAATGAGGGAGAATGTTAGTGTCAGGTATGATAGGTTTGAAAGACTTTGAATTAAAACAATCATACGCTGACACATAACAACCACATTTTATTCACTGCTTATTATGTACAAAGTAACTGTTACGACACAGATGATGTTGACCTTTACGCACAGATAGTGTGATCATTCGCTTCTCTGAAGGAGTCAGTAGTCAACATCAATTTTCCATCCACCAACAAAACTTCCCAAGTATTGTAGATCCCCACTCAGCGAGACCAGAATTAGTAATGCTTTGTTGAAGTGAAGGTGGTGGTGGTGATGACAGTGTTGTTGTTGTTGTTGCTGATGTTGTTGTTGTGGTGAATTCAGAGCCAGTCAATAGAGTTTGAACATCTGATCAAATGGTTAGAGCGGGAGCAGGCACATTTATATCGGCCATGAAATCTGCATAAGAATATCAACACAGATATACATACATACATACAGATTCACTCTTCATTAATAGCTACCACGTAGCAGCTTGCCAACTCATAATACCATATTCATCTCATAATCAAACCACAGTCAGGAAACACATCAAACCGCTATCTAGCATGAAGAGCAATCAACAATCATGAACATGGCAATTCACACATATTTCAACTTTCAACTCAAGATCTTAGGGACATGATTCTAACACTCTAGCTACATACCTAAGCATATTCTGAGTGCACAAGCAATACGTCAACAACAATTAAACAGCTATCGACTAACAAAAGTCAATAAACATTTGAAACTCATTCAATCAGATCATGCAAATGCCTGTGGAGTATTCAAGAACATCAAACACAATGGGTTTTCTAACTTCTTTTAGATTTTGAGTTTTAAAGTATTTAGGGGATTAAACGAGGATTCCAAAGTGACACAAATGAACCTTATTGTTACATAAAGCTAGGATACTATAAGCAAATTGCACATAATGCCCTAATCTTTCTAACAACTAACACATTTGGCCATTTGAGATAAAGCTTAGCAAGATTCTCTTCAGCTAATACCCCATTAACTACAAAACCTTTTCTAACGATTATGAGATAACCAAGAAACCCGTTTGATGATATAAAATTTGAAATCACTCTCCCCCTCAATCAATGACCCATATTCTAGTTAAAGAGCTGTAGTCATTGATTGAGTGACAAATTTTATGCACAATCCAAGTCTGAAAGAATTTCAACCAACATGTTACCACCATGTGTCTCACAAATAATTTTTAGAAGAATCATAGAAGGAAAATTATTTGCATACAAAGAAGATTTTTCTTCCTTTACAAGAAATGATGCACTGAAATGTACATCAAATCGGGAAAACATGGATATAAAGTAATCCATGCCCGGGTGAACTTCACCCAGTGGGAGGAACAACCGTCTTTTTGGCGACGTGCTTTCCCCATTTTGAAACGCGGGTCGCTATCTAAAGTAATAGCAAGCCATCATGACATGTTTTAACAATTCATTTTAACTTCTGCTCGAGCTTCATTTAAAGTCCCATGTCATTATTGAATGACATTTCTAAGACCGTAAATGTTATCGATAGACAGAAGACATGCCTAGAGGAACTATTTTTGGTATTTTATATTTTTCTGATTTTTATGGTTTTTCTTGGTTTTATAATTTTCTATTTACAATTTGGTTTAAAATATGTACAAAATATATTATTCAGTTTAAGAAGATGTTGACATGAGTACTGAAATAAGGATATCATTCTTGTACTTTGTAGAAGTCAGTAGTCAACATTACTTAAACTTTCACCACCAAAGCTTTCGAGGCTCCTGAAAAATCGTCTAAACTTGAGCCTTCTCAATTGTGAAGCTTTGATAGCTTCCCCCCAAACCGACAATCTTCTTTTTGAGTAGATTCAAAGCTCTCTTTCAAGCTTACATAATGTAAGTGTACAGTAGAGATCGTAGCAAACCACATCAAATATTGCTGCTCTTTTTAAGAATAATCATCGTGATTCACCGATCGGGGGATCATCAAATAGATCAGCAGTGTATCATCTCACACTTGAATAATTCTTCTCACATTACTTCCCGCAGATGTCTGAAGGAATGCATATCGAAGGTATCCAGAGACCACTTCCCCCAAGTGTGACAAATCACAAATTTCAGGTCATTTTCTAAACCTCGACAATTTACTATTCATGAGTTACTATTCATCATTTACTATTCACCATTTCACTATTCTTCATTTTCAGAGTCAGTTTGAGACTTTGAGAAGTCAACAAAAAAAATTACTATTCACAAAACACTATTCATCCCCCGAGGGAAAATCACAATTCATGGTTATCATTCATCAGTACGTGAACTAGGTTTACGGGTATTCAAATGCGCGTAACCAGTATGGTTTAGCTGCGTATTCATGCATCATCTGTAAGGACACATCATATAGACTAGAGTAGTCTACATATCATCCATATCATCATCAGTATATTAGGTCATGCACGGGTTTGTGTGATTTTCATTAACGTATGTTCATTTATTTAATCAACGTTACCACTCAGTCATTACTACTAACATTAAATCCGATACTCCCGTTAGTGATCATAACATATTTTCACACTTATTATAATGATATAAAGATTATATTATTACTTTACCCGGTGTTTTTAAATCAATTGCTATATTTTCCGTTAAGAGCTTATAACTCTGTCGGTTTGCGATATTTCAACCCGATAATCATTCTAACACCCGATTCTTGCAAGGAATATGATTTTACAATTTTTATAACCTCGTCACATTTTATTCCAACTCGTCAAGAGTTATTTCTAGTTAACTCGGTACATGGTAACACCTAATGTATACACAAACTAAACTAATACTTGAAACATTTAGACAACTTCTTTAATGACCCATGTTTCCCTCATTTTTCTTCCATGTGCCGCCCCCTAGCCCCCCTAAAACTTCCATTTCACTTGATTAGTAAGACTAACATTAATGCTCTAGGAATATATGTCTTGGACTTTATTTACCATAACACATACATACACTTATCTACTAGCAATAAAGATCAAAACTCTCTCTTTCTCTCATCATTTGGATCGGCCACACCAAGAACACCAAGGGAAATCCATAAATTTTTCAAGAACAAGTGATCATCTAGTCTCATTTACACTCCTTGTTAGGATTTTTGAAATAAAAATCCCAAGGTTTCTTACATAATCATCTCCAAAACTCTTCAAAGCATCAAGTAAGCTTCAAGTAAAATTTTCAATCTTTTCATACTTTCATTTGATGTATTTTCAAGTTATATTAGTTGATCATGCAATGTACATATGTTAAACATACCACTTAACACTCTTTTTCACTCTAAAATCTATAGATATTTAGTGTAACCCCATGAAATCCACCAATGTTGGTGATGTTTAGGACCCCATGACACCCTAAGAAGGTGTATGGTAGGATTAGATTAGTTGTGGTGTTGATTGAAAGTGGTTTGATCAAGTTTTGAACTAGAAAAATTAGTTTTTACAAACCCTAGAAAAGGTTCTGTCCAAAATCGTGTAATCTGGAAAACTCAGTAACTCAGGGGATATTTTGGCCTTCATATTCAGAAAATACTTTCAAAAAAAAAAAACCGTTGGCGTTGGAATGAGTAAAAACCGACTTACGACGAGAAAGTTATGATTTTTCTAAGTTTAACGACGAAAAACCCATTTCTGAAAATTTTGCTTGCTTATCGCCGAGATTCAAAGGACAAAACGAGGTGTTAGACGTGATCTAGAAGAGCCGACCTACTGAAAACATGTTAGTTCATGTTTATACGAAGCCGTGGATATAAAGAACGTAGAAAACGAGCTTATAACGACCGAGATACACGCGTTTGAAACCCGACTACCCATTAAACATTTTGACAGCCCCTATTAGAAAAATATTTCTAAGTATAAAAATATTTCTAAGTATAAAAACTGTTTTTGCACTACACTATATCGAGAGCCGATTTTCTCATTGATCGTGACGCGTATGATCAAAATGACAAATATATGAATTCAAAATAATGTTATAAGGTTTCTAAAGACGTCGAGTTTATTCACTAACACTTAACGTACACTACTTCGCGACTTGTTTTGCAAAGTCATTTGGTTATATTTTTTTCAAGTTATGAAAAATGATAAACTACGGCGAAAACATTATATTCACCGATAAATCACCAAACGAGGACCATGGAGTGGTATCGATAACATACGTATTTGCATGAGTAGCATCATTTCATTTGCTTACATTAGATTATATCATTCATAATAGGTCGCGGTTAGTGACCGAGCCTCACTTCATCATACCCATCATTGTCATTGTTGCTATCACACCAGGTGAGTTTTCATAGCCCCGCTTTTAAATTAATTATTTAATTTCTAAATTCTCGGGGGAGAATACATTGCACCATTTTTCATATGGACCAAAGTATCCAAACTCATTTACATTGCTTAAGTTACATCATTGCCTAGATTAAAGTCCCCTTTATTATCATGAACCGTTAATTGTGAGCAAGCGAGAGTGAGTGAATAGATCTATTGAGGGTGACTCCTCCGTTCGGGTTGGTAGCGCCAACTTGTCAAACGAACGCATTTCATTTGATCCATATTAGAGTGTCTGGAAAAAATCTCAGTTGGGGCATTTCATTCAGTCTAGCTTCGGGGTCATGAGCTTAAGAGCTAATGTATTATTTTTATGTGGCATTGTTTTGTCATACACTTTATACTTGTGGTTTCCGTAGAAGCATTTCATTTACATAAACCTATGATCTCACCAATATTATTGTTGACCATTTTTAGCAATGTATTTTCAGGTAAATAAGGTATTCGCATGATTGGCCTGCATATGGACATACCATGGAGTCGCGGTGACGACGCGTCTCACTTTATTTTTATGCACTTAATTATCGTTTGATTTGTATGGACTTATTTTCACAAACATGAAACTTCTTTTGGGACCTTGTTTTGTAAACTCTGAATGCTTTAAATAATCAAACGATGTATTTTCTAAATGACACTTTAGGTCGTTCAATATAACTGCAACTGTGGTGCTATGATCAGTCACGCCCTCAAGTGTTCCATTCCGCTGCAAATTAGATAATTTGGGGGTGTGACAGATTGGTACCAGAGCAAAGGTTATAGCGAACTAGGTTGTCCACAATACCCTAGACTATAACTACACCATCATAGCATCTTATCATTTCATCATAAGTGCATATTCATTTTACATGAGGTTTCATACATACATTATGTTAGTTATTTACTTTCATTTCTCGTCGATTGTCGTAGAGATGTCTTCAGACACGCATCCCATTGTCATTTCATCTGATTCTGACACAGATGAGGTTTTATCACCACCCACCATTGTGCTAGAGTCTGTTACTTCATCACCACCCACTATGATCCTATCCTTAGTGGAGCCTACTCCACAGTCATCACCTAGGTTATCTGAGGCTGACACCAGAACCCTTTGAGGAGGGCGAGGTGCACCTACCCCACCTTTGTCACCTGTGATCCGCCGTGGTCCCAGAGTTGTTCCAGTGATTCAGCCAGGGGAGTTCATACCTGTTGGTCGGGTTTACCGACTATATCCAGATGGACCGCGCATGAAGCGCACTACTCTAAGCGGGTTCATCGTCTTACTGTCAGATCACCAGCTGCTTTTGCACCATTACCATCATCCTCACCATCACCATCCCTACCACCTCTACCACCACTATCCCCAGCCTTACCATCTTTATCACCATCTGAGACACCATCAGCACCACTTCATCCTAGAGACCCTACTCCTATGTCTGATTTACCGCTCAAGAAGCAGGCACGGCTTGACATCCTATCACCAGCCACTACAGAGACTGCAGATACCGCATAGACTGCACTACCTAGCAGGTTCGAGGTTGGTGAGAGTTCGAGGGCTGCTGCTGCCAGACTACTTACTGCTGCTACACTTGACTCTCGACTAGATCATCTACAGGGACAGATTGACAGGACATTAGGTCATATAGAGATGATTCCATTGAGTCGTGTAGAGCCTATGGAGGAGCAGATCGAGGGACTAGTCTTAGGCAGAGTTTCTATCGATGTTTCATATCAGGGATTAGAGGCCCGACAGCAGGAGAGTTCTGAGCGTATCACCCAGTTGAGACAGGAGATAATGGAGTTATTCGACAGGGCTCGGATGTCTCAGGAGGAGCATCACCGTCAGGCAGGAGAGTTAGCTTCAGCTCATGCCAGGATTTCTGCTTCAGAGAGCAGGGAGACCGATCTTCAGCTTCGAGTTCAGCATTTGGAGGAGATTGTGGTCGCCATGACTAAAGATCTCCAGAGGATTAGTCGTCGACTAGGTGGAGCACCAGGAGGTGCTTAGTGTTAGACTCTTATCATGTAGCTTGTACTATTATTATCCTAGTCCCGAGGTGTGGGACATAGTTTAGAACTTGTTGTCTTTTGCTTGTAGTACAAACAAATATATCAAGTGTAACTCTACCATGCAGGATTTATTGTGCTATTTTATGATATCGGCCTACGTTGACCGAAATTTTCATGTGTTTGATGAACTCAAATAAGTACATTTTATTACTATCATTTATCCTAATTATTTGACTTGTTTTATTACATTATGTATGAGGATTGATACTTAATCGTTTACTTTTGTAATTCTCAGTTGAAAACAAGCATTTGGTGAAACTTGGCGATTTTGGACTAATTATGGAGCAAAACATGCAAGAAGTTAAGAGTCTACTGAAATGTACAAGATCAAGACTAATCTGCTCCAGATGCGCCGCATCTTGCTTATCACATACGCCGCATCACTATCAATATTTCACCAGATATGATCCAAGATACAAGAGGACATGCGCCGCATCCAAAGATAAAGATACGCCGCATCTTCTGGCGGTGTACGAATATTCCTGAATATTATAATCTTGGACCCCACGCGAAGTTAAGTAAATGCGCCGCATCTACTTACTAGATGCGCCGCATCTTACCCTCAGACAGAAACTATAAATACCCCAAGACCAGACGAATTTCGTGTGACACATATTATATACGAAGACCGACGATCAGAAACCTAGGACGAATTCAGTCAAGGCAGCAGCACAAGACACACCCAAATCAAAGATACAAGAGCTGTAAGAAGGTGCTGCATGTGTTTAATTCATTAAGTAGTTTTGTTTTATTGTGTTAGTAAACTTTAATTCATCAAGATTGGTGGCTTGTGTAATGTGACAACGGAAAGATTGCACTCCCTTAAAACTGCTTTCTCATTAATTAAAGTTTATATGTTGATGTCATTGGTGACTTTTATTAGTGCATTGATAACCTCTGTGTCTAGCTGAGCGTTGATCGGGTCGCCATGCCTCTGCCCTCGCCTATTTATTAGATCTCCTATGCATTCTATGGTCTATAGAAAAGTAGGAGAAAGATAAATAGGATAGTCATAAGTAACCATTAAGGGTTTACTCGCCGATAAGATTAGAACCAACGAGAAAGGACTTAATCTCGGTGCGTTGCATCGAACTATACACTTCATATAACACTAGCAATAAAACAAGTGACAAACTACTTATCATAAGGACAGCCCTCTTATTGTCTCGAGTATTTATCTGTGTACGTGTATGCTACTTGCTGATTCGTGCCTATTGGTTTAGTTTATTATTTAATTGCAACCAAATCGTGCCAGTCTCTCAGGCTGAACCCCCCTTGCGTTAGAATAGGTTGTATAGCTAACTTAATATATTAAAATACTGATTAGAATAACGAGATAATACGTTCCACTCTTAGTGATCGACACTCTACTTACCATTATATTCATACTGACCGGGTACACTGCTCGTTAAGTGTGTGTGTTATTGATAAGTCGGCTAAATATAAATTTAAAACTTGAGTAGGCATTAAAACTGCTAAACCGCAACGACACACGCTACGCATCAAGTTTTTGGCGCCGCTGCCGGGGAGTGAATTGTTATTATCTGTTAATTTGATTAGTATTTTAATTAGGTTTTTAATTTTTTTTAATCTAACTGCTAATTTTGTTGTGTATTAGATTAATTTGCATTCATTGTACTATTTTGCATATTTTCTGTTTTTGTGTGTTATTTGTTTGCTTTTATTTTGTGTTTATTTTCGTGTGTTTTTATTTGTTTTAATTTTTCGTATTTTTTGTTTTCTGCTATCGTTGTACTGAGCTAAATCAAACGATACGGCGCATCTGATTTCTCAGATACGGCGTATTGCGTTCAATTTTTTATAAAATACAACGCGTTTAATTAATTCGATACGACGCATCTTTCCCCAAGATACGGCGTATCTGTTTTTAATAAAAAAAAATTTTTTCTAAGCGATAAAGCGATACGACGCATCTTTTCCCCAAGATACTGCGTATCTGTTTTTAAGGAATTTTTTTTTCTAAACGTTAACGCCATACGACGCATCTGCTTTAGCAGATACGGCGTATCTATTATTTTAATTAAAAACAGTTTTCGAATTATTAAACAAATACGGCGCATCGATCTCTATCGATACGGCGTATCTTCTGAATCAAAAATCTTATATTATGAAACGCAACGAAAATACGGCGCATTAACTTTTGTTAATACGACGAATATCATTTGGTAAATATAGTTGATTTTGATATTTACTTTGATCGGTCCGCTACTCTCGTGTGCAAGTTGTTTATTTTCAGGATAAAGGATGATTCAAGCATCACCATGAAAGATTACATTCTGAACCAAACCGAGAGAAGCTAGCTGGAGTGATCAAACGTAACTTCTTCGATTATTCAACCAGCCCAAAGGGAAGTTCTCTACATTATAATCTCAATTTTATTATCCATATTATACATCTGATTCAAATTGTAATCTTAATTTTGTACGCTTTAAAACGATATTTGTTCCTAACCTCGGAATAAATCCTTATCCACTAAACAATAAGATTACAATCATTAATAAAACGTTTATGCTTATTGCTCATATTTTGAATTCATTTATATCATATGGTATGACCTTTTACCCCAATTTGATATATAAAGAATCGTGTTGCGGAGGCCAAGGTACGTTCCTTATTTAAATTTCGTTCACTAACACAACGATACGGCGGATCTAAATATCCAAAGCGCCGTATCTCTGACCATCTAGGACTCATTGACTAGTCAACGAGATTAAATAGATACGGCGCATCCAATTTTCCAATACGGCGCATCTTTTTGCCCTATAAATACGACGGGAATGCGCCGGATCTAAAATCTTTACCGCAAAAACTCACACAGTTAAGAACTCACACACAGTAAAACTATACTCTAATTCCGATCATTTTTCCTAAATCCGCCTTTAATCCGATCTATAATCTTTCTCCTAATCATAAAATTAAGGTAATTACTCAATTTCGATTTAATCTTGTTTAATATGAAAATTAGGGTTTATGTGATTAAATTGATTTGTGCTTAAATGATATAGAGATATGATTAGGGCTTGTATTAGATGATCTCCCCCGTGTTTAACTTGCGTAAAACATCGAATTTCTAGCATAATTTGATTTGAACGAAAATTTGGGAAAATGAATTCGATTTTGAATATTTAGCGGGAAGGTGGATTAGGAAAATATATTGAGCTATTAGAACTGATATAAGAGGTATATGATACTGTGATATTTAGTGGTAGTTTACGTCACGGATTCTTGAAAAGTCTGCCTGATCCCCTTTATTTATACTGATATGCTTTTAGATGCGGCGCATCTAGGTTGATTGATGCGGCGTAACGACCTATTTCCAAATTAATAAAATTCTAGATACGCCGTATTGCTTAATCTAGATACGACGCATCTACATACGCCGTATCTCATCTTTTGCTCCGCATCTCTTATACTTTGTGCAGATACGCCGCACTGATTAAATCAGATGCGCCGTATCTACCTCACTTACAGACTGCTTACTAACTTTGAAAATTTATTTCAGATGGCGTTACCAGATGCCGCCCGTAGACACCCATGGCTTCGTTTTGAAACAATGGGGCTAACACAGGGTGCCGTTGATGATTATATGACTAAACATAGAAAGTTTTATCAGAGGAAGATATTCAGTGTTCCAATTTTGGATTTTGATAGCATCAGGAATATTGATGAGGGTAACGCTGTTGAGGAATTACGAGCTAGATTGGAGATGATACACAAAGATGGGGAGGGGCAGGTCTTATTCAGGTCTTACGCCTGGGAAAGGTTTTTAGGATTGAGGAACCGTTGATAAAGGTTTTGATGTTGGAGTTTTTCTGCACTATACACTACAGGGAGACTGATCTGGGTCTTGACACATTTGACACTCTGGTATTCAGAATGGGTGGTTTTGAGCGAAGGATGTCTATGGGACAGTTCATACTAGCTCTCGGATTGCACACTACAGCAGAAATGGCATCCCCAGGTTTTGCTGATTATTGGGCTGACAGTCTAAGGGTTGTTTCAGATCGCGGGGAGTTAGGAGATTATTGGGTTGAGATTTCATCTGGGGGTGATTCCACCACCACCACTCCTTCATACACATTGATTAGGGAGCCATTGAGGAGACTTTGTCATCGTCTGATCGCCTTGACTATTGCCGGGAGGGGACAATCCCCTAAGAAAGTGACTACTTTGGATCTTTTTCTCTTACGGAGCATGGACGAGGGAGCTGTGGTGAACATCCCTCACTTCTTAGCACATTATTTACACAGGGTTGCTCCGGGAAGAGATGGTAGGAGCCAAATGACTGGGGGTCATTTTGTCTCTCGTCTTGCTAGGCACTTTGGGGTATTAGGTGATGAGATTCCCGCTGATCTCCCGATTGATGTGGCTAGATTACCTAGTATGGATGCAGACTACCTTGCGACCAGGCTTGGGATATGCGAGGAGGTGATGGGTCGATACTTCTGGGCACCATTAGGACCATCTAGGCCTGCTGAGCCGGAGCAGGGGGATGCTCAGGCAGCCCCAGCTGCTGCTCCCGCTCAGGAGGAAGTACATGCACCAGCACCACCAGCTCCCCGCACTATTGGACAGAGGGTTGAGAGATTGGAGCTTGAGGTTAGGTCATTGAGAGAGAGTCTCGAGGCACAGAGAGTTGAGCTTGCTGGATTGAGGAGAGATACGAGCTGGTTAGTCGACGACGTCAGTAGGGTGATGGCTCTTAATGGGGTCTGGCACCACCTTCCGGATGGTGCTTATGTTAGAGGGATTATCACATACGAGCGCAGGGTTCGCCGCAGGACTGACAAAGCTAGTACTTCAGGAGCACAATCTGATGACGTGACTCCTGACCAGCCTACAACTTGACCACTCTTTGCACTTTCATTACGGACACGTTTTCTCGTACATTACTTATATTCTTTTGGGACTGTACTGATTATTACTAACATCTGTATATCTAATGATTCAGTTTATGTTTCTTGTTATATCTGATGAAGACTGGCATTAAGTTCAGCATGAGAGTACGAGAGAACGTGAGAGATAAACTGTGGGATGAGCCATATTACAACAGACTGTTAACAGTCTGTTTGGTAACTACATGCGCCGCATCTAGTAAAACGGATGCGACGCATCCTATCCTTTATTTTATCTTATTTCGTAATTATTCCAGGCTCGATGCGGCGTATCTTCCCCTATAAGATACGGCGCATCGACTGACCTGATGAAGTTATGGAGCAACTGCCTAATGCACACACTACTTATGTGTATACCAACTGAAGTATCGATACTAATGAGCTGAACGTGAGTCTAACTTGAAGACTCTGGAATAAAGACAAGTGCTTACCGGGAGACAACCCGGATTTATCTTTTTATTATTCTGTTTTTGTGTCGAGTCAGTCAGGCCGCAGAGGATACGGCGCATCTCAATCCTGAGATGCGACGCATCTCATGCAATGGTCATATCTTATTTTATTTTATTGTTCTGCATTTTTTAATTTTTGACTTTAAAACTTTTTATCAGTTTATTTCAATGCGGCGCATCCCTGGTTAAGGATGCGGCGCATCTTTTATTCTGATCCGTATTTATTCCAGGCTCGATACGGCGTATCTTCTTCAATAAGATACGGCGCATCGACTGACCTGATGATTTTCATTTTTAATTTTGGGATAATTACCAAAATAGCCCAAACACAAATGGGCGGTTCCCTATCTAACCCGAAATCCGAAAATAATTTTGTTGCCCAGGGCAACCGGCATTTTTTGGGGCAACTGAAGGATTTCCAGTGTATTTTTTGGGCAACAATCGCCCTTTTTTGGGCAACTGGGGGCATTGCCCAGGGCAACCGGGGTAGAAATATCCCATTTGGGTTTTGGGCTATTTTAGTAATTATCCCTTTAATTTTTATGTTTTATTTTTACCTAACTACTAATGTATTATGCAAGTTTGAACCTTTCTTATCTTAGGTGTGTTTTGAAGCCTTGGTGGTATTATAGATTCCTGCATTTCCTGTGGATACATCAATTATGAAGCTTAAACGTTCTAATCCACAAGAAAGATGATTTTTGCTCTTATACTAATGGAGGATCATACCGAGCAAATCTCAGGGGAGTTTTTCTGTTCTAATTCTTTTATTTTCCAGTTTTTAACCTTTTATACAAACAACGAGGACGTTGTTTAACTTAAGTGGGGGGATTGGAGAATTAGAACACTTAACACTTACTTGTCCTTAAAATGTGCTTAATATATCAAAACTTTAAAATTTTTTAGCATGTTTTTGTTTAAAGTCTAAGTTGCATAGCTGCACACATGACGTTATTTTTAAAATTGTGATTTTTCAAAATTCACAAATCTATGAGTGTGCCGGTGACTTGTAAACTTTAGAACTTGGCTTGTATACTATTCGAGACCACCATAATAAGTATTATTTATATAATTGGAATGACTTGTCTAAATTGGTAAATTTCTAGGATTACACCCAAATAGCCTTTATATGTTATGTGTTATTAGCTAACTACACTGGTTAGTTAACCCCCGTATAAACCCTTTTTGTTACTCTCATTTTTAGAGTAAGATACCCCTAGAAAAACACTCAGAGCCATTCCTTTCGTTTCTTACACCTTTGTTTAAAATGTTTCGTTACACCTTAAACCTTAGCCTACCCTGTAGATTAAAATCCGTGGTTGGTTAATTGCTATAGGCAAAGTGTGTTTCCTTACATTACATGTGTTCGCGTGCGTAATTCATTATCTATGGTTAGGTCGGAAAATTGCACAATGCAATTGGAGTGAAAGTAAATATTGTATATCTTTGAGTTTATTTTTCGTGTGTTTACTACTTTCACTATTACCGTTATTTCTGAAGTCATGAAAAGTATGGAAAAATTATCCAGAATTATCATTATAGTGATGTGGTGAAATTTTACACATCTATGTTTATGTTATTAAAAAAAAAAAAAAAAAAAAAAGAAAAAAAAAGAAAAGAAGAAAAAGTTGGATGTTTGATTTAAACCAACTTATGTAAAGTTATGTAAGTGGTCGATATCACCACTAGTTGTTATATATTTATGGATTGAATGGGAGTTGGCAGTTATGGGAACGTCAACTAAGGTTTATTCTTTGATTAAGATCTTGTTGAGTATAATTCGTGTCTACCTAAAGCGTGTGTTTCAAGTGTTAAAGCGTGAGTTATTCAATGATATGAGTCTTGTTCATGGGATGGTTGGGATAGTGATTAACCACACTTAGGATTTTAATTTATTTGTTTTGTTTATTTTTCGTTTTACACCAATTTATATCCCAAATATTATCCATACCCTTTATTATTCTTTATCCAACCAAACCTTTGATTTATTGAGATTAGGGATTTGAGCAATCTTAAGTATCGTAGTCGTGGATTCGGCTATGTATTTATGATTTTGTCGCCCTTTTTGATATATTATTATTGGTGAAGTTTGGACCTATCTTTAGCCTATTCGAGTTAAGGATTTGAGCAATTGCAAGTATCGTGTTCGTGGATTCGATCATGTATTTGTGATTTTGTCGCCTTTTCTGGAATCTGAAATCGATAGAGAATAAGAAAATTAACCCTTAAACCTCAAAACCCTTTTTACCGCTTTAGACTTGTTATTCCTTGGCTTTAGTGGAGGAGATGTGTATACTTGCCAAGCTTATGATAGAATATTCGTCGCGACTGGACAGTTAAACGATTAGATTTGCTTTTATCGAAATATTTTTATTCTAATCTCTAATTCGTTAAGTGTTTGGTTGTGTGATTATGGCAAAAACGAATACATGCTTAAATATAAAAATAAATCCTAATATTTTTAGGATACATTTTCATAAGATTAATTCTAAGGTTTACTTGGGGACAAGTAAAGTTCAAGTGGGGGGGGGGGTATTTGATGAACTCAAATAAGTACATTTTATTACTATCATTTATCCTAATTATTTGACTTGTTTTATTATATTATGTATGAGGATTGATACTTAATCGTTTACTTTTGTAATTCTCAGTTGAAAACAAGCATTTGGTGAAACTTGGCGATTTTGGACTAATTATGGAGCAAAACATGCAAGAAGTTAAGAGTCTACTGAAATGTACAAGATCAAGACTAATCTGCTCCAGATGCGCCGCATCTTGCTTATCACATACGCCGCATCACTATCAATATTTCACCAGATATGATCCAAGATACAAGAGGACATGCGCCGCATCCAAAGATAAAGATACGCCGCATCTTCTGGCGGTGTACGAATATTCCTGAATATTATAATCTTGGACCCCACGTGAAGTTAAGTAAATGCGCCGCATCTACTTACTAGATGCGCCGCATCTTACCCTCAGACAGAAACTATAAATACCCCAAGACCAGACGAATTTCGTATGACACATATTATATACGAAGACCGAAGACCAGAAACCTAGGATGAATTCAGTCAAGGCAGCAGCACAAGACACACCCAAATCAAAGATACAAGAGCTGTAAGAAGGTGCTGCATGTGTTTAATTCATTAAGTAGTTTTGTTTTATTGTGTTAGTAAACTTTAATTCATCAAGATTGGTGGCTTGTGTAATGTGACAACGGAAAGATTACACTCCCTTAAAACTGCTTTCTCATTAATTAAAGTTTATATGTTGATGTCATTGGTGACTTTTATTAGTGCATTGATAACCTCTGTGTCTAGCTGAGCGTTGATCGGGTCGCCATGCCTTTGCCCTCGCCTATTTATTAGATCTCCTATGCATTCGATGGTCTGTAGAAAAGTAGGAGAAAGATAAATAGGATAGTCATAAGTAATCATTAAGGGTTTACTCACCGATAAGATTAGAACCAACGAGAAAGGACTTAATCTCGGTGCGTTGCATCGAACTATACACTTCATATAACACTAGCAATAAAACAAGTGACAAACTACTTATCATAAGGACAGCCCTCTTATTGTCTTGAGTATTTATCTGTGTACGTGTGTGCTACTTGCTGATTCGTGCCTATTGGTTTAGTTTATTATTTAATTGCAACCAAATCGTGCCAGTCTCTCAGGCTGAACCCCCCTTGCGTTAGAATAGGTTGTATAGCTAACTTAATATATTAAAATACTGATTAGAATAACGAGATAATACGTTCCACTCTTAGTGATCGACACTCTACTTACCATTATATTCATACTGACCGGGTACACTGCTTGTTAGTTGGTCAAAAAGATGTAGATTGGCAGGGACACCTCAACCCTGTGTACCATAATGGTACCCATCAACCCTACCCAGCAAAGGTTTGATGCCTGTGAAATACCTCCACCCAATACCCAACCATGCTTGCGGAACGGAATCGAACTCGCGTCCTTCAGTTGGTCAAGACATCACATGGTTGGGCCCGGCTTCAAAGGTAGCTGGTTGATATCATTAGAGCTTATGGTCCCCATGTGAGGACTTCCCGGTTGGTCACCCAATTCGGTACTACTCTCACATAGGCTCGCTTAACTTAATAAGCTTCACCCAGTGGACCACAAAGCCCCATGATGGGTACACTGCTTGTTAAGTGTGTGTGTTATTGATAAGTCGGCTAAATATAAATTTAAAACTTGAGTAGGCATTAAAACTGCTAAACCGCAACGACACACGCTATGCATCAGTGTTATATTCATGTGTGGTGATTATATCTATGATAGTTCGTGGTTGTATCTCGTTGTGATTTCATTGTATTTATACATGTTGTGGTTGTATTTATACGCGTTGAGGATGTATATACATGTTGTGGTTGTATATATTGTGTATGATGATCATTTCTATTATGATTTCTCATTGTTGTTATCTTTTGTGATTGTGAAGAATCATGCCACCCAAAAGAGCTACTACTGCTATGACACCAGCCGAGATCAGAAAGCTTGTTGCCGACAGTATAGAGGCAGCACTAGTGACTGAAAGAGCTGCTGTAGCTGCAGCCGCTGCTGAAGCCGCTTCTCGGGCAGAAACCGAAGAAGCTACCAATGCTACCAATGGACGTAAATGTACGTACAAGGACTTCAAGAGTGGAGATCCACCAAAATTCAAAGGCACTGAAGGAGCCACTGCAATGATTCGTTGGTTTGAAAAGATTGAATATGTGTTTCTACTATGTAACTGTCCAGAGGAGTACAAGGTAAAGTTTGCTACTAGTACACTTGTTGAGGAAGCGATGTCGTGGTGGAATTCGTATGCAAAGCCCATGGGAATGGAAAATGCTCACAAGCTTACGTGGGATGAATTCAAGAAATTGCTAACTAAGAAGTTTTGTCCACGCACGGAAGTGAAAAAGTTGGAAACAGAGTTTTATGAGCTAGTGACAACAGGAAATGATATCGAGGCGTATATCAGGAGGTTTCAAGAGATGGCTGCCCTATGCCCAACTATGATTCCAGATAATGAGAAGCTGTTAGAAAATTTCATTGGTGGACTACCTCACAACATCCATGGAGATGTAATTTCTTTTGACCCACAAACATTGGATGAGGCAATTAGGATGTCTCAGAAGCTTATGGCTCAGGTTGTAAAGAAAGGATCGACTGCAAACAACAACAACACCAAAAGTAACCGTAACTACAACAACAACTCCAGTAACTACCGAAACAACAATAATTATAACAGTAACCGAAACAATTCCAATAATAACAACAACAACAAAAGGCATTGGGACAATAATCAGAGTGGCAATGCTACTCAACCACCACCCAAGAGACAGGAAACTGCAAAGGCTTATGCTGCAGGTCCAGCTGAGAAGAGAGGTTACAATGGTACCTTACCCAAGTGCAATAAATGTCAAAGCCACCATAACCCTGGAAATTGTCCAAATCCGTGTGGTAACTGCAAGAAGGTTGGTCATTCGACCAGGGATTGTAAATCTCCGATTGTGGTTGATGATTAGAAACCCCCAGTAACATGCTTTGGTTGTGGAGAAGTAGGACACTTCAAGAATAAATGTACAAAAGGGAAGAACCAAGGAAATGGAAACCAAGGTGGAACAGCTAGAGGAAGAGCTTATGTTTTGGGAGGAGAAGATGTCAAGGAGGACCCGAATGTCGTCACGGGTACGTTCCTCATCAATAATGTTATGCATCCATTTTATTTGATTCAGGAGCCGATAGAAGTTTTGTTTCTACTGTATTTGCACCTTTACTCAACATTGAACCAACCACACTAGACACTCCTTATCACATCGAACTAGCTAATGGTTCTTTAGTTGGCACCAAAACCATCATTCGTGGTTGCACTCTCAATTTTCTGAATCACCCATTCAATATAGATCTCATGCCCGTAGAACTTGGAAGTTTCAACATTGTTATCGGTATGGATTGGTTATCTCGACATCATGCAATAATCATTTGTGATGAAAAAGTTGTTCATCTTCCTTACGACGGCGAAACCTTGATCGTTCATGGCGAACGAAGTGGGACTAGACTCAGTATCATTTCATGCATCAAAACCGAGAAATACATAAAGAATGGTTGTTATGCTTTCTTGGCACATATCACGGAAAAGAAGTCGAATGAGAAACGACTTGAAGATGTACCAACTGTTAAAGATTTTCCAGAAGTCTTTCCCGAATACTTGCCAGGACTTCCACCTACTCGCCTAGTAGAGTTTCAGATTGACTTAGTGCCAGGAGCTGCACCAGTCGCGCGAGCACCTTAT
This sequence comes from Artemisia tridentata subsp. tridentata, assembly GCA_021014915.2. Lineage (NCBI taxonomy): Eukaryota > Viridiplantae > Streptophyta > Magnoliopsida > Asterales > Asteraceae > Artemisia > Artemisia tridentata. The sequence continues at coordinate 185,652,729 of CP139505.1, read as the reverse complement.
CGGCTAGCACCTTCAGAAATGAAAGAGTTGTCTAACCAATTGCAAGAACTCTTAGACAAAGGATTCATTAGGCCGAGTTCCTCGCCTTGGGGAGCACCGGTTTTGTTTGTGAAGAAGAAAGATGGATCTTTTAGGATGTGTATTGGCTATCGAGTGCTAAACAAGTTAACGGTGAAGAATCGTTATCCATTTCCCATAATCGATGATTTGTTAGATCAATTGCAAGGCTCTAGTTATTACTCCAAGATCGACTTGAGATCAGGTTACCATCAACTTAGAGTTTGGGAGGATGATATCCCGAAGACAGTATTTAGAACTCGTTATGGTCATTATGAGTTTCAGGTAATGCCGTTCGGACTAACCAACGTACCTGCGGTATTCATGGATCTCATGAATAGGGTATGCAAGCCATATCTGGATAAGTTTGTGATCGTATTCATTGAAGACATCTTAATTTATTCGAAGAGCGAAGAAGAGCATAGAGAATACCTCAGAACGATTCTAGAACTGCTCAGAAAAGAAAAGTTGTATGCCAAATTTTCAAAGTGTGATTTTTGGATACAAATAGTACAATTTCTTGGTCATGTCATTGATAGTCAAGGACTATAGGTTGACCCTACAAAGATCGAGGCTGTTAAAGATTCGGCGACGCCCAAGACTCCTACAGAAATTTGTCAATTCTTAGGACTCGCCGGATATTATACAAGGTTCCTAGAAGGGTTTTCCAAGATAGCTAAACCGCTGACCAAGTTGACACAAAAGAACCAGAAGTATGAGTGGGGAGAAAAACACGAGTCCGCTTTTCAGTTATTGAAGCAGAAGCTTTGCAGCGCGCCAATTTTGGCACTACCCGAAGGGATTGAAAACTTCGTGGTATACTGTGACGCATCACATAAAGGACTGGGAGCAGTGTTAATGCAGAACGAGAAATTGATAGCTTATGCATCTCGACAGCTTAAGAAGCATGAGAAGAATTACCCCACACACGACTTAGAGTTGGGTGCAGTGGTTTTCGCACTCAAGATTTAAAGGCACTACCTTTACGGTACTAAGTGTGTAGTGTTTACAGACCATAAGAGTTGGTATGTGCTTAAACACATACCTTTTTTTGACCAAAACCGGACCAAAACTACCAAAAACCCGACCAAAATGCCAAAAGATATAGTGTTTTTGTGTTTATGATTGTGCAGGGACGGATATCGTGAAAAATGACAAAAGACACAAGAAAACCGGGAAAACGAGCACGGGATACGAAAAAGGCTCAGAACCGAATCCGGGAAAGATATACTTGGTCAAATGGCAAAAAAAATCACCCTTAGATCATCCTTTGGAAAATGGCAAGATCAGTCCCTCCAAATACATAAATTACAGAATTGGTCCCTTAAACTAAATCCCTTAACCCTTACAACTTTATAATCCGGATCCATACTAAACCCAACCCACCAAAATATCCCTACCCAGCCCACAAATAAACTAACCTAGCCCAGTCCCCTTAAACCCCAACCCGACCCACCATTGTTAACCCGGTCAACCCCTCTATAACACTAAGTCAGTCAAACATAAAATAAAATAAAACAAACACACTCTCCCTCATACACCAAACGCGCTCCTAAAACTTTCCCCAAATTATACTGTGGATAAACCCTAGTTACCACCCCATCAAATTACCTCGTACCAAATAATTTACCTAATGATTAAAACCTTCTGGAAGCTCCTGACACTGCTAGGGACACGTGGGAGGCTTTGATTGGAGAAGCCACATCACCAACTTAATCCTACGGCTGTGATTTAAGAGTAGGGAGCAAGAAACGATCTAAGGGTAGATAGCAGCTGAGGAGCACACGGATTGATGAGCTGGAAGGCCTGGAAGTTTCAGTGGTAGCCTATAAATAGAGCTCTCCTCTTCACAGTCAAGTTTGGTCCAATTTTCACGTCTTTAGGAAATTGTAACCATTTTAATTTCTCTGTCATTTAATGTTTTTCATAGTGTAACTTTTTAAAATTCAGTTGTAATTTTCATTTCCAGTTAAGTTTGTACTCAGATTTTTATTTTTAATGAAAAGTCAATTTTGGTCAATTCCACTGTTCCTTAGCTTAATTTTCATGTTAAGTGCTTATTTTTAAATGTTTCTGCTTCTTAAGTATAGTTTTGATGTCATGTGTTGGTTATAAGCTTCTGCTGCTGATTTCTCATTTATTGCTTTTGGTCAAAGAAAAAAGTCAAAACGGCTTAATTTGATTTTCAGCTTATTGTGTTTTTGAAAAGTCCTTTTCTAGATTAAATTTAGTTCAGTGGTTCCTTGAATTCTGCTTTACAGCTTAGTTAAGTCCTTGTTACTTAAGAACTTTCAAAGTAGATCAGTAGAGGATTTGTTTGGAATATGGTTGGCTTATGGGTCACTATGGGAGAAAACAGGTTATGATATTGTTCATTTGTCAAGTTTTTAAGATCAAGCTCATTTATAGAATAGTAGGCTGTTGTCATCAGTAGTTATTTTGAATTGAGGTTATTTAGACTTTTGCATTAGTTAAAAAACCTGTCTGAATAAGCCTCAGCATAAGCTAAGCTTATTCAGATTTTATTTTTGCATTTCATAGTAGCTTTCAAGTGAATAAATCAACATATTATGGTCTGGTTTGCCCTGGTGAAGTTTAGCACAAGTTTTGCGCCAAATCTTTTTTTTCTGCTGTCACAAGTCTGCTGTGCAAATCATGTTTTAGGACTGCTGATCTGAGCTTAATTCTGGCTTAACCAGATAAGCTCATACCTTCATTCTTGGTTTATAGTTAATTCACATAGTAGGCTTTAGGTTCATAAGCTGGAGCTTGAAGTTTCAGCTTATTAAGGGGCTTATTTTGGATCTGCAAACTTCCCCTAAATCTGACCCTGCTGCTCAGAGCAGCCTTGGTATGTTTCTGGCTGCTGATCTAGGGCCCATTTAAGCTAGGAATTGGGCTTATATTTTGGGCTTTTGCATTTTCTAGGTAGCTAGTAGTATAAGCTAAGTTTTGCCCATTTTAGGTTTAGATTTAGAACTTATTAGATTGCTTAATTTAGTGCTGCAAGTAGGGTAGAATTCCATTTTAAACCTGTTTTAGTAATAATCTGTTCAGCTTATATTTTGCTTATTGTGTGTGCTTATTTTTCATTTTTCAGTCTTTTTGAGCTTCCAGTAGTGAGATATGCATGTTCTTAGTTTTTTATAATTTTTGGCTTATGTTTGCTTAATTTTAGCTTATTTCCATTAGCTTATTGCACTGTTTTAGCTTATTCAGACTTATTCAGCTTTTGAAATTATTTTTCCTAGATTTCTTATTTAATTTTAGATTTACCCAAAAATTTTCAGAATTTTCCAATTAGTTTTACTATTTTTAAAACATTTAATTAGTTTTAATTAGTTTTTAATTCATAAAAAATTATTAAAAAGTCAAAAAAATATTTTTCCAAAAATTTTCTTTTATCAGATTTAATATAGGAAAATTATCTTTATATTTTTAGGTTTTGAATTTTAGCAAATCATTTTTATTTACGTTTTTAAATTTCGTCGCGTAACGTTTTAAAATTCAATTTTCGCTTTTAGGATTACATGCTTAGAATTAATTGTTTCTTTAGCTTAATTATTTGCTTACATTTAATATTTTATTATTCGTAGCATAAAATCACCAATCAATCACTCTTTTTCTCATTCACTACACGAATCACGTCCCGGGAACACAAATTCCATTCGATCTTCGTCGGGACAAACGACTCGGGTTTTGCATATTTCTTGTGCAATTCCTTGAACTATAATTGACACGAATCAGTTTTTGGCGCCGCTGCCGGGGAAGGTTGAAGTGAGTTCGTGATTTCGTTCGTCGAATCGTGTTTTGAAGACCCTTCCTCGGAAGTTATCAAAAATAAAAATACAAAAAGAAAATAATTAAAAAACACTTTTCCTAAAGTGTTTTCACCATTAATAATAAATCCTCGCTCTCGAGAGGGCGTTGTAAACCATTCCGAATAACAACAAAAGAGATCGTGAAGTTAAACGTTTCTCGGATTATTTCTTTGCTACAACCTAATCACGGGGTTTAAGGAAGTCTTGACATTAAATTGCAGACTGAAGAGAGATCCATTCTTCTCTCCCGCCACGCTGCGCGTAGTTTTGAAAGAAACGAGTACGGTTGATCAACGATCACCAAAAAGATAATAATTTTTCTTATATATAAAAAATCCAAAAAGATTTTCTTTTCAAATTTATTTTCCCTTTTCTTTTGTATTCTAAATTTAAAAACCCAAAAATAATCTTCGTCTCCTCTTATATGTTAATTCTTATTTTCTTATCCTCTTAACCGTTTAATTCTATCTTCTTTTCTCTCTATCTGTTTAATTCTTATGACGTCACTCGGCTATCACTGCTTTCATTGTAAAAGTCCAATGGGTGATAGTCTTCGTTGTTACAAGTGCTTGTGTGAGCGGTGTGGAGGCAATTGTCGTAATGGATTTTGTAATTGGTGTGAATTACCAATTAATCCAAATCCAAATTCCTTCAATTCTTCTCAAGATTTTTCCGAACACCCTCCACAACCCCAACCATCTTCATTCACTCAGTATAATTGCTTTATATGTGGAGATCAGTTGGGGGACAATTCACTTTGTGACCGATGTTTTTGCAACGAATGTGAATTTAGTCGAGGACTTTGTATGTGTTCTTATTCGAAAGTTGAAACTGCATTCGCTTATCCAAATTCTTTCAATGAACCGTCAAATTTCTCCGACTACCCACCACAGCCCGATATATCTTCGTTCGATCAACATTATTGCGATAGGTGTGGAGATTCGATTGATCCAACATCGTCTTATTGTCAACGGTGCACTTGCGAGAGGTGTGGTAGAAATTTGTTCAATGGATTTTGTTCATTTTGTGCTTCGAAAGCCGAAAATTCATATGCTTATGATTTTAATCCGAACATTTCCGATTATCCTCAAAACAATTTCAATCACCCTCCTCAAAACTTTTATGAGCAAGAACCGTATTTCAAAGATACGCCGAACTTTTCTTGTACAAATTGTGGGGGACCTCATAATGATTATCAATGTCAATCGTGGGGTCAAAATCACTATGAACCTAATCCTTGCTATAATACTCACGGTTTTGACAATTACCAACCCCCACAAAATCCCGTCAAAAATTCATTTGAAGATGGAATGCGCAAAATTGAAAAACTTGTGGTTCGACATCGAGAGATAGCGGCTAGTCTTAATACTCCCGGGAAGTCCATGGAAGAATTACTTGCCGAGGAAAGAGCAGCTAAATTTCGAGAGAGCTTAATGTACTGTGACGATGATTCCGATGATGACGAGGAGAGACTTGTTCTGTTAAACTTCCCTCAAATAGCACCCGTCATTCCTACCAAAGAACCCGAGGACTCTCTAAAAATGGGGGACGAGCATCTTAACACTATTCCGGCAACGGAATCAGACAATGTTGAGAACCTCGTCCCAATCCCGAGTGAGTCCGAGGAAATATCCGACGGTGAAAGTGATTTGCAATCTTGTGAAGATTCTCTTGACATTTCCAAAGTTACCTCCGGGATTTTCTCTAACCCTCTTTTTGAATTCAATGATGAGTATACTTCTTGCAAAGTTAATCCTCTTTTCGATGAAGGGTTAGAGAACGTCGAGGACGAGGACTCTACATTTGATGAGCTGATTTTACCAATACCTCGCCCTGACGATTCCCATGACTCGGAAGGGGAAAATCTTTTTCTTGAAAGATTGCTTAATGATGATCCCCTTTCACATCATAAAACTGAGTCATTACACGTTAAGCCATCACCCACTCGTCCGCCTGCTAAACCACCCGATGATATCAAGCCCGATACGGGTGTTGTGACTTCTAAAGTGGTGGATGAGATTTCTGAAAAGTATGATAATTTGCCCACCCAACCCACCCTTTTTATCTCTTCCGGGTGTGAGGATGACAATTTCTTTACAATTGTTATCATGATCTTTCTTCCTTTCTTCACCTACCCGGTGACTTCTCCTCTTATTCACTCCTCCGAGAGTGAAGACACAATCTTTGACCCCGGCATTTTCTTTTCTATCTAGAGCCGTGGGTATCTCATCGGAGTAGAACTTTCATGTGCTTCAGTGTTTATCCAAACATCTTGAATGAAAGTCCGATTGAGATTATTTTTTCCACATGCTCCCCCAAGGACAAATAAATTCGGGGTCGAGTCAAGCTCATGTGACTCGGTTACCAAAAACAAGCGCTTCGTGGGAGGCACCCCATGCTTATCCATCTATCTTCTTATCTATTTTCTAATAAAGTGAGTGAGGAGGACTCCCTCTTCCATATCTTGTGTCTCGTTGTTTTCTGTGGTATATCCAGGAATGTCTGATGATGAAGACTCTCGTGCTCGTGGTTGTCTCTCCACTCGAGTTTCATCATTCGCTGCTTATCCGATATCCTAAAATCTTATCGTTTACATCTATCTTTTGGCATAATTAATAAACGGCCTTAGATTTATGTAGGAGAACCCTTACCTTTAAGACATTGAGGACAATGTCTCGTTTTAGTCTGGGGGGGGGGTAATCTTGCGATTTGATTTTTGCCTTGCATTTTTGCCGTTTTCTCATGCAACACCGTTTTTCCTCCAAAATTGAAAAAATCCAAAAAAATGAGAAAAATTAAAATTTTTTTTGCATAAATATAATAAATTTTTGACATTTTTGTTGATTTTCCGCTGGTGAGAGTAGGAATAAAATTCTGACTTGACCGGGCGTATTGAGCCCTAGCTTGTTCCCTTAACCATTTTATAATCTATAAGCTCGTGCTAGTCTTTTACACAAGGAGCTATAAAACGCGAATTCTTTTTAAGAATTTGCAAGTTCCCGTATTCGACTTTATATATGCATGGCTTGATTATTTGGCTAAGCATTCGCGGATCTTATTACTTAAGATTTTAAATTTGCGAAGAACGAGAAATGATAGAGTTGTTTATAAGTTAGATTGCTAAACGTGGAGTAGTTGGATCTATTTAGAGCTCATCAAAGTTACTTGTGGCTTTTTGTTCCCATAAGCTTGTTTCACTCAAAAATAGTACTCTAGGAATAATTAAAGGTATTTTGGTTTTGGCGATAATTAGTTTCTATTTCTTCCTTAGAGAATTCTTGCTTATGAAAGTTGGGTACACATCAAGGTACTGTCAGTGTTACGGTGTAATAGACTATTCCATCTTGCCGGCTCGCAACCGATGTTGGGATTGTTATAAAAGCCATAGGACTTGGGGTTTGGCAAATAATTAATTAATATGATAATGTATAATAATAATCCAAAGCCATAAAAAGTTTTCTACATCTTGCCGGTTCGCAGCCGATGTTGTAGACTTCTAATAAAGGCAGAGGAAAAATTCCAAGGTCATAATAGACTATCACATCTTGCCGGTTCGCAGCCGATGTTGTGATTGTTATAAAGGGCCAAGGACTAAATACGTTAATGTGCTTAATAATGATTAAAAATGCCAAACTTCGACTCCGGGGGTGTCCTAATAAAAGCTTCCGTCTCTGGACTCGTAGATGAGTTGTTTCGGTCGCAAATAAAAGGGATATCCTCAAAATCGTGTTAAATCAGAGACCTTGATGTGGACCTCATTTTCGTATGCAACGGTTTTCGAGGGAAGGTTTAGAAACTACTTAGCGTCTAAACTAGGTATCTTTATCGGACTAAAACTTATCGAAACGAGAACTTGAAGAAATTCATTTCTCACCAAAAATAAAATAAATAGAGGAAAATAGGAATTTGGGAACAAGAAGTCCACAATTAGCTTTCTGAGTAGTGTTGGCAATCTAACTTGTAAATGACAATGATTTCGTTTTTAAGCTTAGTTTGGGGACTCGTGAAAAATCAGGGACGACGAATTTTATCCGTATGGTCACTTCTTTATGAGTCGTGTTTCCTGCTCGAAGACCCTAAAAGTTATCGAAAGATAATGATTGTCAACAAAAGCCGTCACATTAATAATAGGAAAAATACAAAAATAGAATAAAAGAAAAATCGGGGAGTCTTTAGAACTTAAGATTTCTTAATCTCTTTTGAAAATTTTGCTACTTCTCAAAGTTAGTAAAAAGAGATTGGAAATGTTCAGTTTCAAAAACGTGTTTTTATAACATTGCATGAGAACATTGCAATAGCTTAGTCTGGGGGAATTTGGTATGTGCTTAAACACATACCTTTTCTTGACCAAAACCGGACCAAAACTACCAAAAACCCGACCAAAATGCCAAAAGATATAGTGTTTTTGTGTTTATGATTGTGCAGGGACGGATATCGTGAAAAATGACAAAAGACACAAGAAAACCGGGAAAACGAGCACGGGATACGGAAAAGGCTCAGAACCGAATCCGGGAAAGATATACTTGGTCAAATGGCAAAAAAAATCACCCTTAGATCATCCTTTGGAGAAATGGCAAGATCAGTCCCTCCAAATACATAAATTACATAATTGGTCCCTTAAACTAAATCCCTTAACCCTTACAACTTTATAATCCGGATCCATACTAAACCCAACCCACCAAAATATCCCTACCCAGCCCACAAATAAACTAACCTAGCCCAGTCCCCTTAAACCCCAACCCGACCCACCATTGTTAACCCGGTCAACCCCTCTATAACACTAAGTCAGTCAAACATAAAATAAAATAAAACAAACACACTCTCCCTCATACACCAAACGCGCGCCTAAAACTTTCCCCAAATTATACTGTGGATAAACCCTGGTTACCACCCCATCAAATTACCTCGTACCAAATAATTTACCTAATGATTAAAACCTTCTGGAAGCTCCTGACACTGCCAGGGACACGTGGGAGGCTTTGATTGGAGAAGCCACATCACCAACTTAATCCTACGGCTGTGATTTAAGAGTAGGGAGCAAGAAACGATCTAAGGGTAGATAGCAGCTGAGGAGCACACGGATTGATGAGCTGGAAGGCCTGGAAGTTTCAGTGGTAGCCTATAAATAGAGCTCTCCTCTTCACAGTCAAGTTTGGTCCAATTTTCACGTCTTTAGGAAATTGTAACCATTTTAATTTCTCTGTCATTTAATGTTTTTCATAGTGTAACTTTTTAAAATTCAGTTGTAATTTCAATTTCCAGTTAAGTTTGTACTCAGATTTTTATTTTTAATGAAAAGTCAATTTTGGTCAATTCCACTGTTCCTCAGCTTAATTTTCATGTTAAGTGCTTATTTTTTGAATGTTTCTGCTTCTTAAGTATAGTTTTGATGTCATGTGTTGGTTATAAGCTTCTGCTGCTGATTTCTCATTTATTGCTTTTGGTCAAAGAAAAAAGTCAAAACAGCTTAATTTGATTTTCAGCTTATTGTGTTTTTGAAAAGTCCTTTTCTAGATTAAATTTAGTTAGTGGTTCCTTGAATTCTGCTTTACAGCTTAGTTAAGTCCTTGTTACTTAAGAACGTTCAAAGTAGATCAGTAGAGGATTTGTTTGGAATATGGTTGGCTTATGGGTCACTATGGGAGAAAACAGGTTATGCTATTGTTCATTTGTCAAGTTTTTAAGATCAAGCTCATTTATAGAATAGTAGGCTGTTGTCATCAGTAGTTATTTTGAATTGAGGTTATTTAGACTTTTGCATTAGTTAAAAAACCTGTCTGAATAAGCCTCAGCATAAGCTAAGCTTATTCAGATTTTATTTTTGCATTTCATAGTAGCTTTCAAGTGAATAAGTCAACATATTATGGTCTGGTTTGCCCTGGTGAAGTTTAGCACAAGTTTTGCGCCAAATCTTTTTTTTCTGCTGTCACAAGTCTGCTGTCCAAATCAGGTTTTAGGACTGCTGATCTGAGCTTAATTCTGGCTTAACCAGATAAGCTCATACCTTCATTCTTGGTTTATAGTTAATTCACATAGTAGGCTTTAGGTTCATAAGCTGGAGCTTGAAGTTTCAGCTTATTAAGGGGCTTATTTTGGATCTGCAAACTTCCCCTAAATCTGACCCTGCTGCTCAGAGCAGCCTTGGTATGTTTCTGGCTGCTGATCTAGGGCCCATTTAAGCTAGGATTGAGCTTATATTTTGGGGCTTTTGCATTTTCTAGGTAGCTAGTAGTATAAGCTAAGTTTTGCCCATTTTAGGTTTAGATTTAGAACTTATTAGATTGCTTAATTTAGTGCTGCAAGTAGGGTAGAATTCCATTTTAAACCTGTTTTAGTAATAATCTGTTCAGCTTATATTTTGCTTATTGTGTGTGCTTATTTTTCATTTTTCAGTCTTTTTGAGCTTCCAGTAGTGAGATATGCATGTTCTTAGTTTTTTATAATTTTTGGCTTATGTTTGCTTAATTTTAGCTTATTTCCATTAGCTTATTGCACTGTTTTAGCTTATTCAGACTTATTCAGCTTTTGAAATTATTTTTCCTAGATTTCTTATTTAATTTTAGATTTACCCAAAAATTTTCAGAATTTTCCAATTAGTTTTACTATTTTTAAAACATTTAATTAGTTTTAATTAGTTTTTAATTCATAAAAAATTATTAAAAAGTCAAAAAAATATTTTTCCAAAAATTTTCTTTTATCAGATTTAATATAGGAAAATTATCTTTATATTTTTAAGTTTTGAATTTTAGCAAATCATTTTTATTTACGTTTTTAAATTTCGTCGCGTAACGTTTTAAAATTCAATTTTCGCTTTTAGGATTACATGCTTAGATTAATTGTTTCTTTGCTTAATTATTTGCTTACATTTAATATTTTATTATTCGTAGCATAAAATCACCAATCATTCACTTTTATTCACTCATTCACTACACGAATCACGTCCGGGAACACAAATTCCATTCGATCTTCGTCGGGACAAACGACTCGGGTTTTGCATATTTCTTGTGCAATTCCTTGAACTATAATTGACACGAATCAAGAGTTTACAGTATATACTTGATCAGAAAGAGCTCAATATGCGACAGCGTCGTTGCTTGGAATTGCTTAGTGATTACGACTGTGAAATCCGATATCACCTGGAAAAGCCAATGTTGTGGCAGATGCCTTCAGTCGGAAAGAAAGACTCAAACCTTTGAGAGTCAGATCATTGGGAATGACGATCATTTCACCTTTACCATCAAAAATTCTCGAGGCTCAGGTAGAAGCACTCAAGGAAGAAAACCGACCCAGTGAGAAAATCGATAAAATGCCTAAAAATGAAAATAGCTTTGTAAGGAGAGCAGACGAAGTATTATGCTTCAAGGACAGAAGCTGGATACCTCTCTATGGTGGAATACGAGAGTTGATTATACGCGAGTCGCACAAGTCGAAGTACTCCATTCACCCAGGTTCTGATAAGATGTATCAGGATCTTAAGAAACTTTATTGGTGGCCGAATATGAAAGAAGAGATAGCTACGTATGTCAGCAAATGCCTTACTTGCGCCAAAGTAAAAGCTGAATACCAGAAGCCATCAGGATTACTTCAGCAACCAAAAATTCCCCAGTGGAAGTGGGAACGCATTACAATGGACTTTGTCACTAAACTTCCCAAGACATCAGGCGGTTTCGATGCTATTTGGGTAATCGTTGATCGTCTCACTAAATCAGCCCATTTCATTCCAATCAGAGAGACTTATTCTATGGATCAGCTCACCAGACTTTACATCAAAGAAATAGTCTCAAAACACGGTGCACCAGTTTCCATCATTTCCGACAGAGATAGTCGATTCACGTCAAACTTTTAGGAGTCATTACAAGATTCATTTGGAACCAGATTAGACATGAGCACTGCCTACCATCCTCAGACCGATGGTCAGAGCGAGAGAACGATTCAGACATTGGAAGACATGCTCAAGGTGTGTGTGATTGACTTTGGAAATGGTTGGGCTAACCATTTGCCATTGATTGAGTTCTCTTACAACAACAACTATCATACTAGTATAAAGGCAGCACCATTCGAGACACTCTATGGTTGAAAGTGCCGGTCCCCGGTTTGTTAGGCCAAAGTTGGTGATGTACAATTTACTGGTCCAGAGTTGGTCAGAGAAACAACAGAAAAGATCATTCAGATCCGGGAAAGACTCAAAACAGCCAGAAGCTGACAGAAAAGTTACGCTGATGTTTGACGCAAACCATTAGAATTCCAGGTCAGAGACAAGGTCATGTTGAAGGTCTCGCCTTGGAAAGGCGTGATACGATTCGGAAAAGCGCGAGAATTTGAACCCGAGATACATTGGACCATTTAAAATTCTGGAAAGGATCGGTCCGGTAGCATACAGAATTGACCTTCCGTCAGAGCTCAGCAGTGTCCATAACACCTTCCATGTTTCAAACCTCAAGAAATGTTTTTCAGACGAAACGCTCGTAATCCCATTGGAAGAAATTCAGCTCGACGATAAGCTACATTTTGTGGAGGAACCAGTAGAAATCATGGACCGCGAGGTCAAACAGTTAAAGCAGAGTCGAATTCCTATCGTTAAAGTTCGCTGGAATTCTCGAAGAGGTCCGGAGTTTACTTGGGAGCGGGAAGACCAGATGCGACTCAAGTACCCACATCTTTTCACCAAGTCCACTCCAGAGACCAACGCTAACTGAATTCAGGGACCGAATTCCTTTTTGGGTGGGCGACTGTGACAAATCACAAATTTCAGGTCATTTTCCAAACCTCGACAATTTACTATTCACGAGTTACTATTCATCATTTACTATTCACAAATCACTATTCACCATTTCACTATTCATCATTTTCAGAGTCAGTTTGAGACTTTGAGAAGTCGTCAAAAAATTTTACTATTCACAAAACACTATTCATCCCCCCGAGGGAAAATTAATATTCATGGTTATCATTCATCAGTACGTGAACTAGGTTTACGGGTATTCAAATACGCGTAACCAGTATGGTTTAGCTGCGTATTCTTGCAACATCAGTAAGGACACATAATATAGACTAGTGTAGTCTACATATCATCCATATCATCATCAGTATATTAGGTCATGCACGGGTTTGTGTGATTTTCATTAACGTATGTTCATTTATTTAATCAACGTTACCACTCAGTCATTACTACTAACATTATATCCGATACTCCCGTCAGTGATCATAACATATTTTCACTCTTATTATAATGATATAAATATTATATTATTACTTTACCCGGTGTTTTTGGTATGTGCTTATTCACATACCTTTTATTTACCAAATTAAGACCAAAACGACCAAAAACTAACCAAAATGCCAAAGATATTTGTGTTTTGTGTTTGTTTATGTGCAGGAACGGATATCGAGAAAAAGGGACAAAATCAAGCAAAAATGGGAAAACGAGCACGAGATTTGGAAGAGTGTCAAAAGCCAAAGCCGGGGAAGAAATCATTAAAGAATGACAAAACAAGCCCTTGGATTCATTTTGGAAAATTGGCAAAACCAGTCCCTGAAATTTCAAAATGTTCACATTTGGTCCCTATAATTTTAAAAAAACCATTAATCCTAATCCTTATACACTATCCGGATTTAATTATAAAACCAATCCATACAACAAACCCAAAAGCCCATCTCCTTAAAACCCACAGCCCAATCCCAATCCCTTGACCCGATCCATTTACTTAACCCAGTCAACCTTTATAATAAAAATCAGTCAAACAAATATATTATAAACACCCCGCGCCCCCCAATTCTGCTATTTACCCAGATAAAAACACTGTGCCACGAACCCTAGAAATTAACCGTGCAAAATTACTATGATTAAGGGTACTATTGTCCAATCATTGGGGTTCTAGAAGTGTCAGAAGTGTCAGAGAAGAGCAGAGACGCACGAATGGCTACGTGGCAAGCTTCTATTGGTCGTGACACATCATGGGAATTGATCAAACGGTTCAGAATAAGTGGGGAAAGATCTAAGGGTTGATAAGAGCTCAAATGCACACGGATTGGTGACCTGGCAAGCTTGGAAGCTTCAATTCGAGCCTATAAATAGAGACCCTCTCATCACAGTCAAGTTGTCCAATTTTCATGTTTTAGAGAATTGTTACCATTTTTTATTCTAGTCATTTTTAAAGCTTTCGTAGTGTAAACTTTTCCATTTCAGTTGTATTTACATTTCAGAATTGTAATTTTACCTTCATTAATGCAATTTAAGTTTTCGATTTCTTGTCTCATTTACATTTTAAGCATTTACTCTGTTACATAGCTATTTCAAACTTTCATTTCTGTTCTCACAAGCTCATTTGAGCTTGTTAAAGCTTTTGAAAAAGTTTTATTGGCTCAAAACTGTTTTTTGCTTCAAAATACCAAAAGTCAACAAAAAGTCAACTGTGAAGGGTCAAAATAAGCTGTGGATAAGCTGAGGTGATAAGCTGTTCTGGGGTGTTAGTTTTATCTTATTAGATAAGCCTGGGTTGTTTGTAGCTTCTGAGATCATTCAAGTTCAGCAATCCCAAGTTAGTTGAATTTTTCAATTTCTAGCTTTAATCTTGCATAATCTGATTCAGTAGTTGTTAGTACTTATTTGTTGCTAAATTTTGCTTATTAGTTGATAAGTCACCTAGTTTATCATAGTTCAGTAATATCTTAGCTTAATTCAGTGTAGTTCTAGTTCAAAATAGTTAATTCAAAATTTAAAAGGGTGTTTGGAATAGTGGTGTTTTTTGGGCAAAAGTAATTTGTACTGTTCATTTGCAGTATGTTTAAATTTGAATAAGCTTATTAAAGGTTAGATAAGCTGTTTTTGTTAGGTGTTAAGTTGTTTTGATGATTTTTGAGGTTTTACACCCATAGGTGTAAATTTAGATTCTAAACTGCCTTGATAAGCTTCTATATAAGCTGAGCTTATTTGGTGGGAGTTTTTAGTATTTTCAGGTTCATTTCAATGGTTTAAGTGTGAATTCAAGGTTTGGAGTAGTTTCATTAAGTATTGCAGCCTTTGAGGCCCAAATTCCATAACTGCTGCATCAGCAGCCCTGCATCATCTCTATTGCTGATCTGCAGCTTAATTAGGGTAGCTAGTTAGCTTAAAATTTAGGCTTTTTTGGTGTTAGAGTAGCTTTTCATATAGGCTTTTAGTAGTAACTTCTGGATTTCATCAATAAGCATTCCCTTAGCTTATTTACTAGCTCCAAAGTAGGTCACAAGCTAATTTGAATTTGTCATGACAATAAGTTGTGCATAGGTATATGTGCTTATTTATTTGGCTTATTAGAGTGTTCTAAGTTAATTTAAGCTTAAAATAGTCCCTTGCACTATTCCTGAGCTTTTGGTAATTTTTGGTTCAGTTTAGCTTAATTTTGGCTTATTGCAAGCTACTTATTTCACTGTTCTGCTTATTAGGGTTTATTCAGGTTCTGAACTTATTTTCCCTAGATAGCTATTTTAATTTTAAAATTACTCAAAAAAATTTAGATTTTGCTAAGTTGTTTTAATATTTTTAAATCATTTAAATAGTTTAAATTAGTTTTTAATTCCTAAAAAATTCATAAAAAGTCAAAAAAATATTTTTCTTTTTCCAAAAATTTTCTTTTAATATTTAGAGTTTAGGAAAATTATTTTCACAAATTTAGGACTTAGAATTTATAAATTCACTTTTTAATTATGTTTTTAAAATTCGTCGTGTACGTTTTTAAATTCGATTTTCGTTTTTAGGATAGTATGCTTAGCTTAATTGTTCCTTTAGTTTAATTAGTTGTTTTCATTTGTAATTTCATTATTCGTAGTATAGAAAATCATCAAATATCACTCTTTTCACACCATTCACTTCACAATTCGACTCCGTTAGAAAACTCGAATTTAACCTTCGTTGGGACACGACCCGGGGAAAATACATCCGTTGGTTTTTCCTTTGGAAAAATATACTTAAAACGACAAATCAGTTTTTAAATCAATTGCTATATTTTCCGTTAGGAGCTTATAACTCCGTCGGTTTGCGATATTTCAACCCGATAATCATTCTAACACCCGATTCTTGCAAGGAATATGATTTTACAATTTTTATAACCTTGTCACATTTTATTCCAACTCGTCAAGAGTTATTTCTAGTTAACTCGGTACACGATAACACCTAATGTATACACAAATTAAACTAATACTTGAAACATTTAGACAACTTCTTTAATTACCCATGTTTCCCTCATTTTTCTTCCATGTGCCCCCCCCCCCCCCAGCCCCCCTAAAACTTCCATTTCACTTGATTAGTAAGACTAACATTAATGCTCTAGGAATATATGTCTTGGACTTTATTTACCATAAAACATACATACACTTATCAACTAGCGATAAAGATCAAAACTCTCTCTTTCTCTCTTCATTTGGATCGGCCACACCAAGAACACCAAGGGAAATTCATAAATTTTTCAAGAACAAGTGATCATCTAGTCTCATTTACACTCCTTGTTAGGATTTTGAAATAAAAATCACAAATAAGGTTTCTTACATAATCATCTCCAAAACTCTTCAAAGCATCAAGTAAGCTTCAAGTAAATTTTTCAATCTTTTCATACTTTCATTTGATGTATTTTCAAGTTATATTAGTTGATCATGCAATGTACATATGTTAAACATACCACTTAACACTCTTTTTCACTCTAAAATCTATAGATATTTAGTGTAACCCCATGAAATCCACCAATGTTGGTGATGTTTAGGACCCCATGACACCCTAAGAAGGTGTATGGTAGGATTAGATTAGTTGTGGTGTTGATTGAAAGTGGTTTGATCAAGTTTTGAACTAGAAAAATTAGTTTTTACAAACCCTAGAAAAGGTTCTGTCCAAAATCGTGTAATCTGGAAAACTCAGTAACTCAGGGGATATTTTGGCCTTCATATTCAGAAAATGCTTTCAAAAACAAAACCGTGGGCGTTGGAATGAGTAAAAACCGACTTACGACGAGAAAGTTATGATTTTTCTAAGTTTAACGACGAAAAACCCATTTCTGAAAATTTTGCTTGCTGATCGCCGAGATTCAAAGGACAAAACGAGGTGTTAGACCTGATCTAGAAGAGCCGACCTACTGAAAACATGTTAATTCATATGTTAGTTCATGTTTATACGAAGCCGTGGATATAAAGAACGTAGAAAACGAGCTTATAACGACCGAGATACACGCGTTTGACACCCGACTACCCATTAAACATTTTGACAGCCCCTATTAGAAAAATATTTCTAAGTATAAAAACTGTTTTTGCACTACACTATATCGAGAGCCGATTTTCTCATTGATCGTGACGCGTATGATCAAAATGACAAATATATGAATTCAAAATAATGTTATAAGGTTTCTAAAGATGTCGAGTTTATTCACTAACACTTAACGTACACAACTTCGCGACTAGTTTTGCAAAGTCATTTGGTTATATTTTTTTCAAGTTATGAAAAATAATAAACTACGACGAAAACATTATATTCACCGATAAATCACCAAAGAGGACCATGGAGTATCATTTCAACATACTTACACGAGAAGTGTTTACTAACTTAACGAGACTTCCAAAAATATATTTTCAACGATAAATGTTATTCTCAAAATTTACGAGTGGTATCGATAACATACGTATTTGCATGAGTAGCATCATTTCATTTGCTTACATTAGATTATATCATTCATAATAGGTCGCGGTTAGAGACCGAGCCTCACTTCATCAAACCCATCATTGTCATTGTTGCTATCACACCAGGTGAGTTTTCATAGCCCCGCTTTTAAATTAATTATTTAATTTCTAAATTCTCGGGGGAGAATACATTGCACCATTTTTCATACGGACCAAAGTATCCAAACTCATTTACATTGCTTAAGTTACATTATTGTCCAGATTAAAGTCCCCTTTATTATCATGAACCGTTAATTGTGAGCAAGCGAGAGTGAGTGAATAGATCTATTGAGGGTGACTCCTCCGTTCGGTTGGTAGCGCCAACTTGTCAAACGAACGCATTTTATTTGATCCATATCAGGGTGTCTGGCAAAACACTCAGTTGGGGCATTTCATTCAGTCTAGCTTCGGGGTCATGATCTGAAGAGCTAATGTATTATTTTTATGTGGCATTGTTTTGTCATACACTTTATACTTGTGGTTTCCGTAGAAGCATTTCATTTACCTAAACCTATGATCTCACCAACATTATTGTTGACCATTTTTAGCAATGTATTTTCAGGTAAATAAGGTATTCGCATGATTGGCCTGCATATGGACATACCATGGAGTCGCGGTGATGACGCGTCTCACTTTATTTTTATGCACTTAATTATCGTTTGATTTGTATGGACTTATTTCCGCAAACATGAAACTTCTTTTGGGACCTTGTTTTGTAAACTCTGAATGATTTAAATAATCAAACGATGTATTTTATAAACAACACTTTAGGTCGTTCAATATAACTGCAACTGTGGTGCTATGATCAGTCACGCCCTCAAGTGTTCCATTCCGCTGCAAATCAGATATGCAATCAGTCTAATTTGGGGGTGTGACACCAAGTAGTTCAAGTGATGCAATCAGTCTCATTGTATGAAGCTCAAAATCCCAAAGTACACACTCAATCCCATTAATGAAGTCGAAAACATAACATCAAGATCAATTAAGACCCAGAAATCCCATTTTCTCCCTTCTGGAAATTGCAGGTGAGAATTGCTACACCAAAGTCAACTAAATCCCGAGTGTAGGCAATTTATCCCGTATGTAGTCGAAATGATACAGACTAACTAGAGGAATCATCATACCATTGTGTACCTCTTTTATCATCAAAAACTGTTTCTTACATCTCTTCCCCCACGTAGTGAATGATACATAAAAAGGCACGAGTTAAAACACTGATTTTCTCTGCGGTTATGACATTTGTCTTCCCAGAATAACTTCAATTAAGAAGAAGTATAACGTTCATCACGTGTACTCGTTGTGCGTTCAGATGTATATCTCCTTCCCCTTGCTGGTTTTGATACCTCAGAATCAACAACACATTTTACGCACGTATACTTGAAATCTTGTGAGAAGAACAAAGTTGGCTCAAATGTATCAAGTGAGAAACAACCGCTACCGAAACACTCTCTGACTATCTTTACCAACCCTTAATTAGGCTATTTGAAGTGAAAACTGATGGAGCAAACCCGATATACCAAACTTGAAACTGACGAAGAATTCTCCAAAATTGTTACTTAAGCTTGCACTGTTGTTGATTGAAGAACGATGCAGAAGAAAACCCCTAAGTACCCTTATACACTCAACAAAGAGCCAAAGCAAGTACAACACCTCTTGAGACTATCCACATCTGCATCTGTGTGTGACACTGAGCACTACAATGTAACTCTTTGAAGTGATAGCTATAACCCTTGAGAACTACAATGTAACTCCTTACATCGGGTATAACTAGATAATCCAATTCCCAATCATAAATTTTAAGCACGAGCAAGTTATCTTTGAAAGCCATGCATCCAACCAACCCCGACTTCAAGATAAAATAAGATCACGCCTTTGTGAGAGTCAACTTCAATCTCTAATAAAGGATGCCAAATAAACTCCGTGATCACTTGACATATTATGGCCAAAATCTTACCCATTTTGATGTTTTAGCCGACATTTTCCTTTATGTTCTTGTGGTTGCTTTACAGAGTGCACCTTGGACGGAAAAACAATCCGTGATGAAGAGGATTCTTCAGAACCTGGTTCTGGGAAAGGAATGCCAAAGAACGGATCATTATTCATGAGTGCAACTTCAATATCTTGAGAGTTATTATCAACACCTTGAGGAATAACTGGAGATTTGGTTTCTTAAGTAGTTTGAGTTGTACTTCTAGATGGTGCATCTTGATCAATGGAGATTGAAGAAGGCGAACCAGTTGAGTCAGCAGGAACCGGAGCAGGAGCTTCTGGAACTGGATGATCAACATTCGTTGGAGGTTGGAAGTATTCATCAAACATCGATTGAACTAATAAATCCCAGTCATTCGTTGTTAGTAGAGCATTTGGTGTTGGAGGAACTTGGTTTGCATGGCTCCTGAACTGATGTATTCAGGAGCCGTATGACCATTTCTCAATCATCAATCAACACGTAGTTTATTCACCCTTCTCCCCCTCAAAAATTGCACGTGACTGCCAACTGCAATTTTTGATTGAACGAGTGAATAAGAACACCATCAACGGTAAGTAGATCCACCTGATAACTGACATGTTGTTTATTCACACTTCTCCCCCTCAAAAATTGCATATAAGTGCCATTTTTGATTGACCGAGTGAATAAGAATATACTCCAATGTACGTTGATCCACTTTGGTGACTGAATGAGCATGGGAAAAACATGAAGCTTGGTGATGAGAATGGTCAGAAACAAGAAGATTTCTCTTCTTTCGAAGATAAGCGCACTCAAGCGTACACTTTTCTTTTCTTTGAGGAACAGGGCCTGGAGTGTTTTCAGCAGACAGCATTATGTTGACATTGAGGCCCGAGGCTTGAACTACAGAGTTCAAACGTCATAGTCGATGAAGAACGAGGCCTGAACTGATGTGAATAGACGTCATTGTCGTTGAAGAATGAGGCCTGAACTGATGTGAACAGACGTCATAGTCGTTGATGTTCAACAAACTTGAATTGGTTGAACCCCTAATTCATGAAATATTAGTCTTTTCGGCACCCAAACCCTGAGTCTTTCCTTAATAGGAGTGAACGATGTACTTGCACTTAAGTAAAGACTACTTGTACTGACATTAAGAGTTTGTTTGCATTTATATGGGTCAGCATCTAGACCATTTGGGGTTTCACAGTCAACCTTGGTTTTGCACTCAGTGAACATCTTTCTAATAGGTATCCATCTAAGACCAACAATCTTAAAAATTCTACCCGTCGGTATCCACCTAAGGCAAGATCTAGGAGTGTTTGGTTTCTCATGCACGGTGAAAGACTTGTTGGGGGAAAACCTTTGTCCTATAGCAATCTGCCTACCAGGTTTTTGAATATAACTCTTTGGTTCAACGGGCTTGTTGTTGTTTCTAGTCTTAGAGGATTGAACCTTAGCACGAGCATTCACTTCCTTCAGGAATTTTGTTACACAATTATCATGATTTGCCTTTAAAACACATTTCTGACAAGTAGAGCAAACAAAGTGTTTGGATTCAGATAAAGATCTAGAATTCTTAGAGTGATCTTCTACAGGAATCGCATTAATCGATATGCAACTACTCTTAGAAACAGGCAAATTCCTAGTCTTTTCATGTGTGTTTTTCTTAGCATCCTCTAGGTTGTGATTCTGAACACTGTTTTTATGTCTAACATGTTCCTTTGGTGTCACAAATGAAACACGCTTTGTACTAATCCTAGAAGAACTAGAGGCACTCATATGATAAGGTTTTACAAGCGTATATTCGTTTTCCTTAGGTCTAGACTGTGAAGTGACTGGTTTTGACAAAACTTGTTTCGAATCAACTTGGGAGGCAAACCGTGATTTTGAGGATTTTGGTCATTCAGATCTAAACTCAGTCGGTTGTCTAACAACTGATTGGTTTCTAAGTGGTGGTTTCCCCAAGATTGATGGTTCTGCAAACTTAGTGTTCACACCATTTCCTGTCGATTTTCTTAACTCGTTTTTCAACGCTGCAATTGCAAAACCCTTTTCCTGAAGTTGAGCTTTGAATTCATCATTTTTGGCAATCAAAGAGGTTGTCTGCTCTACGTTCTTAGTTTTCGCTTCTTTGATTGAGTCACACAGTTCTTTGCAATGAATTTTCAAAGTCTCATTTTCATTAATTAATACAGCCACTTTATGTTCTAATTCAGCATTTTTTGTTGCAATAACATCATTGTCATGTTTAGCCTTAACTTCATTACACATATCACACATCTCAGCAATACGTTTTTTCAGGTAGTTGATCGATAAGTTTTTGGCTTGTAGCTGAGCTTTCAAATCGTTTATAATAAAAAATTCACGAAATTCAGGAAATTCCGGATTCCCACATGGTTGGTTAGTATGAAGACTTTCTTCCTTTTGTTGCATTGAGATTTCAAGATCAATACAATGTTTTTCAAGTTGTAAAAATCTGTTTGAAAGTTCATTATAAACTTCGTTTTCAACCATATCATTTGACTTGAGACACTTAGCCGTAAGCAAAGAACTTGACGCATCATCATGTTCAGCATCCTGATCAATTTCTCCCCCCTTATGACTCATATTGTTGAATCAGAGGTGATATTGCTATCAGTCTTTTCCAACAGATATGTGTCATAAGTAGGTTTAATTTGATCAGTATGTTGATGTTCATTAGCAAGGACATTATATTGAACAGTTAAATGTACCTCAGCAAATGGCACTTGGTCATTTACTAGTCTGATATCAGCATCCACACCATGTGTGATATGAGTCACATAACTGCTGCTTGCATCATGCTTAACTGACTTTGTCCCTCTGCATTCTGTGACAACTGAACTAGCACCCAGTAATTTACTCGAATCAACCTTAATCTCTCTTGATTGTAGCCGACTTTCATTCATTAGTTGGTGTTGTGCTATTTCCTCAATGTACTTCTTAACATTACCCATGTGTTGGAGTAATGTTTCTCTAAACATGTTAACTTCAATCCCAGTGTAATCAGTAAAACACTTTTCTGTCATTTGACTATCATAATCCCAAGTGTATTGTGAATTGATGAACAATTGAAGTTGTATGTTGATCACCCAAAGAGCAGCCATGGATCCAATTTCATGAAATTCTTCTTTGTCAAGTTGTTGTTCTAGTTGATCTAAGTTCAGGAACATATTGCCTGTGAAAGTCTGAACATCTTGACCAAAGAGTGATGCAAAAGCTTGTTCGAATCCTCCCATGGATCTAGGTCTTTCTGAGAGAACCTTGAGATGTGAATGAAGTAATTGAAAACATTCAATGCAACTTTCCTTTGCATTAGGCAACTGTTGTGGCTGAAGCAACTCTCTCTTGCGAATTCGAGCACAAAGATTCCATATTAGAAATATTAGACCCAAAGACGCTTGTCTGTTCAAAAACATTTTTCGGTTTTACTTTGTTGGGACTCTTATGTTCATCGATCATGTCGTACAATTTGAGTACCTCAGCAATGACTGAATCCATAGTGTTTGACATGATATGAACGTGCATGGGATTTTACAATTCTATGATTTAAACCAAGAAATAGATTCTTTCGTGGGATTTTACAAAAGTCAAGAATAAACCGTGATTTGATTACTTGAATGTGTTATGATGAAAGTTTGGTAGACTTGGTGATCTGTTGTATAGTTGTGATTTAGTTTGGTTGATGCTAGTTGTTACGGTGAAATTATGGTCTGAAAACTTAAAACCTCAATAACTTAATCTTGGAGCGATTTCAGACTTCGAAAGTTGGGTTGAATGAATACAATTTTTCAACATGTCATTCTCCTCAGTTTCACGGTCGTTTTGACAGGTAATTCACTGAAAACGGAGTTACGGTTCAAAAGTTATGGCCGTTTGAAGTTTTGACGTAAAAAGTAAATTTTTAGTCAAAGCGCATAATCAAACCGCAGAGCCAAACCGCAACACCCAAAATGCAATCACACACAACAAACCATAATGGTCAAACCGCAGCACAAGAGTACCAAACCACAATTCCCAAACCGCAGTAACCAAAAATCTCAAACCGCAGAATAACCTCAAACCGCAGAGAACCTCAAACCGCAGAATAACCTCAAACCGTATACGTCAAACCGCAGCACTGAACGACAAACCGCAGTACTGGTCAAACCGTAGGACTGGTCAAACCGCAGAAAAGCTAAACCGCAGAAGGTTAAACCGCAATAAGTCAAACCGTAATACCTCAAACCGCAAGAAGTCACACCGCAGGACAAAACGACAAACAGCAAAGGAAAAGATGTCGCTTTCAATTGCGTTTTTTCTTTTTCCTTTTTCAGTTAAAAGCCAAACCGCACTCCCAAAATAGGTCAAAACGCAACAATGTCTTACCCAAACAACCACAAACCGCAATCAAGAACGTACAACCGAGAGACAAACCGCAAGGAAGAAAAATTCTTCAATCTTCCAAGAAATTAACCTCCAAGGCTGTAGCAAAGCAATAACTAAACCTAGTGCTATTTGTGAACTCAAAAGTACAAAGTTTTAGCAAATCTAAACACTAACAATGGTCGAACTTAATGTTTTCTTGCATTTTAGGTCGAACCAAACAAAACACAAAAAAACTTAAAAGATGAGCCTCAAATCCGAACACATACAATCACTTAAACCTAGCCTTGGCTCTTGATACCAATTGTAAGCAATACTAACACATAATTTGTATGGTTCTTGTGGTTTAAATCCGATTTATAGAGAGAGAAAGAGATGAGAGTGGGAGCCTTTTTAGTGAGAGAAAGTAGAAGAGATTAGATTAAGAGAATGAAAAGGTCCAACCCCTCCCACACTTGGGAAGGGGTATTTATAGTTCTAGCTAAGTTGCCTCTAGTGGGCTGTGGAGTGAGCTGACAGTGGGTAAAGACCCGACTCAACTCCACAAATAATAATATAATTAAACTAATAATAATAATATTAATAATCCTACGAGCTATATAAATGCTAAATAGATACTCGGGGTAACCGAGTCTTCATATGAATATTTATATTCCTAACATCATAGATTCCAAACACAAGATTAAAATATGTTAACACATATTCTCGTGTAAAACATGACATTTTCATCACTTTAGATATAGTTGAGTCTCATTAAGTCATGTCTTGGTGAATTATCATCTTTTTATACTTTGATGGACAAAAATAGGAATTCTTATCTTTCAGACATGAGAATGACTACTGGAGAACCTATTGCACTAGAAACTTAATTTAACCTAACGGTTAAATTGCTTCCAGCAGAGAAGTTGGGTATGTGGAATCACCCGTAAAAATGGTCGTGTTTAGCCTAAATTGAGCACCGCTAGTAATAGTCTCATATTCATTCTCCAACTTGAAAATTTTGTATTCCTATACTTGCCTAAAGTAAGTATTAAAATAAGATAATTTATCTTGTCTTAGGAATATTAATAAATCAAGTAGTAGATGTGATTTTTCTTAGTAAAATCACTTGCATTACATATATATTTGTTGATTACATGTTATGTGTCTTGACGTTATCATGATAATTATTTGATTGATAGTCAAATGTGTAAACCTTCGAAAGGTTTTGTCTGCATGCTTATATATGTTTCATGCTACTAGATGTTAGCATGATTCGCATGATACTTGTTATATGATATTTCACAAGATTAACATGGTTCTTGTTAACTTACGATATGTCATTTTTAATACATGGTATTAGATAGCTCTCGTCTTTAGTTGACATTCGTTGAGCTTTTTCGTACAATATTCTAAATGATGCATGCTTGCAAAATGTTAAAATTGTTTGCATGAACCTGTCACACTATTTGGTTGCCATGTGTGCACTTATAATTTGTCAAAGTGCTTTTAGTATGATAAACTTTTAAAAGTTTTTATTTAGATCATTGTGTTAATTAAGGGGTAAGTATGCTTAAATAACTAAGCCTAAACATCAAAACAATTTCAGAATGTAGTATATCAAACAATGTCATGCTCTCTTGCAATATGATTATTTGTCTTAATGCTATGTGGTAGCTTTTTGTCTAGTAGGCGAATATTTTTTTATATAAGATGTTATGATAATCACATCTTTTGTCATTAACATGTTTGTATTTGTAGGTTGATAACAAATTACTTGTTATCTCACCTTGTTATGCCTATTTTGCATAATTGTAATCCTTTGTTGCTAAGTAGTTTAGTAATATGTTTATGGGACCCATTCTCTTACATATAGCTTTTGAAGCTACTAGGATTAAGTTTTAGAGGCTTGAAATTTGTGTTTGCGTATCTTTCAATCGACCTCTTTCCAAATAGCATTATTGCTTCTGCTTTCCTAACAACATCTCCATCATCTTTTAATTTTAACAATACATCTCCATAAGGAAACCACATGCCTCGTCATGCAATTATCTCGCATTGATAGAGAAGAGCTATATGACTTCAAGGATGAAGTTCGTTGTATGCTAACCAAAAACATTACCAAGCTCATCGCTCTCATTAACCTACAACACTTTCTTCATTACAGATTATGTTGAATGTCCACCAATTAAGGGGGAGAGAAATTCATTCACATAATTGTCATTTCGCATTAAAGAACATGTACTCATGTTTCTTACATCCTCAAATACCAACATGTAGGTTCACACCATTTAACCTAACATCATAGTCTTGTACCAATACCTCGTCAAGTGAAAAACACATCATGTGTTTAACAAACCTCTTAAACGAGAACCATTAAATCTCCTTAGACTTTTACTAGGATTAGTGAAACCAAATCCGTAGTTATAAGTAAATAGACCTTAGCTTGAACCTTCGTTTGATTAAAAATGAAAAAACATGACCAAATCAATTCTGGTCCCACGACACCCTACGATAAGACGGACGGAACCAAAGATTTGGTTCCGCCCAATCCGCGGGTACCTGGTTCAGTTTTTAACCATTCATAACAGACAACCCTCTCACAACCATCGAGTCTAGGATTTACTATCATATCTTCATTGTCTAGAACAACTTCATTGTCTAGAACACCATCATAGGATCTCATCCTTTTCATTATTGATACATATCAAGCACGTCATTGTCAGTGCAAACAGAACCATCATTCTCAATACATTGGTCCAACCAACACTCTCATCATATGATGTCATTTTCATCAGCATATAGGTATCTAGTATTTCTAATTGTTGCATATGAAATTTCTATTCCTAAGTGATCATTGTCGTCACTTCCTCTTATTTCCATTTGAGCATTTATTATGGCACAATTCATCATCTTTGGTAGATGATATCACAACCTTAACCATCTTCAATACTCTTATAGCATTTGCTATACATTAGAGTTTCTGAATTCATTGCTTTCATTATAACCACCACCTTCCATCACCTCTTTCACTAATCATCAACCCCATGGATTAGCGAAAAACCTACTTGCATCAACCTTTAGTTATCACTAGTAAACTAACACCAACACTAGCATCACTCACTTTAACTCCACTTCATATCCTCCTCATAGGCATTGTTTTGTAGAATTTTATCATATTATATTCTTGTGATTGTAATTCTTATTAGAAGATTACACACTTTATAACATGGTTTACTAGATAATCACAATATCACAATTGGTATGACATGGTTTGCTAAATAATCATAGTTCTCTGACTTAAAGTTGCTTGTGATTAGATTATTGATATGTTGCATCATATTTTTCTTTGAGATAAAATATATTGCACTAACCATTTCATTGTAGGTTCATCAACATATACGCTCGATCGTATATAGCATACTCATCTAAGGATGAAGTTTGAATCGATTCTATGTCGTCTTTTATTGTAGGTGCTTCTTAACGTCCTCAAACCAGGAGGAATATCTATCAAGCACTATTATTGCATCGTCTATACACTTGGTCGTATTTGACATATATGTCTTAAGACATAGTCTCTATTGTGCTAATTTTTGTTTTGTAGGTTTATCTTGACGCTCTAAAGCAAGGGAGAGCTTTCGTCAAGCATTGTTTGTCACACCCCCAAATATCTGGTTTGCAGCGGAATAGAACACTTGAGGGCGTGACTGATCATAGCACCACAGTTACAGTTATATTGAATGACCAAAAGTGTTGTTTTGAAAATAAATCGTTTGATTAATTAAAAACATTCAGAGTTACAAAAGTTAGGTCCCAAAAGATGTTTCATGTTTGCGGAAATAAGTTTATACAAATCAAACGATAATAAGTGCATAAAAGATAAGTGAGACGCGTCGTCACCGCAACTCCAAAATAAGTCCATATGAAGGCCATGATGCGCATACCTTAATTTCCTGAAAATACATTGCTAAAAATGGTCAACAAAAATGTTGGTGACAATCATAGGTTTATGTAAATGATAGTCATTACGGGTACCACAAGTATAAAGTGAATGACATAATTGCCACAAAAATAATACATGAGCTATTAAGCTCATGACTCCGAAGCTAGACTGAAATGAAATGCCCCAAACTGAGTGTTTTACCAGTCACTCTAATATGATTCAAATGAAATCCGTTCGTATGACTAGTTGGAGCTACCAACCCGAACGGAGTCGTCACCCTCAATAGATCTATTCACTCACTCTCGCTTACATCCATAATTAACGGTTCATGATAAATAAAGGGGACTTTAATTTGGGCAATGACGTAACTTAAGCAATGTAAATGAATTTTGATACTTTGGTCCGTATGTAAAAATGGTGCAATGTATTCTCCCCCGAGAGTTTAGAAATTAAATAATCAATTGAAAACGGGGCTATGAAAACTCACCGAAAACAAAGTGCACAATCAAGTGAGATAATGAAGAAATAACCGCGAGAATCCTACGAGCAACCTATATATATATATATATATATATATATATATATATATATATATATATATATATATATATATATATATATATATATATATACACACGTGTCTTATCTAAAAATAATGATACATTTATTTCTATATGCCATGTAAGTTGTAACCTCAATTATGCTTGGTACATAATATTTAAATAATTTTCAAGGTTGAATTTGGCTTTTAAAATGATTTACATGTATGAAATATATTTCTTACCCAATTTCAAGTTTTAATCCTATTTTTGACTTTAAGTCCAAAATAAGTCATAAGGGTCTATATTAAGTCTAAGAGTTCAATTTTTAGTCAAAAGGTTCAAATTATGTCCAAGGGTCCAAAATATATTAGGTGTTTCAAAATAAAAACTCAATGTTCAAATATACAAGTTGTTAATCTTTTTGTATCTTTTAATTACAAAGCTGATGGAAATTTTACACACTTAGTCACTTTCAAAAATTCATATCTCCCAAACCGTAAGTCTAAAAATCATGTTCTTTACATCCCTAGCTTCCTCTAAGTCCCTAATTTAATGTAAAAATAAGTTTACTAAAAAATATCCAGGTATAACAACTTTTTATAATTTTTCTTTACAAGTCTAACCTAAAGGTGAAATTGATAGAGTTTTACGTCTTACCAAAACAGTCATAACATGAAATCTACCGATCCTATGAAGGTGAAATTAATTGGAGATGATATCCCTATTTCTCTAAAACAGGCTACATATTTGCTATTTAAAAAGTTATGCCATAAAACTTGAGTTTTGCCCCGAATGGGAACAGTATACAAAATCTGACTGTTTTTGCCAAAAAAATCATATCTTAATCATCGGGTGTCGTCACAAGGATCACCACCCGGGGAAATTACCACAAGACATAGACCTATAACTGCATATTTTTCTATTAGGCCCAAAGTCTACTAATTGTTCCAGTTAATTCAATCTTTACCACTGAATTAGAAATCTGTTTTGCAATACAAGTCATTTTAGGGTTTTCTAGTGTTTTATAGTATGTACCAAGTATAATTAAGCATATATAACTCATGTAGCATATAAAATACATAAATTAACATATGATATCAGTAGAGAAATGAAAAGATGAGGGTTGGTTTCTTACAAAGATTTTATGGAGGAGAAACAAAAGATCAAGAACAAGAACAACTAGCCTAATAATCACCAATCTAGAACCCTAATGCTCCAATCCTTTTACCCAACTTTTTCACCTTTTTAACCCAAGAAAATGCTCCATAATCTCAGCCCCTTAACCAAAGAAATATGATAATTTTGATGATGAAATGATGGTGGTTTGTTGTGATAGTCAAAAGGATGAATCTAGAGATGTGTAAACCTTGAAATATTATGATTTTAGTGGTGTTTTGATGGGGTTGATGATGATGGACGAATTTTTTGAGGAAGGAGAGGGAGTATGCAGATTTTTTAGTGAGAGTTGCATGTATATGAGATAGTGGAGTGAGATCTTGGAGAAGAAGATTTTAGACACTTGTCCACAAGTGTGCATGCACACCAATGTGTGACGCCACATAGGTGGAGGGGGGAAAGGAGTAATACTTTTATTAGTGCAGATTTTTAGTGTTAGATATAGTATTGAGTGTATAATGTAGTGTATTTTGATCCCCGGTGCTTAAAACGTAGGGTTTTTAAGACATATAACACAATACCGGGTAACATAAAATTGTAAAACTTCTAAAAGTATAAAAACTTGTTATCATGACCTATTTTATTATTTTAGATGAGTGGTGAGTTCATCGGAGGGTATAAATATAATTAAAATCTAAAAACGTAGGTTCAAACCGCGAGTTGTTACCAAAATTTGACGAAATCGTGAAACGAAACAGAAAATGTGAAATATAGAAATTTTTGAATAATAGGAGATTATAATGGAATATTAAACCACTAATAACATGAAAACAGATAGAAATTCTAAGCACGGCTCATGAATAGTTAAAAACGCAAATGATCGCTAAATCGGGTACTATTTATGCATAGCTTGTAAGAATAAATGCCACAATGATGATATTTTTATAAAAATATCACATTTAAATTAAAATGACCTAAATTGATGATGATGTTACTGATAATATGTAGACTACTCTTAGTCTATATGAAGTGTTCTTACTGATGATGCATTAATACGCAGCTAAACAATACTGGTTACGCGCATTTGAATACCCGTAAACCTAGTTTACGTAATGATGAATGATAACCATGAATAGTGATTTCCTTTCGGGAATGAATAGTAACTTGTCGAGGTTTGGAAAATGACCTAAAATTATGAGTTGTCACAGTCTTCCACCCTAAAAGGAATTCAGTTCCTGAATTTAGTTGATGTTGGTCTCTGGAGTGGACTTGGTGAAAAGATGGGGATATTTGAGACGCATCTGGTCTTCCCGTTCCCAAGTAAACTCGGGACCTCTTCGAGAATTCCAGCAAACTTTTACGATAGGAATTCTACACTTTTTCAACTGTTTGACCTCACGATCCATGATTTCTGCGGGTTCCTCAACGAAATTGAGCTTATCGTCGAGTTAAATTTCTTCTAGTGGAATTACAAGTGATTTATCGGACTGACATTTCTTGAGGTTTGATACATGAAAGGTGTTATGTACGCTGCTGAGCTCTGACGAAAGCTCAAGTCTGTATGCCACCGGACCAATTCTTTCCAGAATCTTAAATGGCCCAATGTATCTAGGGTTCAACTTTCCATGTTTTTCGAATCGTACCACGCCTTTCCAAGGCGATACTTTCAACATGACTTTGTCTCCAACCTGGAATTCTAGTGGTTTGCATCTAACGTCAGCGTAACTTTTCTGTCGGCTTTTGGCTGTTCTGAGTCTCTCTCGGATCTGAATGATCTTTTCCGTTGTTTCTCTAACCAACTCTGGACCGGTGAGTTGTGCATCGCCAACTTCGGCCCAACAAACAGGGGACCGGCACTTGCGATCATAGAGTGCCTCGAATGGTGCTGCCTTTATGCTCGTGTGATAACTATTGTTGTAAGAGAACTCGATCAATGGCAAACGGTTAGCCCAGCCATTTCCAAAGTCAATCACACATGCCCTGAGCATGTCTTCGAATGTCTGAATCGTTCTCTCGCTCTGACCATCGGTCTGAGGATGATAGGCAGTGCTCATGTCTAATTTTGTTCCAAATGAATCTTGTAATGACTGCCAGAAGTTTGAAGTAAAGCGACTATCTCTGTCGGATATGATGGAAATTGGTGCACTATGCTTTGAGACTATTTCCTTGACGTGAAGTCTGGTAAGCTGATCCATAGAATAAGTCGAAATGAAATGGGCTGATTTAGTAAGTCGATCAACGATTACCCAAATAGCATCGAAACCGCCTGGATTTTTGGGAAGTTTAGTGACAAAGTCCATTGTAATGCGTTCCCACTTCCACTGGGGAATTTTTGGTTGCTGAAGTAGTCCTAATGGTTTCTGGTATTCGGATTTTACCTTGGCGCATGTGAGGCATTTGCTAACATACGTAGCTATTTCTGCTTTCATATTCGGCCACCAATAAAGTCTCTTGAGATCCTGATACATCTTATCAGAACCCGGGTGAATGGAGTACTTCGACTTGTGCGACTCGTGCATAATCAACTCTCATATCCCACCGTAGAGAGGTATCCAGCTTCTATCCTTGAAGCATAATATTCCGTCTGCTCTTCTTACAAAGCCATTTGCATTCTTTGGCATTCCATCAAGTTTCTCACTTGGTCAATTTTCTTCCTTGAGTGCTTCTACCTGAGCCTCGACGATTTTTGATGGTAAAGGTGAAATGATCGTCATTCCCAATGATCTGACTCTCAAAGGCTTGAGTCTTTCTTTCTGGCTAAGGGCATCTGCCACAACATTAGCCTTTCCTGGGTGATATCGAATCTCACAATCGTAATCACTAAGCAGTTCCATCTAACGACGTTGCCTCATATTAAGTTCTTTCTGATCCAGTATATACTGTAAGCTCTTGTGGTCGGTAAACACTACACACTTAGTTCCGTGAAGATAGTGCCTCCAAATATTGAGTACGAAAACCACGACACCTAACTCTAAGTCGTGAGTAGTGTAATTCTTCTCATGCTTCTTAAGCTGACGAGATGCATAAGCTATCACCTTCTCATTCTGCATTAGCACGGCTCCAAGTCCTTTATGTGAAGCATCACAATATACCACGAAGTTTTCAATCCCTTCGGGTAATGCCAAAATTGGTGCACTACAAAGCTTCTGCTTCAATAACTGAAAAGCGGACTCTTGTTTTTCTCCCCACTCGTACTTCTGGTTCTTCTGTGTCAACTTGGTCAAAGGTTTTGCTATCCTAGAAAACCCTTCAATGAACCTTCTATAATATCCGGCAAGTCCTAAGAATTGACGAATCTCTGTTGGAGTCTTGGGCGTCGCCCAATCTTTAGCAGTCTCGATCTTTGCCGGGTCCACTTGTAATCCTTGACTATCAATGACATGACCAAGAAATTGTACTCTTCGGATCCAGAAATCACACTTCAAAAATTTTGCATACAATTTCTCCTTCTTGAGTAGCCCTAAGATCGTCTTGAGGTGCTCTCTGTGCTCTTCTTCGCTCTTCATGTAAATCAGGATGTCGTCGATGAATACAATCACAAACTTATCCAGATACGGCTTGCATACTCTATTCATGAGGTCCATGAATACCGTAGGTGCATTGGTTAATCCGAACGGCATTACCTGAAACTCATAATGACCATAACGAGTTCTAAATGCTGTCTTCGGGATATCCTCCTCCCGAAGTCTGAGTTGATGGTAACCTGATCTCAGGTCGATCTTTGAGTAAAAACTAGAACCTTGCAACTGATCAAACAAGTCATCGATTCTGGGTAGTGGGTAACGATTCTTCACCGTTAACTTGTTCAGCTCTCGATAGTCTATACACATCCTGAAAGATCCATCTTTCTTCTTCACAAACAAGACCGGTGCTCCCCAGGGCGAGGCACTCGGCCTAATGAATCCTTTATCTAAGAGCTCTTGCAACTGGTTAGACAACTCTTGCATTTCTGAGGGTGCAAGTCGATACGGTGCTCTTGCGACTGGTGCAGCTCCTGGCACTAAGTCAATCCGAAATTCTACTTGGCGAGTAGGTGGAAGTCCTGGTAAGTCTTCAGAAAAGACTTCTGTAAAATCTTTAACAGTTGGTACATCTTCAAGTCGTTTCTCATTCAACTTCTTTTCTGTTATATTTGCCAAGAATGCATAACAACCCTTCTTTATGTACTTCTCGGTTTTGATGCATAATATGATACTGAGTCTAGTTCCACTTCGTTCACCATGAACGACCAAAGTTTCACCGTTGTAAGGGAGATGAACAACTTTTTCATCACAAATGATTCTTGCATGATGTCTGGATAACCAATCCATACCGATAATGACGTCGAAACTTTGAAGTTCTACGGGCATGAGGTCTATATTGAATGGGTGATTTAGGAAGTTGAGTGTTCAACCACGGACAATGGTGTTGGTGCCATCTAAACTACCGTTAGCTAGTTCGATGTGGTAAGGAGTGTCTAGAGTGGTTGGTTTGATGTTGAGTAAAGGTGCAAATGCAGTAGAAACAAAACTTCTATCGGCTCCTGAATCAAATAAAATAGATGCATAATGATTATTGATGAGGAACGTACCCATGACGACATTCGGATCCTCCTTGCCATCTTCACCTCCTATCATAGACACTCTGCCTCTAGCTGTTCCACCTTGGTGCCCGTTTCCTTGATTCTTTCTTTTTGGACAGTCATTCTTGAAATGTCCTCTTTCTCCATAACCAAAACATGTCAATGGGGGTCTCTGATTATCAACCATAATCGGAACCTTGCAATCCCTGGTCGAATGACCAACCTTATTACAGTTCCCACAAGGATTAGGACAATTTCCAGGGTTGTGATGACTTTGACATTTGTTGCACTTGGGTAAGGTACCATTGTAACCTCTCTTTTCAGCTGGGCTTGCAGCATAGGCCTTTTGCAACTTCTTGTCTTTTTGGTGGTGGTTGGGTAGCATTGCCACCTTGGTTGTTACCCCACCTTCTCTTGTTGTTGTTTTTGTTAGCATGGTTGGAATTGTTCCGGTTGTTGTTATAGTTGTTGTTGTTTCGGTAGCTGCTGGAGTTGTTGTTGCTGTTGCGGTTATTGTTGCTGTTGACAGTGGTTCCTTTCCTCACTACCTGAGCTATAAGCTTCTGAGATATTCTGATGGCCTCGTCCAGTGTTTGCGGGTTAAAAGAAATTACATCCCCCTGGATGCTGGGTGGTAACCCACCAATGAAATTTTCTAATAACTTTTCGTTGTCTGGAACCATAGTTGGACACAATGCAGCCAACTCCTGAAATCTTCTGATGTATGCCTCAATCTCATTACCCTTGGTCTCTAACTCATAAAACTCTGTTTCCAACTTCTTCACTTCAGTGTGTGGACAAAAC
Organism: Artemisia tridentata subsp. tridentata; assembly: GCA_021014915.2. Classification (NCBI taxonomy): domain Eukaryota; kingdom Viridiplantae; phylum Streptophyta; class Magnoliopsida; order Asterales; family Asteraceae; genus Artemisia; species Artemisia tridentata. The sequence goes on along the minus strand of CP139505.1, from coordinate 185,617,898 downwards.
TTCTTAGACAATAACTTCCTAAATTCATCCCATGTGAGCTTGTGAGCATTTTCCATACCAATTGGCTGGGCATAGGAATTCCACCATGACATAGCTTCATCAATGAGTGTACTGGTTGCAAACTTTACCTTGCTATCCTCTGGACAGTTGCATAGAAGGAATACAGATTTTGTCTTTTCAAACCATCGGATCATGGCAGTGGCTCCTTCAGTGCCCTTGAATTTTACGGGATCACCACTCTTGAAGTCTTTGTAGGTGCATTTACGACCATTTGTGCCATTAGCAGCTTGCCCGGCAGTTTCTGCATTTTCTGCCCGAGAAGCGGCTTCAGCAGCAGCGGCTACGGCTGCTCTTTCAGCTACTAGTGCTGCCTCAATACTGTCGGCAACAAGCTTCCTGATCTCAGCTGATGTCATTGCTGAAGTGGTTTTCTTTGGCGGCATGACTCTTCACAATCACAAAGATAACAACAATGAGAACTCACAATAGAAACGATCATCATGTACAATACATACAACCACAACATGTATATATAACCACAACATGTATAAATACAACCACAACATGTATATATAACCACAACATGTATAAATACAATGAAATCATAACGAGAAACAACCACGAAATATCATAAATATAATCACAAGCACATGAATATAATACATGAAAATTTCGGTCTACATGGACCGATATCATAAATAGCACAACTATTCCTACATAGTAGAGTCATACTTGATACGTTTTGTTTGTACAACCACCAAAAGATAACAAGCTCTTTAAACTATGTCCCACACCCTGGGACTAGGATACTAATAGTACAAGCTACATGATAAAAGTCTAATACTAGGCACCTCCTGGTGCTCCACCTGATCCACGCCTAAGCTGGCGGATCTCTCTGTCCATAGCGACCACAATCTCCTCCAAATGCTGAACTCGAAGCTGAAGATCGGACTCCCTGCTCTCCGAAGCAGAAATCCTAGCATGAGCTGAAGCTAACTCACCTGCCTGACGGTTATGCTCATCCTGGGACATCTGTGCCCTGTCAAATAACTCTGGTATCTCCTGTCTCAACTGGGTGATGTGCTCAGAACTCTCCTGCTGCCTGGCCTCTAAGCCCTGATATGAAACATCGATAGAAACTCTGCCCAAAACTAGTCCCTCAATCTCCTCCTCTATAGCCTCAATTCGGATCACTGGAATCTCTGCTAGCTAACCCAATGCTCTCTCAATCTGATCCTGATGCTCATCCACTCGTGTCTCCAATGCAGAAGTAGTAGACTGTCTGGCTGATGCTGCTCTAGAACTCTCGCCAATCTCAAACCTGCGAGGTTGTGCAGTCTCTGATGTCTTTGCAGTGGCTGGTGATGGGATGTCAAGTCGTGCCCGCTTTTTGAGTGGTAAATCACTCATAGGAGTAGGGTCTCTAGGATGAGGTGGTACTGATGGTGCATCATCTGGAGCACAATTTGGTAGGGACGGTAAGGATGGGGATAAGGATGATAAATATGGCAGTGATGCTGATGGTGAGGATGATGGTAATGGTGTACGGAATGCTACTCTCTTTCGCGCTGCCGTACGGCGTCTGCGAGGAAGGGATGATGGTGGTGGTAATGGTACAAAAGTAGCTGGTGACTTGATAGTAAGACGATGAACCCACTTAGCAGTAGTGCGCTTCTTGCGCGGTCCATCTGGATATAGTCGGTATACCCGACCAATAGGAATGAACTCCCTTGGCTGAATAACAGGAACAACTCTAGGACCACGGCGGATCACAGGTGACAAGGGTGGTGTCGGTGCGACTTCGCCCTCCTCGAAGGGTTCGGTCTCAGCCTCAGATAGTACGGGTGATGACTGTGGTGTAGGGTCCACTGATGATAAGATAATGGTGGGTGGTGATGAAACAACTGACTCTAGTACAATGGTCGGTGGTAATGAAACCTCATCTGTGTCAGAATCAGATGAAATGACAATGGGATGGGTGTCTGAAGACATCTCTGTGACAATCGACGTGAAATGAAAGTAAATAACTAACATAATGTATGTATGAAACCACGTGTAAAATGAATATGCACTTATGATGAAATGATGAGATGCTATGATGATGTAGTTATAGTCTAGGGTATCACGGACAACCTAGTTCGCTATAACCTTTGCTCTGGTACCAATCTGTCACACCCCCAAATATCTGGTTTGCAGCGGAATAGAACACTTGAGGGCGTGACTGATCATAGCACCACAGTTGCAGTTATATTGAACGACCTAAAGTGTCGTTTTGAAAATACATCGTTTGATTAATTAAAAACATTCAGAGTTACAAAAGTTAGGTCCCAAAAGATGTTTCATGTTTGCGGAAATAAGTTTATACAAATCAAACGATAATAAGTGCATAAAAGATAAGTGAGACGCGTCGTCACCGCGACTCCAAAATAAGTCCATATGCAGGCCATGATGCGCATACCTTAATTTCCTGAAAATACATTGCTAAAAATGGTCAACAAAAATGTTGGTGAGAATCATAGGTTTATGTAAATGATAGTCATTACGGGTACCACAAGTATAAAGTGAATGACATAATTGCCACAAAAATAATACATTAGCTCTTAAGCTCATGACCCCGAAGCTAGACTGAAATGAAATGCCCCAAACTGAGTGTTTTGCCAGTCACTCTAATATGATTCAAATGAAATGCGTTCGTATGACTAGTTGGAGCTACCAACCCGAACGGAGGCGTCACCCTCAATAGATCTATTCACTCACTCTCGCTTATATCCATAATTAACGGTTCATGATAAATAAAGGGGACTTTAATCTGGGCAATGATGTAACTTAAGCAATGTAAATGAATTTGGATACTTTGGTCCGTATGTTAAAATGGTGCAATGTATTCTCCCCCGAGAGTTTAGAAATTAAATAATCAATTGAAAACGGGGCTATGAAAACTCACCGAAAACAAAGTGCATAATCAAGTGAGATAATGAAGAAATAACCGTGAGAATCCTACGAGCAACTTATATATATATATATATATATATATATATAGGGTATATATATATATAGGGTAAAGTTAAAATAAAAAGACAAATATCCGTACACTACGTAAAAAGAATTTTTTTTTTTAAAGTTCGCGAAAATATCCCAAAAAATTACACAAGATCGGGTATGTTGGTGCATAAAACTGTTGTGAAAAAAGTTTTTCTGATTTTGAGTTTTTTTACGTTTTTTTTAATGCACAAAAAACGAATTTTGATGCGCAAAAAAATTTTGATGCACAAAATTTTCAACTTGTTTTAGTTAGATGCTCAATGTTATTTTGATTAAAAAAGTCAAAAGCACTTGGGTGCAAAAACGAATTTTTGATGCACAAAAAAGGGATTTAATGCACAATCGTATTTTTTCATAATTTTTTTTCGGAAAAAATATCCACTTTTAGAAAAACTTTCTTCACAACTTTTTCATGCACCAACATACCTGATCTTGTGGAATTTTTTTTGAATTTTTCGAGAAAATTTTTGAAAAAAAAAAATCTTTTTACGTAGTGTAAGGATATTTGTCTTTTTATTTGATCTTTATCCTATATATATATATATATATATATATATATATATATTATATATATATATATATATATATATATATATATATATATATATATATATATATATATATATAAGCGTGTCTTAGCTTCTAAAAATAATGATACATTTATTTCTATATGCCATGTAAGTTGTAACCTCAATTATGCTTGGTACATAATGTTTAAATAATTTTCAAGGTTGAATTTGGCTTTTAAAATGATTTACAAGTATTAAATATATTTCTTACCCAATTTTAAGTTTTAATCCTATTTTTGACTTTAAGTCCAAAATAAGTTATAAGGGTCTATATTAAGTCTAAGAGTTTAATTTTTAGTCAAAAGGTTCAAATTATGTCCAAGGGTCCAAAATATATTAGGTGGTTCAAAATAAAAACTCAATGTTCAAATATACAAGTTGTTAATCTTTTTGTATCTTTTAATTACAATGCTGATGGAAATTTTACACACTTAGTCACTTTCAAAAATTCATATCTCCCAAACCGTAAGTCTAAAAATCATGTTCTTTACATCCCTAGCTTCCTCTAAGTCCCTACTTTACTGTAAAAATAAGTTTACGCAAAAATATCTAGGTATTACCACTTTTGATAATTTTTCTTTACAAGTCTGACCTAAAGGTGAAATTGACTGAGTTTTACATCTTGCCAAAACGGTCATAACATGAAATCTACAGATCCTATAAAGGTGAAATCAATTGGAGATGATAGCCCTATTTCTCTAGAACAGGCTACATATTTACTATTTAAAAAGTTATGCCATAAAACTTGAGTTTTGCCCCGAATGGGAACAGTATACAAAATCTGACTGTTTTTGCCAAAAAAAATCATATCTGAATCATCGGGTGTCGTCACAAGGATCACCACCCGGGGAAATTACCACAAGACATAGACCAATAACTAAATATTTTTCTCTTAGGCCCAAAGTCTACTGATTGTTCCAGTAAATTCAATCTTTACCACTGAATTAGAAATCTGTTTTGCAATACAAGTCATTTTAGGGTTTTCTAGTGTTTTATAGTATGTACCAAGTATAATCAAGCATATATAACTCATGTAGCATATAAAATACATGAATTAACATATGATATCAGTAGAGAAATGAAAAGATGAGTGTTGGTTGCTTACAAAGATTTTATGGAGGAGAAACAAAAGATCAAGAACAAGAACAACTAGCCTAATAATCACCAATCTAGTACCCTAATGCTCCAATCCTTTTACCCAAATTTTTCACCTTTTTAACCCAAGAAAATGCTCCATAATCTCAGCCCCTTAACCAAAGAAATATGATAATTTTGATGATGAAATGATGGTGGTTTGTTGTGATAGTCAAAAGGATGAATCTAGAGATGTGTAAACCTTGAAATATTATGATTTTAGTGGTGTTTTGATGGGGTTGATGATGATGGACGATTTTTTTTGAGAAAGGAGAGGGAGTATGCAGATTTTTTAGTGAGAGTTTCATGTATATGAGATAGTGGAGTGAGATCTTGGAGAAGAAGATTTTAGACACTTGTCCACAAGTGTGCATGCACACCAATGTGTGACGCTACATAGGTGGAGGGGGGGGGAAAGGAGTAATACTTTTATTAGTGCAAATTTTTAGTGTTAGATATAGTATTGAGTGTATAATGTAGTGTATTTTGATCCCCGGTGCTTAAAACGTAGGGTTTTTAAGACGTATAACACAATACCGGGTAACATAAAATTGTAAAGCTTCTAAAAGTATAAAAACTTGTTATCATGACCTATTTTATTATTTTAGATGAGTGGTGAGTTCATCGGAGGGTATAAATATAATTAAAATCTAAAAACGTAGGTTCAAACCGCGAGTTGTTACCAAAATTTGACGAAATCGTGAAACGAAACAGAAAATGTGAAATATAGAAATTTTTGAATAATAGGAGATTATAATGGAATATTAAACCACTAATAACATGAAAACAGATAGAAATTCTAAGCACGGCTTATGAATAGTTAAAAACGCAAATGATCGCTAAATCGGGTACTATTTATGCATAGCTTGTAAGAATAAATGCCACAAGGATGATATTTTTATAAAAATATCACATTTAACTTAAAATGACCTAAATTGATGATGATGTTACTGATGATATGTAGACTACTCTTAGTTTATATGAAGTGTTCTTACTGATGATGCATTAATACGCAGCTAAACCATACTGGTTACGCGCATTTGAATACCCGTAAACCTAGTTTACATAATGATGAATGATAACCATGAATAGTGATTTCCCTTCGAGAATGAATAGTGTTTGGTGAATAGTAAATGATGAATAGTAACTTGTCGAGGTTTGGAAAATGACCTAAAATTACGAGTTGTCACATTGTTAGAATGCATCATACACACGCATCATTGTATATCACATACTAACCTTTATTTTGTAGCATTTCTTATCCTTGGATCATATACGTTGGTACCCTAGCAACGGGGAGTATTGATCAAGGGGGACCATATCATGTACTAATCTTTGTTTCGTAGCATTCATAATCCTTACATCATATACGTTGGTACCCTAACAACGGGGAGTATTGATTAAGGGGGAGCTACAGTCTAGGGGGAGGATGCACACATTCATCATTATTCTCATTCTTCAACTCACCTTTGTGTTTCGACTAAAAGGATGAGATAGTCCAACATATCTTACCGACGTGTATCGTTTGCTATGCGCATTTCATTCATCATGCGTTTTTCATTTTATTTTTTTTTGTTGCACAACACTAACCTTGATGTAGGTTAAGAGTCTTAATTTGATCCATGAATCTACTAACAACCTAGGGGACGCAACAACCATAGAAGATTGGGGTAGTCAATTTAACTTCACTAGAGATGATGCAAGCTTGCCATTTCGGGGAGAAATAAAGTTAACTCCAAGGACACACCCTTTTTATTTCAACAAAAGGGGGAGAAAGGTGTAAACGGAGAAAGTAATAGGCTAGAAGAATTGAGAAAGGTGTAAACGGAGAAGGTAATGTTAAAGGTAGTACAGACACAAGTAACTTTTTACATTTTACTTTCTATCACGTTTACATATTTTGTCATCATCAAAAAGGGGGAGATTGTTAGTGCAAGCAGTCTCGTTGGGGAGATTGTTATTGCAAGCAGTCTCGTTGGGGAGATTGTTATTACAAGCAGTCTCGTTTGTTTTGATTGATGACAAACATGTAACTTGATACATAACGTAAAATGTACAAGTTACTTGTAATCTTATTTTGTCTCAACATACATTCAACACCTCTCAAGTCCTCGTATGATACAACACAGGTTCGTACATGTTTGTTATGTGGCATTATGATCAAACCCTTAACAAACCATTTAGAATGTTTAAAATACGGTTAAGTCATTAAGTATTTTAAAAGGTTAACTGATGGTCCCTTTACACGATTAGAATTAACTAGAAAGTTAATCTATTGGTGTTAATGACGAATACAATGTTTAAGGATTATTCTAACAGTTATAAAACGTGAATGTAAAAACAACAATATTTTTCAACGTTTAAATTCTTATTAGAAATAATTCCAAGAATCTATACCCAAGTGTTTTGCGGAACAAACACTTGGGATTGAATAGACAAGGGTATGGGGTGTCTCCTATCGAAACTCAAGTTTTGCTTGAGTGGTAACAATATACCCTTCTGAGCTATCTCAGTGAGTTGTATACTCTTTGTAGGAGAGAAGTTCCTTTGTAAAAGTTCAAGACTTTAATTATACAAAGCACACTTTAACTTCTCTCACAGTTGCTCTATTTATACACAAGTATTCTAAGTATAAGTGATTAAATATAATACAAGTTGTTGAGGTTGCGTGTCTGACAATTACAAATAGTAATTGTCATTTCCAAGAACCAATAGGAAAGGGCTAAATAAGTCTTTGGGAGTTGTTGGCTGACACTCCATGACTTTTAGCCGCAATAGGGAAGGTTGAGTCTGACAAGAGAAGAGTGTTGGGTTTACACTCTTATCTTCTCAGATCTTTTCCCTATTGTTCCCGCCTTTTCTTCAGGCGTTGGTTCCTCAGTCATTCAATCACTTTGTTGGTTGAGGAGACTGGGGTTCAGTGAGCTCTTATCCAATACTCACTGAACCCATCATCTTCTTCTTTGGCTTAAGTCCTACTCAGGGAGTACCGCCTTCCTGAGTAGTGAATCCTTTTCTTGAATTCGCCTTAAGCATCCTGAAGATGACTCACTGAGAGGCTGTTCTCTCAGTGACTTGAATTGTTCTCGGTTTAAGTTAACACTTAGTTAATTTGTGTCCAAATCATGTTCGAAGCATTCTTGGGTTTTACATGACCCAACAATCTCCCCCTATTTGGATATAAATTATTCCTAAGTGTTTTGATCAGATATGAGTGAGCTAACGACTTCTGCTCATACTGAATGTACTAGAATGTAAATAAGGACACTGAAATAATAAAAACATCATTTTATTAATATCATTTACAAGTCCTAACAAGACTAAGTAAAAAAAAGGGATAGTGTTGGGTATTCAGGCAGGTCATCAGTTCAACTTGATTCCAAGGGCTTCAAGCTTGGGCTTCTTCGACTGCAGCTCATGTTGTTCAGGATGTTCATTGATTTTTCTTTTCAGGTCATGACAAAACCTCACATTCTCAGGACTCTTGAGTGGAGAGGCCATCATTAGAAAGCCTAGCATTGCTTTGATCCCTGATAGATCTATATCACTCCACCTCTGGAAGGCTTTGTCACCAAACTCATCAATGAAGAACAACCCTCTTTCAGGCTGTTCAATGACCATATTGTTTCTGAAAGGAACACCTTCAGGGAGAGCTCTATTGCAGTCAAGACCAGGAATCTTGATCTCAGGCTCAGCTTCTATCTTCTTTCTTTTCCTTGAAGAAGACTGAGAGGAAGCAGGTTGTGCAGATTCAGGGAGAAGAGATTGAATGCCAAGTTCCTGAGGTGCTGCTGCCAATCTTTCATCCCTCAGACTCAATGACTTCATCAGATTAGGGACCACAACATTTGATTTATTTGCTATTAATGGACCCAACTCGTCCAATTCAGTGATCCCAAAGTCAGCGAATCTGAAAGGTGAATGAACGTCAAAGTTTCTCTTGTCAGCACCTCTGTAGACAGTGACAACGGCAGGATTGGTGTTTCTTTGAATATGAACATCAGTGATTGGTTCTGGCTTCATCCTTTCAGTCATATACCACTGATATTTCTTAATCCTATTCTGCCTGATCTCTTCAGCCCTTTTGGCTCTTTCCTCCCTTTTCTGCCTGAGAGTGGTCATCTCCTCAGACTGAGCTTTCACAAAGGTCATACCACCTTCTCTTCCTGAGAGATCCTTAGCCTCAAGACCAATTTTCTCAGCCTCTTCATGAACAACCTTGATTAAGGCAGACTTGCTTGCCTTCTCCTCTTCCTTCAACTTCTTCTTTGCCTCCTCTTCCTGAAGATAAGTACTGAGTTCATCAGCTGAGAAGTGGTAAAGAACTCCATCAATTTCATATGGGATCCTGAGTGGTGATTCAGGATCCTTTGCAACCGTGATAGGTGCTGGTTGAGGCTCAGGCTCAGTGAGAATGCCTTTTCCTTTATCTTGATGGGAGGAAGAGGCTTTAGGAATGTCTTCCTTAGTGTGAGAAGGAATCTCCCCCTCAGTGTGAGAAGGTTGTTGGCTTTGGCTTGAGACTCCAGTGTCTTTCTCCCCCTCAACTGTTGCTTGAGTCATGGTGATAGCAAGAGTTGGAGTCACTGGAGTAGTAGGACCTTTGAAGGCCTGATAGATCTCAGTCATCATTGATTTGATGTCCGAGGTGTCTTTTTGAAGACTTGAGATCTGATCTGCCAGAGAAGCCTGAGAAGCCTCGATGCCTGACATCCTTGACCCAAGAGACCATGCCAAGGATGTTGAAGATTGTGCCCAAGTATCAAGATGTTTTTCCTGAAGACCCATGGAAGTCCTGATTGAGTCCAAGGAGGTAGTAAGACCCTGAAGTTTAGAATCCTTCAGTAAGCTGAGGAGATCATGGATTTCAGCTGACTGCTTCTGATAAGTCTCAGCAGCTTGAAGGATCTTTTCAGTGAGTATGGGGTCATCCTTAACAGCTGACTGAATAGTACCAAGGCTTTTGGTGATGCCTTCAAGAGAAAGATTGAACTTCTGGAAATGAAGATCAATAGCTGTCAGGGAATGTTTGGTGTCTGATTGGATTTCGATCACATCTTCATGAAAACTTTCAACATCTGCCTTCAGGTTGGCATAGTGAACAGCTGCTTCAGTGTGTTGATCAAACATCTCATCAGTGAGACCAGTGAAAAGAGCATTGTTGGTCTTCAGTAGGAAGTTGACCAACTTTCTTTCAGTGAGGGGAAGAGAGTTATCATACTTCTGGAGAATGTCAGTAGATGAATCAGAAGATTGAGAGCCTGACTCTTCACTTTGGCTTGGAGAGGACTGATGTGAGGGATCAGGTTGTACATCAGTTTCCATATCCTCTCCTGCCTCAAAAATTTCTTCTTCACTCTCTTCCCTGAGCTCTTCATCAGACTCCATAAAAGCCTGATAGTCCCCCATGGACTCAATACCCAAAAAATCAACCGGCTCCTCTTTATAAAAAGATTTGCCTTCGGTTTGGTCAGGTCCTGACCCCTTTGTCATAATAACTGAGTGGGTTGTCTCAGCCTGACTAGCCATAATAACTGGGGTAACACCAGCCTGGCTTTTGGGGGCAGTTCCTGAAAGACTGGATCCGCCTGAGGGGTTGATGGGTTCCATATCAGCGGGTTGTTTCTTTCCCTCTGAGTCTTTGTCCCCCTTAGCACCTTCAACTACTGATGGGTGCTTCTCAGTAGTATCACTAGGTACTGATTGTGAGAGTTTGTGGACCCCCTTCCCATCAGGATTGTACTGTCCTTCAGGGGATTTAGGATCCTTTTCTCCCTGAGATCCTGAGGGTGATTGCTCAGGAACATTAGCGGGATGTGAGTGTTTGTGGGTCCCTTTCTCAGTAAGGTAGTGCTGCCTTACCGAGGATTTAGAACCCTTTCCTCCCTTGGGAACTGATTGTTTTTTGACAGCTCCTTCATCGGGATGTGAGGGGGTGTGGGTCCTCTTCCCAGTAGGGTGGTGCTGCCCTACCTAGGGTTCAGGACCCTTTCCTCCCTTGGGCACTGATTGTGATTTATCAGTACCTTCATCGGGATGTGAGGGGGGAATGCTTCCTGATCCTTCTGACTTGTTTATGTCAGTTGGACCATGTGGAATGGGTGTGCCCGAGGTCACTGAGGATGATTGCTCAGTGACTTCCGTTGGCCTTTGTTTTGAGGTCAAGAGGGTCTCAGAAATGGGTGTCTCAGAGGTCTCGGCCTTTTTCAACCTCTTTTTAAGGTTGAGTTGGTTTTGAGGATCAGTCTCAGTGGCGAGTGGCTTGGGTCTAACCACCTGGCTGGACTGGCCCTTCTTTGTCTTCTTCACCTTTTTGGTCGGTGAAGGAACTGGAGAGATAGCGTCATTACCCTGAATGACTGATTGCATGTATTCAGTCAGGGCAATAAGTGTAACCTCACTGATGCCACTAGTGAAGTTTGACTTGTGCAGTACCTCAGGCTTCGTACCTTCTGCATCAGTCCTCACATAGTCAGAACCGAGTAGGTCCTGAAGCACACAGGAAACAAATCTAGGATAGGACATGTGCCTTTGCCTATGTTTTCCTGAGAGCTTAGCAACGAGGTCTTGGAAGATTATTCCCCCGATGTCTATTTTTGTACCCTCAAGGAGACTGAACAACATCAATTGTTGTGATGAGTTCAACTGTTCCGTAGAGGATTTATTTCCACCCAAGATCTGAATGACAAATGTCATCAGTATCCTCCAAATAGGGTGGAACCATGTTTTGACTACTGGAGCCTTTTCCAGTAAGCCTCCCACAGACATTCCTGGACGTCTGGGGTCATGGGGTGCAAGAAAGATCAGTTCATTCTTTATGTCCTGATCAGTAGGGTTGGGAGAAAAGGCTTCAGCAAAGTCAAGGCCTGTGGCTTTGATGAATGCTGAGTAGTCAAAGGAGAGGGTTCTACTCCCATTCATCACCGTGAAGGTGATGATTGACTCTTTGGTGTCTTTGGGGCTGGTTGCCACAGCCGTACACCAGAATTCCCTCAAATAGTCATGGTAGATGACTGAGGGGGTATGTGTGAAAGTCTTTGCAAGAAAACAATTACGAAGATATTTCATAACGTTCTTGTAGGCTGGGTAGATTTGTGGATATGAGAAATTTCCCACCACATTATTTTTGGTTAGGTCTACACCCTCCATTGTGAAATCCACGTTGGGGGCATATTTCACAGCTTTAGAAGAAGCCATTTATGGGTAAGTCTGGGTTTGACTAAGGTTAAAGGGGTTCTAAAGCTTAAGAATGCACACATAATTTGTTTTTGAGAATAAAAAATGGCAGAGTTTTGCTTAAAATTCTATAAAAACGTGTGTATGTATTCTTCTGGTTGGGGTATTTATAGGAAAGAGGAGATGGGGGTGTTTTGGTCATTTGAGCAAATCATTATTTATTCAAAAAATTATTTGGAAATTGGTTTGAATAATAAGTTTTGGGATCCGCATTTAATGCCAACACTCCACTTTCCTGGTTTGGCGCAACAGTCGAGGTGAACAGTTGAGCAGTTCTGCAAAAGTGCAACTTGCAGAGATGAGTCATCACATATTTGAAATGTGATTGGAGAGGCATTTAATGCCAAGTGGGAATGTGGTGGCCCATAGGTGGAAGCCAGAAAGGCTAAAAAAGAACAAATATTCTTGAATTAAATATGTGTTCAGTTACCAACCTAGGACATTTACTAACTAGATACTTAGAGCATTTAAGTTAGTATTTAATGTCCTTTTCAGGGTCCTGAATGACTTTTCATTCAGTGATTGGTTTTCAGGGACTTGGGATTAGTCACTGATGACTCAGGAATGAGGAATGATTCCTGAGACAAGGATTCAGGAACTTGGGTTTAGTTCCTGAGGAAGAGGCTTCAGTGAGATGTTTTCACTGATATACATATTCAGTCAGGGACCTGAGATGTTAAGAATTTACACTTTTAGTTGGAAGAGAGAAAAAATTAGTCAGTGGACTGATTCTCTATATCCAACATTCCTAATTCAGCTTTCAGTCTTGTGAAAGTTGGTTCATCCAAAGGTTTGGTGAAGATATCAGCTAACTGATATTCAGTAGGAATGAAGTGTAATTCAATGTCAGCATTTATGACATGGTCCCTGATGAAGTGATATCTGATGTCAATATGTTTTGTTCTCTGATGAAGAACAGGGTTATTAGAGATTGCAATTGCACTTGTGTTATCACAAAAGATGGGTACCATCTTGTACTGAATTCCATAGTCACTGAGTTGACTTTTCATCCAGAGTACATTTGCACAACAACTAGCTGCAGCAACATATTCAGCCTCAGCTGAGGATAGGGCAACTGACTGTTGCTTCTTAGCACTCCAACAGACTAATTTTCCACCAAGAATTTGGCAAGAGCCTGATGTGCTTTTTCTATCCATGTTGCATCCAGCATAGTCAGAGTCTGAGTATCCTTTGAGATCAAGTCCTGAGCACTTTGGATAGTATAATCCAAGGTTAGGAGTGCCCTTCAGGTACCTGAATATCCTTTTCACAGCAGTGACATGAGATTCTCTTGGGTCAGATTGATATCTGGCACATAGACATACTGAGAATTGGATATCAGGCCTTGATGCAAGTAGATACATCAGTGATCCTATCATTCCTCTAAAGAGAGTTTGATTGACTGGTTTACCAGTTAGATCAGGACCAAGGTTGTTTGGGGGAGCCATGGGAGTTTTGACTGAGGCACAGTCACTGAGATCATACTTCTTCAGTAGATTCTTTACATACTTCTCTTGACTGATAGTGGTTCCTCTATCAGTCTGCTTGATCTGAAGACCAAGAAAGTATGTCAGTTCTCCCATCATGCTCATTTCAAACTTCTTTGCCATTAGTTTTTCAAATTGTTTGCAAAGTTTGAAACTTGTTGAGCCAAAGATGATGTCATCAACATACACTTGTACTAGTATGACATCATTATTTGTCTTATAGATAAACAATGTGTTGTCTATCTTGCCTCTGACAAATTTGTTTTGGATTAAGAAGGCTGAGAGAGTCTCATACCATGCCCTGGGAGCTTGCTTCAGTCCATAAAGGGCTTTGTTAAGCTTATAGACATGATCAGGAGACTCATGGCTTTCAAATCCAGGAGGTTGCTCAACATAAACTTCTTCTTTCAGTGAACCATTTAAGAATGCACTTTTAACATCCATTTGGTATACCTTGAAGTTCATGTATGTAGCAAAAGCAAGGAAGATCCTGATGGCTTCCATCCTTGCTACTGGTGCAAATGTTTCTTCATAGTCAATGCCTTCTAGTTGATTATAGCCTTTGGCTACAAGTCTGGCTTTGTTTTTAATGACTATGCCATTTTCATCAGTTTTGTTTTTGAATACCCATTTCATGCCAATGACTGAGACATTCTCAGGACATTTGACCAAGGTCATTACCTTGTTTCTGTCAAATTGTTCTAGTTCATCATGCATGGCCTGAACCCAACTTGGATGTTTAAGTGCTTCTTTAACACTTTTGGGTTCAATTGTGGAAATGAAGTCCACAAATAGGCATTCATTGGATGAGGCTGCTCTCAGTTCAGCAGCCATGCTTCTTGTAAGCATGCCTTCAGAAGGCTCACCAATGATATTGACAAGTTCTATATCCTGAGATCTGGTCCAACTATCCTGAGGTCTTGGGAGTGGGTTAGAACTTGTGGAAGCCTGATGGGTATGATCAGGATTAGACACAAGATTTCCATTTCCTTGTGTGTCTAAGTGGGTTGAGTCATCACTGAGATTGTTTGGGTCCTGAGTATTTTGTTCAGACTGAAGGATATCATCAGTACTTGTATGTGCTTCAACAAACTCAGTGATGGTTGGGTTTGGTAGGTTGTGAGGGATAATGTAGTAGGAGAGGTTAGCATCTTCTTGATACTGAGTAGAAGAGTTGTTTTCAGATAGATATTCATCAGGAGGATATCTAGAAGAATTATCAATTCCTATCTCTTCTACTGAGGCAGTTGAGAATCTGATTGTATCAGTGCTCTCATCAAAGGTAACATGAAATGTTTCCTCAGTCTGCTGTCTCCTTGTGTTGAACACTTTGAAGGCTTTTGAGACAAGTGAGTATCCCAGGAAGTATCCATCATCAGCTTTTGCATCAAATTTTCCTAGGTGATCCTTGTGATTATGAATAAACACAGGACACCCAAAGACATGAAAGTAGCTGATGTCAGGGATTCTTCCTTTGAATAACTCATATGGGGTTTTCCCATGTCTCTTGACAATTATGGATCTGTTTTGTGTATAACAGGCAGTTTTGACTGCTTCAGTCCAAAAATGGTTGGAAAGGACTGATCCACATAGCATTGTCCTGGCAGCTTCAATGAGTGTTCTGTTTTTCCTTTCAGCAACACCATTTTGTTCAGGTGTGTATGGAGAGGAAAAGTTTTGGGAAATACCTTTCTCATCACAGAAACATTCAAGTTCATTATTTTTGAACTCAGTCCCATTGTCAGTTCTAATTTGTTTGACCTTAATGTCATTTTGATTTTCAATGTTCCTGACAAAGGACATGATTGTTTCAGCTGCCTGACTCTTTTTGATCAGGAAAAATACCCAGGTGTATCTTGAGTATTCATCCACTATGACCAGAGTATACTTCTCATGGTTAATAGACCTTGGACTGACAGGTCCAAATAGATCCATATGAAGAAGATGTAGGCAGTTTCTGATGGAAAAGTTGGTTTTGGTTTTAAAGGATGCTCTGTGATGTTTACCTTTTTCACAAGCTGAGCATGGTTTATCCTTAGAAAACATAAGTGATGGTAAGCCAAGGACCTTGTTTTGTTTTACAAGATTGTTAATGTTCTTAAAGTTCAGGTGGGTTAGTCTCTTATGCCAAAGCCAGTTGAGTGCATCAGTGGCCTTAGCAAAGAGACATGTTCCATCCTGAGTTAGACTTGACATGTCTAATACATAAACATCTTGTCTCCTTGGTGCAATGAGGACAATTTCCTTATTTGCATTGAAGATGGTTCCTTGCTTATCATCGAACTGAACTATGTACTTTGCATCACATAGTTGACTGACACTGATCAGATTGTACTTAAGACCATTTACATATGCTATCCTAGTAAAGACAATACCATTGCAGTTAACTGAACCATAACCTTCAGTGAGACATGATGAGTTATCAGCAAATATCACTTTGGGTCCTGGTTCTTCCACATATTTGTGCAGACACTCCTTAACACCAGTCATGCTCCTTGAACATCCACTATCTAGATGCCAAATAGGGTCCCTAGCATGTTTCTGCATAAATAGTAAACTAGGTCAGTTCTTTCTAGGACTCCATTTCATGGAGGGTTTGGTATTGTAGGTCCTTATGAAAGTATTAATTGATTCATGGTCAGTGGTTGAGTGGATTGAGCTACCACATGTTTTGCATTTGGTAGTAGGGGTAGCCTCAGTAGTCTGAGAGGATTGCTTCATTCCTCTTCTTGACTGAATGACCTTGTCTTTTCCTGAGGATTTCTGAGTGGAGCTTCCACTAGATTCACCATGTTTGTCATATTGACAATCGTCAGGATGGTGGTCATTAAACCCACACAAAGGGCAGGGAGGAAAAGGCTTGGCCTTTTGCTTCTGTTTCTGCTTAGAATCAGAAGGGTAGTTCAGGCACTGAGCCTTGAGTCCTGAAAAGTTTGACATGACTGAGCATTGTTTATGATCAGAGGTCCTGTGATCTTCCTTTTTGCAAATCATGCAATAAAGGACTCTATAGCAATCATCAGTGAGATGATTTGTATAGTTGCATAGCTCACATCTTTTCTGGGGTTTGGTGGGTTTGGGTTTGGTTTTTGAGGAAGTTGGTTTTTGTTCCTTCTTGGATTGAGAAGATTTCTCAGAAGATTCAATCTTCTCTCCTAGCTTCCTGACCATTTCAGCCAACTGATCAATTTTTGAGTCAGGGCTTTGGGTTGTTTCTTCAGAAGGGACTGAAGTTGATGAGTCATCAGTATTTACTGAGACATCAAGGTTTGCTCTCTTCAGGATGGTTGTTCCCCTTCCTGATCTCTCCTTAGGAGAGTGTGGTGAGAAGACCATAGGTGGGAGGCCTAGGTTAGGTGTAGCACCCTGAAGGGTATTCAGTGGAGGAAGTGGAGGGTATGATTCTGATTCAGACTCATCCAAGGACTCAGTGATTGGTTCAGTGAGTTCAAGCTTACTGAGTTTTTCAGTGAGTCCTAGCATATTTTTCAAGGCCTGACTTTCAGGAAGCAAGATCTTTCCAGTCTCAAAGTTTGGTAACTTACTGACTGGGTTGTCCCTGACAATCCAGTCATTTGACTTGGGAAGCATTTCTTGCTCAAAAGATATGCTAGCTGGAACAAAGTTTAATTCATTTTGACACATAATTGGATCAACCATAAGAGGGTCAATGCCAATGGTTTTCTGAGAGATTAATCCCATAGTGTCAAAAACCTTAGGGTTCTTCTTGGTCCAGCTTTGAATGATAGCCTTTTCTTTGTTAAGTTCAGTTTGAAGGACTTGGTTTTGTTTCAAAATCTCAGTGTTCTGAATTTGTAGAGTTATTGTTTCTAGTTTGGCTTGCTTAAGTACAAGCAGTTCATCTCTACATTTGTTCAATTCTGACACAATATTGTTATATTTTGAAAGCAAGTTAAGTCTTTGTTCTTCAACAAACTTTAAATCAACACAAATATAATTCATGTAAGACTGCCAATCAGAATCATCATCCATAGAAAGTAAGGTATTTACCTTTTTCATGGTGATGTTGACCCATTCTCCATTTCTAGCATGGCCTTTTCCCACAGCCATCTGATCCTCTTCTGAAAGTGCCATCAGTGCACTAACTCTTATTTCCTCATCTGAGGAAACTTCTTCATCATCCCAATCATATGTTTCAGCTATTAAAACCTTGTTCTTTGTCTGAATAGGTTTAGGTGTTTGAACAGCCTGAGACAATATGGGGTTGGCTTCAAGAAGTGCAAGTTTAGCTTTGATATTCCTATATTTTGTTTCAAAATCCTTTAGACCCTTGTTTTGGTATTGTTGGGTGGACTGAAACATTTTAGGTTGAAACTTGCTAGTTCCTGAAAATTTGTAAGAGGGTTCTGAGATAGTTTTAGAATAACAGTCCTTAGCAAAATGACCCTTTTTACCACATTTAAAGCATTCTGTGATTTCATTTGCTTTTGATTTTGTAAAGTTGGACTGATTTCTTTTGATGAAACGTTTTGAACTAGCAAGGAGTGCCCTCTCTTGGAATTCCAAGTTCAGGTCATTCAGGTATTCCTCATCAGTCCTTTCATCAATTTCTTCTTCAGAAACCTCTTGAGTATCCTACACAACACCATTAGAATAGAAAGCAGTTGATATGGGTGTTGAGGTTAAGGCCTTTTTGGACTCATGTGTTTTTGAGTCAGGGTATCTCCTTGAGATCAAGTTGTCTTCATAGACAAACTTCCCATAAATTTCAGGGAGCTCAAGGTTCTGAATTTGGTTAGCATTCCTCAGGCCTTGTGAGAAGTTGAGCCACTTCTCAGGGAGACTGTTGACAAAGCCAACATTTGTCTCATGTTTGGTCAGTACAACACCATCATTTGATAATTCATTTATCAAAGTTTTGTATCTGGTGTAGGTCTGTGAGAGACTTTCAGAGTCCTTTGCCCTGAAAGTATTATACTCAAGTTTAAGGTCCATGACCCTATTTTCCTTGGTATCTGAGGGACCCTCAAAGCTGTTTACCAAGTCATCCCAAGTTTGCTTGGCTGTTAGACAGTTGATGACTGATTCCATTATATCGTCAGGAAGACATGATATAAGGATGCTTTTCAGGCGTTGGTCTTGATTGACCACCCTCCTCTCATCTATGGTCCATTGGGCTTCAGGCTTGTTTAGCCCTGTGCCAGTCTTAGGGACAAATGGGCCATCCCTGATACAGGTGATGTAGTAGGGTTCCATACCAGTAAGATAGCAAATCATACGCTTCTTCCATTTGCTAAATTTCCCAGTTTCAAGTCTGGGTGCAACAGCTGAGTAGCTGCCACCCTTTTTGTCGACTAGCTGGGGTACATTGATATCAGCCATAGTAGGATCTTGGTTTTAAAAACCTAGAGCACTCTTGGTTAGTTTAAAAGATTTTATAAACCAGAGGCTCTGATACCACTTGATGGTCCCTTTACACGATTAGAATTAACTAGAAAGTTAATCTATTGGTGTTAATGACGAATACAATGTTTAAGGATTATTCTAACAGTTATAAAACGTGAATGTAAAAACAACAATATTTTTCAAGGTTTAAATTCTTATTAGAAATAATTCCAAGAATCTATACCCAAGTGTTTTGCGGAACAAACACTTGGGATTGAATAGACAAGGGTATGGGGTGTCTCCTATCGAAACTCAAGTTTTGCTTGAGTGGTAACAATATACCCTTCTGAGCTATCTCAGTGAGTTGTATACTCTTTGTAGGAGAGAAGTTCCTTTGTAAAAGTTCAAGACTTTAATTATACAAAGCACACTTTAACTTCTCTCACAGTTGCTCTATTTATACACAAGTATTCTAAGTATAAGTGATTAAATATAATACAAGTTGTTGAGGTTGCGTGTCTGACAATTACAAATAGTAATTGTCATTTCCAAGAACCAATAGGAAAGGGCTAAATAAGTCTTTGGGAGTTGTTGGCTGACACTCCATGACTTTTAGCCGCAATAGGGAAGGTTGAGTCTGACAAGAGAAGAGTGTTGGGTTTACACTCTTATCTTCTCAGATCTTTTCCCTATTGTTCCCGCCTTTTCTTCAGGCGTTGGTTCCTCAGTCATTCAATCACTTTGTTGGTTGAGGAGACTGGGGTTCAGTGAGCTCTTATCCAATACTCACTGAACCCATCATCTTCTTCTTTGGCTTAAGTCCTACTCAGGGAGTACCGCCTTCCTGAGTAGTGAATCCTTCTTCTTGAATTCGCCTTAAGCATCCTGAAGATGACTCACTGAGAGGCTGTTCTCTCAGTGACTTGAATTGTTCTCGGTTTAAGTTAACACTTAGTTAATTTGTGTCCAAATCATGTTCGAAGCATTCTTGGGTTTTACATGACCCAACATTAACCATTCTACTTAGAACCTCATTTTACACTTTGCATATACAAGTACTTTTACTTGTACATCATGCTTCCTAAGATTAATAGGATAAGTACACTTTAGGTGTCAAACTAACATGATACATATTAGTAAACATATATTAGTTAAGCTAGTATATACATAGGACATACATATATACATTTACATTATTTACATTTTAATTCTTAAAATGGAAATATGTTCATGACATCATGGCATACATCATTTAGAGATCTTTAGATATCTTAGAAGATTTTGAAGATCATATGAATATATTACTTAGATCTTCACTCAATAAATATTTGGAAAGATCTTGGATAGATTTCATGTAAGATTTGATTTTGGAAAGATCTTGGAAAAATCTTGGATAGATTTCATGTAAGATTTGATTTAGGTAATATCTTGGAGAGATCTTGAAGCAATATAGTTGACTTAGATTGTGCAAGATATGGAAAGATATGGAAAGATTTGTGAAAATCTTAGCTGGCAGGTCCCGGCGGAACCAAACAACATAAAGGGCGGACCCCTTTATTTGGATCCGCCAAATCCGTGGTCTGTGTAAACAGTTTTCCTATAAATAGTAGCTCGTTGTTTACCCATAGTTTTTAACACACTGGAACACACATTCCCTCTACCCTTTGCATACATTTAGATAAGTAGTTAATCATGTAGAAACACACATTAATCACCCCTTCCATAATGATCATAATGTTACTAACTTTCATTATGTTGTAAGCATACTCTCAATATGATCCTGTGAAGCAAGCTGAAGATCATGAGTCATCATCCATCACAAGCATAGCATACTTCCAGATCTACCAAGAAGGTTAGAAGATCTTGAAGTCATCATTCATCTAAGCATACCAACATATGAAGATTCAAGGCCACTTGACATCCTCAATGATTGAAGACTTCTTATTCAAGAAGTTCATATAGATACCACATGCATATATGAAGATCCATCACAACAAGTTTAGGGAGCTTGTGATCTTCATCCATTGAAGACTTCCCATCAATGGAAGTTCATCTAGATTAGTAGTTCATATCCATAAGACACTTATGTCATGGATCATTGTAAACATCATTGCATTACAATCTATTCATACTATATTAGGTGGTTTATGTGTTTGTGCCATAAAACACAAGCTTTCTATGTTGGGCCATAAAACATAGCGGGAGTGGTTGTACCCTTGTAAAAGAACTAGCGGGAGTGGTTGTACCCTTGTAAAAGAACTCGACATCTAGCTTAGTTTCGGAAAAGGTGTAAGCGACGTTAGGTTGGTTCTACCTCGAACTAGAACCCGGTATTTAGCTTTGTACCGGAAAAAGTGTAAGCGACGATTGTAAGGTTTTCTCTGTCGAGAAGGGAGCTTGTTGATCTAGTGAAGTAACTCTCGAGTTGGGTACTCGGGGAGTGGAGTAGGGCGGAGAGGAGTTCCGTGACCGAACCACTATAAATTATCGTGTTCGGTTTGCGCTTTCTTTTACTTACTACTTTACTTTTATGTTTGCTTTATGTGATTGCTTGTGTTGTGATTAGTTGATGATACTTGTGTGACAACATGTTTTAACTTATGCAAGTTATAAACATCTTTCATATTAGAACAAGCTTAAAAGGATATTTGATACAACAAGTTTTAAGATTTTAAAACGGTAACGTATTCACCCCCCCCCCTCTACGTTTTCACAAAACTGTAAACCAGATCCTAGAGAGCCTTTCAAGTATTTTAATACTCTTAAGGCAGCTTTCAAATGTGAGTGTAAAGGACTATGCATATGTTTACTCAAATAATGAACAACATAGCTAATATTAGGTCTAGTATTAGTCAAATAAATCAATTTCCCAACCAGCTTTTGATAATTAGAGATATTATTCAAAACCTTATCATTTTCAGACTCAACATAGCTTAATATAGTATTTTCAGGCAATGGAGTATCAACAGGTTTAGCAGCTAACAAACCATATTCATGTAACAACTCTAAATAGTACTTTCTTTGAGACATACACACACCTTTATCATTTTTCAACACCTCAATACCAAGAAAATATTTTAACTCTCCCAAATCTTTAATCATGAACTTAGAACTCAGAAACCTTTTAAAGTTACTAATCTCAGTTTCATCATTTCCAGTAATAACAATATCATCCACATAAATAAGTAAAGCCACAAACACAGAACCTTTTTGTTTGATATATAAAGAATAATCAAGCTTACTTTGTATAAAGCCATGCATGCTCAACCAAGGCAGTGGTAAGCTTGGCATTCCTCTGTCTTGGAGCTTGCTATAGACCATAAAGAGACTTATTAAGCTTGCAAACCTTAGAGTCATCACCACTATTGAAACCTTTTGGCAAAACCATATAAACATCCTCATCTAACTCTCCATATAGAAAAGCATTATTCACATCTAACTGATACAAGGGCTAATTCATATTAACAGCAATGCTAATTAAGCATCTAACAGTAACCATTTTAACAACTGGACTAAAGGTTTCATCATAATCAAATCCTTCTCTTTGATTAAAACCCTTAGCCAATAATCTAGCCTTATATCTATCAATTTCACCAGTAGACTTATAATTAATTTTCCAAATCCATTTATATCCTATGGCATGTCTACCAGCAGGTAAAACACATTCAGTCCAAGTATTATTTCTATTTAAAGCTTCAATTTCACTATTTATAGCCTCAGACCAATTTGGATCATTAACGGCTTCCTCATAACTAGTAGGTTCAACAAATTTATTCAAAGTAGTAGCAAAACACTTATTGTTTCTACTAAGATTAGCATAACTCACATATTTTTCAATACCATATCTAACTTTAGATTGCATCACATAGTCATTAAATCTAACAGGGATTCTAGACTCTCTATTAGACCTTCTTAAACCAGGTGTCTGCACATCTTCATTAGGACTACTAGACTGAGTTGACACAGAACTAACATTATCTACTTCAGGAATGCCCTCAGACCAGTTTTGGTCACCAAAGTGGGTTGCAGATTGCCCCCCTTCTTGATGCATATAGGTAGTATCTGTTATAACATCTGATGCATCATTAGAAGGTGGCAAACTACCATCCTCAACTGGTGAATCTTCCCCATCATCATTGGGACTTTGAGGACCATCAAAAAACTTCAAGTGATCTGCTTCACTTGCATTTTCTGCATCTGCAGGATCATAGGTTTCCATTCTTAGTGGAAAAATATTTTCATAAAATCTCACATCTCTTGCAAAAAATACATTTCTAGAATCCAAACTCAAAAGTTTATAAGCCTTTTTACTATTAGAATACCCAATCAGAATACATTTTTCAGATCTATAAGACAATTTATCATGATTATTTAAAATAGTAGCATAACAGAGAAAACTAAATGACCTCAAATGGGAAAGATTAGGTTTCACATTATGTATCAACTCATAGGGACATTTACCTTTTAACACAGAAGATGGCAGCCTATTTATAATATATACAGCAGTTAGGATACAATCAGACAAAAATCTTAATGGAATCCCCCCTCGAAACATAAGACTCCTAGCAACATTTAGAAGGTGTCTATGTTTCCTTTCAGCAATCCCATTTTGCAGAGGAGTATGGACACATGAAGTTTGATGTATTATACCAAGATCTGAAAACATTTGATTCATTTTCTTATTTATAAATTCTGTACCATTATCAGACCTAACAACTTTAATTTTCACATCAAATTGATTAAAGATTAAGTGAATGAAAGAACAGAATACATCAAAGACTTCATCTTTAGTTTTAATCAAATATGCCTACACAGCCCTAGAGTAATCATCAACAACAGTTAGAAAATATTTATAACCCTCAAGAAGATCAAGAACCACCAAATCACTAACCATGGCTTTGATACCATGTAAAAATGATAATCAGAACACAACAATAAGCAATTACACCCAACCAACCACCCCTTGGTGTATTTATTAAGTATGAATCAAGATCCTCCTCAAACGAGTTAGATCAACAATACAAAAGAAAATGTAATCCCTTTCAGAAGGATCTTACACACCTCACTACAAAACACTCAATCACTCAAAGTTATTGATCAAAACAGACTGATCAATATAAGACTAACAGACTAATCACACAAGATATCAGGGATGATATCTTAACAATAACAAAGATGTATAATGAGAGAAAACAAAGGTTGCGTAAAACTGAGAGAGAGAGAGTTATGAAACCCTAGCTCGGATATGAGCTTATATAAGACATAGTTTCACTTAATCCCTTCATAACTCCAAGACTTGTTAAACAGCTCTAATCTTTAACCTCAGCTATACTGACTTATGGAAATAGCAAAACTAGTCCCTCAAGTTACTGAGCAGCTTGACTATGATGAATAGAAGCTTCAACACATACAACCATAGAAAAATGTATAAGTAATTAATCAAATATAACTTTAATTTAGAAACAGGCGGTTTCGACATTTGTTAAAACCGCAAATAAATATAAAAAAATAAATTATGTAGTGGTCAAACTGCTACAAATATTTACCTTGCCACTTATTTCTCAACACCACTCAAGCACCAAGTTATTATACATTCCAGGTACATTTAATTATAACAAATAGTTGCATTATAGTTTTCCACAGGATATTGCTTATCCAACCATTGATGTAGCAAATATCCCAAGACAACAGTGCAAGTATCAACAATATTTACGCTTAATTAATCAAGTAGAATATGACCCATCGAGTCCAAGTTCAAGCATTGACTTTCAAGAACACAAATTATGTTACTATTTTGCATACTGCAAACAACTAGATGAGCAAATACTTTCAATGTTCAACTTGGATTCTAGTGTGAGATTTAAGTCTTCAGCAATTTTATGTGTGTCAAACTACCATTTAAAGAGAACTCAATGACTTATGACGTGAAGGAAAACACACAATAAAATGATAGGAAGTAAGACGCTAAGATGTAATGCCATTTTTATCTACATATACCAAAATACATTCATAATACTAGTGATGTAGTAAGCCCAAATGCCCCTAACATCATACAATTGAAATTCCAGTCTATTTCAGTATGCAAGGTTTCAGTAGTCACTAACAATATATATTTTTTATCAAATCACTAACAATATTTGATCATCACATATTTTGTAACAAACTGATAAATAGGTTGTTGGCAACATATGGCTATCAGCCCAATAACTCAGTGAACATTACCTGTCTCCAAATTGATCTCGACAAACTAAATATGCCAGATGTCTCATGATTGGTTATCATTGACAGCATTACAGTACTTGTTAGACAGTAGTTCGCTATACCTTCTTGCTCTGGCCCACCTGAAAATTTCAAAATAATTGCAGTATCATGTAAACATAAACAATGGAATACGTTACATATCATGAGTATATTAGCACACGAAAGCTACCTCAATAACATGTATAGCATCCCAACCACCCTCATTCAGGTAACCTCTTCTACCATGTGCATACTACGATCCATCTTCATAGTTAAAATGTTTTACAAATTAATTTCTTGTAAAACAAAAGGATAGTTAACTATGTTAGATAATGCTTGCCTTTTTTAATCAAGAAGCAAGCCGAGAACCCTTCTTGGTCATCATCCTCCCACAAGTAAACCGAAAAAAGACCTCCTCCATAATACCTAACAAGATACAAATGTTGAAATTTTAATATCATGACAAGCATAAATTCAACACATAAAGCATCAAAGTAACAGCGGAAGCGAGTAGGAACATATAATGCATAAATTAATTAACCAAACGTAAATAGTAGCGTACCTTAAGATTCTAGCTAAACAAGAATCAATCCAAGCAACAATAGTGATGAACCCTAATTAGGGTTTATAAGGATTACACGAATTGTCCCTTACCGATTTTGCAATTCAATCCAAGATACTAACAATAATGTGTTAGTACCACGTTCTTGTACACACGTACTATAACGAATTAAAGCTATGCTAGTAAACTTAACACAAAACAGTTTTGTTTGTAAAAGCAAAAAATGGAACACCCTTGGAGAGGGTTTCGGTCGATTGATCACAAAAGAAAAGAAAACACACGCTTAGGTTATAGTATGTGTAAAAGAGATACAAAAACTAATAACCCTTGATGTGTTTATATAGTATTAATAACTTGGAGCTCAAGTTGGATTTGGGTTGGGTTTTCCCCTTCCCCACCGATCGGCCTACATCCCTCAAAGGGGATCCGGAAGCTTCTTGACTTGCCAATTATTAACACATAATTGTTTCCTTATATTCGTCTAACGGTCGTTAGTCATTATCCGTTAAATACTTACGGTCATTATATGTTTTGTGTTTTAAATAATTAAATATAACCTTTTATATATAATTATTATTCTTTAATTCTCATATGTAAAGTGTGCAATCCCGTGGTCTCGAGTTCGATCCTAACATACAAATACTAAAATAATGTCCATAAACTAACAACTCCTACTTGGACATATTTTAATAGTTTAATCACATCGGTTTGCGTCTAGCAACACTTCGATGCCTCTAGTACAACTCGAGTAGGTCTCCTGGAAAAACCTTTAATGATTCATCATTATTATTATCCTTTTGTTACTAATACTACATTAAATAAAGATATGGATTAAAGTCATTCTTTATTCAACTATTCTGTTTCTCGTTGTTTGTGATTGAGCAAGATTACCAAATCTTTTGAACATATTCAAGGGAGATCTTGGGCGTGGCCACGCAAACATCTTGTCAACCCTACGAGGGGCCCAACAGTATTAAACCCCAAAATAAATTTGAAGGAACAAATTCTATCTTGACTACAAGCATAACCCATGAATTTTGTAACAATTCCGAAAACAATCCTTATGACTACCAGTTGCGTGTAGCGTTAAATTGTTCCACATAATGCACTACATTCATAACTGTTACCTGGTATCTCAAGTCTGAGGATAACTATTCATGATTTACTTAATAACAACATCCATAAAGTAACATCATGTAGTTTGGGATAAGTCCTATATTCAATTCATTGAATATCATGTGAATTCGGCATGTCAACGCATCAATATACTTTCAAGTATATTATACCAAAACCCATATTTGTCTTAGTTTAATGATATTCCCATATCATTAATTGAAAATGGACGATTTAGAATAACTAAATTATTCACGGATTAAACATGCAAATATAGGACACAATTTATTATTAATGAAAATAAACGTACCAAGTACTTAAATTCATTACAAATAATAAATGCTTAACATCCTTTATCCAAATACTAAATTAATCAATGCATGAAAATTCTAGTTGATGAATTATGTCTCAAGCTATGATAATCATACTTGTTGACAAGACATAAATCAACCAACTTTGATCTATCAGAATTTTGAGAATACATATTTCAAGAATTCAACTGGTGAAGTTCTTGTATGTGTACATTCAAATAATTTGATGTTGCCACATAATATTTCATAAAGTGTGTGACAACCTCAATCACCAATTTATGATTATCAAACTTTCAAACATTTTTAAAGTTTAAAGTATTCTTATTCTTTTAATGTATAATGCAACTATGCTCTTAGTGAGCACAACTAGTTCACATGTCCAAGGATGAAATCCTACCATGACTAGTATTGAGTGTCATCTCAATTAAACCAGCATCATTGTAAACAAACAACAATATGCTCTTTAACATTCCGTAAACTTGAATATCTATTGTGTAATATTTGATTCCTTCCAAACTTTCAAGTTTGTTGGCTATGACAATTTGCACAACAATTGACAAATTGTTCATCTATAGAATCTGGAAGCTGTTCCAGGCTGAGGATGTAATTCTGTATCCAAACATATTCCATCAGATAATCATTACACTAGTTATCAAATAACTTTCAATTAGATATCAACATTGTCATAATATCTTATAACTATTCGTTTATGTAACATGATGTTCATGAAAAATCTTCGAGTCATACTTAGATTTTATTCATGTTTTATCTTATTTAAAAGATATGTATCCATTTAGACATTCTAAATGATATATCATGTTCTATTAGATTTATTTACCGCATATGTTTATAATAATAAACACACATTCCAATGTTATATGTTTTATTTCCTAAATCTTTCAAGTGAAGTTGCATTCCAAGTTAAAACTTAACATTTAACTTATATGAAATGTTACTTCCTATATGTTATCCAACATATATGATTAAAGAAAGTAAACATAATACTCCTACTAGCTTTCAGGAATACTTAGGAGTTATCTTATTTTAAATTATAAATCAAAACTTGGATTTAATATTTAAACATAAGACTCATCTCCTAGATGCATGCATTTATCCATACTTGAATTCTTGCATTTTGTACACTTTCAAGGATTATATGAATTCATAAAACTCTTAATTACTTACCGTCCTCTCTTAAGTAATTATA
Organism: Artemisia tridentata subsp. tridentata; assembly: GCA_021014915.2. Taxonomy (NCBI): domain Eukaryota; kingdom Viridiplantae; phylum Streptophyta; class Magnoliopsida; order Asterales; family Asteraceae; genus Artemisia; species Artemisia tridentata. Next base: position 185,589,651 of record CP139505.1, on the reverse strand, counting down.
CAAGAAAAAGTTTTATAATCCATTGTCAAATTTCATATTCATGAAAATAAGTATGACAATTACCATCTTTGTATATTTAATGTGCTTAAAAAAATATTCAATCATTGTTAATTGCTTAAGTATGATTAATAATCTTGCCATAAGACATACATTAAAATATGTGTACAATATTGTCCATATAATTTCTACACGAAGATTTAAATCACTAGGGTTACTGAGAGGATTATTAAAACACTTAGGATGTTACTCCCTTATAACGTGTTTGAAATACTTTGAGGTTATGTAGTTAAGTATGCGGAATCTACCCAACCACACTTAGAAGAATTTTTGTGTGTTTGATGGAACAGTAATGTTTGTATGAGAAATCAACACAGAAAGTTTAACACCAAACGATTCAATATTATTTAATGATAATACGAGTGATCTTGCTATCACTAGGGTTACAAAGACATTGAATCTTAACAATACTCTATGACTCGTATGAGTGATATATGAACATCTAACCTAGGACCTCCTTTTATAGACTTAAGGAGTCCTTTACATGATAAGTATTCTACCATATATTTCTAACTAATTATGATATACAAAAGATCTATTCCATACTTATCCTCTACAGTATCATCTAAAGCAGTTATCCATGCAGCAGTACCTTCTTCAGTATACTAGCAGTACTAACTTGAGTTTGTACTGTTAGTTATTCTTCAGTTTATACACTAGTAGTTTTTACTGTTAGTGTAATTCTCCCAGCAGTACTAAGTCAGAACATTTAATTCCCAACAATCCTCCCCTAAACTTGTGATTTACCTTAAACCATCAAGTTTCTCTGAATTAAATGTGGATTGTGAGGACTCTTCCAAACACTATCTTCTGGACTTTGTTTCTTATGCCTACTGATTGATCTTTCTTACTAACTCCCTTTCCATTTCTGATTCTTCTTCTACTTTGAGTTTGGAAGCTAGCATAACAATCAAGATACCTGCCCTAAGTGGATAGTCCTTCTCCACTAGCATGTAAACTTCTACTCCTGCTTTTGTAGAAACCTGATGAACACCACAATTATCAAATAACCTCCAAGTAGTAGACAAATCATGAGCTTGGAATCTCCACAGTGAATCATTTGTATCTGGCTCATAAAGTCTTTTAAGTTCAACCATAGTTCCTTGTCCTTATCATCTGTAGGATCTGCAGTTCTAAACCTTTCTTGAAGTAAGCTCCACAACTTGTCCAAATCTTCTCTGTCAAAGGCTTTTATCGTGTCTTCAAAGAACTTATGAACTTCAGACTTTCCTCCTACTCTGATGATCTTCCATCCCTTGATTCTTCCATCTGAGTACACTTCCCAATCTATGATATGATGCTTAGCTTGAATGGGATCAACATTGAGAGCTTCTGGGACTACTACCATCATTCCATGTATCTGTTCATCAGTAAGTACTTCTTCCTCCTCCTCAGTAGATTCTTCCTCAACTGGTTCATCATGCTTTTCTTCTTCTATTCTCTGCTTCTTGGATTCCTCAGACTCCAATAGCTCTGCTGCTCTTTTTACACCCTTACTGGACTCTGTCTCAATTATTGCACTTTCATCTCTTAAAGACTTCTGAATTCTTGTATAAGCTTCAATGTAAGCCTTCTCAATTTCTTCATGAGACCTTCCTTTGAAGTATATTTCCGTTCACTTCTTGAAGGAGTCTTATTCTGATAAGCTTTCTTTTTACTATGCTTCTTTCTGATCTCCTGCAATAAATCATCAAGTGCTGATTCTTGTTCTTCTATGGTGAACTTAGATCTTTCTTCTTCTTGAAGTTTTGCAGCTAATTCTTTATCAGAAAGAATTTGAGTAGCTATTTGATCTGCTTCAATCTGATACTTGTACTCAACCATGAATGTTGCCATTTGTTCTTCATCAGCAATCCTTGCTAACTCCTCCTCATGAAACTTCTGAGCTAGCTCCTCATCTAGAGCAATCTGAGCTTATTCTTTCCTGGATAACTTTTGAGAAGATGGTTCTTCTTCTGTCATTATTGCCTTACCCTTATCTGCTCTTGATCTTTTAGGTCTTCTGGTATACACTGCACTAGTAGTACCTTGTTTGCCACCAGTACCTTCTTCAGGTACACTAGCAGTACCTTTATCTGCACTACCAGTATAATCTGTAAAGTCACCAGTACCTTGATCAATCTGCTCTGTTTGCCTCCCCTGAGTATCATACTCTTCTTGAACCAAAGAAATGTCAGGATCTTGATCTATCTGGACAATCTTCCTCCCCTGTTTGGAAGATTCCTCACCTTTAGCTGTTCCCTGATCATCTGATGATCTTGATGGAGAAGATGAACTTGTTGACACCACCACTTGTACTAATCTTTTCCTTTTAAGTGTCTTGACTGTATTCTCCAATTTCTTCACTTTCAAAACCTGCTTGGTGTAGACAACTCCAAAGTTTTTCTTGTGACTTTTGAGATCAGCTTCCAAAGTGATTACCTGCTCAGGCAGTTTTGTACAAATATCCATCAATTCTTTGAGTGTCTTGTTGCCCTCAGCACTTCCTGATGTGTTACCTTCAGGGAGAGGTGCATCATGGGGCAAAGACTCATAGTCCACCATATGGTGAGCTTCTGAGCCACCCATAGTTTCCATTTAGCTTGGGATTCCACCAAGAGTACTAGGTACTAATGGTGTTGCCATGGATTGGGTCTTAGCTGTTGGGAATTACAGATTTGATGATTACAAAACCACAAGCAAGAATGAAGAAAGAAGAAACAATAGGGACCTAATATGAAATAGTTAGATAGCTTTCTTAGTAAGATAGGGTTTTTGTAACCTCCCTCTATTATATAAAGAGGGTAGGCGTCTAGGTTACAGATAACTCATTCTTAGACAATCTCTCCAATGAGAGTCTAGAAACGCATAGAGCATGTAGTGTAGTAGTTTGTAGTAGGTTTATTTTTATTCAATAAAGAAACGCGTTTCACTAAATCACAACCTTTTTCAATAATAATGATTGTTTCATGTTTATCCGCTGCGTGTGTAATCATTGTTATTGTTCCTAGATAGGCTTGATCTTGGTTTTACAATCGGTATCAGAGAGGGTGGCTCTCGATATCTAGGATCTACAAGGTTGTTATTGTCAAGATGGAGCCGATTCGAAGAAGTCAGGAGCAGATTAGGAGCAGATCTGGTTCGACAACAACAGATATTAAATATTGTGAGGTAATCGTATTTTTTTTTAAGCAGATCTAATTGGCGGCTTTTAATTAGAATAGCCTCGTATTAATTTATCCGATTGTGGGGTATACTGATTTTGATTGGTCGATGATGTGGGTCTGATCAGTCAATTAAAGTGGTCGGCTTATTGGTCAAAGTGAGGCAATTAATGGCTTTCCAGAATTCAACCTCGTACTTTGTTTAATTAATTGCATTTAATTGGTTTAAAGCGGTCTACTGAGGTTTGGATTGATGTTCACGTGGGTCAGTTGTATAGTGATGATCAGATTATTGTATAGATTGGGGTACTGCATCTGCTTTGAATATTATTGATCGGCTGATTCACTAATTGCTTTTCTCGTATTGAATTTGTTTATCGTGTGGGATACGATCTGATTGGTTAAAAGTTTAATAATTGGTCGATGGAATGAAGAGTGTCATGTACTGTATTAATCATTCTTCATTGAATTAATTTGCTGGGTCAACAAGATTGTGGGGCTAAGCATGGTCTGTTAGTTGATTCGCTATTTAATTAATTGGAGATTGGTTATTTTGTTTGTCCCATATTATTGTTTGTGAATTGGAATGGCTGTCGTCTAGTGCATAAGTATTATTCGTATTTTAATGAAGAGTGCACATGGGTTTATACGCAAGTGGAGCCCAATTGATTATCACTATTCTGCATTGATTTGATATGGATTTATTGTGATGTTCTCGTTTTAATGCTGCTATTGATTGTTACTGCTGAGCTTGGTTAATACTGGTCAGTGGTAAAGTCTGTTGTTAAGTCTGCCCATGGTTTTCGGTTATTGCTGCTCTCACATGGATACTGCTGCTACGCTTGAATTGTTCCTGCTGCTCTTGGTAAAAAAAAATAAAAAAAATAAAAAAAATAAAAAATAATAATAATTAGTATTGATCGATTCCTGCTGGTTGCTTTGGTTTCTTCTGGTTGGTTCCTGCTGGTGGTTTCTGCTGATACTGCTGGTGGATTCGGTTTGTGCTACTTGTGCTTGACCGATATATAGTATTCTAGGTCCACAGACGCCCTTGGATCTTGGACGATGTGATGCTTATGGCTTGGTTACTTTTGTTGATTTGGTTTGGTGTTTACAAGTTGTTTAGTACATAACATGATAATGGTGTGAAAGGTCCGGGACCACATACACATTATTTTATTGGTTTGATCTGGGATCAACGAGGCGGTTATGGATGATGAACGTCCAGGACGACAATCCATAACTGAGGTGTAATAAACATGTCTTGTTCGCACTGAATCAGATAATTATCATCTACTTCAAGCCGATTAATGTCCGAGATTCACAAGATGGTTAGTATATTTTTAAGGGGAAGCTTATTGATCATATACTTATCATCTACATGCATCACTTGAGGGGAAGCGTTTACGAGATGCACAAGACCCCTATTGGATGATTACAAAAAGGGGAAGAAGATTTATGATGTGCAGCTTATTATTTGTGATGACATGTTTTAGCATTGTTTCTTCATGCAGATTGTTTTGTAATATCAAATAGGGGAAGATTGTTGGGAATTACAGATTTGATGATTACAAAACCACAAGCAATAACGAAGAAAGAAGAAACAATAGGGACCTAATATGTAATAGTTAGATAGCTTTCTTAGTAAGCTAGGGTTTTTGTAACCTCCCTCTATTATATAAAGAGGGTAGGCGTCTAGGTTACATAATTCATTCAGTTGAAATAGACCGTCTCTTCAATGAGAGTCGATTAAATGCATAGAGCATGTAGTACTAGTAGTAGTAGGTTTAATTTATGTTTAATAAAGAAAACCTTGGAGAAACTTTGATTGTTCTTATTATTATTCCGCTGCGTGTGCAAATCAATGTTTCTATAATCCTAGATAGGCTTGATTCTAGTTTTACATTAGCTATGTTACTTCTGTCCTGCCCAGCTTCTAAGCCTGAGACAGTAGAAGTAGCCCTTTCCATACTGACATAGTCAGCCTCATCTGCTACATTGGGAGGGGTAGGAATTCTATGCTGAGGTACATCAGAGTCCTGTCTGGATGTAGTCCTATGTGTTGATGAAGATGAATGTTCTGATGGTGTGGGTGTGTGTTGGAAGTCAACTGGGCTTGTTGATCCTTCACCATGTGCTTGTATCATAGAATCAAAAAGTGGAACTTCTTCCCCACTATACCCTCTTGAAGCCATTTTCATGTTACTGAAAAGTTTTTGGGTAAGCTTGGGTGTTGGATAAACAGTTTTGTGTGGAAGAAGTTGATGTTTCCCCATGTTCAAAATTGTTTGGATGAACCTGGGATACATCAAAAAATTTGACTTGCTATCAACATTTTTAACCATTCCTTCAAAAATAAGTTTTGAAAAATTGAAAGTTTTGTCAGTAGCTGTTGGGAATTAAATATTGAAGAAGTTTAATATCGGGTTCTACTCAAAGAAATATTCTAAGTATGATTCTGCTGCTAGAGCATTTGGTTTCTGCTGCTAGTGTTTGATTCTGCTGCTAGCGTTAAACATTCTGCTGTTGATGGATTCTACTGCTAGTGTTAACATTGCTGCTGGTAATTAACTTTCTGCTGCTGAGCGGATAAGTATGAAAAGATATTATGTGTTTTAAAGTCAACAATATACGGCAGATAATATCTTACCCCATGTGATCAGTCATAATGTTATATTTACAGAACAAGTTGTAAACATAGATACAAGTTGTATCTTAATGACTGACACTCTCAAAGCAAGCGTTCGAAAAGACTTAACAATATTGTAAAGATCTTTCTTGTGTTATAAAAGAAAGATCTTAGACTAGTGATACGTGTGTCTAATAGAGTGTGTGAATTATTAAGTGTTTAGATAATAACTCTCAAGAACATAGAACAAATATCACAAGATATAGAAACATAAGATTCAAGGTTGTAACCCTAGTGATAACTCAAGATCACTCGTATTATTATCTTAATAATATTGAATCGTTTGGTGATAAGCTTTCATTGTTCATTATCATATAACAAACACAACTGTTCCATTTCCATAACCATAATAACCTTCTAAGTGTGATTAAGTAGATTCCGCATACTTAATCATATTCATTCAATATATCATATACACAAAGTACAAAAGGTTTAACCACCTTATAGTGTATCGATCAAACCCCAACAAATGGTATCAGAGCGAGGCTGATATTATTGATTTAGAAAAAGAAGAAATAGAAATGGATGCACAAGATACTGCTACAAATGTTGCTGCAAAGTTGCCCATGATCAAACAGAATGAGTTTGAGTTATGGAGGTTGAGAATTGAGCAATATTTCATGGTTTAAGATTATGCTCTTTGGGATATCATTCTGTATGGTGATTCATTTACACTAGGTTATACAGATATTATTCTTGAAGGCAAAACTGAAAGAAAAAAGAATACTGGACCAGCTAACAATGATGAAAAGATACAAAAGAGGAATGATCAAAAGGCAAGAAACTTGTTGCTTATGACCATTCCTGGTGAACAAATGCTATCTTTTAGCAAGTATCCAGATGCAAAAACTCTTTTTGAAGAGATTTGTGCATGGTTTGGTGGTAATGAAACCACCAAGAAAAAATAGAAGACATTGCTAAAACAACAATTTGAAAACTTTAGTTCAAATAGCAATGAATCACTTGATAAGCTGTTCTCAAGATTACATAAGCTTTTCAGTCAATTAGCTGTGTTGGGTGTTGAGATAGCCAAGGAAGATCTCAACATGAAGTTTTTGAGAAGTCTACCTGATGAGTTCCATACTCATGTGGTTGTCTGGATGAACAAACCAGACATTGAAATCATGAAACTCAATGATTTGTTCAATAACTTCAAAATTGTTGAACAAAGTCTAAAGAAGTCTGGAATCTATAGTACTAGTTCTGGGAATGTGGCACTCTTGTCATCTCCTAGTATTAGTAAATCAGAAGAGGTAGATGAAGATGAAGGTGTTTCTACTGCTATCTATGGTGGTCCTTCTACTAGTTTACAAAAGAATGTTGCAGGACTTGGAGATCCGGCATTCTATGTATTCATGTCTAGTCAAACTAGTGGTTCTCCTCTAACTCATGAAGATCTTGATCAGTTGGATTATAATGATTTGGAAGAGATGGACATCAAATGGCAGGTTGCTTTACTTAGCATGAGGGCTAAGAAGTTCTGGCAGAGAACTGGTAAGCAGATTACCATTGATGATAATGAATCTGCTGGGTTTGATAAGAAGAAAGTAGAGTGTTTCAACTGTCACAGGTTAGGACACTTTGCTAAAGAATGTAGAAACCCAAGGAAGCAGGACAATAGAAGCACATGGTATAGGCAAGAGAAGAAGAAGGAAATCACAGTTGAAGAACCAAGGGCTATGCTAGCCATAGATGGTATCAACTATGATTGGAGCTTCATGGCTGATGAAGTGGAAGTACCAAAAAATGCTGCACTGGTGGCCACTGAGACTGCTCTAATGGCCTTTTCTGATTTAGAGGTAAATTCCATAATTAAATGTACTAAATCATGCTCTGCTCTTAAAGCTTATGAAGATCTTAAAAAGAGATTTGATGATAAACTAGAACAGTTATGTGATGCTTTAGCCAACTTAGGTAATCATAAAAGAGGTATATCTATTGTTGAAAAACAACTTGTAAATTTTCAAGAAAATGAGTCTAAGTTTACTGATGATATGAATGCTCTCCAAAGAAAAATAGATTTTCAAGCTGAAATAATTTGTTCAGAAAGAGCATCATTAGCTAAAGCCCTAAATAACAGTGAAAATGTTAATATAACAGTAGATGCTTTAGCTTATGCCTCAGAGGGAATTAATAAGATTTGGGAAGCTCAAGTAATCAATAAAGCTAAGTCTGGTTTAGGATACAAATCTGCTCCTCCACCATACAGAGGTGTTCCTTCACCTCCAGGTATTGACCTAGCACACACAGGTTTTGATGAGTTTCAAGAACCAATTATGGAATATGGTTCTAAGTCTACTGAGGGTCCTAAGATAGAAAAAGTAAGTGAGAGTTTAAATAAAACTTCACTTCTTCAGGACAAGGTGTCCTTTGTTAAGAAAGGAGATGCTATAGTTGTTGAGGATTGTACAACTGATAGTGATGAAGAAGAACAGGTTATGTCTAAACCTGAAGTAGTTAAGAAAGCAGGAACAAGGGTTCCTAAAGTGATCAAAAAGGATACTGTTAAGCCTAGTTCAAACATTAAACATGATAGGCAACCAATTAAATATTTTGAACAATATAGATCCACTAGCAAGCCCAGAGGTAACCAAAGAAATTGGAATGGCCTCAAGTCTAACCAATTAGGTGATGGCTTTTCCTTTTATAATAAAGCTTGTTACGCATGTGATAGTTTTGATCATCTTGCAGCTTTCTGTAACAAATGGGTATCAGGGTATGAAAACAATAGGGTGAACTTCAAAAGGCAATCTCCTCAACCTCACTTTCACTCTAAGTCTAAGAGAACCAAACCCAGAGCAGTTGTCAAAGCAGTTTCTGCTGCTAGACCATTCATGACTGTTAACCCAAGACCAACAGTTAAAAATGCAAAATCTTTTTTTACAAATGCATCAAAGACTGTTCAAAGGCCCATTCAAACAAAAGCAGTGGTCCCAAAACAAGTTTGGAAAATTAAGCGAACAATTACAAAGCTAGCAGTTTCTGTTGCTAAGCATGTAATTCATTCTGCTGCTAGGGAAAGCAGGGCAAATGTTGTTAAGGCCTCAGCATGTTGGGTTTGGAATTCAACTAAATCCAATGTTGCATCAACTGTTCTTAAAAAATTAAATTACATTGATGCAAGAGGCAGATCCAAGTCAGTAATGGCTTGGGTCCCCAAAAGAAACTAATACTTCTCATTTATGTGCAGGAACATTCAATTGATCAACAAGAGGATCAAGGATACTCAGATAGTGGATGTTCAAGGCATATGACAGGCAACAAGTCTTATCTCTCAAATTTTCAATCAATAGATGGAGGATATGTTACCTTTGGAGGAGGTGTTGGTGGTAAAATTTACGGTAAAGGTACAATCAAAACTGGAAATTTAGATTTTGAAGATGTGTACTATGTACAAGAGCTAAATTATAATCTTTTTAGTGTCTCACAAATGTGTGACAAAAAGAACAAAGTTCTTTTCTGTGACACTGAATGTCTTATACTTTCTCCTGATTTTAAGATGCCTGATGAAAGTCAAGTGATTCTTAAAATTCCTAGAAAGGGCAATATGTACAGTGTAGACATGAAGAACATTGTTCCTAAAAAGGATTTAACTTGTCTTGTTGCAAAGGCCACATTGGATGAATCAATGAAATGGCATAGGAGGCTTGGTCATATTAACTTCAAAACCATAAATCAGATTGTTAAGAATGGTTTGGTAAGAGGTTTACCTAAAAAACGATTTGAAAATGATCAAACATGCATTGCTTGTCTTAAAGGCAAACAACACAAAGCCACTTGTAAGCCCAAGATTTTTAACTCTATCAATCAATCATTGTTTATGCTTCATATGGACTTGTTTGGTCCTACAAATGTTAGAAGTATGCAATATAAGAGATATTGTCTTGTTATTACTGATGACTATAGTAGATTTACATGGGTTTTCTTTTTAGCTACTAAGGATGAGACACCTAGCATCCTTAAGAATTTCATTACTGAGATAGAAAACCTAGTAGACAAAAGAGTAAAAGTCATCAGATGTGATAATGGGACAAAGTTCAAAAATAGAGTTATGGATGAATTCTGCAAAGAAAAGGGTATTAGGAGAGAATTTAGTGTTGCTAGAACTCCACAACAGAATGAAGTTGCTGAAAGGAAAAATAGAACACTAATAGAAGCTGCTAGAACAATGTTAGCTGATTCTAAGCTACCTATAACTTTTTGGGCTGAAGCAGTCAACACTGCTTGCTATGTTCAGAATAGAGTTTTAGTTGTTAAGCCTCACAATAAGACATCATATGAACTTTTTAGAGGTAGAACTCCTGCAATAGGATTTCTTAGACCTTTTGGATGTCATGTGACTATTCTCAATACCTTAGACCATTTAGGAAAATTCAATGGTAAAGCAGATGAAGGTTTCTTTGTTGGATATTCTCTTAATAGAAAAGCATTTAGAGTATACAACACAAGAACTAGGATTGTAGAGGAAAATCTACATGTGGAGTTTTTGGAAGATAAATCCAATGTAGAAGGTCAAGGACCAAAATGGCTATTTGATCTTGAAACACTAACCAAATCAATGAATTATGTGCCTGTTGTTGCAGAAACTAATGATTTTTCAGGTTCACAAACAACAAATGAGGCAGGGTTAGACAAGGAGACAAATCAAGATTATATATGGATGCCAATAAGTACCAGTGTGGTTTCAACTTCAACAAATGATGAATCTTCTTCTGGTAAAGCTAAAGAAGATGTTGAAAGTAAACTCAAGGAAGATGGAACAAAGGAACAACAAAATGTTTCTGCTGATGATAGTGCTGCTGAGACAGAGCATTCTACTGCTAGGCTTAATTTTTCTGCTGCTAGGCCAAATGATTCTACTGCTGGCCCTTCAGACTCAAATGAAGCAGATTTCTTAGATAATGAGGTGGATTTGAGCAATATCATACCTACCTATCAAGTTCCTTCAACCCCACACACAAGGATTCACAAAGTCCACTCCCTAGAAAATGTGATTGGAGATGTACAATCAGGTGTGAAGACAAGACAACAACTAATGTCTTCAGACCAACAAGGGCCTCTTGATGCCCTTTATGCTTCAAAGCAGCATGAGTTTTCAAACTCTTGCTTGTTTGTATGTTTTCACTCATAAGATGAACCAAAGAACATTCTGAAAGCCTTAGATGATTCAAGTTGGGTAGAAGCTATGCAAGAGGAGCTTCTTCAGTTCAAGATTCAGAAGGTATGGGTACTAGTTGATTTACCTAAGGATGCAAAGGTAATTGGCACTAGATGGGTTTTCAAGAATAAGAGGGATGAAAGGGGAATAGTGATTAGGAATAAGGCTAGATTAGTAGCCCAAGGGTACACACAACAAGAAGGGATAGACTATGATAAAGTTTTTGCTCCAGTAGCAAGACTTAAGGCAACTAGGCTTTTCTTAGCTTATGCTTCATTTTTAGTCTTCACAGTTTACCAAATGGATGTCAAGAGTGCATTTTTATATGGCACTATTGAAGAAGAGGTGTATGTCTCACAACCTCCAGGGTTCATTGATCTTGACCATCCAGACAAAGTGTACAGAGTTGTTAAAGCTCTTTATGGCCTTCATCAGGCACCTAGAGCATGGTATGAAACACTGGCTTCTTATTTAAAAGCAAATGGATTTCAAAGAGGAAAGATTGATCAGACACTTTTCATCAAACAGCACAAGAAGGATCTTCTGTTAGTGCAGGTGTATGTGGATGACATTATCTTTGGATCTACAAGGAAGGAGATGTGTTTTGAGTTCGAGAAGCTTATGCATGATAAGTTTCAGATGAGTTCCATGGGGGAACTTACATTCTTTTTGGGTTTGCAAGTTAAACAGTCATATGAAGGCATATTTATTAGTCAAGATAAATATGTTGCTGAGATACTAAGAAAGTTCAACTTTGCTGATTCAAAAATGGCAAGCACACCAATGGACTCGGAGAAGCCTCTTCCAAAAGACTTAGATGGAGAAAATGTGGATGTACACACTTACAGATCTATGATAGGATCTTTGATGTATCTTACATCATCAAGACCTGACATCATGTTCTCTGTTTGTGTTTGTGCAAGATTTCAAGTAACTCTAAAGGTTTCTCATTTAACAGCAGTCAAGAGAATTTTTAGATATCTCAAGGGTCAACCTAGGTTGGGACTATGGTATTCTAGAGAGTCACCTTTTGACTTGGTAGCATTTTCGGATAGTGATTATGCTGGTGCTAGCTTGGACAGAAAGTCAACAACTGGAGGATGTCAATTCCTTGGGTGTAGACTTATCTCATGGCAGTGTAAGAAGCAAACAACTGTGGCTACTTCAACAACTGAAGCTGAATATGTAGTTGCTGCAAGTTGCTGTGCTCAAGTCTTATGGCTTCAAAACCAACTTCTTGAATATGGGTACAATTTCATGAACACTGTTATTCATATTGATAATAGTAGTTGTAACACCCCCAAAATATCGCAGCGGAAGATTGTGTCTTTGGGGTGCTACTTCATAATACAAAGTACAAGTTATAGAAAACGACCTCTAAATGAGACGTTTTGAAAAGTTACCATTCGATTAATGAATTCAGAGTTACAAACATGAGATCCCAAAGTATGATACATAAATGTATACAAAATATTTTGAATGGTAAATGATAAAAGCATAAGTCTTCAAAATATGCCATGCGACTCTATGCTTCAAGATCTAGCTATCGTCTAATGTACCTGAGATAAACATGCTAAAGTGTCAACACAATGGTTGGTGAGTTCATAGAGTTTGTTTAAAATGTAAGCCTTTTAAAGAATGTTCACACAGCAAAGGCATTGTGAATCCACTCAGTTCCAAGCCCCGCCCATACAAGACTTGCAACCTGTGTGTTTACAACCCACTGCTCAAGATAGTATGTCAATTATGTATGTATGTATCATAGTAGTTAAAAGTATAAATGTATCTAAATTAATAGCCTTCCAACAACTTAATTTGGAGCCACTAATTTAATGGTCATCCAACAACTTAATTTGGAGCCACTTGTGTAAATAGTATATTGGTCATGTCATATGCAATTAGTCATGCGGCTCCACTCCATCTCCGGAAACCTCATACGGGTATGTTGCTCACAAGGAAAGTAATATCATTGGCTCCACTCCATCTCCGGAAACTCAATGCATGTGTTATCACAAGGAGACTTTATGCTGCTCACGAGGAGACTTATTGTTGCTCATGAGGAGACTTTCAAGTTTTAAGTATAACGCAATCAAGTATAACACAATCATGACTAAAAAGTATAAAAAGTATAGCGTAACATAAAAGTATAAATGTTTGAGTAATTGCATCGCAAAGCAAATCATGTATTTGATAAACGAGTAAAGTATTTAAGCATTTATCTCCCCCAGAGAGTATAAAATAAGCATTAAAAGAGTAGGGGCTACGAAACTCACCTTGAACTAATGATAACACAACGTATAACGGAATCGATGGATTAAACCAGGAAGTCTCTACGTACAACCTATAATAGAACGTTGCGACTTAGGTTGGAATAATGTCTAAGAATACAAAGACGTACATGCATATGTCTTGCATATGGTTTATGAAACATGTTTTGTTTGTATATCTTGTACTACCGTTCGGGCCATCATGATTCAGAGGTCATGTAGCAAACGTTCGAGGAGCCAGGACACTTTAACTCGTAAATCCACAACTCGTTGATCCGTTTACCCAAATAACCCCTCACATAAAGCTCCCTAGTGTTGTAGTATTTGATAGAAAATATATTTTGCTTACTTGATTATATGATATATTAAGAGTTTATAAAACACTAAATAATCAAATAAAAGTTCATAAGTATTTAAAGTATATAAATGCTTACCTTAATATAGAATGCTTGAGTATTATAGAAAAAGGGAATATAAGCGGAGCTTCGACGTAGAATTTGTATTCTTCAAAAACCCGAGGCTACTTAAAGATTATAACAACGCCTTCTTGAAAACCCGAAGCTATTTGAAGATAATAACAAAGTCATTTTGGAGACTTAAAGTTATTTGAAGATTATAACGACTCTTTCTTGAAAACTCGAAGAAAATAAGAACAAATGCTAGCTTTTCTCAAGAACACGTGAACTTTCTTACAAAATATAAGAGAAGTGCCTTTGGTTTGAGGACTTTAAGGTTATAAGAAGGTGTGGTGCAAGTTTTCTATGTGTGTTTTAGCTTGGTATTTATAAGAAAAATTTAGGATAGTTTTGTAAATACAATTTTACACTTGTAAACATCTTAGGAATCAATGGCTAGGATCAAGCCAAGTGCCCTTAGAGGCTTCCTTGACAAGCTTCATGAAGCTTTCATGAGAAGCTTGATAAGTTTCATGCATTATCTTGCTTTTACGGAGTCAGTTTTGTCCCGGTAATTGCTAACTGTAAGTTGTTAAGTCACGAAATGTAAAACCGGGTATCGTAAAAATACGAAACTTATAGAAATGATTAAACTTGTCAATATACTCATTATTATCTTATAAAAATGAGTGATAAGTTTAATGGGTTGCGAAGACAGTGATAACGCTGGAAACGTAGGTTTAAAACGTGTTAAACGTAAAACGTATGAAAGTTGCGTAAAATTGAGAAAAGAAAAATGTAACTTTTCTAATATGACGATAATGAATTAAAATTGCCTATAATGTCTAGACTGGGCTCATTCTAGTGTCGGTTGGTGTTAAATGTCTTTTAGACATAAAACCGTAAGCCTAAAAATTCAAGGAATGATTTTATGGTCAATGGAGGGGGAAAATATGTTGATTTTTCCAATAATATAAAAGCTTCTAAATGTCTTAGAAAATATGGTGTAGGTATAGGCTAAGGTTTCGGATAAGTAAAAGTGCTTAAAACGCAATTCTAGTTCTATAAGGCACGAGGCTTATTTGGTAATATTTTGACTTAAAAATCAAAAATTCCCTAATTGATTGTGAGTGTTCTAAACATTAATCCGATGCGAGGAAAATTGGCGCAGTTGGTTTTCGTTAAGCGCAGGATGTTTAAACGACGTTTAAACCGAACGTATAGTTTCTTAATAACTTTTACGAAAATGACCCGATGAGCGTCAAACTTTTATCTTGTCATAGAAATAATTTATCTCACGAGAATATGAAATAAAAATTTCAGAAATGAATAGTGAAAGTGAATAGTAAAAATGAATAGTAAAAATTTCGGGAATAGAAATTTAACCTGAAAATGCGAATTGTTACAGTAGTACTATTTGCAGAATTAAAAATCCAGTGCAACATTCTAAAACAAAACACATTGAAATTAGACATCACTTTATAAGAGACTGCAATGAGAAAAGATTAATTCAAGTTCGTAAAATTGCTTCAGAATTCAACTTTGCAGATCTGCTAACCAAAGCTTTTGATGTTGGAAGGTTTCAGTACTTGATAGCAAGTATTGGAATGCTTAATCCTCAATGATTTTAAACTTTGTGTTTTTGTAAATAAATTTTTGTTTGTGCTGCCGACTTTAAAAGATACTACTGCTATTACAAAAGTTTGTGCTGCTAGTAAAAATTTAAATTGTGTTATTCATACAGTTAGTCCTATGATTATTCTAATACAAGACAAGTACTTTGTACATTGTTCTTTTGGTTTTAGACTAACAATTTCAGGTATGAACATGTGAACACAAAGGATGTTTCAAGTGAAATGGAAGCAGTAGAATGATAATACTAGTTGCTGACATAATAGGTTCATGATAGAAAAAGTTTGGGAATTTCAAACCTCCTTAAAACTTCTTTCTTGAAGCTTGATTATGATGTTTCACATTGAATTGATGACTTAGTTGATCAGATAGTAACAGATACAACTCACTTTCTATCATTTTATACTTTTAAGTATAATGAGCAAGTCTAAGGACATCTAATAGAAAGAACAGCTAGTAAAAGTGAATCTAATACTTGTGTTAGAGGCAACAATTACTATGAGCTAGAAACCCTGTCAAGAAAGCCTTTTGAATAGGTTTATCTTTACACAGGCAGTTATTTATAACTGAAAAAACATTGGTTCTCACACAACCAGAGGTTGCATTAAACTGAAATTTTGATTAAGTGTCTGTTATACACTTAATCCCTTCAAAATGGTTGAAAGCAGTATGGTTTTTCATAATAAAATCAAGTACATACTGCTAAGTCAAATAATTTCTTAAACAAGGATTTTCAAAGGATTCAGAAAAACCATCCATTGATGGACCATAAATCAAATGCCCCATGAAGTACCTCTCATAGGAGTTAACACACCTAGAAGTGATGAGGGCAGCAACTTAAACTCTTAAGGAATTGATGGCTTCATGTACAACATTGTCTGATAACATGTTCTAATGAATAGCTCAGATGATGGAGAGAAATATTTTGGTACATAGTGAGAGATCTTCCAAACAGGGGAGGATAAAATGTTATTTGCATCTCAGGGGAGGTAATATCTCAAGAGAAGAAATAAATCCCAAAGAAGGAAGATTCACCAATGAAAGGGAGGAAAAGACAAGAGCATACAAGATGATAACATGGAGGTTGAAAATGACAAGAACAGAGCTTATTCTGGAATATTATATATATTCAGAAGGGATGAAGCATTCCAAAGGAGAAAGTTCTATCTAGGTCAAACGAAGAAAAGTTTCAATTTCAGTTCACCACGTTTGTTCATCACTTGCAAAGGCATGCTGACAGATGATTTCACTTGTTGAAACAAGCATCCAAGATACGTAGCATCATTGCCTCTTATAATTCCTCAATCCAAGGAAATTGTACCATCTTTTATGTTAATGTTTGAAGCCTGAAGATGTGTATTGATATTGTTAAAGTTGAAGAACAGAAAGCAGATGAGTTACTGAGAAAGATATTTAATCTTGAAGAACAGAATTATTTGAAAGATCTTCACAATCCATAATTTAATTCAGAAACATGTTGAAAAGGATTCACATGTTTAGGGGAGGATTGTTGGGAATTAAATATTGAAGAAGTTTAATATCGGGTTCTACTCAAAGAAATATTCTAAGTATGATTCTGCTGCTAGAGCATTTGGTTTCTGCTGCTAGTGTTTGATTCTGCTGCTAGCGTTAAACATTCTGCTGCTGAAGGATTCTGCTGCTAGTGTTAACATTGCTGCTGGTAATTCACTTTCTGCTGCTGAGCGGATAAGTATGAAAAGATATTATGTGTTTTAAAGTCAACAATATACGGTAGATAATATCTTACCCCATGTGATCAGTCATAATGTTATATTCACAGAACAAGTTGTAAACATAGATACAAGTTGTATCTTAATGACTGACACTCTCAAAGCAAGCATTCGAAAAGACTTAACAATATTGTAAAGATCTTTCTTGTGTTATAAAAGAAAGATCTTAGACTAGTGATACGTGTGTCTAATAGAGTGTGTGAATTATTAAGTGTTTAGATAATAACTCTCAAGAACATAGAACAAATATCACAAGATATAGAAACATAAGATTCAAGGTTGTAACCCTAGTGATAACTCAAGATCACTCGTATTATTATCTTAATAATATTGAATCGTTTGGTGATAAGCTTTCATTGTTCATTATCATATAACAAACACAACTGTTCCATTTCCATAACCATAATAACCTTCTAAGTGTGATTAAGTAGATTCCGCATACTTAATCATATTCATTCAATATATCATATACACAAAGTACAAAAGGTTTAACCACCTTATAGTGTATCGATCAAACCCCAACAGTAGCCAAGCAGATGAGAGAAGTTGCAATATTGCTACTGAACTATTCCCATGAGGTTTTCTTGGGGCTAAGACAGTGAAGGATGGTGTGGATTAAAAATATCCATTGAGGGGCAAAACGAATTTTTTGAAAAGTTAAAGCTTGTGATTGAGTGTTGTACCGCATCCTGGTTAAATTTTCAAAAATCTCAGTGTTTGGCATAACACTAATACCATTGTCATCATTCAAGTGGAGATGCCTCCTGAGTGATGATTTAGTAATAGTGATAGATTTAGCATCCACTTTAGCATTTAACTCTTTGTCACCATTTTCAAATGTTTTGACAGTTACAGTATGCCAAAACTGCTTGATATGGGAGACATAGATAGTGGGATTTAAGAGTAAAGAATACCTTATGTAAGTAACATTTAAAACGTCCACGATCTGATGGAATTTAGGTTCATCCTCTGCTTTTTCCAAATAAGTGACCACGTTGTGTTTGTCAGCAAAGGATAAAGAAGCCATTATTTTTCGGTAAATGGTGATTTAACTGCTGTGAATAGAGTAATTTTATGGTAGAAAGTAGAAGAAGAAAGTGAATTGAGATATTATGAAAGACTTGTTAGAGTTTCTATTGGACCGACTTCAATAAAAAGTTAACTTTTGATTGAAGATAAGGTTAATATAATAGATTAAAAGTGAAAATATCCAAATAGGAAAACCCTGGAAATAAGGAATGGAGCAGCAAAAATCTCAACTAACTCTTAATGGCTATTTTGAAAAAGCTGTTATTTCGCACCAGTACTAACGACTATCCAGCAGTACAAACTTAATCCTACCAGTACTAAATTTAAGCCTGGCAGTACAAACTTTTTGAGAAAAATTTGACTCAGCAGTATGAACTCGATTTTGATTAAAAACCATACTGCTAACAACCATTTTGAAGGGATTAAATGTAAGGACAGACACTTAATCATGATTTTGGTTTAATGCAACCTCTGGTTGTGTGAGAACCAATGATTTCAGTTATAAAATAACTGCCTGTGATAAGATAAACTCATTCAAAGAGCTTTCTTGACAGGGTTTCTAGCTCGTGGCAGTTGTTGCCTCTAACACAAGTGTTAGATTCACGTTTGCTCGCTGTTCTTTCTACCAGATGTCCTTGGACTAACTCATTATACAAAAGTATAAAATGGTAGAAAGTACTAAGCCATCAATTCAATACAAAACATCATAATAAGATCTCAAGAAAGAAGTTTTAAAGAAACAATTAACTTAGGTATAAAACCTTTGTTAATGAATTCCCAAACTCTGTCCATCATCAACCAATTATGTCAGCCACTGAACCACCATATTCTGCTCACACATTGCACTAGTAATTCCTTTGTGCGTAAACTTCCAAAGACTGCTTATGAGAGCTTGAGAGCTCTGAATACATTGAAGATTTGCAGCTTGAAAATCCCTGATGAGATTGCATGGCTTAAGGGGAAGATGACATCTTTCATAAAGTTTTGTCATTATCAAGTTCATCACCTGCAATTGTTAGTCCAAAACCAAGAAAACAAAGTGCAAAGCACTTGCTTCATAACAGTATAAACATATGACTAACAGACTTATCAAAATAGACTAAATTTGTACTGGCATTACAAATTATACAAAGCGGTACTAATTGACAAACCTAGCAGTACAAATCCAATTTGTGTACAAAAACACACAGTTTAAAAATTTTAAGGCTTAAGCATTCCAATACTTGCTACCAAGTATTGAAAACTTCCTACATCAAAGGCTTTTGTGAGAAGATCTACAAAGTTTTGATCAGAATCAATTTTAATCACTTGAACTACCTTTTTCTCATTGTAGTCTCTAATAAAATGATGCCTTATTTCTATGTGTTTTGTTTTAGAATACTGCACTGGATTTTTAATTATACAAATTTTACTGCTATTGTAAATATATATCATGGTGTGCATAAAATTATACCCATAGTTAAGCAGTTGATTTTGAATCCAAAGCACTTGACCACAGCAACTTGCAGCAGCTACATACTCAGCTTCAGTTGTAGAAGTTACCACAATTGTCGGCTTCTTACACTGCCATGATATCAGTCTACAACCAAGAAACTGACATCCACCAGTTTTTGATTTCCTGTACAGGCTTGCATCAGCATAGTTACTGTCTGAATATGCCACTAAGTCAAATGGTGATTCCCTAGGATACCACAGACCCAACCTAGGTTGACCCTTAAGATATCTAAAGATCCTCTTGATAGCTGTTAAATGAGAAGCTTTAGGAGTGACTTGAAACCTTGCACAGGCACATATAGCAAACATGATATCTGGTCTTGATGATGTAAGATACATCAAGGATCCTATCATAGACCCAACCTAGGTTGACCCTTAAGATATCTGAAGATCCTCTTTACAACTATTAAATGAGAAGCCTTGGGAGTGACTTGAAACCTTGCAAAGGCACATACAACAAACATGATATTTGGTCTTGATGATGTAAGATACATCAAGGATCCTATCATAGATCTGTAAGTGTGTACATGCACACATTATCCATCAGCATCTTTAAGCAATGGTTTCTCTGGATCAATAGGTGTGCTAGCTACTTTAGAATCAGCAAACTGAAATTTCCTTAGTATCTCTGCCACATATTTATCTTGACTGATAAATATTCCTTCAGTTGATTGCTTTACTTGCAACCCTAAAAAGAAAGTAAGTTCCCCCATGGAACTCATCTGAAACTTATCATGCATAAGTTTCTCAAATTCTACATACATTTCCTTCCTTGTAGATCCAAATATGATATCATCCACATAAACCTATACCAGCAAGATATCCTTCTTGTTCTTCTTAATGAATAAAGTCTGATCTATCTTGCCCCTTTGGAATCCATTCTCTAGAAAATCGGAAGCCAAAGTCTCATACCATGCCCTTGGAGCTTGATGTAGACCATAAAGAGCTTTCACAACCTTGTACACCTTGTCAGGATGTTCTGGATCAACAAAACCTGGAGGTTGAGAGACATACACCTCCTCTTCAAAAGTACCATACAAGAAGGCACTTTTAAAATCCATTTGGTAAACATTGAATCCCATGAAAGAAGCATAGGCCAAGAATAGTCTGATTGCTTCAATCCTTGCTACTGGTGCAAAAATTTCTTCATAATCTATTCCTTCTTCTTGTGTATACCCCTGGGCTACAAGTCAAGCCTTGTTTATGATCACAATTCCCCTTTCATCCCTTTTGTTTCTGAAAACCCATTTGGTACCAATTACCTTCATACCTTTGGGTAAATCCACTAGTACCCAAACCTTTTGAATCTTGAATTGGAGAAGCTCCTCTTGCATTGCTTCTACCCAGCTTGAGTCTTCTAAGGCTTTGAGAACATTTTTGGGTTCAGATTGTGAGAGGAAACACACAAACAAGCATGTATTGGCATCTTCATGCTGCTTTTCTTCATAAACATTACGAAGAAACGCTTGTTGGTCTGAAGTCATGAGTTGCTTTCTTGTCTTTACTCCAGGCTACATGTCACCAATCACATTATCTAGGGAGTGATCTTTGTGTATCCTTGTGTGTGGTGTAGTAAGAACTTGATAGGTAGGTGGTAGATTGTTGATATCCACCTCATCTTCTGAGAAATCAGCAGTATTAATATTTGATGGGCCAGCAGTATGAACATTTTGCCCAGCAGTACCAACTTGGGGCTCAACAGTATAATCTCCATTAGTACTGTTATCTTGATTCTCTTGTTCCTCAGCTCCATCTACATTGTTTTCACTTTCAATGCATTCCTTGGATTCATCAGTAGAAGGCTCATCATTCTTTGAAGATGAATCCACACTGTTCCATATTGGCATCAACAAATGAGCTTGATCTTTCTCCTTTCCCAAGTCTGCTCCATTTGTTGCATCATCAGCTTTTGAACCTGCAAAATCATTAGAAAAGGTTCCTGCAACAACTGGCACATAATTCATTGATTGGGTTAGAGTATCAAGGTCAAATAGCCATTTTGGACCTTCACCTACAACATTAGACTTATTTTCTAGAAATTGAACATGCAGGTTCTCCTCAACTTTCCTTGTTCTTATGTTGTATACTCTAAAGGCCTTGCTATTTAGAGAGTACCCAACCAAGAATCCTTCATCTAATTTACCATCAAATTTGCCTAGATGGTCTACGGTATTTAGAATAGTTACATGACACCCAAAAGGTCTTAGAAATCCTAATGCAGGAGTTCTACCTCTAAAAAGCTCATATGGTGTTTTGTTGTAAGGTTTAAATACCAAACCCTGTTCTGCAGATAGCAAGCAGTATTAACAGCTTCAGCCCAAAAAGTGATAGGCAACTTAGAGTCAGCTAACATGGTTCTAGCAGCTTCTATTAGTGTTCTATTTCTCCTTTCAGCAACACCATTCTGCTGAGGAGTTCTAGCAGCACTAAACTCTCTTCTAATACCTTTCTCCTTATAAAACTCATCCATAACTCTATTCTTGAACTCTATCTCATTGTCATACCTAATGACTTTTACTTTCTTATCCACTAAGTTTTCTATCTCAGTAATGAATGTTTTAAGAATGCTAGGTGTCTCATCCTTAGAACCTAAAAAGAAAACCCATATGAACCTACTATAGTCATCAGTAACTACATAACAGTACCTTTTATGCATAATACTACTCACAGATGTAGGGCCAAACAAATCCATATGTAGCATAAACAAAGGTTGATCAATAGAGTTAAAAACCTTGGGCTTACAAGAAGCCTTGTGTTGTTTGCCTTTGAGACAGGCAACACAAGTCTGGTCATTTTCAAATCTTTTCTGAGGCAAGCCTCTTACCAAACCATCCTTAACAATTTTATTAATGGTTTTAAAATTTATATGACCAAGTCTTCTATGCCATAACATAGACTCGTCCAATGTGGCCTTAGCAACAAGACAAGTAAGGGCCTCTTTAGGAACAATCTTCTTTATATCAACACTGTACATGTTTCCGTCACACATTTGTGAGACACTAAACAGGTTATACTTAAGCTCTTGCACAAAGTACACATCTTCAAAATCTAATTTACCGGTTTTCAAGGTGCCTTTGCTAGTAATTCTTCCTTTTATTCTTCCCCCAAAGGTAACATATCCTCCATCCATTGGTTGAAAGTCTAAAAGATAGGACATTTGCCTGTCATGTGCCTGGAACATCCACTATCTGCATAACCTTGATATTCATCATTATCCTATAAATGTTCCTGCACATAAAATAAGGAAATTAGTTTCCTTGGGGTACCCAAGCCATTACTGACTTGGGTTTGCCTCGTGCATCAGTATAGTCAAATCTTTTCAAAACAATTGATGCACCATTGGGTTTGATTGGTCTTCATACCCAACATGCTGAGGCCTTAATAGCATTAACCCTCTTATCCCTAGTAGTGGTTTTAGAGTTGCCAGTACTAACTGCTGGGCTAGCAGTACTAACTGTTGGCTTTGCAGTTTTAGCCTTTGATGAAGCGAAAAGTGTACCGCTTTTAAGGGGTCATTTAAGCCCTAAATCGTATTTATTTGATCAAATATTGCCCTAAATCGTTCCTTTTGTCATTTTAGGTACTTTTGAGGAGAAATCTGGAAAAGGAGGCATTTTGGACGTTTTTGGAGCATAAAAGTGAAGAAAACGGCAAAGTCTCAAAAATCGGCTAAAAGTTACCTTTGACGGCGTCACAATTTACTCTGGACGGCGTCATGCCTTGGCAAGAAAAGTTGGACGTGAAATTTACTCATGATAAGCCAGTGAAAATAGCATGTGAATTCTGACGGCGTCACGCTTTAACTTGATCAAGGGCGTCACGGCTTAAATCAAAGAGGGACGGCGTCACGTTCAAGGTTCGACGGCGTCAAGCCTTGATAAGCCAGAATGGATTTTAGAGAGCTAAAGAGGGACGGCGTCAAGAAGGTCATCCGGGAACCCTAAAAGCGGCGAGGTGACGGCGTCACACTCCATAACGTGACGCCGTCAGATCCAAAAATCTATATATAGTTTTCTAATTTTTTGTCATTAGAAAAGAGCTTAGTGTGTGGAATTTTGGGAGAAAACCCTAAGACGAATTTAGCTCCTTTTTCAAGGCTTTTTGCCTTGAGATCTTCCATGTTACATTGAAGATAAGTTATCAATTAATCATTCAATATGTCTTTGTGTTGTTTGATTTTATCTTATTCTTGTCTTTTGATTAACATGTTAGGCTAAATTTATCTTGTGTTTGCTTAGATCTA
The DNA here is from genome assembly GCA_021014915.2 of Artemisia tridentata subsp. tridentata. NCBI lineage: Eukaryota > Viridiplantae > Streptophyta > Magnoliopsida > Asterales > Asteraceae > Artemisia > Artemisia tridentata. Next base: position 185,565,793 of record CP139505.1, on the reverse strand, counting down.
ATGAAACCTAGCTATTGATTATTGGTTATTAGTGTGTTATTAGTTGTATTGGATGATTGTTTATCTATGTTAGGCTTAAGAAAACTGGCTAACTTCCTATTCGGTAACTTGCTTGAACGTCTTAAGAAACATGAACCAAATGCGTACTAAAGGTTTTTATGGTTGTATTTAATGCACAAGCGAATTCTAGTGATCCCATGTTAGGAGCTTCCTAGCCGGCTCGACATAGGAGTGAAGTAGGAGCTTGTAGAGTTGGGGAAGTAAGTACGCCACCCCACGAATGGTATTAAGGAATACACCCGTCATCCACGCGACTAATACACACTAATTAACCGGTAAAAGATAGTTAGGGAGTAAGGAAATCTAAGTAAACACATTTCTCTACACATAAGTTTCTCACCAACATTTTATTTTCAGTTATTTATTTTATTTGCATTTGTAGTTATTTGGGTTAGTTGACTAGCAACTAATTCCGCCCACTCCTTCAAACCCGAGATTTTACTTGCTTTCATAAAAATATAAAAAAACATAAAAAGAATCTTCCTCAACCCTTAGACCTAATTAGAGTAGTCTTTCACACCTAACGAACACTATTCCCTGTGGAGAACGATCAATCCCCCGTACTTACCACTACACTATACTACATCGGTCAGGTACACTGCCTGGTGGGGTTGTAAGCCTCTTGAGATCCCTCGAGAGGTAAAACCTGTTGTAAGGTTACAAAACCACGCATCAAGTTTTTGGCGCCGCTGCCGGGGAATAGTTATTGTTTAGGTTGAATTGTTATTTCTATTAGGTCTACTCACTAGATTCCTTTCTAGTGAGATTTTTTATTTTATTTTTCTAGATTTTCTTTAGTCTATCTATTTTCTTCGTGTCTTTGTTCGTAACCATTACCATCCGACATCATGGAAGATGGTAATATCCTTAACCCCCACAACCCACCACCACAACAACACCAACCCTCTAGAGCCCGTACTTTAGGAGAGTATTCCCGTCCTAGCCACCACGACTATCGAAACACCATTGAGCTCACTCAAGGAGCCAATATGACACCCTTGCGATCCGACACCATCCGGTTGGTGCAAAGCGGATGCGCATTCCATGGACTTCGTTCTGAAGATCCTAATCAACATCTCATGGACTTTCTTAAAATCGTTGATTCTATAGACCTTGATGTTGCCACTCGAGAGACGACCCGATTGCGTCTCTTCCAATTCTCTCTGCGGGATCAAGCTAGTCAATGGCTAGAACGTCAACCCGCAGGATCCATCACCTCTTGGGATGATCTCACCACTCGTTTCCTTGCTCAGTTTTTCCCACCGGGAAGAACTACCAAGCTAAGGAATGATATCTTGATGTTCCAAAAACGTCAAGGCGAAACTCTCTACGAGGCATGGACTCGATTCAAGGACTTACTCCAAAAAGTCCCCCACCATGGCATAGAACTTTGGCTCCAAGTCCAAATCTTCTATGACCATATCAATCTCTCCACGAGGCAAACCATTGACCAATCGGCCGGTGGTAAGCTACGTGATCTAAGTGCGGAACAATCATGGGCTCTCCTAGAGGATCTTGCTCTTTATGACAACGAAAGTTGGAGTGATCCCCGTGATTTGAATAAAACGGTCAAGGCAATATCTTTGCCTTCGAACAATTCAAGCACTTCTGACCGTAGGATCATAGAACTTGAAGACCAAGTCAAGTTTCTCATGAAATCTTACGAGGCTCCTAAACCTTCAAGCCAAGTGAACAAAATCACTTCTTCATGTGAATTATGTAGTGGTCCCCACGACACTCGTGATTGCATGGAACTCCCCGAACAAGCTTTTGTGGACTACGCATCCTCGCGTACCGACAGAGCGGGAGACAAGTGGTACACTTTCAAACCCGAGCCAAACCATTACGGTGATACATACAACCCTTCATGGAAAAATCACCCGAACCTTAGGTGGAAACAAAACCAAAACGCACAACAAACCAATTCTTCCAACCCACCTAATCGTTTCCAATCAAGCGGTTCCAACTCGAACCGTACTTTCAACAACAATCCTTCCGGCAATGGTAGTACCAATAACTTTGAAGGATTAATGTCCCAATTTATGGCATCTCAAGAAGCTCGGATAGCTAGATTCGAGACCGAATTCAATCAACAACAAACGGAGATGACCAATAAAATTGACAACTTGTTGAAAGCTCTCCATAACCAAGTGTTATCACCTCCACATAAGGACGCTAGGAACACAAATAGCGGACCCCAAGTAAAAGACCCCTCTTCATCCAAACACGTCCACTTTGTCAACATTGTCACTATTAAACCAATTGATAGGAATGAGGATAATAGTGAACCTAAGGATGAGGATAAGAAAGTCGAGGTTGATAAGGAAGTTAGGACAAGTGAGATTGAAGAAGTAGATGATGATGAGGACTACTTCAATAGGCTACCCACTAAGAAAGAGCGTGCATATCATACAAAACTTATTCGATGACCCCGAGGCACCATACTTCCTAGGTAGACCAATCATAGAAATAGGCGACCCTTCTAATCTCAACATACCATGCAACATCGGACATTTGCATGTGTGGAAAGCCTACATCGACCTTAGATCACCCATAAACATCATGACTAGAGCCCACTACAACTTGATAATGAAGAATCAACTTGGGTATAGGATGTTCCCTGACAAGGGTTGGATGAGTAACTTCACGGGAAGAGTTAAGGGATTGCCGGTTTATGTAGGAAACTTCACCTATGTCACCGACTTTGTAATTGTAGAAGATATCCGCCCAATAGTCGATGCATCCTTGACTCAAGTGGTTTTTGGAAAACCATTTGTTGAGGTCTCTAGAATGACTTATGAACCTTCCTTAGGGATAGTTAGATTTAAGGATGAGACCGATGAAGTAAGCTACCAAATGCCATATAAGATAGAACAATTCCAACACTTGTCAAATGTTGAGAAGGAGCTCAAGCAAGCGGTCTACTATAGGAATGATGAGGATAGAAGTAAAGGAGTAGACTATGTTATGGAAAGGATATTCGGTTTCTACAAGGATTGTTTGAAATTAGGACCGGAATATAAAACCGGGAAGGAGAATGGCCTAGGAACCGTGACCGATGATGGAGTCACGTAATGTACGTGACTTTGAGTCTAGCTACAAGACTCGTTAATAAAGAAAAGCGCTTCTTGGGAGGCAACCCAAGCTTTATTTGTTTTATTTGCTTTGTGTGTTTATTTATTTGTTTGTTTGATTTTATTTGTTTCCGTATGTGTGTTTAATTTTTATTATTATTGATTCATGTTCAAAAGTAAATTGTGAAAATGCTTTATTTTGTTTTTAACTTCGTCTTAACTACATATAAAGGTATTTTGCAAAAGTTAAGTGTAAGGGAAATCTAAATCGGTTTATTAGAACACAAATGAACATGAATCATAATAATACTAAATTAACATACATATTAGTGTTTGTTTGAGTCAAATGCTTGTATCGAGTCATAATGATGTTTTGCAGGATTTCCAGGAAGTAAGGTAAAGGTTTTTCCAAAAATTTTCCGGAAACTTAAAATGAGAATTTTTGTCAGGTCATTTCTGACGGCGTCAGGGTTTATAACCTGACTGCGTCAGATTTAATTTTCAGAAATTTTGAAAGTTTTGTTTTCATAAAAAGTTTTTATTAAATCTCCAACTTATAATCTCCAGGAATCTGCAAAAATTATCATTCCACAAGCATTATATCCTTATATATAGATTTTTCCCGCCGATGTTATGCAGGTTTTCGTGTTTGTTTTCTCAGGTTTAACAGGTTATTTTGGACAAGGAGATGTTTATGGAATCAAGCTTATGGCGATGCATTAGTCATGGAGCTTCAACATTCTCCTTGGAGGAAGATTTAACCGTGTAATTTCATTATCCACCGAGCGAATCAGGGGAGTATTTGATTTCATTCTTTTACTTTATGCTTTTACATCTTGTTATTTGAACATTGGGGACAATGTTCATCTTAAGTGTAAGGGGAGGGTAAAAGTACGATTTTAGAGAATGCTCTTACGCTTGATTTTTGTTTGTTTAATAGTAGATGTGTAATAAAACTGAGATAAATACCTGTTAAGGTAATTTTAGTGCCAAATTTTAAAATTTTTTACAACATATAGGAGTGAAACTTTGATCTTAATGAGCGTCTCACGGATAGGAGTTATATGACTAGCACAAAAACCGTACCACTAAAAAACTTTTCCACCCCCAAATATGTGAGGTTCGCCCCTAGAATTGGTAGGAAAAGCATTTATGCTATGATGTGTGTACCGGTAGCACTTAGATTCTAGAACTTGCGTTAGGACCATTCCGAGGCCACAAGTGAGACTACATTCGTGTAGTTAGATTTACTACATGATAAGAGGCATTAGGATTAACCCATTGTTTTACACTTGTGTTTTTGTTATAATTACGTTGGCTACATTGGTCAAGTAATTCTCCCACACCCTTTGCGTTGTACTCATTTTTAGTACACGATACCCCTAGTACACCCCTCAGAGCCTATCTTTTCGTTTCGACCTTTAAGCATTTTACTTAAAGGAAGAATTTGTTACACCCCACTTAAATGTACACCCAAATCGCCTTAGCCTACCTTGTATGCACTCATTTTTTGTGCATTATTGTTACAACATTTGTTTAAACCCAAGTTAATTATCTAGTTGATTACATGGTTGCTAAGTCGAGTCATATCCTTGTACATATTGTTTTGGGACGATTGGGACTCATGGGTAAAGTACTAGTGTAATAGAGTAATGGGGAAGAACATCATTTATTACCCCCATATGTGCTAAATGTTTTAAAAGTACTCCAAGTTTTTCAATTATCTTAATTCGAGTCATTAGATTAGTATTTGTTAAGTTATGTAAAAGTTCAAGTGTAAGGGGAATGCAATGCCCCTATGATGTATTATTTTGGATGGTAGGGCAAAAGTGTATGCAAAAAAAAAAAAAAAAAAAAAAAAAAAAAAAAAAAAAAAAAAATCGAAAAAATCAAGAAAAATACAAAAAAAAAATGAGAAAATGAAAAGTGGAAAAAACATACGGACTACCATCCCGTTTCATTTTATGTTTAGTTTATGTTTTTGTTATTTTGTTATTTTGTTTTTAGCTTAAGATTGAGTCTAGTCTTGGCTTAGCAACATTGTATAGTACATGTAATTGATCAAGATTTTTAACTCGCCACCAGTAAAATATCCCTTATCCAACAAAACCGTGTTTTCCTTTTCCCTACACCTAACGTTATAACCCATTTAAAAGCCCTCTTTGATAGTTTATCTTTGGTGCTTACGCCTAGTGGAGGAGGTTTTCGATCCTTTCCCAAGCCTATGGTAATCTATTTGCTATGACAGGTAGTGAGAGATATTATCCGTTTTCATTTATGAGATTTATTTTGATGACACTTGAGAGATGTGAGTATCTAAACACTACTTGTGAGGTGCTAGTTTGTAATCTCCGTGCTTATTATAATTGAAGTGGAACGATTATTTGTTGTAATTACTTTTATGTTTGCATTAAATGACCCCTAACTTGTATTTTGATTAGAATAAAAGCGCATTTGCTTGAGGACAAGCAAATCTCAAGTGTAAGGGTATTTGATGAAGCGAAAAGTGTACCGCTTTTAAGGGGTCATTTAAGCCCTAAATCGTATTTATTTGATCAAATATTGCCCTAAATCGTTCCTTTTGTCATTTTAGGTACTTTTGAGGAGAAATCTGGAAAAGGAGGCATTTTGGACGTTTTTGGAGCATAAAAGTGAAGAAAACGGCAAAGTCTCAAAAATCGGCTAAAAGTTACCTTTGACGGCGTCACAATTTACTCTGGACGGCGTCATGCCTTGGCAAGAAAAGTTGGACGTGAAATTTACTCATGATAAGCCAGTGAAAATAGCATGTGAATTCTGACGGCGTCACGCTTTAACTTGATCAAGGGCGTCACGGCTTAAATCAAAGAGGGACGGCGTCACGTTCAAGGTTCGACGGCGTCAAGCCTTGATAAGCCAGAATGGATTTTAGAGAGCTAAAGAGGGACGGCGTCAAGAAGGTCATCCGGGAACCCTAAAAGCGGCGAGGTAACGGCGTCACACTCCATAACGTGACGCCGTCAGATCCAAAAATCTATATATAGTTTTCTAATTTTTTGTCATTAGAAAAGAGCTTAGTGTGTGGAATTTTGGGAGAAAACCCTAAGACGAATTTAGCTCCTTTTTCAAGGCTTTTTGCCTTGAGATCTTCCATGTTACATTGAAGATAAGTTATCAATTAATCATTCAATATGTCTTTGTGTTGTTTGATTTTATCTTATTCTTGTCTTTTGATTAACATGTTAGGCTAAATTTATCTTGTGTTTGCTTAGATCTAATGAAACCTAGCTATTGATTATTGGTTATTAGTGTGTTATTAGTTGTATTGGATGATTGTTTATCTATGTTAGGCTTAAGAAAACTGGCTAACTTCCTATTCGGTAACTTGCTTGAACGTCTTAAGAAACATGAACCAAATGCGTACTAAAGGTTTTTATGGTTGTATTTAATGCACAAGCGAATTCTAGTGATCCCATGTTAGGAGCTTCCTAGCCGGCTCGACATAGGAGTGAAGTAGGAGCTTGTAGAGTTGGGGAAGTAAGTACGCCACCCCATGAATGGTATTAAGGAATACACCCGTCATCCACGCGACTAATACACACTAATTAACCGGTAAAAGATAGTTAGGGAGTAAGGAAATCTAAGTAAACACATTTCTCTACACATAAGTTTCTCACCAACATTTTATTTTCAGTTATTTATTTTATTTGCATTTGTAGTTATTTGGGTTAGTTGACTAGCAACTAATTCCGCCCACTCCTTCAAACCCGAGATTTTACTTGCTTTCATAAAAATATAAAAAAACATAAAAAGAATCTTCCTCAACCCTTAGACCTAATTAGAGTAGTCTTTCACACCTAACGAACACTATTCCCTGTGGAGAACGATCAATCCCCCGTACTTACCACTACACTATACTACATCGGTCAGGTACACTGCCTGGTGGGGTTGTAAGCCTCTTGAGATCCCTCGAGAGGTAAAACCTGTTGTAAGGTTACAAAACCACGCATCAGCCTTTGGTTTCAAAATTGTTTTTGTAGCACTGCTTTCTTCTGAAAAGGCTTTTTAACAGTTTTTTGTGCATGTTTGAAAGTTGATTTTGCACTTTTAACTGCTGGTCTAGGGTAAAAAAATTCTAAAAGGTCTGGCGGTACTAACTGCTGGTCTAGCAGTACTAATTAGTTTTGAGCCAGACTTCATTAAACTTTCCCTGTGAGTCATTCTATTAGCATTGGGGTGAATTTGAGACCTGTTCACCTTTTAACTTGTATTCCCAGATACCCTGTTTTTCCCAGTAACCATCTTTCTACCCTGATGGTTATTACAAAAAGCCTCAAGGTGGTCAAAACTACCACAAGCAAAACAAGCCTTGTTATACATGACAAAGTCTTTACCTAGTTGGTGAGACTTGAGGTTATTCCAGTTCCTCTGGTTACCTTTTGGCTTGTCTGTGGATCTATACATCTCACAGTACTTAACTGTTTTCCTAACTGGTTTAACATTAGATGTGCGCTTAACAGTTTCATTATTAACCACCTTAGGAACACTGGTTCCTTCTACATTAACCACATCAGGTTTAAACACAACCTGATCTTCCTCATCATCAGATGTCCAGTCTTCAATGGTTGGGGCATCTAAATTCCTATCAGTGGATACCTTTTCATTAGCAAGGGAGGTGTTACTTGCACTCTCAAAAGGCTCATTACTTTCTATAGGCTTATCTGCAATTACATTCTCTTTTGGCTTACAACCATACTCAAACTTAGGTTGTTGAAACTCAGGTAAACCTGTATGCTCTAGGTATATTCCTGGGGGTGCAGGCACTCCTCTGTGAGGAGGTGGACATATTTTATACCCCAACCCATACTTAGCCTTATTAACTATCTGACACTCAATGATTTTGTTTACACCTTTTGATACATATTCCAAAGTGTTTACAGTTAATTGTATGTTGTCTTTTGCCTTAGTGATTCTTTCTAATTCAGATTTTAGCAAGTTAATCTCAACATTCTTAAGTGAAAGATCTCTCTTAAGAACAACTATATCCTCAGTAAAGGCAGATTCATTGTTCTTATAATGCACTATTTGTTCCTCTAGGACTGCTAAACCTCTCTTTATGATTAGACAAATTATAATTGGTTTTGTTTAGTTCAATCCTTTGCTCATCATAGTGTTTCTTTAAAACCTCATATTCTTTTACAGCAGTGCATGTTTTAGAACAACTTTTAGAAATTTGTACCTCAGTGTCAGAGAAGGCCATAAGAGCCATCTCATCAGGTGCTTCCTCATCATCTGCCATGAAACTCCAATCATAGCCAAGTTCATCAATAGCCACCATAGCTTTTGAAGTTGGCTCAGCATCCTCCACAGCCTTAGGCTTGCTCCCATAACCTTTGCTCCTGCCATCCTGTTGCCTAGGTCTCCTGCATTCCCTTGAAAAATGCCCCAACTTGTGACAGTTGTAGCATTCTACCTTTGATTTTTCAAAACCAGCAGTATCATTGCTGCTGATGGTGATCTTCTTGCCAGTTCTTTTATAGAATTTCTTAGCCCTCATGCCAAGAAGTGAGATCTGCCATTTGAGATCCATTTCCTCTAAATCATCATCATTAATCTCCTGGAGATCTTCATGTGTCAGCATTGACCCATAATTCTGGCTTGTCAGGAATGGACATTAGGTTGTATCATTCAGAATACCAGTAGTACTGCTTGATGTGCTAGCAGTATCAACACTGGGGTTAGCATTACTAACTCCCACATCAACCTTTTCTTCAACTGGACTTGAATTACTAGGAGATGACACAAAGGCCATGTTCTCAGTGCTTGAACTAGTTCCTCCATCCTTCTTCACATCCTGCTCAACAATCTTGAAGCTGTTGTAGAGATCATTCAGGCTCATAGTATCAATGTCTAGTTTATTCATCCAGACCACCACATGCATAGCCCACTCTGCAGGTAAACTTCTTAAGAACTTGGAGTTCAAATCTTCCTGAGGTATGTCAACACCAAGAACAACAAGTTGGCTAACAATCTTTTGTAGCCTATTGAACATGTGATCCAAAGACTCATTACTTGTTGCACTGAAGTTTTCAAAGTTCTACTTTAGTAGAGTCTTTTGAGTCTTCTTGGTGGCTTCATTCCCACCATACCTAGCAATGATTGCTTCAAACAAGGACTTAGTATCTTTGTACTTGCTAAAGTTCAGGAGCTGATCATTTAGAATTGTCATCATCAGCAAGCTCCTAGCCTTTACATCGTTTTTCTTTTGTAGTCTCTCTTCTGTAGTTACTGGAGAGGTTTGCACAACAGTCACTTCTTTACCATCAACTGTTGATACATATGTGGTAGGTTTAAAGGAGTTTCCTTCTTCAATAATCTCTCAGAGTGCATAGTCTTGTACCTGGAAGTACTGTTCTATACGCAGCCTCTACATCTCGAAGTCGTTTTGCTTTAGCATTGGCAATTTAGCAGCCATGTTAGTCTTCAGGTCCATAATCTTCAGAAAGAGTTCTTCTAAATTCAAAGTATAAGTAACCTGGCTCTGACACCACTTGAGAGGATTATTAAAACACTTAGGATGTTACTCCCTTATAACGTGCTAGGATCCTGGACACACGATTAAGGTGGTTAAACCTTGTAACTTTGTGTATATGATATGTTGTGTTAAAATGATTAAGTGCGCGGAATTCACTCAACCAAACTTAGAAGGTTGTGTATGTTATGGAAATGGAATTGTTATGTTTGTTAGTTAGCAATGAACACATAAAGATTATCACTAAACGATTCAATATTATTAAAGATAATAATACGAGTGATCTTGAAATATCACTAGGGTTACAACCTTGAATCTTAAGTTTTTCTAACTTGTGATGTTTTTGTGTTTGTTCTTATCTAACAGTTATATGTTCTTACTTCTATGTTCTATGTATCAACACTTGACACAACTACTAACTTCTAACACTAAATATCACAACTAAGATCTCTTTTATAGTCAAAAGATCTTTACTTATTGCTTAAAGTCTTAGCCGACTTACTTTGTTAACTTATCCTTTTGAGTGTCAGTACATCAGATACAACATGTATCTATGTATACAACTTGTTAACTAAGCACATGGGGTAAGATATTATCTACCGTATATTGTTGACCAAAATACAATAAATATCTTTTCGATCTTATCCTTTCATCAGCAGAATGTTCACTATCAGCAGCAACGAGTTATCGCTATCAGCAGGAACAAGTATCATTATCAGCAGAATCAATCAGCAGAATGCTAAGCCTATCAGCAGAGTCATTTATCACTATCAGCAGAGTGAAATGTTCTATCAGCAGAAACAACATTATCAGCAGAAACCATTTGTACTAGCAGCAGAATTACACTTAGAGTATTTCTTGGATTAGAACCCGATATTAGACATCTTGAATATTTAATTCCCAAAAATCCTCCCCTAAACATGTGAATCCTTTCAAACATGTTTCTGAATTAAATCTTGGATTGAAGATCTTTCAAACACTTATGTTCTTCAAGATTGAATATCTTCTCAGTAATTCATCTACTTTTCTCTTCTTTGACTTTAACAATATCAAAACATATTGAACCAATCTTGGACTAAAAGATGGTGCAATTTCCTTGGATGGAGGAATTATAAGAGGCAATGATGCTGTGTATCTTGGATGCTTATTTCAACAAGTGAAATCATCTAACCAGCATGTCTTTGAAGTGAAATTGAAACTTTTCTTCGTTTGATCTAGATAGAACTTTCTCCTTTGGAATGTTCTTGTCATTTTCAACCTCCTCATCATCTTGTATGCTCTTGTCTTCTCCTTCCTTTTATTGGATTATCTTCCTTTTCTGGGCCATTATTTCCTCCCCTGAGATTGTTACCTCCCCTGAAGCAAATAACTTTTGTTTCCTCCCCTTGTTTGGAAGATCTCACTATGTACCAAAATATATCTTTCCTTATCATCTGATTCAGCATTTAGAACTTGTTGTCAGACAATGTTGTACATGAAGCCATCAATTCCTTAAGAGTTTAAGTTATTGCCCTCATCACTTCTAGGTGTGTTAACTCCTATGAGAGGTGAATCAGTGGACATTTCGATTCATGATCCATCAATGGATGGTTTTTGTGAATCCTTGAAAATCCTTTTAAGAAATCATTTGACTTAGTAGTATGTTCATGATTTTAGAATTGAAAAATCATACTACTTTCAACCATTTTGAAGGAATCAAGTGTATAACAGACACTTAATCAGCATTTCGGTTTAAAGCAACCTCTGGTTGTGTGAGAACCAATATTTTTCAGTTATAAATAACTGCCTGTGTGCAGATAAACTCATTCAAAGAGCTTTCCTGACAGGGTTTCCAGCGCATAGTAATTGTTGCCTCTAACACAAGTGTTAGATTCACTTTTACTAGCTGTTCTTTCTATCAGATGTCCTCAGACTTGCACATTATACTTAAAAGTATAAAATGATAGAAAGTGAGTTGCATCAGTTACTATCTGATCAACTAAGTCATCAATTCAATGTGAAATATCATAACTAGATTTCAAGAAAGAAGTTTTAAGGAGCTTTAAATTCCCAAACTCAGTCCATCATAAACCTATTATGGTCAGCAGCTAATATCTCAATTCTGCTGTTTCCATTTCACTTGAAAACATCCTTTGTGTTTATATATTCATACCTGAAATTGTTAGTCTAAAACCAAAAGAACAAAATACAAAGTACTTGTCTTGCATTAGTATAATCATAAGACCAACTATATGAATAACACAATTTAAATTTGTACTTTAGCACAAACTTTTGTAATAACAGCAGTATCATATAAATCAGCAGCAACAACAAAAATTTATTTACAAAAACACATCATATTGAAAATTTAAAGATTAAGCATTCCAATACTTGCTACCAAGTACTGAAACCTTGAAACATCAAAAGCTTTTGTTAGCAGATCTGCAAAATTATGTTCTGAAGCAATTTTAAGAACTTGAATTAATCTTTTCTCATTGCAGTCTCTTATAAAGTGATGTCTAATTTCAATGTGTTTTGTTTTAGAATGTTGCACTGGATTTTTAATAATACAAATTGTACTACTATTATCAATATGAATAACAGTGTTTAAGAAATTGTACCCATAATCAAGGAGTTGGTTTTGAAGCCATAGAACTTGACTAGAGCAACTTGCAGCAGCTATGTATTCAGCTTCAGTTGTTGAATTTGCCACACTTGTTTGCTTCTTACACTGCCATGAGACAAGTCTACACCCAAGGAATTGACATCCTCCAGTTGTTGACTTTCTGTCCAAGCTAGCACCAGCATAATCACTATCCGAATATGCTACCAAGTCAAAAGGAGATTCTCTAGAATACCATATACCCAACCTTGGTTGACCTTTAAGATATATAAAAATTCTCTTGACTGCAGTTAAATGAGAAACCTTTGGAGTAACTTGAAATCTTGCACAAACACAAACAGGAAACATGATATCAGGTCTAGATGATGTAAGGTACATCAAAGAGCCTATCATAGATCTGTAATTGTGTACATCTACATTTTCTCCATCTTCATCTTTCAGAAGGTGCTTCTCAGAGTCCATTGGTGTGCTTGCTATTTTTGAATCAGCAAATTGAAATTTTCTAAGTATCTCTGCAACATATTTGTATTGACTAATAAATATGCCTTCAGATGATTGCTTAACTTGCAAACCCAAAAAGAATGTAAGTTCTCCCATAGAACTCATCTGAAACTTATCTTTCATAAGTTTCTCAAACTCTAAACACATATCTTTCCTAGTAGATCCAAAGATAATGTCATCCACATACACCTGTACTAACAGAAGATCCTTCTTGTGCTGTTTGATGAACAGTGTCTGATCAATCTTTCCTCTTTGAAATCCATTGTCTAATAAGTAGGAAGCTAGTGTTGCATACCAAGCTCTTGGTGCCTGATGAAGGCCATATAGAGCTTTCACTACTCTGTACACTTTGTTTGGATGTAATGGGTCAATGAAGCCTGGAGGTTGTGAAACATACACATCTGGTTCAATTTTACCATATAAAAATGCACTTTTGACATCCATTTAGTAGACTGTGAAGCCTAAAAATGAAGCATAAGCTAGAAACAGCCTAATTGCCTCAATCCTTGCTACTGGAGCATAAACTTCATCATAGTCTATCCCTTCTTCTTGTGTGTACCCTTGGGCTATTAATCTAGCCTTATTCTTGATCATTATTCCTCTTTCAACCCTTTTGTTCTTAAAAACCCATCTAGTGCCAATTACCTTCACACCTGTAGGTAAATCAACTAGCACCCAAACCTTTTGAATCTTGAACTGAAGAAGCTCATCTTGCATAGCCTCTAACCAGCTTGAATCATCTAGGGCTGTAAGAATTGTCTTTGGTTCAGCTTGTGATAGAAAACATACAAACAAGCAAGAGTTTAAAAGCTCATGCTGTTTTGAAGCATAAAGGGTATCAAGAAGCCCTTGTTGGTCTGAAGACATCAATTGTTGTCTTGTCTTCACACCTGACTGTATATCTCCAATCACTTGTTCCAGGGAATGAACTTTGTGAATTCTTGATTGTGGTGTAATAGGAACTTGATAATTTGATGGAAGATTGTTGAAATCCACCTTATTATCTGAGAATTCTACTTCTTTTGTTTCTGAAGGGCCAGCAGCAGAGTCATTTGGCCGAACAGCAGAATCAGTAAGCTTATCAGCAGAGTCATCAGCAGAAACAGATACACTACCAGCAGAAATACTACCAGCAGAAACACTTTGTTGTTCCTGAGTTCCATATTCTTTACTTTCATCTTCTACACCTTCTTTAGCTTTACTAGAAGAAGATTCATCAGTTGTCGAAGTTGATTCCACAATTGAACTTGACCATATTGGCATTATCACATCATTTTGATCTTTCTCTAACTCTGCCTCATTTGTTGTATAAGAACCTGCAAAATCATTAGTTTCTGCAACAAAGGGCACATAATTCATTGAATTTGTTAGATACTCTAGATCAAATAGCCATTTTGGTCCTTGACCTTCTACATTGGATTTGTTTTCTAAAAACTCCACATGTAGATTTTCTTCTACTATTTCTTTTCTTGTGTTGTAAACTCTAAATGCTTTGATATTAAGAGAATAACCAACAAAGAAACCTTCATCTGCCTTACCATCGAATTTTCCTAAATGGTCTAAGGTATTGAGTATTGTCACATGACATCCAAAAGGTCTAAGAAATTCTATTGCAGGAGTTCTACCATTAAAAAGTTCATATGATGTCTTATTGTGAGGCTGCACAACTAAAACTCTATTTTGAACATAACAAGCAGTGTTGACTGCCTCTGCCCAAAAATTTATTGGTAGCTTAGAATCAGCGAACATTGTTCTAGCAGCTTCAATTAGTGTTCTATTCTTTCTTTCAGCTACACCATTCTGTTGTGGTGTTCTAGCAACACTAAATTCTCTCTTAATACCTTTTTCTTTGCAGAAGTCATCCATAACTCTATTCTTAAACTATGTCCCATTATCACATCTAATGAATTTCACTTTCTTGCTTACTTGGTTTTCTATCTGTGTAATGAAGTCCTTATGGATGCTTGATGTCTCATCCTTAGTGGCTAAAAAGAAAACCCATGTAAATCTACTATAGTCATCAGTAATAACTAGACAATATCTCTTATGCATTATGCTCATTACTGAAACAGGTCCAAATAAGTCCATATGTAGCATAAACAAAGACTGATTGATTGAGTTAAAAATCTTGGGCTTACAAGTGGCTTTGTGTTGTTTGCCTTTTAGACAAGCAATGCATGTTTGATCATTTTCAAATCTTTTGTGAGGTAAACCTCTTACCAAACCATTCTTAACAATTTTATTTATGGTTTTGAAGTTAATATGACCAAGCCTTCTATGCCATTTCATTGATTCATCTAATGTGGCCTTTGCAACAAGACAAGTTAAATTCTTTTTAGGGATAATATTCTTCATGTCTACACTGTACATATTGCCCTTTCTAGGAATTCTAAGAAGTACTTGACTTTCATCAGGCATCTTAAAATCAGGAGAAAGTACAAGACATTCAGTCTCAGAGAAAAGAACATTATTCTTTTTGTCACACATTTGTGAGACACTAAAAATATTATAATTTAGCTCTTTTACATAGTACACATCTTCAAAATCTAAATTTCCGGTTTTGATTGTACCTTTACCAGAAATTTTGCCACGAACACCCCCTCCAAAGGTAACATATCCTCTATTGAAAGCTTCAAAATCTGAGAGATAAGACATGTTGCCTGTCATGTGCCTTGAACATCCACTATCTGAGTATCCTTGATCCTCTTCCTGATCATTTGAATGTTCCTGTACACAAATAAGAGTGTTAGTTTCTTTTGGGGATCCAAGCCATTACTGACTTGGATCTGCCTCTTGCATCAATGTAATTGAATCTTTTGAGGATAGTTGATGCAACATTGGATTTAAGAATCCAACATGCTGAGGCCTTAACAGCATTTGCCCTTTTTCCCTTAGCAGCAGAATGAACCACACGCTTAGCAGCAGAATCTGCTAACTTTGTAGTTCTACCCTTTGGTTTCCAAACTTGTTTTTGGACCACTGCTTTTGTTTGAATGGGCCTTAGAACAGTTGTTGGTGCATGTTTGAAAAATGTTTTTGCACCCTTAGCTGTTGATTTTGGGTTAATAGTCATAAATGGTCGAGCAGCAGGAACAAATTTTCTAGCAGCAGGATCAGATTTTGAGATAGACTTGTTTTTGACTACTCTGGGGTTTGATTTCTTAGAACTAGAGTGAAAGTGAGATTTAGGTGTTTGCCTTTTGTGGTTCACTCTATGGTTTTCATACCCAGTTACCCATTGGTTGCAGAAAGCTGCAAGATGGTCAAAACTACCACATGTATAACAAGCTTTATTATAAAAAGCAAAGTCATCACCTAATTGGTTAGACTTGAGGTTGTTCCAATTCCTTTGGTTACCTCTGGGCTTGTTGGTGGTTCTATATTGCTCACAATATCTAACTGGTTGCCTAACATGCTTAATGTTTGATTTAGGCCTATCAGTATTGTGTTTGACTACCTTAGGAACACTTGTTCCTACTTTCTTAACCAAAATAGGTTTAGACATAACCTGATCTTCTTCATCATCATCACTATCAGTTGTACAATCTTCAACAACTATAGTTTCTCCTTTCTTAGCAAAGGACACCTTGTCCTGATAAAGTAAAGTTTTATCTAAACTTTTACTTATCTTTGCTACCTTAAGACTCTTACTAGTCTTAGAACCATATTCCATGATTGGTTCTTGAAACTCAGCTAAACCTGTATGTGCTAGGTCAACACCTGGAGGTGAAGGAACACCTCTATATGGTGGAGGGACAGTTTTGTAACCTACACCTGAATTAGCTTTATCAATTACCTGAGCTTCCCAAATCTTATTCATCAGAAGAAGCCATTAGAGCAATCTCATCGACAACAAGAGCAGCATTTGGTGGTGCATCCTCTTCAGTAGCCATAGAGCTCCAATCATATCCAATACCATCAATGGCCAGCATAGCCTTTGGCTCTTCCACCAGTACTTCCTTATTCCTTTCTTGTTTATACCAAGTGTTCCTATTATCCTGCTTCCTTGGGCTTCTACATTCTTTAGCAAAGTGTCCCAACCTATGACAGTTAAAACATTCTACTTTCTTCTTATCGAACCCAGCAGTATCATTACCATTTATGGTAATTTGCTTTCCAGTTTTCTGCCAAAACTTCTTAGCCCTCATGCTAAGTAAAGCAACTTGCCACTTAATATCCATCTCTTCCAAATCATCACCATCTACCTGCTCAAGGTCTTCATGATTTAAAGGAGAACCACTAGCTTGACTGGTTATAAAGGCATAGAATGTTGGATCTCCAAGTCCTGCAATATCCTTTTGTAAACTAGTAGAAGGACCACCATAAGTAACATTAGAAACACTTTCAACTTCATCTACCTCTTCTGTATGACTAACACTAGGAACTGATAGGAGTGCAGCATTCCCAGAACTAGTACCATAATTTCCACCTCTCTTCAGACTTTGTTCAACAATTTTAAAGTTGTTGAACAAATCATTAAGCTTCATTGTTTTAATTTCTGGTTTGTTCATCCAGACAATAACATGAGTATGGAAATCAACAGGTAGACTTTTCAAGAACTTCATGTTGAGATCTTCCTTCTCAGCCTCAACACCCAACACAGCTAACTGACTGACAAGCTTGTGTAGTCTTGAAAATAATTTATCAAGAGACTCATTACTAAAAGCAGTAAAGTTTTCAAATTGGTGCTTTAGTAAAGTCTTCTGTGTCTTTTTGGTAGTTTCATTACCACCAAACCATGCACAAATCTCTTCAAAAAGAGTTTTTGCATCAAGATATTTGCTAAAAGATAGCATTTGCTCACCAGGAATGGTCATAAGCAACAAGTTTCTTGCTTTCTGATCATTTCTCTTCTGTATCTTTTCATCATTGGAAACTGGTCCAATATTTCTTTTTCTAACTGTTTTCCCTTCAACAAGAACATCTGAATAGCCTAAAGTGAAGGAATCACCATACTGAATTATGTCCCAAAGTGCATAATCTTGAACCATAAAATATTGCTCAACTCTCATCCTCCATAACTCAAACTCATTGGGTTTGATCATGGGCAACTTTGAAGCAACATTTGTTTGAACATCTTGTACATCCATTTCTTGTTTCTTTTAAAAACAACAGTATCAACCTTAGCTCTGATACCACTTGCTAGGATCCTGGACACACGATTAAGGTGGTTAAACCTTGTACCTTTGTGTGTATGATATGTTGTGTTAAAATGATTAAGTGCGCGGAATTCACTCAACCAAACTTAGAAGGTTGTGTATGTTATGGAAATGGAATTGTTATGTTTGTTAGTTAGCAATGAACACATAAAGATTATCACTAAAAGATTCAATATTATTAAAGATAATAATACGAGTGATCTTGAAATATCACTAGGGTTACAACCTTGAATCTTAAGTTTTTCTAACTTGTGATGTTTTTGTGTTTGTTCTTATCTAACAGTTATATGTTCTTGCTTCTATGTTCTATTTATCAACACTTGACACAACTACTAACTTCTAACACTAAATATCACAACTAAGATCTCTTTTATAGTCAAAAGATCTTTACATATTGCTTAAAGTCTTAGCCGACTTACTTTGTTAACTTATCCTTTTTAGTGTCAGTACATCAGATACAACATGTATCTATGTATACAACTTGTTAACTAAGCACATGGGTAAGATATTATCTACCGTATATTGTTGACCAAAATACAATAAATATCTTTTCGATCTTATCCTTTCATCAGCAGAATGTTCACTATCAGCAGCAACGAGTTATCGCTATCAGCAGGAACAAGTATCATTATCAGCAGAATCA
The DNA here is from genome assembly GCA_021014915.2 of Artemisia tridentata subsp. tridentata. Taxonomy (NCBI): domain Eukaryota; kingdom Viridiplantae; phylum Streptophyta; class Magnoliopsida; order Asterales; family Asteraceae; genus Artemisia; species Artemisia tridentata. The sequence goes on along the minus strand of CP139505.1, from coordinate 185,547,243 downwards.
ATCAGCAAAATGCTAAGCCTATCAGCAGAGTCATTTATCACTATCAGCAGAGTGAAATGTTCTATCAGCAAAACAACATTATCAGCAGAAGCCATTTGTAATAGCAGCAGAATTACACTTAGAGTATTTCTTGATTAGAACCCGATATTAGACATTTTGAATATTAAATTCCTTTGTTACTCCCTTATAACGTGTTTGAGATACTTTAAGGTTATGTAGTTAAGTATGCGGAATCTACCCAACCACACTTAGAAGAATTTGTTTATGTTTGATGGAACAGTAATGTTTGTATGAGCAATGAACACAGAAAGTTTAACACCAAACGATTGAATATTATTCAATGATAATACGAGTGATCTTGCTATCACTAGGATTACAAAGACCTTGAATCTTATCAATACTCTATGACTCGTATGACTGATATATGAACATCTAACCTAGGACCTCCTTTTATAGACTTAAGGAGTCCTTTACAAGATAAGTATTCTACCATATATTTCTAACTAATTATGATATACAAAAGATCTATTCCATACTTATCCTCTACAATATCGTCTAAAGCAGTTATCCATGCAGCAGTACCTTCTTCAGTATACTAGCAGTACTAACTTGAGTTTGTACTGTTAGTTATTCTTCAGTTTATACACTAGCAGTTTGTACTGTTAGTGTAATTCTCCTAGCAGTACTAAGTCAGAACATTTAATTCCCAACAATTACCATATCTTTGAAGAAACTCATCTTCATTCTCTAGTCTAACTATTAAGAATTAAGATAAACCAATTTTCCAAAAATTGATTATCTTTATGGACAACATCTTTAACATTCATCGTATGAGTAATTTACCCAGTTCAATATTTGGTAATGTATCATAATATAATCCTTAGCATATTAATCAAATATCTGAGATATCCTTGCGGATCTATGAATGAGAATTCCATCATCTTGAGGTCTATCATTTACATGTTTATACTCATCATGATTTTCACTAGTGTGTTTTAGAAGATTATGTATCTTGTAATTTTGTCTTTTCAAGATAAAAACTCCCACTTGCTTTTTGTAATTTATAGACTATCTATAAATACTTAGCATATAAAGCAACAATACAATGTTCTCTTTTTTGGACATTACAAATACATATTGACAGTTCAACATTTAGTTTGTTAATAACCTACTCATAAGTAGTTTAACAAATTCAGAACTTCATTCTAAGACTTAATGTGATTCATTATATTCCATAACAAAATGGTGTCTTATTAATCTTCTAGATTGGAGTCTTATTGAGTATATCTAATCCATACTCAATTTTCTAACTTTGATAACCTTTGGAAGAAAAGAAGTCATAGTTATCTTTAATCAAACAATATAACAAGAGTTTGATTTTTCTAACTGAACATACCATAAACATTTGGTATTTCATTAAGATTAATATTGTAAGACAATCTTACAATATGTAAGAGAAATATATTTCATTTGGCTTATCTATTCACCAACTAAGTCAACTTAATGGTTTAATAGATTTTTCAAGCCAATTGCATGCTATATAACATAAGTACTTTTTGACCAAGTCACTTCATGTCCATGTCTCAACAAGAAGACATAAACTGTTATAATCCCACTATACGTTATAAATCATTGATCAACTCAATGACTTCTTGTATATGTCTTAATTAAAAAAAAATATAACAAGTTAACGTCTTACTTTATTATAAGTCTTGTAACAATTAAAAGACTTCATGTTTATATCTTTACAATGAAACATAAACATGTTTAACTAAAGTAATTATGAACACCATCGCTTGGTTTCAATAGTAATTTCAAGTTAATTTATTACTTCACTTATTTTATGTCATTCCAAAATTACATAAATATTCAAATTGAAGTAGTATTAGATTACTTCATTTATTTATGTCATTTCAATAATACATAAATATTTAGTTTGAAGTAGTCTTATTATCATATTGACACTTGTTCTAATAGGTATCTAATTTAGGAATTGCAAATTTTCCAGATACGGTCTCACGTAACATAGATATTTACCTTGTTGTTGTAATCTAGCTAAGCTCTCACATAACGTAAATTGCAACACCAAGTGTTTCTTGGATTAGATGTGAATAAGTCACATTAGAACGTTAGTCTCTTACCTTGCAGTCAAGTGAATACTTTAAATCATATTCCTATGTGTTGTACCTTGCACACAATAAAGATTTCTCCCACTTGTGCAAGGAACAACATCATGTATCAGATAAACAACACATCACTCGTTTGTTTATGTGATCAATATGATTGTGTCATAGATATTAGCATAATTAGTAGATATAGAACCTCATTGTTTAGTAAGGAAACGTACATGACTATCCTTAAAAACACAAGTGTCTACAATTGGAAAGTAATTATCTCAAGACATTCTAGAGATAATCTGGGTTACTACCAAGATGACAAAGCTTGTAGCTCCCACTGAATTACAGATCATTACAATAATTCGTTATTCAGTAATTACAACACAATGCTCCCACTGGATTTGACAACATTGTAAGTGTTTCATAACCAGTAAAAGCAAATAGTGTGTTATTTACTTTCCTACACCTTTGAGAAAACCCATATGTAACAATTACTTAGGTACTAAAAGAATGTATTATACTTTGTAAATGATGGACTATCCATCAATGCAATTAACTTGAAAAATTGGGCGTGCAATTTCTTCCTTAATAGGTCTACCATCCCCACAATGGTATGTAGCACCTTTAAATGGTCAAAACAAAAAAACTAGATAAAATATACTAGTTTGTCTTTTACCATTTTGCGGTAATTAGTCTAGCTTCTAATTTAATAACTCATAAAAAGTTACACATGCTTTCTAGTTAACCAAATGTCATATTTGTTATATGAGAATTCAATTATCAAAATAGGGTAATGAAATCTCTATGGAAAATGTGGAATTCTCTTAACTATTAAGGTTTGTTATGAGTTATGTATTTAGAATTTAGATAATTCTAATTTTCCTATCATATCTTTCTCATTCATGAAAAAGAACAGGATTAAGTCTCACGCTTCTCTCATGGAAAGGAGACTAGGTTTATCCTTTTAGTAAAGTTGAGTCTAGCAAAAAACCCCTATGGGTGTAGATCAATTTACCAATAAAGAATATTCTACGTTTATGATTTAATGTTGCATTAATATATTAAAAGAATTTACAAAATTCAATTTTAGTATTTTCGATAGTACAATCTTTAAGAAAATTAAATACCCATTGGTTTATATTCATATGAAACATATAATTTTCTTAAAGCTAGGATCCAAATTAACATAGTTTCATTACATCAGTTGATCTGCTAGTAATGAAAGTATTCAATAAGGTAATTGTCGAACAATAATTGGCAAACAATTTCCAATTCCTAGATCATTATGGAATTTACATTGCCATACAATATTGCGATGTAAGCATGTTTTATTCCCGTCTTATGCCTTGACTCCAAGCTCTCACTTACAACTCAATTAAGTCGTCTAATTTAAAAAACTGCAAAGTAACATAGTTTCATTACATCAGTTGATCTGCTAGTAATGAAAGTATGAATTTACCTTTCCATTGTAATCTAGTCCAAGCTCTCACATGACGTAAATTACAACTTCAAGTGTTCTTTTAATTAGATGCCATTAACTTAATTTTAAAGGGTACTAGTTTTGATGTTTATAATCAAAATATGTACGAAGAAGCATGCATACATCTTCGTATCATAAGTTTAATAAAACCTTTTTGTTTACCAATTCATTAAGATCAAATTTACAAACGTTTTCAATTGAGGTATTGGGTTCACCAATCAAAGAATTTACCTTTAATTATCTTCCATTATATCGTACTTTTGCATAAGTCTAAAGACTTAGTGTTTCGGATAATTACCACAAAGTGGCGCATGGAATTAAAGCTAATTCACCCTTAAGGTGATTTTGTACATAAAATAGTCGTACTTGGTAGCTCCAATTTTACGCACAAAGGAGCGTAGAAACAAAGGTCAGCGCGAAGCTTATTAAAAACCTATTCCTACTTATACCCCTCTTATAGTTTGTCACAATTGGGTGAGCCGTTCGTACTATTGGTACAAAACTCAACAATCAATTAAAACACTTTGAAAATTTAACTCTTTGAAAACAATTCATTGTTTCACCATTATTTAGTCCATATTATTTTTCTATTCAAAATTACCCTTTTTCGTTTATAAACATGTCTTTACAATAAATAAACAAAAAACAAGTAATATAAATAAAAAATAAAGCAACTAAATAAACTTACATAACATAACAATTAATTATGTAAAAAGCATGTAGCCACATGCAAACTTAATTCGATAAAACCTATTAATAATCAATTCTAGGTTTATATTGTGTATATTCAACTAAGGCTATCACTTACAAAGGTAAGTGAGCCACATGCATCGACGTATCGATTGCGTTAGTCATAATTAAATATACACCACATAGCACGTAATTGATTACTTAATATATTGGAGTCTTCCCCAATTCGACATCTATCAATTAAATTACATGTGTAAAACTTAACCATTAATTCATATAGCAAATTTAAACAATTTAAATTATCACAACAATAAATCCATGTCAAACGTGCACGTTTTCATGGATTCTTCATAATTATTATCAAGTTTCCACAAGATCGCATACTAACACATAGACATGTTAATCTAGGGCTTCTAATCAAATTATAATTAAACCCAAACCCTAAAATTAATTAGAGGTGATCGACCCCCACAAAACAATTAGGGTTTGATTTTTTATAACCCTAAAAAATCAACTAACAATATAAAACACAATTCAAGATTCGTTTTTATGCGTTTTGGTAATTACTTACACATTATCTAAGGCTCGTGATGCCACTGTTCAAATTTTAATATCATGACAAACATAAATTAAACATATAAAGCATCAAAGTAATAGCGGAAGCGAGTTGGAACATATAATGTATAAATTAATTAACCAAACGTAAATAGTAGCATACCTTAAGATTCTAGCTAAACAAGAATCAATCCAAGCAACAATAGTGATGAGCCCTAATTAGGTTTATAAGGATTACACGAATTGCCCCTTACTGATTTTGCAATTCAATCCAAGATAATAACAATAATGTGTTAGTATCACGTTCTTGTACACACGTACTATAACGAATTAAAGCTATGCTAGTAAACTTAACACAAAACGGTTTTGTTTGTAAAAGCAAAAAATTAAACACCATTGGAGAGGGTTTCGGTCCATTGATCACAAAAGAAAAGAAAATACATTCTTAGGTTATAGTATGTGTACAAGATATACAAAAACTAATAACACTTGATGTGTTTATATAGTATTAATAACTTGGAGCTCAAGTTGGATTTGGGTTGGGTTTTTCCCTTCCCCACCGATCGGTCTACATCCCTCAAAGGGGATCCGGAAGCTTCTTGACTTGCCAATTATTAACACATAATTCTTTCCTTATATTCGTCTAACAGTCGTTAGTCATTATCCGTTAAATACTAACGGTCGTTATGTGTTTTGTGTTTTAAATAATTAAATATAACCTTTTATATATAATTATTGTTCTTTAATTCTTATACGTAATGTGTGCAATCCTGTGGTCTCGAGTTCGATCCTAACATACAACTACTAAAATAATGTCCATAAACTAACAACAAATTCCTCATCAATTGTTTCTCATAAATTAAAGGAAATATCAATAGAAAAAGTTGCGTGCCAAATGATACATGAGGATTAATAAAATAAACAAACATGCTATAATCTGGAAAATACTATGCAAGTAAAGGACCTCACTGGTCATGATATACTATGAAGACTTCGTTTGCTTCAATTTCAAGTTTTCTCAGCTCAAGAGATGGATGTAGCCCTTCTTTTAATGGATGATGGTATTTATTTGACAAAGGTGACCTACAACAAAATTTCCAAGTAAGAAATTAGAAGTTAGCAACAGGATACTATTAAGGAGTAAAACAAATGTATGAAACTATGGAAGCAATAGACTGTGTATGTGCGTTTTGGAGGCGATTATATGATTTCTGCGACATAAGTCACAATAAAAATCTTTGGTCTGTTGACATTCATGTTAAATAGATTGCTCAATCAAATAATCATTATTGTGCCAAACACTTCAATAAAGATCTACATGAGAATTGTAACATTAAGTTAAGAAAAAAAAGAACATTAACTTAGAAACAAACAAATCACATCTATATACTATCTACTGAAATACAGTTTATGTTTGGAATTAAATGTTCTCAAGATTAGTATTGAGAATTATATGTTCACAAGGTTTGTACTGATGAGAAGAATACACTAACAGTAGTAACTGCTAGTGTATATCTGAAGACTACTCAAGTTATAACTAACAGTATTAACTGATAAGTTAGTATTGCTAGTACAAAGAAGGTACTGTTGGTTGAATACTGCTGTTGGAGTGACTCATACTACTGCTGGAAGGATAAGTGTCGAGTATACTACTGCTAGATGGATAAGTATAAAAAGATATTTTGTGTATAAAAGTCAAGTATATACGGTAGATAATATGTTTGATAAGTGTTCAGACAACAAGTTGTAATACATAGAACATGTTGTATCTTGGTTACTGACACACATAAACATGCAAGTAGTTCGAAAAGACTTATCAATATTGTAAAGATCTCCTTTGGACTATAAAAGGGAGATCTTAGACTAGATATAAGGGTGACTAGTTGAAAGCTTAGAAAATATGCATTGTGTTGAACATAACAAAAATAGTTTTCTTTGTAATAGAGATTCAAGCTTTTGTAACCCTAGTGATAGTGAAGATCACTCGTATTATTCTCAATAATATTGAATCATTTGGTGATATACTTTCTGTATTCATACTCCAATACACAAGCATCACTGTTTCATTTCCAATAACAATATCCTTCTAAGTGTGGTTATGTAGATTCAGCATACTTAATCATATTTACTCAAAGTATCATATACACTCGTTATAAAGGACTAACATCCTACAAAGTGCTTTACATCCTCTCAATTGGTATTAGAGCCAGGCTGATATCTTTGATTTAGAAGAAGAAGAAATGGACATGGAGTCTATTCAAATGAATGTTGCTGGAAAGTTGCCAATGCTCAAATAGAATGAGTTTGAGATGTGGAGGCTGAGGATAGAGCAATATTTCCAAGTGCAAGATTATACACTTTGGGAAATTATTAAAGATGGAAACTCTTACAAGCCTACCACCACTACATCAACAGTGGAGTGTCAAGATGAAGTAACTGTAGTGATGAACCCAATGACTGGAGAAGAGAGATTAAAGAAGAAGAATGACCTCAAGGCCAGAAGTATGCTGATGATGACCATTCTAAATGATCAACTTTTAAACTTCAGCAAGTTCAAAGATGCCAAGTCATTATTTGAGGCCATTGTTGCAAGGTATGGTGGGAATGAAGCCACCAAGAAGACCCAGAAGACTCTTCTCAAGCAGCAGTTTGAAAACTTCTCTTCAACCAACAATGAGTCATTAGACCACATGTTTAACAGGCTTCAGAAGATTGTGAGTCAACTTTCTATTCTTGGGGTTGAAATACCTCAAGAAGATTTAAACTCAAAATTTCTAAGAAGCTTACCTGAAGAGTGGGTTGTGCATGTTGTTGTCTGGAAAAACAAGCCAGGCATTGACACCATGGATCTTATGGACTTGTATAGCAACTTTAAGATTGTGGAACAAGATGTGAAGAAAACTGGAGGTACTAGTTCAAGTACTGGGAACATGGCATTTATGTCATCTCCTTATTCCTCAAATCCAGTTGAAGATGTGAAGGTTGATGGTGGAGTTGGTACTGCTAGTTCATCAAGCAGTACTATTGGTATTATGGATGAGCAGACTTGTTGTGCTTTTCTAACAAGTCAAAATGATGGGTCCATGCTTACTCATGAAGACCTCCAAGAAATCAATGATGATGATTTGGAGGAGATGGACCTAAAATGGCAAATTTCTCTTCTTAGCATGAGCGCTAAGAAGTTCTATCAAAGGACAGGGAAAAAGATCACTATCAGCAGCAATGATATTGCTGGTTTTGACAAGTCAAAGATAGAATGCTACAACTGCCACATGATGGGGCACTTCTCAAGGGAATGTAGAAGACCAAGGCAGCAAGATAGCAAGAATAGAGGTTTTGGAAGCAAGTCCAAAATAGGGGAGGTTTTTGAGCTAAACTCAAAAGCTATGGTAGCTATTGATGGCTTAGGATTTGATTGGAGTTTCATGGCAGATGAAGAAGAAGCTTCATCTCAGATGGCACTCATGGCTTTCTCTACTGAGGTACAATGTGATAAAGTTTGTTCTAATACTTGTACTGCTCTTAAAGAACTAGAAACTTTAAGAAAACGTTATGAAGATCAAAGGACAGAACTAACCAAAACAATTCATAACTTAGCAAACCATAAGAGAGGTTTAGCTGTCCTAGAAGAGCAAATCATTCACTATAAGGACAATGAAGCTACTTTTATTGATGCTAAAATTCTTCTTAACAGGGAAATTTTAATTCAAAATGTTGACATTAGTAATTTAAAAGCTGAGTTAGATAGAATTAAGAAAGCCAAAGAAAACATTCAATTAAGTGTAGAAACATTAGATTATGCATCTAAGGATGTAACCAAATTAATTGAATGTCAAGTTATCAACAAGGCTAAGTCTGGGTTGGGATACAAAAATGTCCCACCTACTTACAGAGGAATTCCTGCACCCCCAGGAATAGACCTAGAGCACACAGGATTGTCTGAATTTCAACTACCAAGGTTACAATATGGTGTTCAGCCAAAACCAAATGTAGTTGTTGATAAGCTTGAAAGTAAAAGTGATACTTCACCTCCTGAGGACAAGGTGTCCTCTGGTAGTAAATCAGGTGGTCCAATCATTGAGGACTGGACATCTGATGATGATGAAGAAGAACAGGTTATGTCTAAACCTGATGTTATGAAGAAAGCAGGTTATGGAACAAGTGTTCCTAAGGTAGTCAAAATTGATACTGTTAGGCCTAAAACAAACATTAAACATGTTAGGCAACCAGTAAGATATTGTGAACAATATAGAACCACAAACAAGCCTAGAGGCAACCAAAGGAATTGGAATGGCCTCAAGTCTCACCAACTAGGTCATGACTTTGTCTTTTATAACAAAGCTTGTTACACTTGTGGAAGTTTTGATCATCTTGAAGCTTTCTGTAACCAAAGGGTATCTGGGTATTCAAACAATAGGGTGAATTTAAAAAGGAATACAACTAAAAGTCACTCTAATTATAATAGAACAACACCTAGAGCAGTTTCATTAAAGTCTGGCCCAAAAGCAGTTACTACTGCCAGACCATTTAAGACTGTATACCCGAAACAAGCAGTTAAAAATGCAAAAACAACTTACAAATATGCATCTAAAACTACTCAAAGGCCTTATCAAACAAAAGCAGTGGTCCAAAAATAAATTTTGAAACTAAAGGGTACAACTGTAAAGCCAGCAGTTTCTACTACTAGGCAAGCAGTTTATACTGCTGCTAGGGAAATGAGGGCTAATGTTGTTAAGGCCTCAGCATGTTAGATTTGGAGACCTCTTAAATCCAATGGTGCATCAACTGTTCTCAAAAGATTTAACTACATTGATGCACATGGCAAATCCAAGTCATTAATGGCTTGGATTCCCCAAAAAAACTAATTCCTTTATTTATGTGCAGGGACATTCACAAGCGGATGATGAAGATCAAGGATATTCAGATAGTAGGTGTTCAAGGCACATGACAGGCAACATGTCTTATCTTTCAGACTTTCAATCATTGGATGGAGGATATGTTACCTTTGGAGGGGGAATTGGAGGAAGAATTACTGGTAAAGGTACACTTAAAACCGGTAAATTAGATTTTGAAGATGTGTACTATGTGCAAGAGCTTAAGTATAATCTTTTTAGTGTTTCACAAATGTGTGACAAAAAGAACAAAGTTCTTTTTACTGACACTGAATGTCTTGTGCTTTCTTCTGATTTTAAGATGCCTGATGAAAGTCAAGTACTTCTTAAAATTCCAAGAAAGGGCAACATGTACAGTGTTGATATGAAGAAGATTGTTCCTAAAGAGGCACTTACTTGTCTTGTTGCAAAGGCCACATTGGATGAATCTACGAAATGGCATAGGAGGCTTGGTCACATTAATTTCAAAACAATAAATAAAATTGTCAAAGATGGTTTGGTAAGAGGCTTGCCTCAGAAAAGATTCGAAAATGACCAAACATGCATTGCTTGTTTTAAAGGCAAACAACACAAAGCCACTTGTAAGCCCAAACTTTTTAACTCTATTGATCAATCATTGTTTATGCTTCATATGGACTTATTTGGACCTACAAATGTAAGTTGTATAAAGCATAAGAGATATTGTCTTGCTGTTACTGATGACTATAGCAGATTTACATGGGTTTTCTTTTTAAGTTCTAAGGATGAGACTTCTAGCATTCTTAAGACATTCATTACAGAGATAGAAAAACTAGTAAATAAGAAAGTAAAAGTCATTAGATGTGATAATGGGACAGAGTTTAAGAATAGAGTTATGGATGATTTTTGCAAAGAAAAGGGTATTAGAAGAGAATTTAGTGTTGCTAGAACTCCTCAGCAGAATGGAGTAGATGAGAGGAGAAATAGGACACTCATAGAAGCTGCTAGAACCATGTTAGCTGACTCTAAGTTGCCTATCAATTTTTGGGCTGAAGAAGTTAATACTGCTTGCTATGTCCAGAACAGGGTTTTGGTTGTGAAACCTCACAATAAGACATCATATGCGCTTTTTAGAGGAAGAACTCCTGCAATAGGATTTCTTAGACTTTTTGGATGTCATGTGACAATTCTGAATACCTTAGACCATCAAGGAAAATTTGATGGTAAAGTAGATGAAGGTTTCTTAGTTGGATATTCTCTCAATAGCAAAGCTTTTAGAGTATACAACTCAAGAACTAGGAGAGTAGAGGAAAACCTGCATGTGGAATTTTTAGAGAACAAATCCAATGTAGCAGGTGAATGTCCCAAATGGCTATTTGATCTTGAGTCTCTAACCCAATCAATGAATTATGTGCCTGTTGTTGCAGAAACTAATGAATTTTCAGGTTCAGAAGCACATGATGCAACAAATGAGGCAAGGTTAGGAAAAGAGAAAGATCAAGATTATGTGATGATGCCAATATGGACAAGTGTGGAGTCACCTTCAATGAATGATGAACCTTCTTTTGATAAAGCTAAAGAAGGGATTGAAGATGAAAACAAGGAAGATGAAACTGAGGAACAAGAAAATTAAGTTAGCAGTACAAATGATGTTTCTACTGTTGAGACAGAGCAAGCTACTGCTAGGCCAAATGTTTCTACTGCTGGCCCATCAGATTCAAATGAAACAGATTTCTCAGAAGATGAGGTGGATTTCAACAATCTTCCACCTGACTATCATGTTCCTTCTACACCACACACAAGGATTCACAAAGTCCACTGCCTGGACAATGTGATTGGAGATGTACAATCTGGTGTGAAGACAGGGATGCAACTTATGTCTTCAGACCAACAAGGGCTTCTTGATGCTCTTTATGCATCAAAGTAGCATGAGTATGCAAACTCTTGCTTATTTGTATGTTTTCTCTCTCAAGCAGAACCCAAGAATGTTCTCAAAGCCTTAGATGATTCAAGCTGGGTAGAAGCTATGCAAGAGGAGCTTCTCCAATTTAAAATTCAGAAGGTTTGGGTGCTGGTAGATTTACCCAATGGTGTAAGGGTAATTGGTACTAAATGGGTTTTCAGAAACAAAAGGGATGAAAGGGGCATAGTGATAAGAAACAAGGCTAGACTTGTAGCACAAGGGTACACACAAGAGGAAGGGATAGACTATGAAGAAGTTTTTGCTCCAGTAGCAAGAATTGAAGCCATTAGATTATTTTTAGCTTATGCTTAATTTATGGGCTTTACAGTTTATCAATTGGATGTCAAGAGTGCTTTCTTATATGGTACTATTGAACAGGAGGTGTATGTCTCACAACCTCCAGGTTTTATTGATCCAGAACATCCAAAAAAGGTGTACAAGGTAGTCAAGGCTCTTTATGGGCTTCATCAGGCTCCAAGGGCATGGTATGAAACACTGGCTTCCTATTTAATAGAAAATGGATTTCAAAGAGGGAAGATTGATCAGACATTATTTATCAAGAAGCACAAGAAGGATCTTTTGCTAGTGCAGGTGTATGTGGATCATATCATCTTTGGATCTACAAGGAATGAGATGTGTTTAGAGTATGAGAAACTTATGCATGATAAGTTTCAGATGAGTTCCATGGGGGAACTTACATTCTTTTTGGGTCTGCAAGTTAAGCAATCATATGAAGGCATATTTATCAGCCAAGATAAATATGTTGCAGAGATTCTAAGGAAATTTCAATTTGCTGATTCAAAGGTAGCAAGCACACCAATGGACTCTGAGAAGCCACTTCTTAAAGATGTAGATGGAGACAATGTGGATGTACACACATACAGATCTATGATAGGTTCTTTGATGTATCTCACATCATCAAGACCTGATATCATGTTCTCTATTTGTGCTTGTGCAAGATTTCAAGTAACTCCTAAGGTTTCTCACTTAACAGCTGTCAAGAGGATCTTTAGATATCTCAAGGGTCAACCTAGGTTGGGTCTATGGTATTCTAAGGAATCACCTTTTGACTTGGTAGCATATTCAGACAGTGATTATGCAGGTGCAAGCTTGGACAGAAAGTCAACAACTGGAGGATGTCAATTCCTTGGATGTAGACTTATTTCATGGCAGTGTAAAAAGCAAACAATTGTGGCTACTTCAACAACTGATGCTGAATATGTAGCTGCTGCAAGTTGCTGTGGTCAAGTACTTTGGCTTCCAAATCAACTTCTTGACTATGGGTACAATTTCATGAACACTGTCATATATATTGATAATAGTAGTACAATTTGCATAATTAAAAACCCAGTGCAACACTCTAAAACAAAACACATTGAAATTAGACATCACTTTATTAGAGACTGCAATAAGAAAAAGTTGATTCAAGTTATTAAAATTGATTCTTATCACAACTTTGCAGATCTTCTCACAAAAGCTTTTGATGTTGGAAGATTTCAATACTTGGTAGCAAGTATTGGGATGCTTAATCCTCAATGATTTAAAACTCTGTGTTTTTTTATATATAAATTGTGGAACGGTTTATTGTTTATGTTCTTGATTGAGATATTTATGTATTGAATGTGTTTAGCATGCGGAATCTACTACAACACACTTTAAAAGAACACAAGGTGGTGAGTTTAAGTAAACGTGAGAATGCAATGAACAAAGAACACAACTTTGGTTAACACAAAACGATTCAATATTATTGATAATAATACGGATGATCTAAATATCACCGGGATTACAAAGTAATCTTGAATCTTTGATGGAATTGTGAAAGTGTAACTTAGTTACTTGAGAGATAGTTTGGTTATGTGTTTTGGTTGTTAAAGATGCATGCATGAAGTAGTGACTAAGATATCCTTTTATAAGATAAGGATATCTTATTACATGTTGTCAAGTGGAAGAGTATTATACTATACTTTGACTATATTGGCGCCTACAATTAAATACAACTACCCATGTACAACTCTGATAATATTCCTCTGTCACCACAGAAGACTAATCTACTTCTACATAACGTATAACTTTGTACAAAGACTAATAATTCAACTAAATATCTATTACAAAATATCTAATTGACTTGACATAAGCTTGGCAGGCTCTTCATCAACCAGCAGTACCTTCTACCCAGAAGGTACTGGTAGAACATCTTCATACTTGTTCAAAATCAACTAGCAGGCTCTTTACACCATTGGCAGGCTCTTTGACTTTGATCATTTTATTCCCAACAATCCTCCCCTAAACTTGTTATTTCCATTAAAATACACAAGTTTCTGATGAATAAAATACATACCTTGAGGATTTGAGGGAACTCTTCCAAAAACCTTTACTTTCTATCCTTCCTTTTTCTTTCACATTGTTCAAATATGCTCCTTAGCAAACTTTGAACAATTTCTGAGTTCTCATCATCTTTGTCACACCTTAATCTCTTAGAGATCATAGTTGAGAGCACTTCATAACTAAGTGGATACTCTTTCTCAGCCAACATGAAGAGTTCAATCCCATTTGATGTGTACAAATGATGAATACTGCAATGACTTAAGAATTCCCAGGTTGTAGTGGGATCATAATATGGAAACTTCCAATAATCATCTTTGGGATCAGGATCATACATCCTATTGAATTCAACCCATAACTCCTGTTCCTTAACATCATTGCTAGAATTTGTGGCTAGCCTTATCTGCACTAGATTCCACAATTCTTCTAAATCTGCTCTGTCAGATGCTCTAACTAGATTTTCAAAATTCTTAAAGATAGTAGACTGTCCCCCAACCCTTGATATTTTCCATGACTTACCAAATCTATCATGGTGTATTTCCCAATCAATTATAGGGTGTCTAGACCTAATTGGATCAGCATGTATGATAGTAGGCAAAGTAATCAACATTTTACTTACTTGCTCTGTGTCCAATTTTGCTACTTCTTTCATCTGAGCATCTTCCTTCTTCTTTGAAGACCTTTCATGTGGTGTGTTCAGGAGGAGTGCAGTGGTTCTTCTTGTAGGCTTCAATGTATAGATGCTGCAACTCATCAAATGATTTTCCTTTGAGTTGATGATCCTTCCAATTTGCAGACCTTTTTAGATATAACCTGAATAATTTCATCTGCTCTTTCTGATCATGTGGCAGTTTAAATCCCTTTTCCTTATACTGCATGATCTGATGAAATACATCATTTAAGGCTTCTTCTCTATACTTTTTGGTGATGAATTCTTCAACCTTGGCTGTCTTCTCTTCTACACTGAGAGACTCATCATCCATATACACAGAAGCTTGACCTCTTACAATTGGATCAATAGAGATAATCCATTGTAATTGTGCATCAAATATTTGTGCAGCTTGAGAATCAAGAAGAGCTTGAGCAGCATCTTCAGCATCTTTCTGCTCTTTCATTACTTCAAGCATTCTTGAAGCTTCAAGTGCTTTTAGCTCTTCTTCATGAACCCTTTTGGCCTCTTCTTCTCCTAAAGCCATCTGAATTTGCTGAGTTCTTTTCAACTTCTTGGACTTTGGCTCATCTTCAATCAGAATACTTTTGCCCTTATCCTTTGGAGTTTGATCTTGTGATGGAGCAGAGGATTGCTCATCAGCAACTAAAACCCTCTTTCTCTTGTACACTCTCTCAGCAGACCCTTTATATCCCATAGCCAATAGCCTTTCTCTCCTAGCAGACTCTTCTTCTGGCCTAGCAGGCTCTTGCCCTGCTCCAACAGGCTCTTCATCATAAACTTGAGTTCCATCATGGAATTCAAACTGAGCCTCTTCCTCATCTTCAGACCTATCCTTCCTCCCCTTTTTGGAAGAGTGACCTACCCTATCATCATCTGACTCTGAAGAACTTGATAAAACAACCCTTGCAGATCTTTTACCCTGTAACTTCTTCACTTCACCCTCCAATTTCTTGACCCTCTTGACCAATTTGATGTTGATCTTAGAAAACCTTTCATTTTGACTTTTAAGAGCATTCTCTAAGAACTTCACCTTTTCTTTCAGTTCTTGCATTGTCTGAGGTGATTGGGATTGTGAAACATGATGTGATGATTGTGGTGGTGTTGCTGATGGTACTGGAGATGGTATTGGAGTTGTTTGATGTGTTGGTGAAATGTAACCATGTGAAGAACTAGATGATTGTGTTTCAGCTGATGGTGTTGGTTCTTCTGGATGTTGTGGTATCATTTCATCAAAAAGTGGAATTTCCTCCCCTCTAAAACCAATTCTCATATTTGAAAATACTTTGTGAGAAAGTTTTGGTGTTTCATAAATTGAGTCTGTGGGAAGCAACAAATGTTGTAATTTTCCAATGATGCATCCAATAAATCTTGGATACATCAAAAACTTTGTTTTACTTTTCACATTGTTTATCAACCCTTCAAAAATATATTTAGAAAAATTGTATTTTCTGTTTGTAGCTAAGCAAATGAGAGCAGAAGCCATGTTTCCACTAAATTGCTCCCAAGAGGTTTTCTTCTGGCTCAAACAGTGAAGGATTGTGTGAATCAAAAATCTCCATTGTGGAGTAAGATGCTTTTTCAGAAAAGTAAGTTTGTTAGACTCAGCATGATACCCCATTCTTTGTAAATTATCAAAAATTTCAGTATCTGGTAATTGACTAATACCATCAGAATCATCCAAATGAAGATGTCTTCTTATGGATGACTCAGTAAGAGTCAAATGCTTACCATCCACTTTGGCCTTAATTCTTTGTTCCCCATTTTCAGAAGTTTTAATTTTAGCAGATTGCCAAAATTGCAAAATTTGATTTTCATAAATAGTGGGATTAACTAGCAAAGCAAACCTGATGTAGGAGGTGTTTAAAAAGTCCACTACTTGATGAAATGAGGTATTATCCTCTGACTTCTCCAAAAATGCTAACTGATTGTGACGTTGGACAAAATCTAGAACAACTGTTGAAGCCATAATGAAAATTTTGAATATGATGATGGGATTTGTTGGTAGTACTGGTAGAAGATGAAAGGTGTATGTGAATTATGATAATGACTGATGAAAGAAGATATGAGAGAATTACTTTTAACCGACAATAAGAAAGATTATAATAAGTAAATGTATAGGCGGTTAAAAAGATCTTTTATATGTGAAATATAATATAATATAATCATCAGTAATTTACATAACTACCCCAATGGCTAATTTTAACTACCAGGCCTAATGGCTAAAACTTTTTCTGACAGGCTCAACGGCTATATAGCAGTACCTTTTTATACTAGCAGTACCAATTTTGAACTACCAGTACCTTTGAAAGTTTTATAAACATCCCTTATAGTTTTTAGCAAACTACCAGCTATCAACGGATTTGAGTTGTCTTTACCAAAATCCGTTTGCTTAAGGACTAGCTAACTATTTACAATTAAGTATGGTTAGTTAACAACCATATAGTTTTTGGTAAACTATCAACCATCAACGGATTTGATTTGTCTTTACCAAAAGCCGTTTGCTTAAGGACTAGCCAACTCTTAAGTTTGTGAAAACTTGGTGAGCTGAATACCAAAAGCCATAATGGCCCAAAGATGGTGCAATTTCCTTGGATGGAGGAAATTTAGAAAGGCAATGATGCTGTGTATCTTGGATGATTGGTTCAACAAGTGAAATCATCTAATGTCATGCCTTTGAGTTGAAACCTTTCTTAGTTTGATCTAGATAGAACTTTCTCCTTGAGAAATGCTTCATCCCTTCTAGATATGTGATCTAACTCTATCTTTTTCAACTCTGCATCATCTTGTATGCTCTTGTCTTTCCTTTCATTAATTGGATTTTTCTTCCATTCTGGGCTATCAATTCCTCCCCTGAGATTGTTATCTCTCCTGAAATGAATATAACTTTTGTTGCTCCTTTCTGCTTGGAAGAACTCTTGTTTTGTTATCAACCTGAAATGTGTTAGTTGCAAACCAAAAGAACAAAGTGCAAAGCACTTGATCTATAGCATTTTAAACATTCAAGCCTTTATATGAACAAAACATAGCAATTTTGTATCAGCAGGACCAATTATGAACCAACAGGACCTTTTGACTAACTAGCAGTACCATGTTTAAAATCCAATACCAGTTAAGTTTATGAACAAAAACATATGATTTTTACAGATTTATCATTCCAATACCTCCTACAAGATATTTGAATCTACCTAAATCAAAAGCTTTGGTGAGAAGGTCTGCATAATTCCTTTCAGAATCAATCTTAACTACTTGAATTAACCTTTTCTCATTGCAATCCCTTATGAAATGGTGTCTGATTTCAATATGTTTTGTTTTTGAGTGTTGAACTGGGTTTTTAATGATACAAATAGTACTGCTATTGTCAATATAAATAATGGTGTTAAGAAAATTGTACCCATAGTCAAGCATTTGATTTTGGATCCAAAGAACTTGCCCACAACAACTTGCACTAGCAACATATTCTGCTTCAGTTGTAGAATTGGCCACCATTGTTTGTTTCTTGCATTGCCAAGAGATTAGTCTGCAACCAAGAAATTGACATCCACCAGTTGTGGATTTTCTGTCTAGAGTTGCACCAGCATAGTCACTATCCGAATAAGCCACCAATTCAAAAGATGATTCCCTTGGATACCAAAGACCCAACCTAGGTTGACCCTTAAGATATCTAAAGATTCTTTTGACTGCTGTGAGATGAGAGATTTTGGGATGTATTTGAAACCTTGCACATACACATACTGAGAACATGATATCTGGTCTTGAAGATGTAAGGTACATCAAAGACCCAATCATTGATCTATAATTGTGCAAATCCATATCTTCTCCTTCAGCATCCTTGAGTAGCCCTTTGTCTGGATCCATTGGTGTACTTGCAACCTTAGAATCAACAAAATTAAATTTCCTTAGGATCTCTGCTACATACTTATCTTAGCTGATAAATATGCCTTCTTTGGATTGTTTCACTTGGAGACCCAAAAAGAAAGTAAGTTCCCCCATGGAACTCATTTCAAACTTACTATGCATAAGTTTTTCAAATTCTACACACAAGTCTTGGTCTGTTGATCCAAAGATTATGTCATCAACATAAATCTGCACTAGCAAGATGTCTTTCTTTGTTCTTTTGATAAACAAAGTTGGATCAATCCTGCCTCTTTGGAATCCACTTTCTAGTAGAAAACAAGCCAATGTTTCATACCATGCCCTAGGAGCTTGGGGTAGACCATACAAAGCCTTGGTAACTTTGTAAACTTTGTCTGGATATTCTGCATCAATTAAGCCTGGAGGTTGAGATACATATACTGGTTCTTCAATTTTACCATATAAAAATGCACTCTTAACATCCATTTGATAGACAGTGAAGCCTATGAATGAAGCATAGGCCAAGAAAAGCCTAATTGCTTCAAGTCTTGCAACTGGAGCAAACACTTCTTCATAATCTACCCCTTCTTCTTGAGTATATCCTTGTGCTACCAATCTAGCCTTGTTTCTGATCACTATACCCCTTTCATCTTTCTTGTTTCTGAACACCCATTTGGTTCCAATTGCCCTATGACCTCTAGGCAAATCAACCAATATCCAAACCTTCTGAATCTTGAATTGGAGAAGCTCTTCTTGCATTGCTTCCACCCAACTTGCATCATCTAAAGCTTTGTTTATGTTTTTGGGTTCAGCCTGAGATAGAAAACATGAAAACAGGCATATATTGGAATTTTCATTATTCTTTTCTTCATAAATAGAGGAGATAAACCCTTCTTCATCTGGAGATAAGACTTGAGATAAACCAACTTGAGATCTTGTTCTAACACCAGAAGTTATGCTTCCAATCACATCATCAGTTGAGTGATCTTTGAGAATTCTAGTGTTTGGTGTTTTAGGAACTTCATATGTAGTTGGAAGATTGCTAATCCCAACTTCTTCTTGAAAAGAATCATCTATTTGAACATTCAATGGCTCAGCAGTACCAATACTTGAACTAGCAGGACCATCTGAAGAACTGGCAGTACCATTGTCATTAGCACCACTTTCTTGATTCTCTTGATTCTGAGTTCCTTGATCTTCTTCATTGCTTTCATTTGTTGTGTTTGAAGGTTCTTCTTGACTTGAAGATAGATCCATACTTTTCCAAATTGGCATCCAGATGTAATCTTGATCTTTAGGAGTTTCAACATTGTCTTCAGAACCTGCATTATCATTAGTATTTGTACCTGAAACAGGCACATAATTCATAGATTCTGAAAGCCTATCAACATCAAACATCCAATCTGGTCCAACTCCTTTCACATTTGTAAGTTTCTCTTGAAACTCTATGTGAAGATTCTCTTCTACTAGCCTAGTGCAAGTGTTAAACACTCTATAGGCCTCACTCTGCAAGGAATACCCTATCAAATAGCCAACATCTGCTTTTCCATCAAATTTGCCTAAATGATCTTTGGTATTGAGAATAGTGACATGACAACCAAAAGGTCTCATAAAACTTAAAGATGGTTTTCTACCAAAGAAAAGTTCATAAGGTGTTTTTCTATGTGGTTTTGTCACAAGAACCCTGTTTTGTACATAACAAGCAGTACCAACTGCTTCAGCCCAAAATGAAATAGGCAACTTAGAGTCTACTAACATTGTTCTAGCAGCCTCTATAAGTGTTCTATTCTTTCTTTCTGCTACTCCATTTTGCTGAGGTGTTCTAGCTACACTAAACTCTCTTTTTATGCCTTTTTCCTTGCAAAAGTCATCCATAACTCTATTCTTGAACTCTGTCCCATTGTCACACCTGATGACTTTGACCTTCTTATCAGATTGGTTTTCTACCTCAGTGATATATGTTTTAAGTATCTCACTAGTTTCATGTTTAGATCTTAAGAAGAAAACCCATGAAAATCTGCTATAGTCATCAGTAACAACCAGACAATATCTTTTTCCATTTAAGCTGCACACATTAGTAGGACCAAAGAGATCCATATGAAGCATATGTAAAGCCTGAGAAATAGAGTTTTGGGTCTTGGGCTTACAAGAAGCTCTATGTTGTTTGCCTTTTAGACAGTCAACACAAGTTTGGTCGTTTTGAAAAGACTTTTTGGGTAAACCTCTTACTAAATCATATTTTGCAATAGTGTTGATTGTTTTAAAGTTTACATGACCAAGCCTTCTATGCCAAAGCATAGATTCATCCAATGAGGCCTTTGCTACCAAACAAGTTAAACCTTCCTTGGGATCAATGTTCTTTAAATTGACACTATACATATTGTTCCTTATTGGAATTTTAAGAAGGATCTGACTCTCATCAGGCATCTTAAAATCAGAAGAAAGAACCATACATTCATTGTCAGTAAATAGAACATTGTTCTTTTTGTCACACATTTGTGAGACACTAAGAAGATTAAACTGAAGTTCTTTCACAAAATACACATTTTCAAAATCTAGTTTACTGGTTTTGATAGTACCTTTACCAGTGATCTTTCCTTTTATTCCACCCCCAAAGGTAACATATCCTCCATCAAATGTTTTGAAGTCTGAGAGGAATGACATGTTGCCTGTCATGTGCCTTGAACATCCACTATCAACATATCCTTGATCTTCAATATCAGATGAATGTTCTTGCACATGAATAAACATATTAGTTTCCTTGGGGTACCCAAGCCATGACAGACTTGGGTTTGCCTCTTGCATCAATGAAATCAAACCTTTTCAGGATTGTTGATGCACCTTTTGATTGGATTGGTTTCCAAATCCAACATGCTGAGGACTTAACAGCACTTTCCCTTCTAATCCATTGTGTGGTCTTTGGTCTATCAGTACCAATTTTGGCAATACCAATTTTGGCAGTACCATTTGGTCTAGCAGGACCTTTTGGTCTAGCAGGACCTTTGGTTTTTGGTGTCCAAAATTTTGTTTTAACCACATTTATCTTTTGAATAGGACTTTTCTCAACTTTTGGTACACTTTTGAAAGTGTTTCTTGTACCCTTTTCAGTTGGTTTTGTAATAACAGGCTTATGTTGTCTAACAGTATGATTATCTTTTGTAGTGTTAGACTTAACAAAACTTTTTCTGGGATGAGTAACATTTGTTTTAGACTTTGATTTACTCCCAGAAACCCATTTATTACAATAAGCATGAAGATGATTAAAGCTACCACAATAATAACAAGCCTTATTAAACATAACAAAGTTATCACCTAATTGTTGTGACTTAAGGTTGTTCCAATTTCTTTGGCTTCCCCTAGGTTTGTTATTACATTTTTCACAACTTTCAACTGTCTTCAAAACAGCTTAAGTCTTAGCTTTAACTTCTACTTTCTTAGGACTGGTTGGTCCTATTTTGATTCCTTTGATAGGAATAGTCTGATCTTCATCATCATCAGATACCCAATCCTCAATAATTAGGACATCTGGTCTCTTATCAGTGAGCACCTTAGAGAGTGGGACATTCTTAGCACTCTCAGAAGGTTCACTTATCACTACAGATTTAGCCAATGGTTTGTTCATGACTTCATGCACACCTGATTCAGCAAGATTTGACCCTGGAGGACAAAGGATTCCTCTATAAGGAGGTGGACATTCATTGTATCCTATCCCTGATTTTATTCTCTTATTCATCTGATTCTCTACTATGTTCCTAGTACACTCAGAAGCATTTTCCAATTTAGTAACAGTCAGTTGAATATTATCTCTAGCCAAGGTAACTTTAGTACACTCATTCCTTACCATTTCTATTTCTGAATCTTTCAAAAATATTTGTCTGTTAAGAGCAGCTTTAGCATCAGAAAATGTGAGTTCATTTTCTCTATAGTGAATGATTTGTTTTTCTAGCTTGGACATACCACACTTATGGTCAAATAAGGTTTGATTGGTTTTTCTATGTTCTAAAATTTCTGTATTATAAGCTTTACTTATGATTTCTAATTCTTTAAGAGATTCACAAGTATTAGAACATTTGATAGTTTGTACCTCAGGAGTGGAGAATGCCATCAAAGCCAATTCATCAGAAGTTGACTCATCTTCACCCATGAAACTCCAATCAAAACCCATGCCATCAATAGCAACCATTGCTTTTGGCTCAGCAACTTCAACAACCTTACTCTTGCTTTCAAAGCTTCCTTTCTTCTCAAAGCTTTCTTTATTTCTGTTGTCAAACCCTCTACCTCTGTTATCCTGCTTCTTAGGTCTTCTACACTCTCTAGAGTAGTGACCTTTCATGTGGCAGTTGTAACACTCCACCTTTGACTTATCATAGCCAGCAGGCTCATTTCCATCTATCAGTATCTTCTTGCCAGTCCTCATCATCAACTTCTTAGCTCTAATGCTTAAAAGTGAAAGTTGCCACTTTATGTCCATTACTTCAAGATCATCAGGATGAATCTCTTGAAGGTCTTCAAATGTTAATACGGACCCATTATGTTGAGATGTAAGAAAAGCACACCCAATTGTTTCATCTAAAATGGATTTGGTACTACTAGAAGTACTAGCAGTACCAAAGGTTGTGTTAGCAGTACCTTCTTCTCTGCCACCTTTATCTTCATTATCAACCTTTGAGATGCTTGGGGATGAAACAAAAGCCATATTTCCAGAACTTGACCCAGTAGTCTTCTTAACTTCATGTTCTACAATTTTGAAATTGTTGTAGAGATCATTGAGACTCATCTGGTCAATATCTGATTTGTTCTTCCATACAATGACATGCATAGACCATTCTGAAGGTAAACTCCTAAGAAATTTAGAGTTTAGGTCTTCTTGAGTTATCATCACTTCATGGATGGCTAACTGACTTGCAAGCTTCTGAAGTCTATTGAACATACTGTCCAAAGACTCATTGGTTGTGGCTGTAAAGTTCTCAAATTGTTGTTTGAGAAGTGTTTTCTGTGTTTTCTTGGTAGCATCATTACCACCAAACCTAGCCACAATAGCTTCAAAAAGGGTTTTGGCATCTTTGTATTTGTTAAAGATCAGAAGTTGATCATTTGGAATAGTCATCAGTAACATACTCCTTGCCTTTAGATCATTTCTCTTCTGAACTTTTTCATCTGCATTTGATGGTTGTTCTTGTATTCTTGTTACAAGAGCATCATTTACTGTTGTAGTGTTGATTTGGGGTTTAAATGAATTGCCTTGTTCAATGATCTCCCAAAGTGCATAGTCCTGCACTTGAAAGTATTGTTCAACCCTTAGTCTCCACATTTTAAACTCGTTTTGCTTGAGTAATGGAAGTTTAGCTGCAACATTGGTTTGAATATGTTCAACATCCATTTTTCTTTTAAATTAGTAAATATCAAGCCTAGCTCTGATACCACTTGTGGAACGGTTTATTGTTTATGTTCTTGATTGAGATATTTATGTATTGAATGTGTTTAGCATGCGGAATCTACTACAACACACTTTAAAAGAACACAAGGTGGTGAGTTTAAGTAAACGTGAGAATGCAATGAACAAAGAACACAACTTTGGTTAACACAAAACGATTCAATATTATTGATAATAATACGGATGATCTAAATATCACCGGGATTACAAAGTAATCTTGAATCTTTGATGGAATTGTGAAAGTGTAACTTAGTTACTTGAGAGATAGTTTGGTTATGTGTTTTGGTTGTTAAAGATGCATGCATGAAGTAGTGACTAAGATATCCTTTTATAAGATAAGGATATCTTATTACATGTTGTCAAGTGGAAGAGTATTATACTATACTTTGACTATATTGGCGCCTACAATTAAATACAACTACCCATGTACAACTCTGATAATATTCCTCTGTCACCACAGAAGACTAATCTACTTTTACATAACGTATAACTTTGTACAAAGACTAATAATTCAACTAAATATCTATTACAAAATATCTAATCGACTTGACATAAGCTTGGCAGGCTCTTCATCAACCAGCAGTACCTTCTACCCAGAAGGTACTGGTAGAACATCTTCATACTTGTTCAAAATCAACTAGCAGGCTCTTCACATCATTGGCAGGCTCTTTGACTTTGATCATTTTATTCCCAACATAAATTACGTTTGTACTGATAGCTTTTTAAATTGGTACTATTATTGAAAAGTTTGTACTGCTAGTACAAATTTTGATTGTTCAGTTCATACTGTTAGTCATATAAGGTTCATACTGCTATAAGACAAATGCTTTGCATTTTGTTTTCTTGGTTTTAGACTAACAATTTCAGGTATGAACATTTGAGCACAAAGGAAGTTTCAAGTGAAATGTATGAGTAGCAGAATGATGATTCAAGTTGCTGACATAATAGGTTCATGATAGACAGAGTTTAAGAATCCATTAACAAAGGTTTACACCTAAGTTAAATTGCTTCTTTAAAACTTCTTTCGTGAAACCTGATTATGATATTTCACATTGACTTGATGGCTCAGTTGGTCAGATAGTAACTGACACAACTCACTTTCTATCATTTTATACTTTAATTAGTATAATGAGCAAGTCTAACGACATCTGATAGAAAGAACAGCGAGCAAAAGTGAATCTAACACTTGTGTTAGAGGAAACAATTGCCACGAGCTGGAAACCCTGTCAAGAAAGCCCTTTGAATGGGTTTATCTATACACAGGCAGTTATTTATAACTGAAAACATTGGTTCTCACACACCCAGAGGTTAATTTAAACCGAAATCTTGATTAAGTGTCTGTTACACACTTAATCCCTTCAAAATGGTTGTAAGTAGTATGGTTTTTCATGAAAATCCAGTTCATACTGCTAAGTTAAAAGTTTTCTTAAAAAGGATTCTCAAAGTGGCTCAGAAAACCATCAAATGATGGATTATGAGTCAATGTCCCATGATTCACCTCTCACAGGAGTTAACACACCTGGAAGTGATAAGGGCAGAATTGAAATTTAAGGAATTAATGGCTACATGTACAACATTGTCTGACAAACTATTCTAAATGGAAGCTAAACTCTAGAAATTTTCAAAGAAAAAGTTCAGATGATGGTGAGAGATATTCCAAACAGGGGAGGAAATATTGTGGTACATGGTATGGATTCAGGGAAGGAAGATTGTGGTTTGTATTCATAGAATCAAGGGAAGAAAATTTGATCAAACAAGGAGAAAGATTGGGGAAGAAGAAAGCCCAAATTGATTAAGTTCAAGAAAAGACAAGAGCATACAAGATGATGATGGATGCTGGGAATAAGCTCTTTCATATCGTTTCTCCATATTTGGACATCTTTGACTTAAAATGATAAAGCTTTGTCTCAAGATCACATTGTAAATTTGGACAAGATTCTGGGGTATTATATATATTCAGAAGGGATGAAGCAATACAAATGGATAAAGTTTAAATGAAGAAAGTTCTTTTAGTTTCAATTTCAGTTCACTACATTTTTTCATCACTTGCATAGCTTGCTGAGAGATGACTTGACTTCTTGGAGTAATTACAGGGAATATAATATCAGGCTTCAAGCATTCAAGATACACATCACCAATGCCTCTTATAATTTCTCCATCCAAGGAAATTGCACCATCTTTTAGGCAATGCTTAGAGCATGAGCAAGGTACTGCTAGTGTTAAAGACAAAGAAGACGACTGAAAGTGATTCACAAATAGCAGATGAGTTAGACAGAAAGATAGAAAATCTTGAAGAACAAAGAAAAGCTTAGATCAAGAGTCTGACTATGTAGTGTTTGAAAGATCTTCTCAATCCTCATTTAATTCAGAAGAAACATGTAGATTTGGGATAAATCACACGTTTAGGGGAGGATTATTGGAAATTAAATGTTCTGAAGATTAGTATTGAGAATTATATGTTCACAAAGTTTGTACTGCTGAGAAGAATACTCTAACAGTACTAACGGCTAGTGTATATCTGAAGACTACTCAAGTTATAACTAACAGTACTAACTGATAAGTTAGTACTGTTAATACAAAGAAGGTACTGCTGGTTGAATACTGTTGTTGGAGTGACTCATACTACTGCTGGAAGGATAAGTGTCGCGTATACTACTGCTGGATGGATAAGTATAAAAAGATATTTTGTGTATAAAAGTTAAGTATATACTGTAGATAATATCTTTGATAAGTGTTCAGTCAACAAGTTGTAATACACAGAACATTTTGTATCTTGGTTACTGACACACATAAAAATGCAAGTAGCTCGACAAGACTTATCAATATTGTAAAGATCTCCTTTGGACTATAAAAGGGAGATCTTAGACTAGATATAAGGGTGACTAGTTGAAAGCTTAGAAAATATACATTGTGTTGAACATAACATAAATAGTTTTCTTTGTAATAGAGATTCAAGGTTTTGTAACCCTAGTGATAGTGAAGATCACTCGTATTATTCTCAATAATATTGAATCATTTGGTGATATACTTTCTGTATTCATACTCCAATACACAAGCATCACTATTCCATTTCCAATAACAATATCCTTCTAAGTGTGGTTAAGTAGATTCTGCATACTTAATCATATTAACTCAAAGTATCATATACACTCGTTATAAAGGACTAACATCCTACAAAGTGCTTTACATCCTCTCAGTTTATTTCAGCTGACTATCTATTAGAATCTGATTACCATATATCACATATATTAACACACATCCAAACACCCATAAATCATTAAGGACATGGTCTTTACTCTTTATGAACTCCAAGGGTATGACATTTATTACCAATATATGAGATAATGCTTATATATACCCATGAATGATACTTAATAATAACTGAAATAAATGAATTATAATAAAACTAATTTTAATAGAAAATGCTTTAAAATGAAACAACCATAAACGCTTATTTAAAAAAAACTATAAATTGACGATAGTTAACTTTTGTATAAGCTCGAAAACGTAACACTCTCAACTTATTTGAATCTACTAACTTCTATTTTTAATCTTCCATGTAGAAATGTAAATCAGTTTGGGTGGGCCAATTACACAAAGATGGATCTAAGTTTCTCAAATATGTGTAGATAATAAAATATTACTAGAAATTGTAACAGGTTTTGGGGTGACCATGGCCCACCTTATGTTACACATGGTTCCGTCCAGGAGTGATTATGAACTTGTTAAAATTAACTCAAAATGGAACACAATAGTTACAGGGACTAATCTTGACATCATCTCTTTTTCAGTTATAGAAGGAGTTTATGTTTCAGTTGGAAGTAGCAAGTTGATTAAAGATGGAGGACTTAAGTTGATAAGCTGCTAAAGGTTGATGGTCAAGGCTATATAAGCTTCACATCCCAGCTAAGGTTTCATAACTTGGATCGAATAACTGCACACAGTTTTTCTCTCATTAATTCATTGATCAACCAAAACTGGTATTCATATTGTTTGTTACTTTAGAGTGATTGTGAGAATTTGGTTATTGTAATAGCACTATTGATAATTAGTCAATAGCCTTCCACCTAAGTAGCAGTTGGAAGGATTGTGGGTATTCTTGTGATCATCTTGTGATTGTGGTGTAGAACTGATTGAGATCAGTTTCTGATTGATCTTGTTGGTTTTGGTTGATAAATAAAGGTTACTCTTGAATTAAGATTCAAGAGGTTGTTTTTTTTTGTTTAAATTCTGTTTTCCTACATGGTATCAGAGCAAGGCTTCTCCATCTTGCTCAAAATCATTTTTCTGAAAAATTAGGGTTTCCAAAAATTTGGGGATTTTTCAAAATTAAGTTGATTACGATCAATTAATCTTGGTTAATTAATTTCTTTTAAGTAGATCTAAAAGGATTTTCAAAACGTCTAATTTTTGAAAAATTAGGGTTTGGGTAATTTTTCGCGGGTTTGATATCTGGTTATGATTGGTGGCTGTTTAAGGGTTCTTGGAGTTGTATTGGTGGTTCTTTACTTAATCTTGAAAGATTAGGGTTTGGTGGTGATTGATTCTGGGATTCGAAGTTTATTGGGTTGTGTTCTTGACTAAGTGAATCAAGAACATAACCTGGGTTCTTTTACGTGCACTGTAACACCTCTCACACCTTCTTATTTTGTTCTTGTTTTATTTTCTTGCTTGCTTAGACTGCTGGAGGATAGGATTGGGATATATTGGAAGTTGTGGTGTTGTTATTGTGTTTCTGCTACTTGTTTCAGTGGTTTTATCTTGTTTGACTGTTTGTTGGTTTTTATCTTATGTGATTTCTTGTGTGCGCCCTTGACCTACCACCTTGAGTGGCAAGGAAAGCCTGGAAACTACTTTCTTGACCTTTCTTATGTGTTTGTTTGCATTTGTATTTGTGTGCAATATGTCTGTCCATAATTCTGATAATAATACACCACCTAATTATGTTCATGCCTCTGATGAAGAAGAGGATGTTCTTGAACCAGTCACCTTAATTGGTAAACTTGACCTTAGTCACCCTCTACACTTACACCCTAATGATTCTGCTACCTTGACTGTTGTCTCTATAAAATTAAAAGGAACTGAAAATTACAATGTGTGGTCTTGTACCATGATGTTAGCCTTAGAGGGTCAGAATAAAACTGGATTTATTGGTGGGTCTTGTAAAAGATCTAATGTTGATTAAGTTTTAGGAAGACAATGGCATAGGGTTAATGCTATGGTTTTAGGTTGGATTTTAAATTCTATATCAGAAGAATTGTTTTTGGGACAAATTTTTTCAAAAAGGGCTTCTGATGTATCGACTGAGTTCAAGGAAACATTTGATAGAGTTGACGGTTCAGTTACTTTTAATCTGCATCATAAAATCAATTCTTTGTTTCAAAATGGTTGTTCTATTGCTGAGTACTTTAATAAGTTGAGCTCATTGTGAAAACAATTTGATGCTTTGATTCAGTTGCCTAGGTGTTCTTGTCATGCTGCTGAAGATTTTAAAAAACATAATCAATTAATGAAACTGATGTAATTTTTAACGGGATTAGATGATTCTTATATGCAAATAAGGAGTAATATCCTATCTAGAGATCCTCTACCTGATGTGAAAGGGGCATTTGCCATTATTTCTAGTTAGGAGTCTCACAGATCTGTGGTTACTGGTTCAGTTGGTGGGATTTCTTAAAGGTCTCAGTCAACTGTGTTTAACTCCAGTGTGCCCAATTGAGGTAATTCACAGAGGCCCCCAACCTTTGGTAACTCCTCAAGGTTTAATAATACTCCTAGATCTAATGATAATAGGAGGACTGCTAGTGGTCCTACCTTTGTGTGTGAACATTGTGGCTTTAATGGTCATACTTCTAATAGATGTTTTAAGCTCATTGGGTACCCTGTTGATTTTGGAAAAAATAGAAGGAATAATAATAATAATCAGCGTACTCAGAATTTCAACAAAAGGTTTATATATAATAAAAATTCTGTTGGTTCTAGTTCCACTTCTACCTTTTCTGATGAACAGATTTCAAAATTGATTTCTTTGATTAAAGAAAATTCTAGTAATCTTGATGGAAATGGGAAAGGAGTACATGCCAATAGGACAGGTATTGTTTTGAATAACAGCAAGTTTTTTAATCAAAATTTTCAAAGATTTTTTTGTAACAATAGTAAGTTTCGGTCTGCTCTTGTTGCAGCTGGACTTATTGTTGATTCTGGTGCCAACCAACACCTTACATATACTGATAAATTTTTAGTTAATGTGATTGATATTTCCAAACTTGGAAATAAAGTTTCACATCCTAATAGAACTGAAGCTTTAATTACCAAGGTTGGAAATATGATTCTAACCAAACATTTAACCCTATATGATGTGTTAGTTGTACCAGAATACTAAGTTAGTTTAATGTCTGTTCATAAAGTGGCTAGAGACAGCAAATTTGTTATTGCATTTGATGAGTCTCAATGTTATGTCTTACCTCAGGATTTGAGGGGAATGAATGTGATAGGGATTGGTAAACAAAAAGATATGTTGTATTACTTTGATGGAAATCAAGGTACTGGCCTAGGATTTGAGAACACTAGGGCTGTTTGTAATTTGACCAAAGAAATGTGGCACTGCAGGCTTGGTCATCCCTCTGATCAAGTTTTATCAGTGTTCCAGGGTGAAATCTTTTTTGAAAATAAAACTGAAATTGAACCTTGTGAGATCTGCCAAAAGGCAAAACAAACTAGAGAATCTTTTCCATTAAGTGATCATAAAACCATGGCTCTTGGTGACATAATTCACCATGATCTTTGGGGTCCTTATAAAGTTAAAACTAAAGAAGGTCATAGATTCTTTTTAACTATTGTAGATGATTTCACCAGGGCTGTTTAGGTTTACTTGCTTAAAAGTAAGCATGAGGTGTTTGATTATATTCAGATTTTTTATAACTTGGTTAAAACACAGTTTGAAAAGTATGTTAAGATGTTTAGAAGTGATAATGGAACTGAGTTTGTTAACAATCAGTTTAATAAGTTTTGTGAAGATAAAGGCATTATTCATCAAACATCTTGTGCTTATACTCCTCAACAATATGGAGTGGTAGAAAGGAAACATAGGCATCTATTAAATGTGGCTAGATCCCTTATGTTTTAGGAGGGATTGCCTTTATATTTGTGGTTTGAGTGTATTCTAACTGCCACTTATTTGATTAACAGATTGCCTTCCTCAGTGCAGAATGGAAAGTCTCCCTTTAATCTTGTGTTTAATAAAAAAACATAACTATAATCACTTAAGAGCTTTTGGATGTTTTTGTTTTGCTACTGTTCTTACCAGTCATGATAAGTTTAGTAGCAGGGCTGAGAAATGTGTTTTAGTTGGGTAAAAGGTTATAAGCTTCATAGTCTTGAGAGAAAACAGTTTATCTTTTCTAGAGATGTAAGATTTTTTGAAAAAGTTTTCCCTTTCAAGATTAAAAATGCTTTTGCTTCTCCTGACCCTCTTAGTCAAGTTTCTTGTGATGACCTTGATACACCCAATGATGATAATGGGCAAAATGGTACCCCTTTGGGTAATAGTGATCAAGATGATCATCATTTGGGTGATGGCAGCAACTCTCAACTTCTTGGTGGTCCAACTGTTGGCCATTTGGAGAGTGAATTGGGGCACTCTCCTGGTTCCAATGGGACTACCAGAGTTGGTGAGAAGGCTGCAACACCAAGTGGTGTGACAGCCTCTGAGGGTGATTTTAGTCCCATTCCTGAACAAGCAGTAGAGACCAGTTTTCATAATAATAATCAACCTTCCTTAAGAAGGTCTGATAGGTCATCAGTCTTTCCTAATAAATATAATGAGTATATTGTTGATTCTAAAGTCAAGTTTGGACTTGAAAAGTTTGTCACTTATGCAAAACTTAAAAATGATACTTTGTGTTTTGTCATTGAGCTAAATAAAAGTTTTGAGCCTAAAACATATTGGGAGGCATGCATGTATCAGCACTTGGTGGATGCAATGAATAGTGAAATGGAAGCCTTGTATAGGAATGACACTTTTGAAATTGTTGAGTTACCTGAAGGCAGGAAAGCTATAGGTTGTAAATGGTGAAGTTTATAGATACAAAGCTAGGCTTGTAGCTAAAGGATTTAATCAAAAGGAAGGGGTTGGTTTTGATGAAACCTTTTCTCCTGTTGTTAAAATTGTTACTGTTAGATGTCTTATAAATCTAGTTGTTCAACAAGACTGGCCTATCTTTCAACTTGATATTAACAATGCTTTTCTATATGGAGATTTAGAAGAGACTGTTTATATGTCTTTGCCTGATTGTTTTTTTTTTTTTTGATGTTAATGATAAGAGAGTTTGTAGACTCAAAAAGTCTTTGTATGGGTTGAAACAAGCACCCAGACAATGGAATGCTAAGTTGACCAGTGCCTTGCTTGAGAATGAGTTTATACAGAGTAAAAGTGACCACTCCTTGTTTACTAAAAATGAATCAGGTAGTTTTGTTGCATTGCTTGTGTATGTTGATGATATAATTGTTACTGGTAACAACTTGTCTGAAATTGAGAAATTTAAAGTTTTTCTTAAATCTAAGTTTCAGATTAAAGATCTGGGCAAACTTAAGTATTTTTGGGGTATTGAAGTTATTGATACAGATAAAGGTCTTTGTTTGACTCAAATAAAATATTGTTTAGATCTTTTATCTGAGTTTGGTTTACTGGCATGTAAACCATCTGCTTTTCCTTTAGAACAAAGTCTGACTATTTCTAATGAGCCTACTATATCTGACCCTGTTTTGGATAATATAACCGAATATCAAAAGTTAGTAGGGAAGTTGATTTATCTCACATACACTAGGCCTGATATTTCTTATGTTGTACATTGTTTAAGTCAGTTCATGCATAAACCACTTAAGTCTTATTTGAAAATTGCGCTTAAGGTTTTAAGGTATCTTAAAGGTTCTCCTGGTAGGGGAATACATATTGTTAAGAATCCATTTCAAACTCTTGAGACTTATGTGGATGCAGACTGGGCCAAGTGTGTGATAACTAGGAGATCTGTTATAGGGTTTTGTATTTTCTTAAATGGTTCACTTGTTTCATTGAAGAGAAAAAAACAAAATACCCTTTCTAAGTCAAGTGCAGAGGCTGAATATAGAGCTATGGCCTCTGCTACTTCAGAAATTGTTTGGGACTTGAAAATTTTAAAAGACCTGAACTGGGAACATTTTTTACCTGTAAAGTTGTTTTGTGATAGTCAGGCTGCAATTAAGATTGCTGCAAATCCTGTTTTTCATGAAAGAACTAAGCACTTGAAAATTGACTTACATTTTGTGAGAGATAAAATTTTGGCTGAGGTTATTAAAACTGAAAAAGTTCAGTCAGCTGATCAAACAGCTGATGTTTTTACCAAGGGTTTAGATAAGCTGCAACATGAAAAGCTTGTTTCTAGACTTGGTATGTTTGATGTGTTCCAGGTTTGAGTTAAGGGGGGATGTTAAAATTAACTCAAAATGGAACACAATAGTTACCGGGACTAATCTTGACATTATCTCTTTTTCAGTTATAGAGATAGTTTATGTTTCAGTTGGAAGTAGCAAGTTGATTAAAAATGGAGGACTTAAGTTGACAAGCTGCTAAAGGTTGATGGTCAAGGCTATATATGCTTCACATCCCAGCTAGGGTTTCATAACTTGGATAGAATAACTGCACACAGTTTTTCTCTTATTAATTCATTGATCAACCAAAACTGGTATTCATATTGTTTGTTACTTTATAGTGATTGTGAGAATTTGGTTATTATAATAGCACTATTGATAATTAGTCAATAGCCTTCCACCTTAGTAGCAGTGGGAAGGATTGTGGGTATTCTTGTGATCATCTTGTGATTGTGGTGTAGAACTGATTGAGATGAGTTTCTGATTGATCTTGTTGGTTTTGGTTGATAAATATAGGTTACTCTTGAATTGAGATTCAAGAGGTTGTTTTTCTGGTTTAAATTCTGTTTTCCTACAGAATTGAAGCAAAATATACATATATATGCATATTAACTTACCAATTACTTGTAAGAAAAACATGCAAAATAACTATATGAGGATACTTAACATATCCTCATATATCATTAGTTCTTAACTAAGGGATCAACTACATCAGTAGTACTATTTCACATGAATTATTTTAACAACTTAAATCCAGAAGTTACTTCATTTTTCTCATTATATATCATGTGCAGTTTTGTATCAATCATATACAAGTCGTGATGGCATATAAGTAACCGCTAACGGCTAACTCTATAGTGTCTAGAACAAACAAGCTCTAAGTACTTAAAGTAGAACTCAAAACAAAAACTTCAATTACCATCTCTTATATAAAACTTCTCACTTTTTTGACTCAGTTACATTCACATACCAATCTACAGTTAAAACTTGAAGTATTCACGTTCGAGTAGAGCTCGCAACTAGACAATAAACAAAACTCATTTCATAACAAATAAAAATAGCTATAAAACTCACAATGCTGTAAAGTATCTACATAAATAACTTGTTTCCTCCATCTACCAAATGTATCTTATATATTTACCATGTCAACCTCATTTAAACACCAACACACAGCAGATAAAAATATTAATAAGTCAACAAAATCCCTTGCTGTTTATATTAATGTTTGAGTAAATCCTTGCTGCTTGACGGAATGTACGAAATGCCTTCCGTCTAGAGCTGTGGACTCCTTCGGTATCTGTACAAATAAAACAAACGTGTTAGCCTCGCCCCGGGTGTTATCCCAGGACCAAGCTCCGGCGTGAGAGTAAGTAAGGGGTTTTGTTGAGAGTAATAAATATGTGTGTGTGTAGTTAATGCCAATGATATGTAGAAGTAAATGAGGGGTATTTATACTACCTCGAAACTGTACCTGGTTACTGTTCCGCTACTGTGCAAAGTTGTTGTTCCAATACTGTGCAAGGTACAGTTAGGATACTGTTCCTGACACCTAGAGTATGGCATCCCGAACTACCCATAGCCTAGGGTGTCAGCTAGGACAGCCACGTGGTGGACATAGACCTATGAATCCAAGGCTAGAGGCGGCGCTGTCTGGGTCCTTCGGCATTTGGTCCGTCCGGATGTCATCCGTCCGGTCTTGGTCCGGTCGGTCACATACACGATCATGTCCCCCCCAATATCATGTTGCAAGTTGAAGACTTGGGACGTGATACTCATGAGTCCGGAAGAGCCTTTATTTCCTTCCTTCGGTTTTGCTTTTATTTACCTATTTATTTTTTATTTTCCTTCTTGTTATTTTATAATGATTTTAAATGGTTTGGGCTGACCGCTACAACGGGGCAAAGCCCATTATCGTGGGTAAGCTCTCTCTTTGTTTGTGATGCGTGGGATGTTGCCATGTGTCATGATACGTATGTGTGTAAGGTCCAGATGTGGCCACGGTCACGTCTGACATGACACGACGTTTCGATTTTCTTCCAAAGCCTTATATAATGGGTCACCCACTTCATTTTACAGTTTTACTTTTCACCTACTTTCTCTCTCTAATGCAGTTGAACCTTCCGTCTCAATTATCAGGTGCGTTTTTCCGTTCTCCCTTTGTTTACTTCGTCGTTATCGTTACCTTCCCCTCTGTCTTTGAACAATGACTTCTGGAAATCAAAACGCAATCGCTTCTGGGTCTCAAACCGCGAATACTTCCGGTCCTCGAACGGAAGACGTGGTTCCAAAATTTGACATGCACACATATACATCTGTCCTGTCGGAGAAAGATTTAGAGGGTATAGTGAAGGGGTACGGTATTCCTCATGATCTACACCCCCAACTTCCACCCGCCGGGTTTACCATGAATAACCTTCCGTCCGATGCCATCGGTATATATGAACAGTACTTAGAATTTTCAGGGGTGAGGGTTCCTTTTTCTACCCTACTCCTTCAAATCATCAAATAATTCCGTGTACATATTTCTCAGCTAGTCCCTATCGGCTTAACCAAGGTCGTTATGTTCGAACTGTATTGTAGAAGTTTGGGCATCTCCCTTTATCTGACCTTGTTCTGTCTCTTTTACACAATTAACAAGCAAGGGCATTGGTTTCCTTCGCCTGTCGCACCGCAAGAGTGCGCAGGAAAATATTTTTAATGAGACGTGTTCGAGTTTGAAGCATTGGAAAGATAAGTTTTTTCTGATTGACCGACGGGCGATTCCGGATGTCATGCCATGGAGGCATCAGGATTCGAGTGTATCGGATATGCCTCCGTTAGGAGGTTATGACGTTGAACGTGTGAGGATGCTGCCGAAAACAGTCGTGGACCTTCATCCAGTTCACCCGACCCTTCTGATTGAGGCCGGATTGACGAGAGTTTGGAAGTATCCTGAGTTTTGCCCAGTTTTTAAGGATTTTGAGGGGAACGGTAACGCCTTGTTATGTTCTTTCTTTTTGAATTTTCCTGTTTATTTCCTTGCTCTTCGTTTTGTAACTCAAGTTTATGTGTTTTGTTTTTATTTGCAGTTGTATCCATGTCTCGATATCTCAGGTTTCCACTTATAAAGGGTTCTCGGATAGGAAAGGGGGCTGCTTTGGCCGAAGGTGAGGTCATTCCTCAACATACCACCCCGGTCCTTCCTGTCGGAGGGACCATTCAAGAAAAGACTGGGCTCCAAAGGATTATGGAGCGTGCCGATCAAGTTGTTGTGGAGGCGAGGAGAGCTAAAGAAAGGAAGAAAGAAAATCCTCCTCCTCGCCCTAGCACAAAGAAGCGTCTTGGCAGTGAGCCTTCCCGACAGAGGCAAAAGAAAAAAGTTGCTTCGACTGTTGTAGAAGAGTCTGGGAGCGACTCCCCTTCCGGTGACGATGATAGGGCTCACTCGATCTCTCCTATCAACACTCACCACATCGTCCGGATGTTTCATCGGCGAATGCTGACCACACTACTAAGGAATGTTTGGAGGAAGAGACAGGGAATAATGTGGGAGCTGGTGGTGGCGATGATGGTGTGGCTGATGGAGGGGATTAGAACACTGGTGGTGGTGACGACGATATGGCTGGTGGGGGCGACCAGAACACTGGTGGTGGTGATGGTGGTGTTGAGCATTTGGATGTTGAAGGAGGGGGATCCGACGGGGGTATTGCTTTCTCCTATGGTCGAGCTACTTGGATGTTGAAGGAGGGGGATCACGGAGGTATTGCTTTCTCTTTTATTTATTATTTATTATTATTATTATTATACAATTTTGATTCTCCTTACTTCGTTTGTCCTCTAAGCGTAACTTAGAAAATTCGTGTTTTCAGGTTTTCATACCTCAACCTCCGGTAGGTCGAACAGGCAGACCTTTGGGAGGTGGAATTTCGGAGGTATGATTCATTTTTCTACATTTGTGCCCATTTTTGGTTAAGTGTTTTTGTTAGCCTTTTATATATGTATGTCTTTGTTTTTTGCAGGTGACTTCCTTCGGGGACTGGGCTCTTTCGACGAGCCCTTTGTGCCTGGCTGGAAGTTGACGGTGGGAGTGAGTTTAAACGACGCAGAGGTATGTTGTGACTTGATGGTTCATCTCGCTCCTCCTTCCGTCCGAGACGAGCAGAATGATTTTTCGGATCATCAAGCTGCTCAAAGGGCTTGGCTCGAATTGTGTCAGAGCTCGCTGGCTCAAGCAAACGTGTTGCAGCGGTTCGAGAACTTGAGTTACCACTATGCTTAGCTGTACAGGGCCCATGAGGCATGTGAGAGCTCCGCCGGTCGTTTGAGGGATGTTGAGTCGGATCTCCAGGAACATGTTCATGTTGTGTAGAATTTGACTAAGTCCAATAGGGAGCTTCATCAGCAACATCAGGGATGTGCAGGGCGGGAGGCTGATTTGTCTGGGCAGCTAGCTTTCGCCGAGCAGGAAAGGGACATTCTGACTGGCAAGAACAGGAAGCTAACAGACCAAATTAAACAGTTGGAAGAGGCTCTGGCGGGGAAAATTGCTGCACTGGGTGAGTCAGAAAAGAACGCTGCCGAGTTGGCCAAAAGTGTTGAAAAGTTGACTGTTGAGGCTGGTCAAGCGGAGATGCTAAGGTTCAACTATGTGCGGCAGCTTGTTCCAATGGTTGTCAAGCGATTGCGAGAAAGTGAGGAATATCAAGTGGCTTGGGCTGAAACTTTTAATGCTGCTATTGATGTCGGCTGGTTGGAAGGGGTCAAAATTAGGCGGACCGATGAGGAGGTAGATGACATTATTGCTTCTTCCCAAAGTTACGACTTACAAGCCGTGCTCAACTTTAAAGCTTCTTAAGATGGGATATTCGATCGCCAGTTTCCTTATATTGAAAAGATTGCATCCTCCTACCGCTTGCCTCTTGGTAACATAATGAATATATTCCCTGCTGGTGAAGAAATCACTCCCGGTGCTGGGGCTTCCGGGACAGCGCCCTCCAGTCGCGAAGCTTCTGACCCTTAGTCAGCTTTTTTTTTTTTTTTTTTTTTTTTTTTTTTTTTTTTTTTTTTTTTGTAACGGCCTTGAGCCGTGTTAGGAATTAAGCTTAAGCAGTTAAGACTGTTGGAGGTAACAGTTAGGACTGTTGAAGATTGAAGTTAAGACTGCTGAAGAGTGTTGAAGACATGAGCAGTTAAGACTGCTGAGTGAAGAAGTTAAGACGGTTTATAATTTATGTAAAGTAGATAAATATGGAAAATATATTGTGTATATCGTATAAGAATAGATTGATAGTTATCTTGTAAAGGAATCCTTAGTCTATAAAAGGATTGCCTAGGTTAAGGGTTTTGATAGACAACACATATACGTATTAGAAAGATTCAAGGTTGTAAACCATAGTGATAGGAGATCACTCGTATTATTTTCTAATAATATTGAATCGTTGAAGGTTATTTATTCTGTGTTCTTTGTTTATTCAATTCATACAAAACACATAAGGTCTTCTAAGTGCTAGCTAGTAAATTCCGCATGCTAGACTAAGTATAATTCTTTGTATCACATCTAACACAAGAGTGTGTGTAGATCCGGTCAAGTGGTATCAGAGACAGGTTGCTGATACATAGATTTAGAAGATCCGAGAAGAACAAAGATGGACATGGAAACAACACCATCCACAACCAACATTGCTGCTAAGCTTCCTATGCTTAAACCTAATGAATTCGACATGTGGAGACTTCGTATTGAGCAGTTTTTCCAAGAGCAAGACTATGCACTGTGGGAGATCATTGAAGATGGAAACTCTTTTACCCCTGTTGAAACAACTACTGTTGTTGAAGGTAAATCTGAGACTACAGTACAGACAAAGCCAACCACTAATGAAGAGAAGGCAAGATACAAGAATGATATTAAGGCTAGAAGTTTGCTTCTAATGACTATTCCCAATGATCAGTTGCTGAATTTTAGTAAGTTCAAGTGTGTTAAATCTCTTTTCGAAGCTATTGTTGCAAGATATGGTGGGAATGAAGCCACCAAGAAAACCCAGAAGACCCTTCTCAAGCATCAGTTTGAGAACTTTACTGCAACAAGCAATGAGTCGTTGGATCATATGTTCAATAGGCTTCAAAAGTTGGTGAGTCAATTGGTTGTTTTAGGAATTGAGATGCCTCAGGAAGATCTCAACTCTAAGTTTCTGAGAAGTCTACCTTCTGAATGGGCTATGCATGTGGTAGTATGGAAAAACAAGCCTGATATAGATTCCATGAGCTTAATGGATCTATATAGCAAATTCAAGATAGTTGAACATGAGATTAAGAAGTCTGCTGGATCAAGTTCAAGCTCAAGCTCAGGGAATTTGGCCTTTGTATCAACTCCCAGTTCCTCAAGTCCATATGAAGAAGTGCAAGTTGCTGGAGCAGTTGGAACTGCTAGTGCAAATCTTGGTACTGCTAGCACCTCAAGCAGTACTAGTGGACTTTTGAATGATGATACTTATTGTGCTTTCTTGACTACTCAGCACAATGGAAATATGTTGACTCATTCAGATCTTCAAGAGATTGATGAACATGATATTGAAGAGATGGATATTAAGTGGCAGCTCTCTCTTCTCAGTTTGAGAGCTAGAAGATTCTTGAAGAAGACTGGCAAGAAGATTGTCATAAACAGTAATGATGTTGCAGGGTATGACAAGTCCAAGATTGAATGCTACAACTGCCACAAGAAAGGTCATTACTCAAGGGAGTGCAGATTGCCAAGTCAACAAGATGGAAAGAGTAAAGCATATGGAAACAAGTCAAGAGTTGTGGAGGTTACTGATTCAAGCTCGAAAGCCATGGTTGCTATTGATGGCTTAGGATTTGACTGGAGCTATATTGCAGAGGAAGAAGCAGAAGCATCTACAGAGGTTGCTCTCATGGCATTTTATGATTCTGAGGTACAAGTTTCAAAATGTTCTAAATCTTGTGAATCTTTAAAAGAACTAGAAACACTTAAAACAAGATATGAGAGTCAGTGGAAAGAATTAAAAGAAACTGCTTTTAGCTTAGCAAATCATAAGAGAGCTTTAGCTGTGTTAGAAGAGAAAATTGTTCATTATCAAAACAATGTGTCTAAGTTTTCTGATGATATGATTATTGTTAAGAGAGACTTAATGTTTAGAGAGAATGAAATTACTGTTTTAAAACATGAGCTAGAACAGGTTAAGAAAGCTAAGGAGAACATACAGACGAGTGTAGATACACTTGAATACACATCAGAAGGTGTTAAAAAGATAATTGAGAGTCAAATCCAAAATAAAGCTAAGTCAGGCCTAGGATATAAGTTAGTTCCACCTCCTTATAGATGAATTCCATCACCTAAAGGTATAGACTTAGAACATACAGGACTCCCTGAATTTCAATTACCTGAACTTAACTATGGTCCTCAACCTAAGAAGGATGTAGTTGATAAACCTATGTTTGTTAGTTCAAGTGATAAATCACTATCTGAGGACAAGGTGTCTTCTGATAGGTCCTCACCTAAGGACTCAGATGCTCCAACAATTGAGGAATGGACTTCTGATGATGAGGGTGATCAGGTTGTGGTTAAGCCTGTTTGTGATAAAGTGGAGGAACCAAAAGTTCCAAAGATGGTTAAACCTGAGACTGTTAGGCCTAGATCAAATGCCAAACCTTTTAGACCAACAGTTAGGTATGCAGAGATGTATAGAACCACAAACAAGCCAAGAGGTAACCAGAGGAATTGGAATGACCTCAAATCCCACCAATTAGGAAAGGATTTTGTTTGCTATAGGAAAGCTTGTTACTCTTGTGGTAGTTTTGATCATCTTGCAGCTTTTTGTGATAAGTATGTTAGAGGGTAGTCAAACAAGAGCATGTGTCTAGAGAGACCTAAAACTCCTCCTAGGAATGACAAGATGATACCCAGATCAGTTCTTTTGAGGTCTGGACCTAAAGCAGTTCAAACTGCTAGACCAGCAGTTCCAACTGTAAGACCTATGAGACAGATTCACCCAAGGCCACCAGTTAAAAAACCAATAAATGTTTTTAAACCATCATACACAACTGGTAAAAGAACTTTTTATGAGAAAGCAGTGGTGAAAAACCAAGTTTGGAAACCTAAGGTAACAACTGCCAAGCCAGCAGTTCCAACTGCTAGCAGGGTAATTGGTACTGGTGTGAATAAAAACACTGCTAAGGGAAACATTGGTAATGGGGTGAATGCTTCAGCATGTTGGGTATGGAGACAAATTCAACCCAATGGTGCTAAGACTGTTTTGAAAAGAATGAATTATGTTGATGCTAGTGGAAAGCCTAAGTCTGTTTTGGCTTGGGTTCGACAAGAAAACTAATTTTTCTTGTTATATGCATTGTTAGTCATATGCTTGTATTTGGTTTCTTTGTTTTTGGACTAACAATTGCAGGATTGGAGAGTAAACACCAAGGGATTAATGAATGCTTGATGTTTTGGACAAAATGGTGTTCTGGAGATTAGTATGTGATCCTTGCATACAACAAATGGTAATTGGTTCACCATGTCTTATCCACATAAGAACCAACTAGTCCAGAGCAAACGGTTTCTGGTAAAGACTAATCAAATCCGTTGATGGTTGACAATTTACCAAAAATTGTATGGTTATCAGCTCACCATATCTAAATGTGAAGAGTTGGCTAGTCCAAAGCAAACGGCTATTGGTAAAGACATATCAAATCCGTTGATAGCTGATAGTTTGCTAAAAACTATGTATGATCCATGTTATTTTAAAATTCTTATTTCAAAAAGTTGGGACGGCTCAATAAAAATTTTCAACAGTTGGGACGGTTAGTACAAAATATTGGTACGGTTCAACTAGCCGTTATGACTGACGTGTCGGTAATTAATTTTGGAGTAAAAACTAGCCGTTGGCGGTTTGTTGCGATTTTTACTGGATGCATTACGGATTTCGAGGGA
Source organism: Artemisia tridentata subsp. tridentata (assembly GCA_021014915.2). NCBI lineage: Eukaryota > Viridiplantae > Streptophyta > Magnoliopsida > Asterales > Asteraceae > Artemisia > Artemisia tridentata. Next base: position 185,504,982 of record CP139505.1, on the reverse strand, counting down.
TCCTCATATAGATATTTTAACTTTTATTTTATTATATTCTTATACTAAAATAAATAGTTACCATATTCTTTAAGTCGGTCAACTTGAAACCCTACAACTCTCTCCATAAACTCTCAATATTACTTTCATCTTCTATCTTTTCACTCAAATTTATTACTATTCACGACTGTTAACTAATATTTACTGCTAAGAATGGATGTTTTGAAGTTTGTTCAACGTCACAACCAGTTTGCGTTTTTAGAGAAAACAGAGCAAGGAGATGGGCCGAAATTTTATGAGATTGTGGACTTTCTCAACCACTCTCACATAAGGTATGCTCTAACTGTTTCTCCTACTCTTTATGTTTCGCACATCACACAGTTCTGGCAGAATTCATCTATCTTGACAAGTGATGATGGAAACTTAGAAATTCATACTAAAGTAGATGGCATTAAATTTGTTGTTACCGAGTCTATACTTAGGAGACATCTTAAATTAAATGACTCAGATGGTATCCACACTATGCTAAATACTGAAATTTGGGAAGAACTTGAAAAAATGGGGTATAATACATCTGAACATAAATTGACTTTTCAAAAAGCATGTTTTTCACCCCAATGGAGATTTTTTTATACATACTCTTCTATGTTGTTTGAGTTATAAAAAGACTGCTTTGGAACAATTCAGTAGCAATATTGCTATTGCTCTTATTTGCTTGTCTACAAACAGAGTTTTTAACTTTTCAAAATATATTTTTGAGGGTATGGCATCAAATGTTGATAGTAAAACAAAGTTTTTAATGTATCCCAGGTTTGTTCAAACAATTTTAAATAAAAAGAAAAACCTGCTTACAGAACCAACTGAAATTTTTGCTACGCCTAGTCTACAATCAAAGGTTTTTCAAAATATGGCTATGGCTAGTAGACTTTTTGAAGGGGAACCCGTTCCATTATTTCCTCAAAATGATTCAAACTGAGTTGGGTGAAGGTTCAGCAGTTCCAACTGATCCCCATCACACATCCACTCAAGTATTTGAAACAACCCAACAACCACCTATCACTTATAGGAGAAGGTCTAAACCTAGTTTAACTAGGGTTGTGACTGAATCCTTGCCCAAAGATTCACCTCTCATAGCAGGTAACACAGCTAGAAGTGATGAGGGTAGTTCTTCACAAACTGAATTGACGGCTTTATGTACCAAGTTAGTTAACAAGGTTGATACTTTGGAGAAGGAGCTAAAGCAAAACAAGGAGGAATTCAAAGCTCACAAGGAGATTTTTGCCAAATTCTATACAAAGCTAACCAAAAGGGTGAAGAAACTTGAAGAACAGTTGAAGAAGAAAAGGGCAAGAGTGGTATTGGATGATTCTTCTAATGATGATGATTCAGATGGCTCTGAAGGGGATGATGAAAATTCTTCCAAACAGGGGAGGAAATCTGGTAAAGAGAGGAAATTTGAAGATAAGGATAGATCAGCATCTCAGGGGAGGTATGAAGAAGATTCTAAACAAGATAAAGGTTTTGATATTGGTTCAGGTTCTGTTAATGTTCATGAAGAAACAGCTGATACACATCAAGCAGTTCCAAGTGAAGAAGCAGTTCCAACTGAATTGACGGCTTTATGTACCAAGTTAGTTAACAAGGTTGATACTTTGGAGAAGGAGCTAAAGCAAAACAAGGAGGAATTCAAAGCTCACAAGGAGATTTTTGCCAAATTCTATACAAAGCTAACCAAAAGGGTGAAGAAACTTGAAGAACAGTTGAAGAAGAAAAGGGCAAGAGTGGTATTGGATGATTCTTCTAATGATGATGATTCAGATGGCTCTGAAGGGGATGATGAAAATTCTTCCAAACAGGGGAGGAAATCTGGTAAAGAGAGGAAATTTGAAGATAAGGATAGATCAGCATCTCAGGGGAGGTATGAAGAAGATTCTAAACAAGATAAAGGTTTTGATATTGGTTCAGGTTCTGTTAATGTTCATGAAGAAACAGCTGATACACATCAAGCAGTTCCAAGTGAAGAAGCAGTTCAAACTACTGAGACAGAGCAAGAGACAAAGCAAGTAACAGTTCAAACTGCTGAGAAAGAACAACAAGCAGTTCCAACTAAAGAAACTTCTGCTGAACAAGAATATGAAAGGAAAAGAGCAGATAAAGGAAAGAAACCTATGACATCTGAAGAAGTGGTTGCTGTTCAAGAACTTGAAAGGCTTAAAAGGTTGAAACCAAAAACTCAAGAACAGATTGATCATGATGCAGAGGTTGCAAGACAAATGTTAGAAGAAGATTTGGCTGGAGAGGAAGCTAAACAAGCTCAGATTGCTCATGATGAAGAAATTGCAAGGAAGATGGCTGCTGATGATATAAGGAATATAGCTGAATTCATGGAAAGAAAAAGATCAAATGAAGTAGATCAAGAAGAATTCAATGAACAGTTGCAATATTTTCTGGATTCTGATGTGATGGTAAGAGCACAAGCTTCAATGGTTCTTAGAGATCAAGAGTTAAATGAAGATGAGAAGACAGAGGAGCTTAAGGATTTTATACTCAAGAAGAATGGAGTTGCAACATGGGATGATCTGATTCATAGAATAAAAGAAAGCCAGAAGTCAGGGTACAAGACAAGATTACCAACAAAGAGAGAACTTGTTGAGGATATGAAGCATTATTTGAAGAACTCAGCAAATTACTTAATGAAAGATTTCAAGGGAAAGTCTTATGCTATTATTGAAAAAGAATTCTGTGAAACTTATGCTATTTTGAATTCTCCAAGAAGAAGTGTCAAAACAGGTAAGAAGAGGGAAGCAGAATGTAGGGTATTCACTAGCACATAAACATAAGATTGGGACAAGTATGGATCGAATAGAGGAGGGTTTAGAGAGAGAGAGATGGGAACTTAGAGAGAGAAAGAGTATGTGTATTAACTTGTGAAATAATGAGAAGTTCCAACCCTTCCCTTGCAAGGGAAGGGGTATTTATACTTACTACATAATATGCCCCTAGCGGGATTTGGAGAGAGCTGACAGAGGGTAAAGACCCGACCCACTCCACAATACTAATAATAATAACTAAGCTACTACTAATATTACTAGTTATCCTACGAGCTATGATGTGCTAATAGGTACTCGGGGTGACCGAGTCTTCAACTGAATATTCATATTCCTAACAATCTCCCCCTAAAGGAGGTCACCCCTGAAGTAATGTTCAGAATTTTTGCACTTCATCCATGTCTCTTGACTTTATAGCTCATTAAATCAGTGATTCTTCACAATCCATGATCATTGTGCAACATCAACTCTTCAGATGACCTTTTCTTCTGTCTTGGATGATCTTTGTTGATTCGTTGGAGCTATCATCCACCATGTGTTTCCATGTCATCTTTCAGTGGTATGTATCAATGTGATTTGGTACTCATTGAACTGACATGCTCACTCCATTCTGGGTCATGACTTTCAGTATCAGAGTTAGCAGAAGCTGTGTTGAAGGTCATTTAGGTTGTCATGACTTCTTTGATTAAGATGATGATGTAGTGTGAACATGTGGTAGAGGATTGGCATCTTTTCTGCAACCAGCTACAACAGCAACTAGCTACAGCATTCCACAGCTACAATCGCCAGAAGTTCCTGCATACGACAGTTAGCAACAAATCGACCGGTACTTAAAGGTTCGGACTTCGAGATTGTTAACAGCATAGTGTGAAAACTCTCTCTAATCCTTACCAAGACCGTTCCTAATCGAAAACCCACAGAGGGCTTTTTAAGATCGAACCGTAGCACATCAATGATTAGGTGAGTCACTGGAGATCACTCCATGACTGTAGACCGTTTGAAACCGCCGTGACCACTAAGCGTAATCCTTAAAGAATTACCGAAGTGACCTGCTTTCAGGGCTGCTTGATGTTGACCCTGGCAGGAATTTCCATTCAATCATTGAGAATTACAATAGTAAATTCCCTCATAAATGTTCTGGCAGATTGCTAAGATCTGCGTAGGACTCTTAAGTTTGCAACTGGTGTCCTTAATGATGAACAACCAGTGTAGAAATTATCCGTGTTCCTATGAGATCTTATTATGAATCTCGTGGCTCTAGACTCTATAGTGCATTTTGATTTAGAGAGCGGAGGCTGGAGAGAACTGCCACCTTTTCAATATCATCTAACTCGGAGTGAGAGAGACGATAGAAATGAATTGAACTCCGTGACAATTGAAACAAGAATCCTTTGAGGGACCTTGAGTTGCTAGGGAGGGTTGTGCAGCGTATCACTGGGTCCATGATACTTTGTCTTCAATGCCAGCAATCAACTAAGTGATTCTGACAGCATATGTATTGACCCAGTTTCTGCCTAAGTTGTAAGGAGGGCTTCTTTCTTTTCACCCTTTATCTTTACAATTCTTTTTCATTCTTCAACCCCTTCAGTGCTTACCGAGACTTCATAACTAACACCTTGTTGGGTTTGTTCCAGTGTTAGCTCCATCTCATCGGCACTCTTCCCTTAATCACACTTTTCTCTTTTTAATCATACCTAAGGACTTCTACACTAACTAGTGGATTGTCCCTGGGTAGATCCCTCCGGCTCTGGCGGGATCGTGGGAACTTGAGCCTAACCTAACCATCCTTATAACTCATGCATTAATTAAAATGGTCGGTCTTTGGTATTCATCCACGATTGCCAAACCAAATCTTTGAAAAATCTCTCAAAGTGTTCATGATTCTGAAACACATTTTTGCAAACACTTGAGAGTTTTATATTTTTCAAATGCTCCCCCTCAACATGTGCTCGAATAATTATTTTATAAATTTGCACATGTTAGGTGAAGCTCGCACTTTTTGAATTGATCCACTTTCAGTGAACATGACCGATTCGAGACACGTTTACATCACTAGTTAGACTAGCTTGAAATTATTACCCGGCCTGGTCAAGTCCACAGAAAGTTTCTCGAAATGGTACACTCTACTCAGATACGTCTTTTTCGAGACACGCTTACATCACTGGTTAGACCAGCTTGAAATTATTACCCGGCCAAGACGCATCCTTTCGATTGATGACAGTTCAAGTTTCGTCAATTCATTTGTTATATCTGAGCCACACTCGCATGAGATGCCCAATCCTTTATGTTTTGTTAAAAACCATTTGCTCCCCCTCAATATGTGCATCGATATACGAAAGAGTTTAGCACATACGGGAGAGCTTACATTAACTTCCAAATCATCACATTTTATCAGAATTTCATATTTAAATCACATTCTCTCCCCCGATCAAAAATTTCAAACCATTTGAGATTTGTGATCCCAATTGATTTAAATAAGTTTAGAAAATTTGGGAGAAAATGTGGTCAGGTTTAAATGTATTCTGATTTAGGAGCATACTATGCTCCCCCTTAAACCACGAGAGAGTGTCACTGCTGATGTTGCACAAATTTGGCAAGGTGTCAGAAATTTGAACAAATATTCTCCCCCTCAATTAATGACCCGTTTTCTATTTAAAGAGCTGTAGTCATTCAATTGAGTGACGAGTATTTGTGAAAATTTAATTCAATTTACCACCTTGTGTAACATCAAGACTCTCTTGAAGAATCAAACAAGATAAAGAGTCTGATGTAAAGAAGACTTCTCTTCTTATACACGAAATGACGCACTGAAACGTACATCAATTCGGTGAAACATGGATATAAAGTAATCCATGCCCAGGTGAACATCACCCAGTTGGAGGAACAGCCGTCTTTTTGGCAACGTGCTTTCCCCAGTGTATAACGCGGGTTGCAGTATGAAGTAACTGCAAGCCATTAAGACATGTTTTAACTGATTAGTATAACTTCTGCTCGAGCTTCATTTAAAGATCCGTGTCATTGTTGAATGACATTTCTAGATCCGTAAATGTTATCGATAAACAGAAGACATGCCTAGGTAGGACTATTTTTGGTATTTTCTGATTTTTCGATTTTTATGGTTTTTATAGGTTTTATATTTTTGTATTTTCTTTTTGATTTAAGATATATACAACTATGTACAAGGATATAAGAAGACAATCCTTTACTCCTCCTTTTCTTCCTGAAGACACTTGAGGGTTTCAGGTGTCATGCTCTTCATGCCAAGGCGTGGGAGAATAAACTGAAACCTATCTCTTGGGAGAGCCTTGGTGAAGATGTCAGCTAACTGAAACTCTGTCCTCACGAAGTATAGTTCCACAATTCCTTTTTCAACCTGTTCTCTGATGAAGTGATGCCTGATGTCGATGTGTTTTGACCTGGAGTGCTGAACATTGTTACAACAAAGAGCAATGGCGCTTTTGTTGTCACAATATAGGGGAATTTTGTTGTATGAGAATCCATAGTCCGAAAGTTGTGATCGCATCCAAAGGATTTGTGCACAGCAAGCAGACATGGCAATGTACTCAGCTTCAGTAGATGATATGGAAGTACTCATCTGCTTCTTAGAAGACCAACTAACCAACTTTTCCCCTAAAAACTGAGCTCCTCCTGAAGTACTGCGACGAGTGTCTTGACATCCCGCATGATCAGCATCAGCATAAGCCGTTAACTCCATTGCTGTGTCCTTAGGATACCAGAGACCCATATGAACTGTGCCTTGAAGATATCGGAAGATCCTTTTCACCGCTTCAACATGCTTCATGGTTGGCCTGGATTGATACCGAGCACACATACACACAGCAAACAGAAGATCTGGTCTGCTAGCCGTGATGTACATCAAAGATCCAATCATGCTTCGATACTTTGTAATATCCACTGGAATCCCTGAAGGATCTTCATCCAGCTTTGTTCTATCAACCATGGGAGTGTCAACAGGCTCACTTGAATCGAATCTAAACTTTTTCAAGATCTCGTTGGCGTATTTGGATTGATTAATGAATATGCCTCCGGGACTTTGAGAAACTTGCAATCCTAAGAAGAATGACATTTGTCCCATCATGGACATTTGGAACTTGGAATTCATCTCCTTTGAAAATCTATCACATTCACTAGGATCTGTTGAAGCAAAGATGATATCATCTACATAAATCTGAACAAGTAGTAGATGTTTTCTGGACTTCCTGGTGAATAATGTGGGATCAACAACACCCTTGGAGAACCCGTTCACAAGAAGGAACTTGGACAATGTATCGTACCATGCCCTTGGCGCCTGCTTCAACCCATAAAGAGCCTTCTTCAAGCGGTAAACATGAGTAGGATGTTCAGCATCCACGAATCCTTCGGGTTGGCTTACATAAACTTCTTCCTTTAAGTCTCCATTCAAGAAAGCCATTTTGACATCCATCTGGTAGACTATCATATTCCGACTAGCAGCATTTGCAAGGAAGATTCTTATGGCTTCAATTCTAGCAACCAGAGCAAACGATTCTTCAAAATCAATTCCCTCTTCTTGTCTGAACCCTTTTGCAACTAGCCGTGCCTTGTTCTTTAACACATCACCATGCTCATCAAGTTTCACTTTGAAGATCCATTTTAAAGCAATGATCATTGCAAGCTCTGGAGGAGGCACTAATTCCCATACTTCAAGTCGATCAAATTCATGGATTTCATCCTGCATAGCCTGGAACCAGCAATCTTTAGTCATTGCTTCTTTGGCATCTTTTGGTTCGACTTTGGACAGTACAGAATTGAAAAAGCACCATAGTGCATCAGTGGCTAGTTGATTACATGTGGATACTGGACGTGAGGGATTGCCTATGATGTTGTCGATTGGATGATCACTGGTCCATTTTCTGAGATGGTCGTGAGGTTGAGGTTTTTGAACAGATGTAGCAGTGATGTGTTCTTCAAGAGAGGATGTGTCTGATGAATGTTCAGGAGCAAATATGTTTTCAAAAGGAACCTCATCAGCAGGAGCAGAAGGATTAACTTCCAAAGAATGGTTATCTGCAGATTCTTGTAGTACTGGAGAGGATTGAGTATTTGATGATGAGGGCGATTGACTGGCAGCTGGAGCATTGAGACTGACAGATACTGAAGCATTTGGGCCTCCTGTGCCTTGCGGAGCTTGAGCCTCAGCCATAGGAAGTACCGCTGGTTTACTTGGGATGGTTTCATTCGTTGGCTCAAAGTATTCATCAAACATAGGATCAAATAACTTCTTCAACTCCTCACATGTAGGTGGCACATAAGAATCTGCTGGCGTGGAATTCTGTATAAGTCCTGAACTAATGGGTCTAGGTGTCAAAAGTTTAAGATCGGGTCCAGAACTAATTTGTCCTGAAGCAGGTTGCTCACTCAACTCATCGAACGTAACATGAATGGTTTCCATGATTTTACGGGTTCTCTTATTCTAGATTCTATACCCTTTACTGTCTTGTGCGTATCCAACAAAAATACCTACATCTGCTTTAGCTCTTAACTTTCCCAAGTCTTGACTATCGTTAGTCGGATAGCAAAGTGCGCCAAACACACGGAGAAAGGAAAGATCTGGTTTCTTGTTATGAACTAACTCGAAGGGAGTCTTTTCATGAACAGGATGAATTAGAGATTGGTTTTGAGTGTAACATGCTGTTGCAATAGCCTCTGCCTAGAGAAACATCGGTGCCTTTGAAAATATAAGCATGGTTCTTGCAGCTTCTACCAGAGTACGGTTCCTTCGTTCAACAACTCCGTTCTGTTGAGGAGTGCGAGGGATACTTTTCTGATGCGTGATGCCAATACTTTCATAGAAATTACGGAGTTCTTGGTTAACAAACTCAGTACCATTATCAGTGCGGATGGTTCTGACAGTTTTATCGAGCCTTACTTGCAGCTGTTTTATCAGTTTAATGATAACCTCTGGAGTTTCATCCTTGGTTCTCAAAAACTTTACCCATGTGAACCGAGAATAATCATCTACTATCACCAGAACATACTTCTTTCCATTAATGGTTTGTATTCTCATTGGACCGCACAAGTCCATGTGGAGGGTATGAAGAACTTCCAAGTTGGTGTTAATGGTTTTAGGCTTGTGGGTTTGTTTCTTGCTTTTGCCCAGTTGACATGCAGGGCAGAGATGATCTTTCTCATATTTTAGTCTGGGCATCCCTCTAACAAGATCTTTACGGGAAAGATTATTTATGGTACCGAAGTTTAAGTGGTTCAAACGACGATGCCACAGCCATGATTTTGTTTTAGAGGCTTTAGAAAGCAAGCATATGGGAGAGGACTTCAACATTTCTTCAATCGATATGGTGTATAGATTGGTGCCCCGACTGCCCTTGAGGAGATCTATACCATCCAATTCTCTGACGAAACATGTATGTTTTCTGAAAGCCACTTCCAAATCTGAATCACAAAATTGACCCACAGACAACAGATTGTGCCCTAATCCTTCCACATAATATACCCTTGATATTACACTTTCACCGAACACATAATCTCCATAACCCATAATTGCACCAAAGTGGTCGTTCCCGAATCTAACTGTCCCGATAAACTTTTTCACGAAGTTCTTGAGCCGCGAGCGATCCCCAGTCATATGTTTTGAGCAGCCTGAGTCCAAATACCACAGGACGATTTGTACGACCTGCATTTGAAACCAGACAACAATGGATAACTGAAAAATGTGGATCCCCATGTGCAATTGGGGTCCATTTGGTCAGCACACAAATATTCTGGAACCACAGAGTTCGCAGATGCTACAGTCTTTATAGTGGAGACTATACTAGAGGCAGGACAAGACCTATGTGGAAGGCATTGTGACCCTAAAGGCAAGATTCTACCAGTTGGTCTCCATTCCTTAACCTTCACAATTTTATGCTTATTCATTTTAGGTAATGTGCACTGTTTTCCTAAATTGAATTTCCTTCCAGTGGGTCTCCATTCCTTAACCTTCACAATTTTGTGCTTATTCATTTTAGGTAATGTGCACTATTTTCCTAAATTGAATTTCCTTCCAGTGGGTCTCTATTGATAGCCTACGCTAGCAAATTTTTTTCCTGTTGCTTTCCAAACTTTCTTGCATGTTTCCGTTATCCTAACATTCTTAACATGGGGTGAAGTAGAAGACATCAAGAAAGACACAACACACTCATCATGATTAGCAGAAATTAAATAATTGTCGCATGTTTTACAGATAGCATTATAATTCGAATTAATTACAGTACTTTTGATACTAGAATCAACACGATTCATCCTACTCATTGCAAACTTATTGTTCCTAGGTTGGGCTTCTACTTTCTTCAAGTGATCATTCTTAGCTGGAGTAGTCCTATCCTTTCTTGCATTTCCTCTAGACCTTGACCCGCTAGCTTGGGTGTCACTTTTTACTCCTGTAGAAGCATCGAAGGGAACATTAGTTTGTTTTTCTGTCACATGCCTTCCTGATAATGATGTGTTGGGTTCTGATGTTTTAGGTGGTAGATCAAAGGCTACATGCTTGTTCTCAACAGTGGATGATGATGCAACAAATCTATCTCTACGGCTGTTAAACTTAGGAACTGAGCCTATGGCATATTCTAAGTTTTTCTGAATCCTTTTCGTGAGTTTGCAGGAATAGACAACTGCCCTATCAAGTGGCTTTTCAGTTCTATCCTCTTCAACTACCTCACGAAGTGTGTCAAGGCCCTCTCTAAGATGATCTAGATATGTTTGATGGGCAAAGCTGTTATTTCTAAGGTTAAATGGAATACGCCCAACATCAACATCATACTTTTTACTAGCAGTAGCCTTTGGTGCATCACAATTACAAGTGGTGCATGGCATTTTACCTTTCACCCGAGCCTTAAGATTCTCAATTTCATTTGTCAAAGAGGTTATTTGATCATTGTGATTGCTTCTTGTAACTTTAATAGAATCATATAACTCTTTGAAATGTTGTTTGACCTTTGAATTTTCTTCTCGATAACACTCATTTTCATAATGTAACTTATTTATGGTGTTTTGATATTGAAAATTCTGAGAATCTGAAGACGAAGGTTTATTGGTGCCATACATGTCACACTTGTTGGATTTCAATTGGGCAATTTGGGCCCTCAGCAGTCGAATCGTGTTCGTGTGAGCTTGAATTTTCTCATCTCGTTTGCTTAATTCAAAATAAGTATCAAATTCAGGAGCATCCAAGGATGTCTTGTCATTTGATATTTTATGTTTTTCATTTAAATGTTGATGTTTCAATTGCAAATTTAGATAATCAACTTCTAATTTTGAAAAACGTTTAACCATATTATCATGGTCATCATTTTGAATTTTTTCAAGCAATTTTAAATTCTCCCCCTCAAGCTCAACAACACGATTCTGGGTGACATTTAACGCAATAGCATACTCATTAAATTGACAAGCAGACAATGCAGAATCAGTAGCAGTGTAAAATACATCTTGTGCAATACATTTAGCAATCAAGTTGTCATTAGTAATGAGTATGTTTTTTCTTTCAATCTCACGACTCTTAAGTTTTATTGCATATTCATTCACCTCATTTTCCATGTCTTTAAACACTACTTTCATTTCTTTTATTTCTGTGTTGAGGGCAGTTTACAGCCCTTCAAAATGTTCTTTGAGTAGTTTAAAGAATGGCATGACCTCAGTTAAGTAACACCTTTTTGCATGTTCAAAACACCTTTCCCCCTCAGTAATGCGGTTGGTGTGATTCTCTTCTTACATGTTTTATCAAAATCAGCAAACAGTTGCCAAAGCACATATAAGCTAATAAAGGTTTTGCATTCAGTGGGAAGAGACAAAGGCACCAAATTCCTAGGTGTATTGGGAGGATACACCGTTATGGACGCAACTTTTCTAATGAGAGGGGTGTTGGCTTAAGTTTTTCTTCCTTAAGTTTTTCATTATCTTGTATCCAGAATATCTGTTCAGGTGTTAGGTTCTTTTGAGGAGCAAACACAGTCAGACGATTTTCCTCACTATAGTCATGAGGCTTGATTATTATTCGTCTGGCTATGCACTCGGGATCCCTCATTTTCTCATTCATTCTTTCCTTTGTTCTCTCACTCATCTCCTCCTCCTCTTTAGTGTAGATAAGCTTAGGCGGGTCATGATTAGGCATAAACATCACATTAGAATCATTTAATGCAGGTTGGGCTATCTTAGCAATCTCATGAATAGCTAATTTAGATCTACCTACATTGCTTTCACTATGCATGTCACTTAACTTTCTGTGCTTATACATCATTTGGACAGTCTGTCTGGTTTGGTCTTGTGTGTACAACTTATCCTCAAGCTTATTTTTTAAGGTTTTGAGTCTAGAGAAATCATTTAAGAGTTCCATTTCTTTTTCTTTGAATTCTAGCTTAAGTGTAGTTATACACCTTTGTACTTCCTGTTTCTGTTTGACAGACTGTTCTAGCTGACTTTTCAAAGAATTCAACTCTTGTTTTAATGTTTCATCTCTTACTCTAGACTCTTTAATAAGTGTACTCATTTGACCTTCTAATTTCTGCTCACGTTCATTAAGCTCAAACTTAGCCCGCTGTTCATACATAGCCACTTGTTCGTTATAAATGTTTAGTCTAGTGATCAAGTTATCATCAGGGACAGGCAAGTTGTTCTCATGGCACTCACATGCATTATCTATATTACACGCAGTATCTAAGGCACACACATTACTTAAAACACTAGCATTATTATTGACAGAAGATTTACCATTTGGTACATCAGGCGAGTTGTTGTGATTCACATAATGTTCATATGAAATAATATTGCTATTTTCCATGTCAACATTATTTGAGTCAGAAACATCTGCCTGTTGTACTTCTTTGGGATTCTTTTGTTCATCAACTATATCATATGTGTCATAGATTTTTAGTACCTCAGATATCACAGATGCACTAGAGGAACCAGCTTGTCGAGGTGATGCAACAAAGGAAGACAAGTTGGCCATAAAGATTGTTTGAGCCGTAGGTTCATCATCTACATCTGAGTCAAATGCATCACAATCATCTGCCTTGAAGATGTTAGGATCGTTGAGTGCTAGATCCTGAACTGGTTGCTCATCCACATCTTCATCAAACGTATTTCCCCTATCACCAGCCAAAGAACAATAACTCTTCCTCATCCAACACAGCTCAATTCTCTTGAGCTTGCATTAACAGCATCTTGTCTTTGAAGTAATCTGAGTTCTGAGGACGTTTAGGTTGATTGCAGTTTCTAGCAATGTGTCCCAGTCCTCCACAATTATAGCACTTGATATGTTTCCCTTGCCCCTGATTGGCATTCCCTGCTCTATTCTGCACATAACCTCGACCTATGTTTCTTCCAGCTCTCCCTTGCACATTCTGAACCACAATTTTCCCATCCTCCACCATTGCTTGATTGCGTGGGTTGGATGAATTCCTTAACTGATTGTTGGTTTGAGGGAGTGATGCTTGAAACTGTTGAACCAGCAATGATACTTGATTGGTGAGGTTGTCTATCATTTTGTCGGTCTGAGAGTAGCCTGAGTCAAGTTGAGAACTCATAGCAGGTACTGGTGAGTGAAGTTGATGATAGCTTGGGATGGATGATGATTGGGTTGTTGGTAGAACATTTGTCATAAAAGCCAGTGGATCATTTGGAGTTGAAGGATTTAACTTTTCTCTCAGCACCCGATCGTAGGCAGCATGCTTCTCATGTTGTTGCAGGTAGGCATACAGCTGTTCATAGTTGGTATCCCTTAAACCTTTGTTGAGTTTGATAGCAGTAACAAATCTGTCCCATTCAGGAGTCATGTTGTTCACGAACATTGAGTTTAGTTGGATGTTGGGCATAGTCATTCTGATCATCCTCATATCATTCACCAACTTATGAAATCTCACATAGTAGTCTGTGATATTCTCTCCTGAGTTCATTTTGAAGTGCTCGAACTCATCATACAGCTGTGACTCACGATATTCCTTTGTGAGTTCTGACCCTGCCAACAACATTTTAACGTTGTCCCACACAGCTTTAGCTTCAGTGTTGAAATTGATGAGCTTGTATACATCCTTTGGCAGACCTTGAATGACAATGTTTGAAGCTCTAATGTCAGCATCATACCTCTTCTTTTCTTCTTCATTGAGATCATTGTAGTTTCGAGGTCTGTCAATTCCCAAAGTCACAGTTCCATCTTCACCAGTTGTAACAGCGTCTCTGGTGGTGCCCATCTGATATGGTCCTTCATCAATTGACTTGAGAATGTTATCTCCATTATCTTTGCCCAAACAGTAGATCTGTATTCTTTGTGCCCACGACTCATAGTCTGTCCTATCAAGCATAGGTGGACGAGTGTCAGATCCTGCTGCTTGAATATCATCTGATGAAGTGCTTGATGTGGTAGCCATAATATATACGGGATTTTACTGATCTTGTGATTTAACCGAGAAATCGAATCTTTCGCGGGAATTTCTAAAATCACCAAGACACAAACCGCATGGACAAATAGCACCCTTGAGGATACAAACCGCCTAGACAAACGCATACACGCCGCAGAGACAAACCGCGTGAACAAACAGCACAGACAAACAGTCTAGACAAACCGCATACACACCGCAGAGACAAACCGCGTAGACACAAACCGCATACACGCCTCAGAGACAAACCGCGTGGACAAACAGTCTAGACAAACCGCATACACACCGCAGAGACAAACCGCGTAGACACAAACCGCATACACGCCTCAGAGACAAACCGCGTAGACACAAACTGCCAAACACGTCGCTTTCAATGCGTTTTGTCCTTTTGCCAAAACCGGTAATAAGACAAACCGCACCTTCGAGGTAACACAAACCGCACCTAAGAAACTTCACCAGACGGACAAACCGCACCCACGAACACCTTTCCAAAACCTCACGAATCAGCCAAAACTCACCACACAAAGCTTGAAACACAGATTCCAAACACCAAGTAATACTTCTATACTATTCCTAAGCAAGAAAGTACAAGATCAAACAAGATACAACCACTAAACAAGGCGTAAAATGGAATATTTAGAGCCTATCTTTTCGAACCAAAACTACCCCAAATCTAATCAAATCCGTGAATACCAACACACATGGACCTAACCATGGCTCTTGATACCAATTGTAGGATATTCACTAACACATAAACACAAGATTGGGACAATTATGGATCTAATAGAGGAGGGTTTAGAGAGAGAGAGAGATGGGAACTTAGAGAGAGAAAGAGTATGTGTATTAGCTTGTGAAATAATGAGAAGTTCCAACCCTTCCCTTGCAAGGGAAGGGGTATTTATACTTACTACATAATATGCCCCTAGCGGGCTGTGGAGAGAGCTGACAAAGGGTAAAGACCCGACCCACTCCACAATACTAATAATAATAACTAAGCTACTACTAATATTACTAGTCATCCTACGAGCTATGATGTGCTAATAGGTACTCGGGGTGACCGAGTCTTCAACTGAATATTCATATTCCTAACACAGAATCTATGGAATCAGAAGTTGCTAAGAAACAAAAGTCAGATGAAGAAGGATTAACTGATGAGAAGATCAAAAGCATGATGGTGATTATTCCAGAGTATTCTTACATTAAACCTTTGCAGGTCAAACATCCAATAATTGACTGGGAAGTGTTTACTGATGGTAGAATGAAGGGATGGAAAATTATTAGACATGGAGATATTTCTGAAAGATATAAGTTGTTTGAAGATTTGCTTAAAGGATTTGACAGAGAAGATCTAAATCAACTTTGGAGGTTAGTAAAAGAGAAGTTCAGAGATATTGATCCAGTTGAAGATAAAGATAAAGAACTATGGGTTCAATTGAAGAGACTATATGAACCAGATGGTGGAGAATCGATATGGAGATTTCAAGCTCAAGTCAAGGATATCTCTTGGAAGTTATTTGGTACATGTGGAGTACACAGAGTATCTACAAAGGAAGGAATAGAGATATATATGCTGGTTGAAAAATACTATCCACTCAGACCAGGTGTGTTGACAATGCTGGCATTTGCTAAACTTGAAGCTAATGAAGAGTCTGAAATGGCTAATATGCTGGTAACGAAGATGTTCAACCTTGCACAAGAAGTAAAAGCTAGATCTAAGAGATTTGCTTGATGGGTATTTGAAAGAATTTTCAGCAATAAGAAGAAGAAGCTTAATTTGAAGAAACTTAGTGATTGGAGTGAAATCATAAGTTTAGGGGAGGATTGTTAGGAATTAAGCTTAAGCAGTTAAGACTGTTGGAGGTAACAGTTAGGACTGTTGAAGATTGAAGTTAAGACTGCTGAAGAGTGTTGAAGACATGAGCAGTTAAGACTGCTGAGTGAAGAAGTTAAGACGGTTTATAATTTATGTAAAGTAGATAAATATGGAAAATATATTGTGTATATCGTATAAGAATAGATTGATAGTTATCTTGTACAGGAATCCTTAGTCTATAAAAGGATTGCCTAGGTTAAGGTTTTTGATACACAACACATATACGTATTAGAAAGATTCAAGTTTGTAAACCCTAGTGATAGGAGATCACTCGTATTATTTTCTAATAATATTGAATCGTTGAAGGTTATTTATTCTGTGTTCTTTGTTTATTCAATTCATACAAAACACATAAGATCTTCTAAGTGCTAGCTAGTAAATTCCGCGTGCTAGACTAAGTATAATTCTTTGTATCACATCTAACCACAAGGAGTGTGTGTAGATCCGGTCAAGCCGGGATAGATTTGGTCCTGTAATTGATACATATATTCTTTTGAGGCTCCGGAATGTGAATTTTCTCACCTCATGATGTGTAATTGTTCCATTATTTCTTTATTGTCTTGGATTGCTTACTTATTTCTTGCCTTGTGTTTGTGACTACTACTTTGGTCTTGACGATAGGTTGTATTCCACATGCGGGGTGTCGATACATCTGGCGATTTCCTCTAGCGTCTTAGCGCTTTTGGGAGTTGAGACATTTTGTTCGTTTCCTCTAGCGTCTTAGCGCTTTTGGGAATACAAACATTTCAAACTTTTCCTCTAGCGTCTTAGCGCTTTTGGGAATTTGAGTATTTTAATCGTTTCCTCTAGCGTCTTAGCGCTTTTGGGAATTTAAGTATTTCAAACTTTTCCTCTAGCGTTTTAGCACTTTTGGCAATTTGAACTCTTTCGCTCATCCAGACGGAGGTAGCTAATCCCCGTCCGAATTGCTATAACAATGCCTTGTATAATTTGATGTAACGTATATCAAAACGGCACTTGGCCTCACATTCGGAATTCTAAACACCTGCAACTTTCATTAATAACATATATCAAAACGGCACTTGGCCTCACATTCAAAATTCTAAACAGAATAAAAGCTATAAGTAACATTTTCGGAGATTGATGGCATGCCACTTCCGGGGAACCTCTTGGTCATCCATGGTTTGTAGCTTATAAGATCCATTCTGGTATGCTTCTATCACTCGGTATGGCCCTACCCACCTTGGGCCCAGCTTTCCTTGATCTTCCGCTCGGCTGGCTTAATTTTTTCGATATACGAATTCCCCGGGTTTGAAGGACACCGGGTGAACTTTGCGGTTGTAGTATTTTTCCAACTTTGTTTTGTATCGTGCTTCTCGGATCGCTGCTTCTTCTCTCCTCTCTTGCAACAAATCCAGGTTCAGGCGCATCTCTTATACGTTCATTTCTTCCCTTATCATCATGGTACGATGAGTGGGTATACCTATCTCCGCCGGTATGACTGCCTCGCTGCCGTAGGTAAGGCTAAATGGCGTTTCACCATTGCTCGTTTTGAGGGTCGTCTGGTGAGCCAAGAGGATGTTTGGTAACTTGTCCACCCATTCGGCTCTCTCTCATCCCAACCTTGTTTTGATCCCGCTCATCAGGCTCTTGTTTGCTGCTTCTACTAAACCGTTGGCTTACGGGTGCGCCACCACTGTGTTCATTTGTTGGATATTTAGCTGACCACACCAGCTTTTAAATGGATCGTTAACAAACTGTGTTCCGTTGTCAGTGACAATGATTTTTGGAGGGCCAAACCGACAAACAATACTGTCCCACACAAACCTCTTGACTTCTTTCCCCGTTATTCTCACTAGCGGCTTCGCCTCTATCCACTTGGTGAACTAATCAATGGCCACTATCATGAACTTGGCCTTTTCAGCTGATGGTGGAAGGGGCCCCAGGATGTCCATTCCCTATTGGTAGAATGGCCATGGTGCCATTATTGAGGTCATCAATGTCTTTGGTAGTTTGGGCACTGGGGCGCGGATTTGGCACGAGTCACACTTTTGAATTGCATTCCGGGCATCCCGGTGCATGGTGGGCCAGTAGTAGCCTTGTCTCATTGCTTTAGCTACCACCGTCCGTGGTCCGGAGTGCATCCCGCAAGCTCCCATATGTATCTCCCGGATAGTGTAGCTTGCTTGCAGAGGTCCTACGCATCTCAACATGGGGACCAAGTATGATTTTTTAAACAGCACCCCATCCTCCATTACATACTGGTTTATTTTCATTCTTAAGGCTCATGCATCATTTTTATTTTCCGGCCACATGCCTTCTTCTAAGCACTTGACGATGGGGGTCATCCAGTTGTCCCCTTCCTCTTCCACTATTGTGTTGACCTCTTTCCCTTCGACCGATGTAACACCCCTATAATCTGGTTTAGCGGAAGCGTACATGTTTGGGTGCTGCAAAATTGGTATCACAACACAAAGTATAAAGAACAGTTTCACCTCAACCGTTTAAAATAGATTTCATATTTAAAAGTGATTTGTTTTCAACATTTCAAAAATGGTGCGGAAATATAAGCCCATAAAAGATTTCAAGTGGTCCCAATTATATCAGAGTCTTCTATGACCATGTCATGCCGTGCCACGAGCCTTCACAAATAGATTATCGCCTTAAACCTGAAAATACATGCTAAAGGGGTCAACACGAGGTTGGTGAGTTCATAGATTTATGATAAAACAGTAACGATGATATAAGTTTAATAAAAGTTTTGTGAGCATTGTGTTTCTCAAAATGTTATAATAATGATTTTTACTAAAAGTTTTGTGAGCATTGTGTTACTCAAAATGTTATAATAATGATGTTTAATGAAAGTTTTGTGAGCACTGTGTTGCTCAAAATGTTATAATAATGATGTTTAATGAAAGTTTTGTGAGCATTGTGTTTCTCAAAATTAGAGATGTGGACCATGGGTAGGGTATGTGTCCCAAAATAAAATATTATATTACGATAGCTCTAAGTTCATGCAACCGAAGCTCGACCGTTCAGTGATCTAAATCCTAGCACATAAATAATAATAATGGGGGCCCTTAGCGAGTGCTTAACCCAATACACTCGTAATCCGACTTAATATACGCCCGCATCGACCCGTCTGGCCAACCGAACGGGGGAGTCACCCCAATAGATCTATTTATATTAATCGCGCTCCCTAACCGGAATTAACGGTGCATGAAGGTGGGCATAGTAGTGGGTTCTAAAGGCTTAGGCTAACTACGCAATAGTTTGGTAAAATAGTGTTGGTCCATAAAATAGTTTTGTATGTTTTTCACCCCAAGTTTTGTAAAACAAGTGTAGGTAAAGTGGGCTTCTATCTCACATTTAACATTTAAACACTTATGTTTAGAATGAGGCAATCTAATATGCAATAAGCAATTAAATCATGATTTTAGATAAAAACAAGTTATGAGTTTAAATATAAGCATGCATTGAGTTTAAAAACGAGCATGTATTCTCCCCCAATTATTTATAAAACAAGTAAAGGTAGGGGCCATGAACTCACCTTAGCTTGCAGCAATGCAAAAACATCATAACGGTCACAACTGGCATCAAGGGCAACGATATCGAGGGTATGGGCACAATGGTGCCGGATTGGCATAACCTAATATATATATTTATCTCAGAATACGCGTCGAAGAATAAAGAGTTTTGAAAGGACGAGTGTTTTAGTTTTCGTGGATTACTCGTATTAAAGTTTGTAAGAAGTTTAGTGTTAATGTTTCATGTAGTGGTAAGAAAACATAGACTCAAGAATACTCACGCCAAAAGGAATAGGAAATTGACACAGTTGAGAAAAGGACGAACGAGAACTTGAGTCGGGAAAGGAATGACAAACGAAGTTAAGGAAAATAGTGACAAGGAAGATGTCAACAAAATAAGATAATTAATATGTTTCGGTGTTTATCCAATAATCCCAAATAATTTAGAAACAATCAATGTAGTTTTGGAAAGGTAATTTAAGTGTCAAAAGGAAACTTAATTTAATATGTCACACTACAAGTTTCAATTGTTGTCGGGTTTTATAAAAAGGTTTTTCGATGTCAAAGTATAGATTTAGAGAGTTTTATAAATTTTTAACACGACACGTCCATTTATATAATTTTTCACAAGTCGTCGTGACTTCAATAAAACTCAGTTTCTCAAAATAATGTTCTCGACAAGTTTATAATGAGCACAATTTTTAGTAACAATTTATCCTACTTTTTAGAATATCTACTAGTTGTTGAGTTTTACAGTTTGTTATTCGTTTATTAGGATTTAGTCTGGCATTTTAGATCCGATATAAGCCTAATGAGTCTAATAATTTGTCCTATCCAATTGTCCAATGTTTTTAATCCGATATACCACGTTCGATAAATATTCTTTTTCTCCAAATCCCATTTACAACACTTATATATTACGTTTTTAATCAAAATATAAGACAGTACTCATTTTGGGTCATGGCCTTATGGCCTGTTAATCTATAACGCACCCTACATTGGGCTTGGCCCTAGACACAACTCCCCCCAAGCTGGACCTTGGCAGCAGACCCAAACAAACGCACCCTATAGTGAATGAAATTTTCTGATTCATATCCTTATACTAACACATTTTTGATGACACGTTTCTAACTTAAGTTTGTTAAATTTTATTTAACCAACCTTTAAAATAAGATAATCAAAACCATACACACCCTATATAAGTTGAAGGATTAACACCCCTTGGTGTTTATTTTTCGAACCAGGAGGGAAATGACCCTATGTGGGTTACGACTCGGATGTAAGAGAGCACCCTAATGGTGATGTCGACCGAGACACAAGACTCGCTAAACCGAGATATACAAACCCCCTATATGGGAGTTGACGAGCTAGATTCAACCAAATGAACCACCCTCGTGGTTGTGTTACTGCACAAGTCCAAAGAAAGATCAAACAATAAACCTCTCGAATGTTAATAACAGATAATTTTCACATCAAATGGGCAATACTCAAATTGAATCCGAGACTCAAACTAACTTGAAAACAATACAACCGCAGGAAAACTCCTATATTATCAACAATAGACACGTTCGAAGCTACCTTAGCTAGCAACAATGCCAAGACACAGAACAAGGACGATTATCGAGTCACTCACTGAGTTGACTCAGTGAGTCGATTCGGCGTAATCAACAAACAATACCCGTTTAAATGTCTTTACCACACGAGACAATTTTTATAAACTCGTTTCCAAGAAAAATCACACAAACACAAATTTAATCCATTTTGGTTCCACGAAAACATATAACAATCGGTTTAATTCAAATGAGAAACAAAATGAGATAAACCATTACCAACACAAAATCGAGGGGGAGGGAGACGGAGGAGACGAAGCCCAGGTCACGAACAAAGTGTCCAACTAAATCTATTTGTGACCCGAGTATCTAAACCCAAAATAAACGAATCCTTGACTCCTTTGACCGTGGTGGCAAACGGTGGTGGCTTGAAAGGATAGCGAAAAGGGGTGACGGCGCGTGGGGCACAAGATTTGCGCGCGTGGGATTCTGGAACAGGTTCATAACAATGAATTAGGATGGGAGTGGTGTATTTTTCGCTGTGGTGGTGGTGGTGAGATGACAGTTGAGGTGGCTCCGGTGATGGAGACGGCTAGAGGTTGGCTGTTATTCTAGGGAGAGAAGTGTGATAGGGTTATGAGATTTGAGTAGGAAACTTATGATGCTCCCCTGGTCTTCGAGGGAGATTAAAAGAAAGCAAAGAAGAAAGGTTGCGACCTGCTTTTGTAGTCAAAACTCCGTGAATGGATGAACCAAGCTAAAGTCCCTTTCTATTGAAGAACCTTAGGTAGTCTCGTGATCTTGCTTGGGAAGAAGGGATGGTGGACAAAAGAAGATGGCGATGGGTCGATGGTGCTATGCGTTGGGGAAGGAGCAAAACCAGGGAGGAAATATAAAAGAAACACATGTGATGTATGTGGACCGGATTAAGGATAAGGGAGATTGTTTATTTTATGTGTGAGTGTAAATTGTGTACCCAGTGTCCTCTTAAGCTAAATTTTTAAACATGATCTCTCGGTTTGTTAAAAATACGAGAAATGCATTTTTGAAAACGTTCTTATAAAATGGTTTAAAAATAAAGTTATTGACTCCGAAAATTAATCATAAAATTTTAAGTTGTTAACAACGTGGTGCCGATACACGTGTGGTGCCGTGTTTTACAAACTAATTACTTTACTTTTCGGTTTTGTAAATAAATTGCTAGTAACTAATTACTTTACTTTTCTTAATAAAATTAAGTGATTTGGAAGGTTACTGTATTGCTACAGTGTGCGAAATAATTTTCTGAAATAGTTAAATACGCTCAAAATGCTCAAATAAATAGTCAAGTAAAAATAAGTAAATTTTTATTATTAAAATAATGTTTGAAAATTTACGGGTGGTTACAACAGACCTTTCCGTCAGCACCTCTACAAGCACCTCTTTCGTCAGATGATCGAATGCCACGGTAGCTTGTTTGCTCAACACATCCGCCTTTTGGTTTTTTGTTCGGGGAATATTACTAATGGTGAACTTTTCGAAACCAGCTATATATTCCTTTGCCTTCGCCAAGTATTTGATCATGCTAGCATGAGTGGCCACATAATCTCCATTTATCTGGTTCGCAACTAATTTTGATTCGACGTGAGCCTTAATGTTTCAAACTCCCATATCCGCTGCAATCCTCAATCCGGCTAACAACGCTTCGTATTCCGCCTCATTATTTGTGCTTTCAAAATCCAACCGGAGAGCAAAGGTGTATTCCATCTTTGAGGGACTAATGAGTACTAGGCCTGCCCCTGAACCTTTTTGGTTAGACGCCCCATCAGTAAACAAAGTCCAACGTCCATTGTAAAACCCTAAAATTTTGAAACATGTAAAATACCCAAATTACCCCTTGATCTCAAATTCATAAATGACGTTTAAAACATTACGACATCTAATTCCGGTTATACCTTAAGTATTTAACTTTAATAGTTGAGCAAATAAAACAAAATGTGCACATTTAATCTAATTAATCCCACGCCTAATGGAAATGTCCTAACCGAAATTTCATACATCACTTTAAGAAAATATATGACCATTTAAAGGCCCAAATCAAAACCCATAATTCATGCAAGTTGCCATTTATGAGTGGCCATTCACACGCCTTCCCTGATTGACCAAATCAATCATACGCCTATTTCTTTTTTTTATTTTGTCACCATTCTCACAAGACAATCCTAAACAAAACTAATACGCAGCAAACACACATCAAACCGATCCACTTTTCCTTGATAAACCAAGGCACGACTAGAAGGAAGGTTGATCGTGGGAGTTCTATTCGTAGTGCTTGGCACTTTGGTGATACGCTTTTATCTTTGTTCCATCCGTAGGCCGATTCCAAGGTACTCCTATTTTTCGTTTAATGTTTCTCCTTGATTCGTCTAAAGGCTTGTAACGTATGATATATATGAAGAACTAAACCTATATTACATCAAAGAATAAACACAAACTCGTATATACGATCACCTAACTGTTTTGATTCATTCACATATGATATAGGACGCGCTTAATAACTGTTTAGACGATCACGTAATAAGAATGAAAACCAGAAACTCCAAGTTGCTTTGTTATACGACTAACATAAAAGCACGCAAACGATGCAATATATATATAACGATATCAGTTCTGTTTTGGACTTTCAAATCAGTGTCGCATAAGTCTTTGATTTGGTTTTTAGATCATGCATACGATATAGAATATATGTACTGAAAATTGGAAAAGAAACCTAAGACGGGACATGCGTATGATATATATGGTACGGTAATAAACCTAATTGAATAGGATGGGCATGCAGGTGTATGATGGGAATAAAGGTTTGAATATGTGTTATATTAGGTAATGTGTTTTGGCTCATTAAATATGTTCATGTGCGTTACGGTGTGTGTCTCGACTAGGTTTGATGGAGTGTGTTCGGATTCGGTTATCTTCGAATAAGATGTACATGCTTGGGTGTGTGAGTTAAAGATAGGATGAATATATGTTTCGTGTACATCTGTTATAGACTTAAAACTAATGTCACCATATTAAGCCCTAAACTTTGAAAGATTGACACATTTGGCCCTAAACCTAGTAATTTACATATTAAACCCTCATCTTTGATAAATGTCATAAATAAACCTTAACTTTGGAAATTGTCATAATAAACCCCAAACTATGATATTGGTTATATTAAACATTTAAGTTTAATTGTCATTTATAACCCTAAAAGCCACTAAATCGGGAAACTACTAATTATGGAAACGTAATAATTCGGGAGACCTGCTAAAAATAGAAAGTTACTTAAAATGGTTAAACTACTTAAAATGGAAACTTACTTAAAAAGGAAACTTACCATTTTTGGAAAGCTGCTATAAACGGGAAGTTACTAAAAATGGAAAGCCGACTAAAATAAGTAATCTGATTTAAAATAAGTTATTAATCAGACAATCATAAATTCGTGTAGATTTGCTGAAGATGGAGTTTACTTCCGATCTTTTCATTTCTAGTTGTGTTTTCACTTGCGGTCTAAGGTACAAATATTCTACCCTTTTTCAGTAAGGGTGTTTTCATTCTCATGACTCTTTGATCTTGATTTTTGATTCGTTATAAGATTCCCTTAAGCCATTGCTATGATCCCCTGTACTTTGATTCACTCATTTGATATGCTTCGTTGTTATGATGATCCATTTGACATTCGTTCAGTATGACCCTTGTGATATGATACTTGACATAATTCATTCGTTACCCTATGACATGAGTATTCGAATCACTTGATGCTTGGAAGGTTCATTTGATATTGTAACTGGATGTGAAAACATTTCTTAATTGTAACATGGAAATATTTTGAGAAAAACTATTTTTAAAACGATGTTATGAGCATGATGCGCTACCATTTTTATATAGAATCTTGTTAACTTTTATGAAAACTACTTTTAAAGACTACCTTCATGAAAACCGATTTTAAAGATCATTTTATGAAAACCATTATCAAAAGATTGCTTTAAATGAACATTTGATAGAAACCTTTGAATTGAACCTTGCTATGAACCATTTGATTTCGAACCTTTGATTATGAACCTTTGAGATCATATGCCTGATATGATTCCCTTATTTGACTCATGACTTTCATTGCATGATTGTCATTCTTATTGATTCATTCTGACATTTGTTTAAATGTCTCTGCGATGATATGCTTATGTTTTGGTATGCTTATTGAGTTACTATCTTGTTTCTTTTGCTATGCTAGTTTGTTATTGTTGTATGCTATGATAGATCTGTGCCTGAGCTTAACTAGCCATTGAGGTACCATGGCTATGTCTTTGATGGCACCTTAGACATGACACTCTTGTAGAGGTGTGATAGATCTACGGCGTTCCCCCTTATGATATGATATGATTTTGTGTACACTATTGGCCAACTTTATATGTGTGACCAGTCTAGTACTGGCATACATACTTATGATGGGAGCATATAGATGCATCCTAGGTTTTATGTACGTGTATGATATGGTGACCAGGTGGTGTGTGCCTTACACTCCTTCTCACACTTTTATGTACTTAGAGGTCTCCCCTCTTCGTATACTTGTATTGATTATGATATGATATGTTATGTGTATGAATTGACGGATTATGATATGGAGTTCTTATGGCACATCCTTATCTGAACCTTTCTTGATTTTCATTTCATTCCTTGTTTCATTTCTTATTCAGTTCTCATGCGTTCTCTAATTCTTAGTTCTCTTAAAAATTCGTATGACTTTCATGATTATGTTTCTCGTTTTGTATTCTTATTCATTCGTTGCTTATGCTTATTTACCGTTATGTTATGTTATATATATCTGTTCACTGGGCTTTTTAAGCTCAACCGCATTTTTTTTCTTGCGGCAGGTTTTAGTTGGAAGCTGGGTTATGAGTGGAGAGTACTTTGGACTTAGAAGACCTTACTAGCTATTCTGGATTAGAGATGACTAGAACGTTTACAAATTGTAGAACTTAGAATTTATTATTGTTCCCTTTGTGACCTTGTATTTTCAATTATTCCTTTGTAACATTTGAAATTCATTTTGTATTATTTAGTCATATGCTTGTGTTTGCTTTGATATGTCACCATAACGTAATACTTCTACCCTTATCGGGTTGGGGTGTTACATCCATCTTCGTCTTTGTTTATTTTCCTAGCGGGTTGCCGGAAGTATGAGGACGAGCTGCTTCCGAGAGGTGTCTCTGATAGGAAATCCGCCAGGACTTGTCCTTTAATTGCACTTCTAGGTTCGTACTCTATGTTATACGCCGCCCAGTTCCACGGAGTATTTAGCAAGCTTTCCAGAGGCTCGAAGTACCGCCATAACCTTCTTGACATGTGCAAAAAAGATAGTGTCAACTTTTCCATGGGCACGTAATTTTTCCCGGCTTCGTTCAGAGTTCTACTGACGTAGTGTACCGGACATTGCCTCCCCTTCCTTTCTATCAAGAAGACTGCACTGAAGGCCTCCTCTTCCGCAGCCAGATATACATACAGAGTTTCCTTGGCAACCAGCGTGATTAGAGATGGCAGTTCTGCAATGAGCTTCTTTAGGTCCTGGAAGGCCTTTTCCGCTTCTTCCGTCCATTTGTACTCATCCTTGTTCTCCTTCGTTATGTTCTTTAGAGTATCGAAAAAGGGGAGCGACCATTCTGCAGACCGGGAGAGAAACCGATTCAACGCCGCGAGTTTACCACTGAGACTCTGCATTTCCCTCAAAGTTTTAGGTGACTGCATATCTATGATTGCCTTAGTCTTTTTAGGGTTTGCCCGGATCCCTTCTGAAGTGACCAAATATCCCACAAACTTTCCCTCCTCCATCCCAAAGGAACATTTCTTGGGCTTTAGTTTCATATTGATTCTTCTCAGGTTGTCAAACGTTTCGGCGATGTCTTCTATCATGACCCTTTCCTCCTTTCTTTTTATCACCATGTCGTCTACATATGCCTCCAGGTTCCTTCCCAACTGAGTCTGGAAAGCAGAATCCACGAGTCTCAGATAGGTCGCTCCGGCATTCTTTAAACCGAATGGCATCTTGGTATAACAATATGTGCCTTGGTCCGTGTAGAAGGCCGTCTTCTCTTCATCTTCCTTAGCCATCTGCACTTGGTGGTACCCTTTGTAGGCATCTAGGAAACACTTGTACTTGTACCCCATGACCGACTCAATTTTCCAATCTATGTCCGAGAGTGGGTAGTAGTCTTTGGGGCACGCCGAGTTGATGTTCTTGAAATCCACGCACATCCACCAGCTCCCATCGCACTTCTTAACCAGTACCGGGTTTGATATCCATGTCGGGTATTTAACCGGACGGACTATACCGGCCTTGACCCACTCTCCTACTTCCTTCAACACCGCCTGAATTTTGTCCTATGAAAACGCTCTTCGCTTTTGACAGACTGGTTCCACCAAGGGGTTTGCATTCAAAGTATGCTCAATTATACGCCTCGAGACTCCCATCATATCCGACGGTTCCCATGCGAACACATCCATATTCCTTATTAGTAGGGCCTTCAAAAGTCCCTTACATTCTTTGGTCAAGCTTCCTCCGATCTTGATCGGTTGGTCCGGATAGGCTGGATTTGCCATCACTTCTTCGGAGAGGCTTACTTCTGATCCTCCCTTTTTCTCGTCTTCCTTCGACATCATCTGCTTCTTTTCCATCTTGCTACATTCCAATATGACGGTTGAGCGAGTGACTAACGTTGCGATCCCCCCTGGTGTTGGGAACTTCATCATCGAACTTGGATAGTTGAAGGGACCGCTCGAAGCGTTTTCAGACCGGTTCTTCCTAGAATCACATTGTAAGGGGATGGGGCCTGAATGACTATGAATTTATTCTTAGTCTTCCGTGATAATCCGTCACTTCTAAACTCAACGTCTAGTTCGATCTTTCCCAAGGGCTTCGTTACACTGCCCGCGAAATCTAGCAGGTCCGTCTGTGTTGGCCTTAGACATGACCTGATCGAGGGGCTCAGATTGTTGAAGCAGTGTTCGAACATTATTTCCACGGAAGCCCCTTCGTCGACAAAGACCCATCTTACTAAGTACCCTTCTATCAATGCCTCCACGATGAGGTATTCGTCTGACACATCATCCGCCGATACTGGCGGAAACACGATAGGCACATTCATCCAGTTCTCTGTTTGTTCCCTGCTTTTCCTCTTCCGTTATTCTAGCCATACTAGGATCATATTAATTACCTTGTCTTTCTGTGGAGCGTCTCCTCTGTGACCACCTCCCTTCTGTGTAACATCTTTGATCAGGTGATTTAGCTTTCCAGACTCCAACGCTATTTCTAATTGCCTCTTCAATTGATGGCAGTCGTTTGTGTGGTGCCCTTTTTCCCTATGGTAATCACAATACTTATCTTGGTGTTCCCTACGAGGAGGGTAGTTCATTGGTTTTGGAGGTGGTAAACGTAGCTGATGTTCCGTGGCCAAGATTTCTTTCGGATGTTTAGTGAGGGAATCCAAAGTGAGCTGTGGCACTGGATGCCCTATGTAATCGTTCCTTGGTGGGAGCAGAGGTGGCCTATCCCTAGGTTTATATGGAGCGTAGCCCTCTCGCCCATAATAGTTCGGACGTCCCTCGTTCTGTCTCCTATCGTTCCCATACGGACCACGGAACGGCCTGTCTTCCCTGCAGAAATTATTGACCGAAAACCTTTTGGTGGATTCCGACCTTTATCCCCTAGGCAGCTCAGTGCTAGCGAATGCCTTCTCTGACATGACGAAGTCATCGAATCTTGTCATCATCTATTCCACCGTCTTGGGCACCCTGTCTGCGAAGCATTTCACCAGCTCTGGACACTTGCTTGAGTCCATGAAGGAGGAGATTTTCATGACCTCCGGTACACCGAGTATGAAGCCTATTTTTGTGGTCCATCTCTCTTTAAATTTAAGGAGAGATTCATTTGCCTTTCCCAATATCTTGGTTATCACCATTGGGTCTTTGAAGCACGTCTTGTGCAGAGAAAAGCGGGTCACAAACTGATGGCGGAGGTCTGCCCATTCGTCGATACTTCCCGGGGGAAGCCTTTCGAACCATCCTCTGGCTCTACCGTCCAAGGTTTGTTGGAACATCCGGCGCCATACTGGCATAGGCCATTCCCCTTACATAGCGGCCCCTGTGAATCGGCTGAGATGATCTTCCGGGTCTGTTGACCTGTCATAAAGTTTGAGGTGGGACGACATCTTATGTTCCGGTGCTGAGAATTCCAAAAGCCTCCGGGACAATGGTGATTTCGATACCTCCTTAAAAGGTTTCCCTAAGTCCCCATCGGCCACTTTCGCTCCCATCGCTATCCCTCCGTCTTTCCTTAAGGCGTTTCTATTGTGATCCAGTCCCTCCTCATCAAAATCTAACCATATGGGCTCAACATTTTCCCTCCGATTGTGCTCTTTGACCATGGATTTCAGAGCAGACAAATACCCTTCAATTTTTTCCCTGGTGGCCGGAGGAGTATCATCCCCTCCTCCCCCGGAACCTGACATTCTATAGCCTGGGCAGATTGAATGCGTGTCCCACGGATGGTGCCAATTAATGATTATAATGAATATAAAATGCTATGTATATTATGTTACCAACTTAAATCTCCATCATTTAGATTGGATTCTCATATATAGACATAAAAGACCCGTTTCATTCAAGCATTCCCTCGAGCACTTGGTGGGCATCCTAAACCTGTAAGATCTAAATATGAGAAAATGATATTAGTTATTCAATTGTATGATAAAAAAATCATTAATGAATCTAAGTTAGGCTGTAATAACACAATAATCACACAAATATCTAATTTATGATGACCGATTAGAGCTTAAACCCAAATTTCACACACCTTATAATTGGTGGATCCTGAAAAAACTTTAGAGGAAGAAAAATAGAAAAGGTATGATGCAAGGAGAAAAGATCAAGGGAGGCAGGAATGAATGGATGTAAAGTGTTACGGTTTTGATTTTGGGTGGAAAAAAAGAGGCGGGATCTTGAGCGGGGGATTGAATTTTTGGAGAAAAGATGGTTTTGTTTAAGTAAAGATAACTAAGGAGAATGGTGTAAATTATTTTAGCTTTAGATCCAATTTTTATCGATTTTAAGACACGAGTATTAGGACGGCTCTTAAATGAAAGATATATGTCTTTGATACGAAATATAGAGACCGGTCTTCTCTGAAAAAAATTAGTGTCTTTAACTATACAACGACACTGGTTTAACTTAAACGACCAGTTTGTATGCATCTCTTATTATAGAGACCGGTCTTTTCTTGAAAACCGGTAGTTATGTTACCCATCCCCGCTATCTTTGTTGTATAGAGACTGGTATTATTATAACCGCTCTTTATTAGGGGGTGTTTATGGGCTTTTTTTGTAGTAGTGTGTTCTTCATCTAACCAGCACCACACCCACAATAATTAAAACACACACATTTATTTAAATTAACTTGTATAATTGAACACATATAAGACATAAACTCGAAAATCTCACCTTGAAATTAAAATACAAAAAAATCATAGTTATTACAAAAGCAACTTTTACACACACACACACACACACACACAAATAAAATGAACTTGGGTAACTTAGATGTCACTTTTGAAATTTTATTAACTTAGGCGAAATTTTTCTCAAACTTTAGTAACTTCTTTGAGGCGAAATATGTGTCAGGCCACGTGGACATGGGAGACGGGCTATCAACCGGTTGCCCACCTTGGGAGCAACTAGAGTGTAATATTTTTAAAGGTTGAGTAACCCATTTAATAAACCCGTGAACTTGAGTAACTTAGATGACAATTTTAAAACTTTAGTAATTTAGGACAACTTTTTCGCAAACTTTGATAACTTCTTTTTATATTAACCCTTCAATAAAAATATACTGCGCACCTTTGTTTCACTTATATTCATTTTTATTTGCATATAACATCTCAAACTATAATAGTTGCACCTTTGTTACATACAAAAATTTTGTTACTAAATGACACGTAAATACCATGTCGTCACTGAAAGTCAAAAAAGTGTTACAAAAAATATAAAAATCTCAACAAAAGTTATAAAATTATGTCACAATGATTTTTAGGTTTTTCTTTTAAACCTAAAAAAGCAGGGGTATTAAAAAAAACAAATTAAAAAACCAACAGACTTAGCTGACTCGTTAACTCTGAATAAAAAAAAACAATAGCCGAAGAAACCGAGAAATTTCAAAATCGGGAAAACCCGTTAATCACGCTTCACTTTCGGTTTTCATTTTCAAGTATGTGCGGTTACCCAAACCGAATAGTGTACAACGTACATGTAGGTTTTAACGAATGTAACTATTGTTACAACTTACAAAACAACTTTACTATGTCTTTAATATTTCAGATGTTACATAAATTTACTACAACGGCATTTTACGTTGTAGATCATATAATTGTTCATCCGATTTGTTCGATTAAATGTCTATAATGGTTAATTGTGACCCGAATCGCGGGTTACTGCTAATTTCGCGTACTTGCATGACCGGTTACTCGCCAAGCATGGTTCAGTAAAATGAATTACACGCCACGTAATGAATAGTTGAAAATCCAAAATCAACTGAACCGGACCTCCCTGTGCAAACACTTATAAGAAAAATGTAAATAAAAGTGAAGTAAGTAAATTTCTATTTATAATGATATAGAAAATGTGTAAGAATGTACTTTTTTTTTCCTTTCAGGGCACATATTTAAAATATATATCATTAAATCTTAAAAAATTTAAACTTTTACTCACATTTTTTAAAAGTGCCACTTAAAAAATAGATTTATGGAATTGATTTGCACACTTTTTATAATTGATTGGGACACTCTTTTTATGTATTAAATACTTATATGGTCTTAATATTCTGTTTCAACTACTTGTACATTAGAATTTGCAAATAACATTTTAAAATATGCAAATCATCTCCCATACATTTAAGGTCACCTTTTATTTCATTAAAATCACTTGATTAAAAATGACACAATGTCATTTTATGCCTTTAACATTTAACTTATTGCAAACTATGTGTCAAGGTTTGATCAATATGTGGTTATCAATGTGTCATGTCATTGCTCTACGAGCTAGTTACGACTTACGAGTATTTAATAAGGAGCTTCAATCAATTTTATTTCAATATAGATATCTAGTCATATACAAGTTGCATAATCTAACATAGATATCTATTCGTGAATATTTTACCCTTTTCCATTTCAAAAACATGAAGCTATAAATTTATTACTAATTTCATGAGTTAATTACATTTTTGGTCTTTGTGGTTTATCAGTTATTTCACTTTTAGTCTATTTTTTAAAAGAGTATTGAATTCACTCCAAAGTCCGATGACCCGTAACCGGTTCAGTCCAATTTAATTAATGCTGTCAGTTTGACTTAAGTTGACTGTTAAATTTGAGGGTATACTTGTCTTTTATATATTTAATTAAATAAAAACTGAATTCCATATCTACAAACCAGGAAAACGTACACCCTCTCTCACTCAAATATGCAAACATTACTTTCATTTCTCTCATTATCAATATTCACAAACAAACACCATAGCCATCCACCATCACCTTCCATTATCATCCGCTAACCACCAACGCCTGTAACCAAATCACCACCAAACCACAACCACCCACCATGATCTGTGTGCGTGGGTGTAAGGTGACTGGATGGGGTTTGTTGAAAACTATTATCAAACATTTTTACACAACCTTTTCTCAGGTCTGGTGTTCGTAGGTATGTATGTTCCGTCAACAATCCATCACAACCACCGCAAATCTGGTGTTTAGTACCACCGATTAGTTGGGTTAAGAAGATGGAAAGATGTGTGTTTGAATGAAAGGATTTGATTTGGGTATGCATGAGATTAACAACATGTGTTTAAAAAAAGAGTAGACGGTGGTGAAGAGAAAAACGGATACAAGTTCATACCATTTGTTTTTTCTACGTTCGGAGAATTCGATATGGAGGTTTGGACACACTTTCGCGTATTAATCTATTTCTATTAGTCACTCAAATAATGTTAAGAGTGGTGTATTTGTCTTTCATAGAGTGAGTTTTTGTATTCAGAAAAGCTTGTGTCTAGATTCCCATCCAACTTCATGTAAATTTTTACAATAATAATAATTATTATAAAATATATATATATATATATATATATATATATATATATATATATATATATATATATATATATATATATATATATATATATATATATATATATATATATATATATAAAATAATAATAATAATAACAATAATAATAATAAGTTGATATCGGGCTTAGTGGAGAAAGGGACAGACCCTTACATCCAGCTGATATGTTGCTCTACTCATGGGATGGAGGGCTTGATGTTTGTGTCGATCTGACAGGGTCGTCGCCCTTGACGCAAACTAGTATGGTTGATTTTGTACATGGACGTGTCATGGTTGAGGCCGCACAACGTAAACGCGTCAAATACGAGGCTAAGTTCGCTGATATTAGATATGGGTTTCACCCCATCTCATTCTTTTCTTTAGGTGAACTTGAGTTGGATGCAGTGATCTTACTAAAGCGGATCTGAAAGTTCCCTGTGACTCAAGACATTGGGGCACGTGCTGCTACTCATATATTTATAGGATTAGCTTTACTATAGCTAGAGGAGTGGGGGCCCAAATAGTATCTCGGCTTTTCACTAATTTCTTGTAAATCCTATTAATTTATAATACAGTGATGTTTAATTGGCTTCAAGGTAAAGATGCATGCGTGGATGTGACTGGCATCTCTCCATTTGTTGGTAGTGGGGTGACTTCATGGGCTCCTGGGGTAGCCTTGTGTAATGCTGTGGAGAAGAAAAATAGAAAGTACGCATCAAAATGTGAGGACAATGGATACAAGTTCATACCTTTTGCCTTTTCCACGTTCGGGGAATTCGATTCAGAGGCTTTGAACACACTTTCACGTATTAAGTCTATTGCCAATAGTTACTCAAATAATGCTAAAAGTTGTGTTTTTATCTTTCATAGAGTTAGCTTTTGTATTCAGAAAGGAGTGGGAGCGCAATTTTTGTCTAGACTCCCATCCAACTTTATGTAATATTTGCTTTGTTTAATGAAAATTTATTATTATTAAAAAAAAATAAAAAAATAATAATAATAATAATAATAATAATAATAATAATAATAATAATAATAATTAATAATAATAATAATAATAAATAAAAGATGCTGATGATAGATTTGTTTGATTTTGGGTTTTTGTTGGTTGAAAATGAATTGGGTCTGTTGTTGTATGAATGATCCTGAAAAAAAAGTGAATTGGTATTATGATGCAAGATCTGGTAGTACATGCGATAGTGGTTTTGTTTATCTTTTTGTTTTTGTTTTTGTTTTTTATGTGTTAGTGTAAGTAGTTTTATTTAAATAATAATAATAATAATAATATAATAATAATAATAATAATAATAATAATAATAATAATAATAATAATAATAATAAATGTTAGAGCACAAAAAGTGTAAATTATAGTGTACGGTCTTTTATGTCATTTACGTATACTAGATAAGGCACCTTGTATTGTTTTGTTAGTTGAGAGACGTAGTACCCTCGCAACACCTATATAGTTGCGAGGGGATGCTTAAGGTTAAGAAGTCTCTCAATATTTGGTTGTAAGGGTATAAATACTCATACCTCAAAGGTATTGAGTTGTGTGTCTAATGCAAGTCTTGCGAGACATCCCCTCCCCACTCACTCACTCTCTATCTCTCTCTCTCTCTCTCTCTCTCTCTCTTCTCTCTCTCTCTCTCTCTCCCTCTCCCTCTCTCTTTCTCTCTCATTTCTCTTTCTAGTTAGAAGTGTCCACACCCATATTAGGATTATTTATGACCAACATGTTTAAGAAGGTTTCTGCTGCTCGTATAATTCATTAATGCTGCTTGATCGTTGATAGTTAATACTGCTACTTGGTATATTAGTACTACTACTTATAAAAGTTTGTACTGCTGGTCTTAATGTGTTAATACTGCTCGCATGAAACTTAGTACTGCCCATTTACTGCTGCTCAAATTGTTAGTATTGCTTATTAAAGACTTAGTACTGCTGGGAGTTTGTTGCAGTTGTGAAACATTTTTTTGGATTTAGATGGATTATGCGTGAGTTTGGATTTGGGCTGATACTTGATTATAAGCATTGTTGGGCTGACTGTTGTTTATTACCTGATCGAATTCGAAAATTGGTTTCAAAGATATTGGGCTTGGAACTGTATTACCTCTAAATTCGATGTTTCTGTGATTTAGTAAGGGTTTAGAGCAGCTTGTTTGTTCGTTAATAGTGGTGATCAACTTGACTAGGGGTTAAATTTCAAGTTGTGATGATAAGTTGACTTGCTGCTGCTATTTATCTTAACGTTTGGTTTTATGCCGCCTATGTTCGAATTGTTCCAAGTTTTAAATCATTTATGGGGGTGGGGATCTGAATGTTTGTTAGAAGATAAGAAAGATTGTTGGTTCTCGGATGCATACAGAGATATCGGACAACACACACAAAAGATGTTTGGTTTTGGTTTTTGGGATTCATGGTGTTACCTAATGTTCATCAATTATCATTATAGGTCAAGTTTATGTTCAGTTTGGTTACGTAGACATCATGTTCACGTTAAGAGGAGGATTTCTATTTTCTCCATGGTTTCTACACCTAAATCGAAGAACTATTCTTCATTGTTACTACTGATTGGTCTCGAATTCTATTATAGTCATTTTTTATTAGTATTCCTACTGCTATGCTCGTTCATGGATGGTACTACATGGTTTTTTTTGCTATAGTGGTTAGTTATTTGAAAAGTTCTTATGGTTACTACGTGCACCATTTGAGGGGAAGGTTTTAACAACTGTAAGTCGTTATTACTACTGATGGTTTAAGTTTCTATTGTCTTGGATTCATTATTAGTGCGAAAAACTTAATGGCGGGTAATTCGAGACATTAGAAGGCTGAATTGGAAGTGTGATATTGGTTCGTGGTTGTCAAGATCAAAGTTGCATCTACTTAGCGTCTCCTAGTAGATAATGCCAAAAAGGGGAAGAAGTATTTACATGTTTTGCAACTTGAAGATCCTTGGTGGTACATGTTATTTAAGTTCACGTGGTGAGCTTAAGGGGAAGATTGTTTCATTCATGGAAGATCAAGACGAAGGTTTTGTAATTATCAACTAGGGGAAGATTGTTGGGATTTATATTTGAGTTGATAAATACAAAACTACAAGTGAAGAAAGAAGAAAATTCAAAACACAAGTGTCACACCCCAAAAATCGGGTCCAGCTAAAGCATACATGTCCCTGGGGTGCTACAAAATTGGTATCACAACACAAGTACAAAGAACAGTTTTTCACCACAATCATTTAGAGTATAATTGAGTAATCAAAAGTATCAATTTACATTGTTAAATTTTTGTGCGGAATTAGGCCCATAAAATAAGTACAACGGTCTCCAAATGAATATCAGAGTGTCTTTATCCTATAACCATGCCATGCCATGCCAACTGCCGCCAAATGTGAGCTAACACTTCAAGAACCTGAAAATACATGCTAAAACGGGTCAACATGAGGTTGGTGAGTTCATAGATTTTAGTTTAAAATAATATGGTTGAACCAAAAGGTTTCTGAGTTCAAACATCATTAACAACAAGTCAAGTTCAACATAGGCTCACACTGCCTAAATCACAGTTCCAAAACCAATCTGTAAACAATATCATAATTCAAAACATTTAGAACCAAAATCAAGCATACAGTTACCATGCTCATATAGTGTCGCGCCAACTGAGCCTAAAGTGTGCATCATATCCATAACCAATATCACGTGGGGAGCTACCCCGATAGATCTATCAACAAGTGGGCTCTCAAAGAGACTTAAAAGTAACACCAACTGAACCTATAACCTGTGGGCTCTCAACAGAGAGTTAATAGTTACACCAACTGAACCTATAACCTGTGGGCCCTCTGCAGAGAGTTAACAGTGGCACATTCATGTACTCACAAACAAGCATGTCACAACTTATAATCACCTCATCACACATATATGTCCAAAATCATGTAACACAGTAGTTTACAGCATAAAAACGTTTGTAAAGCATTGAGTTTAGTGAAAAACAACGAGCATGTATTCTCCCCCAAAACAGTTATAAAACAAGTAAAAGTAGAGGCCATGAACTCACATTAGCCACAGTAGTGCGAAGATCACAACTGACACGACTGGCATCGAGAAGCAGAACACAACAGTCTCAAGACATATGGCACGACAATTCCAAGATATACAGGCACAACGGACTCGGAAACTACTCGCAACCTAATGTGAATGATATGATTTAAGTCATGGAATGATGCCGTGCATGCAAGTTCATACTATTCTTTATCACTTGTACATGTTTGTTGTAATGTTTATTGTCAAAATATAGTTGCGTCAATTTAATCCTTTATTTAGAAAATTACCACTTTTGAAAACGTAACTTGTAATTCTCACGATCAAGCTTTAGTCGTCATGTTAACGGTTATCTCAAAAGTCTCTAACGCGTCTAATAAGTATATGTAATACTCTACCATTTCCGTTTACCTCATTTTAGCCGAAACGTGCACTAAAAGGTCCAAAATCTATTTCTAAAAATCTTAACAGCTTTCTAATAGAGGAATAATAGGCTGTCAAAACTATATGTTGCCGCAAATCTTTATTAAGCCATAACTTTTTCGTCGTAGCTTCGTTTCTTAAGTTTGACCTATCCCGGGAAGGTATCTAAGTATACTATCGGCTTTTCAAGGTCTCGGCTTGTCTAGATACCATTTATCATCAGTTTTGGTCTTTCCAAATTCTGGACAGATTCATAAATTTTCTGAAAATAATTGTTTTCGTCGTCTAAATTGAAAATAGCGTATCTTTTTCGTTATAAACCCGTTTTAACTCATTCAAGTGACCACGTTTTCATTATTAAGTCCATTTTCTATATTTCTAGCCTAAAATTACCCACAACCTACTGATTTCTACAGTTTTTACAAAATGGGACAGTAGCTTATATAGATGTCTCAAAAGGGTGTTTTCTAGTTTCTATTCCATTCCAAACCACTTCAAATCTTGTCCTAATTCACCCATGATCTCCTCAACATAAGAATAGTGATCTAAACATAAACTTAACAATATTCAAAGTCCATGTAAATAGTTATCAAGAGTATCTAAATCTACATGTTTACTAATATTCATGTATATATAAAAGGTTTATTTGTAATAAGAACTTGTTAAAACATAAACTTTTGTTAAAGGATCATTGTAAATGTAAACTTTATCAACATGTACCAAGTGATAACCAAGTATAGATACTTGACAAGCATGAAAACATGAAAAGCATGAAGTGTTACTAGTGTAAGATTACTTACAAGAGTGATTAGTGAGATGAGAGTTGTAAAAACACTAGCTTAACCACAAGACTTATGCTCCAAACCCTTGCTAGAGTACTCTAATGACACTTGATTTTTAACTCAACAAGCTATCCTTTCTTCCCTTGTTCCAAGTGTGTTGAATTATATGTGTAGATGGGAGGATATATTTATTGTTCACTTGGCTACTAGGTACAAAAATGAAGATATATGCATCTATTTATACTTTGTTGATTCAAACTTGGAATAGTTGGGTCAAGACTAATTATTTTGGCTATCTTGGAGGGGGGGGGGCGATTGGGGTGTTAGGGGGGACAAATTTTGGGTCAAGCCTCCTTGGAAGATTAGGCTCCATGTTTTGTGGAGTCTTGTGTGCTAATTAATGCCATGTGCATAATTATTTGTCTAGCAATATTTATTTAAGATATGAGGGGGGGGGGGGCAATGGGTAGAAAATAGGATGAGATGAGTAGTTTTGATACAAAAGTGTATGTGTTGTATGTATTGGGTGTTAAAAATATGTATTGGTTGTTGGTTTGGTGATTAACGAAAGTTATACGTAATTAAACGTAAGATATAAAGAATTCACCTTAAGCGTAAGGAAATATTTTTGGAACTTTGGTAATCTTTTTGGAAGCATAAAAATACGTTAGGAACAATCGTTGGAAGAATTGGGTATATCGGGTGTTAAAATTTAAGTTTACGAATAGCGTTTGCTTAATAAATAATTATACGTGAATTTGAAATTATGCAAACCCGTGAATGACCTAATATGAAGATGATGTTACTGATGATATGTAGACTAACTCTAGTCCACATGATGTGTCCTCAATGATGTTCCATGAATACGCAGCTTAACCCTTACGGTTACGTGCATTTGATACTCGTAAACCTAGTTTACGAAATGATGAATAATAACCATGAATAGTGATTTCCCCCGGGAATGAATAGTGTTTCATGAATAGTAAAATGAATGATAACATTTCAAAGTCGCAAACTGACTTGAAAAATGATGAATAGTAATTCATGAATAGTAAATTCCCGAGTAAAATTCCAAAGTTTGGAAAATGACCCGAAATTACGATTTGTCACAGTCTCACCTCCTTAAACAGAATCGCGACCTCGCGATTCAATTCAAGAGGTTTACGTCATTTGTCAGCATAACTCTTCTGACAATTTGTGAGCAGTTTGCAACTCGATTCTGATCTGAACGATCTTCTCGGTAGTCTCATGAACAAGTTCGGGGTTAGTAAGTTGGGTATCTCCAACTTCTACTTAACAATTTGGCGATCGACCCCAAAACACTTCACACGGTGCCATTTGAAATACTAGAGTCGTAGATATCATCAATAAAAATTTGGCCAACTGGAGGTG
This sequence comes from Artemisia tridentata subsp. tridentata, assembly GCA_021014915.2. NCBI lineage: Eukaryota > Viridiplantae > Streptophyta > Magnoliopsida > Asterales > Asteraceae > Artemisia > Artemisia tridentata. The sequence continues at coordinate 185,465,079 of CP139505.1, read as the reverse complement.
TCTATTCCAACCATTGTCACACTCGATTACTCAGGTAGAGATGCGGGATTCGCTTCGGAGGTCTAGCTTCTGACATAGTAGCAAGACAGAAAATCGTTTTACAAAATGATTTATCAAATGATTTGTGAAGCAACTTACAGGATAATACGAAAACAACTTCGTCATTTATAAAATCGTAGCAAGGTCAAAATTTTGATTTTTAGTTTGATTCATAACATCGTAACAGGAAAACAGTTCGCCATTTATAAAATGGTAGTAAGATCAAAATTTTGATTTTCGTGAAACAGTAGTAAAACATTTTGAAGGATGATTGCAAATGATCAGTAGAAAAATCAAAGGCAGGTTGTAAATTAACGGCAAAGTAGTTTATTATCCTATACGAAGTTAACAAAGATAACTGTATTGCCGAGGGACGAAATGAGAATTAGGTGATTGCCCAAGGAACGCGGTTCAGGTTACTCCTTAAAGTCTTAAAATTCCTGTTGGGCGTGAAATCTCTGCCAAATGGGGAGTTTAGCGAGTTCAGAGTACAACTCTGAGGGAATATGTTGAATCAGTAATGTACATAGTACTTAACGTGTGAGGTACAACCTTGATTGAACCAATTTGATTGAACAACATCAATTGAGCACAAGGCTTAGTGTCACACCCCAAAAATGGCACAGCGGAATGGCATTTACGGGGTATGACCTCAGTGTCAAGAACACAAGGCGTCACAATAGAGAAATACTAAATGAAATACATTGATCTGATAATAGTCACAAACTCCCACGACGAGTCAAGTACAAAATACAAAACAACATGAGTCTCAAAGTTACACAACATCGCTAAGCGATATCCAAATGCAGCTTCACGAGTATAACCTGGAAGGGTCTTGCCTTAATTCTTGCTAAGTCAGGTCACTACTCAACCTTCTATGGTACCTTCATACTTAACACCTGAAAATGGATACTCGAAAACGTCAACATAATGTTGGTGAGCTCGTAAGTTTAAAAGTAAAACCGCTAAGCTGTGATAGCATAGTATAGGACAAAAGTGAGCATGATAACCAATTGTAAGCACAAGTCAAAACAAAGTAGTGTCGCGCCAACTGAACCTGCCACGTTGGTTGCACACATAAACATACGCTGGTTGCACACATAAACATACATTGTGGGGAGCTACCCCGATAGATCTATCAACACGTAAGCTCTCAATAGAGAGTTAACAGTTGCGCATTCATGGTCGCACAAAACAAAACACGTCACAGCATATAATCGCATCAACACACATAATGTCCAAAAACATGAAAACAGTATAATCACAGCATGAAAACAGTTAAAATATCATTTGAGTACCATTTTCCCCCAAGGAAAACATAATGAAAAAGGGGCTACAAGAACTCACCTTAGCAAAAGCAAATTCCGATTGTTAAATTTGGCAAACGGTAAATTAAGCCCGATAACTCTAATTGCGACCTAAATAATACATATGTCTTAGGTTCGAAACAAGGCCATGCACGCAAGTTCATACTTTATTTTATCACTTGTACATGTTGCTGGAATATTTGTCGTCAAAAATTTATTTGCGTCATCGGATCTTTTATTCAGAAAATCACCACTTTTGAAAACGTAACTTGTTTATCCCATGATCAAATTTTAGTCGTCATGTTAATAAGTATTTCACAAATCTTTGACGCGCCTAATAAGTGTATATAAGGTTCTACCATATCCGTTTACGTCATTTTAGCCAAAATATACTCTAAAGTGTCCAAAAACCCCATTATATTTTCCTAACAGCTTTCTAATAGCCATATTAAGCTGTCAACGCATATGTCGTCGTAAACCTTCTTTTAGCCATAACTTTTTCGTCGTAGTTCCGTTTCTTAAGTTTGACCTATCCCCGCGAAGGTATTTAAGTGTACTATCGAATTTTTAAGGTCTCGGCTAGTCTAGATACCATTTATCATCAGTTTTTACCTCTCCAAATTACTAACAGATTTGACAATTTTCTGAAAATGTAGTTCTCGTCGTCTAAATTGAAAATAGCGTATCTTTTTTGTTATAAGCCCGTTTTAACTCATTCAAGCGATCACGTTTTCGTTATTGAGTCTATTTTCTATATTTCTAGCCTAAAGTTGTTACTAAGTTACTGAGTTTGCTGTATACACCAAAATGGGACAGAACCATTTTTAAAGTGTCCAATTTAGTTTTCCAAACCTTCTAACTATTATACCCACTTAACAACCACTTCAAATCTAGTCCTAGTTCACCCATCAACTTCTCAACCTAATAATAGTGATCTAACCATAAACTTAACAATATTCAATGGTCCATGCAAATAATCATCAAGAATGTTTAAATCTACAAGTTTACTAACATACATGTATATATAAGGTTTATTATCACTTTCTTGTGAAGATTTTTGTTAGCTAGTTTTCTTGTAGTAAAAACTTGTTTAAAACATAGACTTTTGTTAAAAGATCACGATGAATGTAAAACTTTATCAACATGTACCAAGTGATAACTAAGTATAGATACTTGACAAGCATTAGGACATGAAAAACATGAAGTTTTAGAAACGTAAGATTTGCTTACAAAAGAGATTAGTGATATGTGAGTTATAAAACACTTGATTAACCTCAAGATCAATGCTCCAAATCCTTGCTAGAATGCCCTAAGTATACTTGATCTTAACCAAAATCAAGATTTCTCCTTCTTGCTCCTTATGTTGTGTCGATTTATATATATATATATATGTGGGAGGTGATTATATTTTATCTTTACTTGAACTAGTAGGTGCCAAAAATGATGAGAGTTGGATCTATTTATACTAGTGAAGTTTTCAAAGGATCAATAGTAAGTCAAGATCATCATTAGCTACATAGGGTGGGTTTGGGCCGATTAGCGGGACAAGGGGAACAACTTGGTGGCTAAGCCTCCAAAGTAAAAAGTTAAGTTTCCATGTTTTGAGGAGATTGTGTGCTAACTAATACCATGGAAGATTTGTCTCTCATTTATTTACAAGACAAGGAGGGGGCGGCATTGGGGATAAAATGAGAGTAATTGTGTAGATTTGATACAAGAGTGTATATGTTGTATATATTTGGTGTTAAAAATAGGTATTGGTTGTTGGTTTGGTGATTAACGAAAGTTATACGTAATTAAACGTAAGATATAAGGAAATTACTTTAGGCGTCAGGAAATATTTTTGGAACTTTGGTAATAATTTTGGAAGTATAAAAATACTTTAGAAACAATCGTTGGGAGAATTGGGTATATCGGGTGTTAAATCTTAAATAGCGAATAGCGTTTGTTGAATTGACAACCGTAAGTACTTAAAGAATAGAAAGTTGTTTTATGGTTTAAAATTGCGAACCGAAGTAGGAGCAAGGTACTGGAGCATTGTGGACTAAATATAGCCTAAGTTCTAGCGATAAAATATTTATTCTCAGTTTCACGTTTGTTCAGGTAAAAAGTATATGTAAAAATGGTTCTCAAATAAATGTCAAGAAAATAAATTCGAGTTTGTTGAATAGAATTGTCCTGTAAATTAGCGGGTTGTTATAGTCTACCCCCGTTAATAGAATTTTTTCTTCAAAATTCAGTTGACTAAAGGTCTAAGCTTGATTGGACAGTATTCACCCTTCGGTTTGGTTGTACACAGAAGGTAAGGGTGTGGGCGTCAATCCAAATAGTACCAGGTGCTACTCCCCAATTGGTACTATCAATACTTCCTAACCTCTAGAAATCATACAAATGAAACCATATAATAATCACACAGTAAGGCAAGCTTTCCCGTCCTTGAGTAAAGCCGTCAAAAATCTTAGGCATCTTTTCAGTAGTTTAAGTTGAGCCTCAACTGAAATCTAGCTTAACCCCACAACTCATCAAACAAGAACTGTCATGAGATTAAGCTAAACCATAAGTTTAAGCCCAGTAACAACTTGTTTTCAGCTTAATCTCACAACTCATCAAACAAGAACTGTCATGAAATTAAGCTAAGCAACAAGTTGAACCTAACCTTAAACTACGAAACAACTTAAATCTAACTTAACCTCACAACTCATCAAACAAGAACTGTTATGAAACTAAGTTAAATATCAAGTTGTAAGAAAAGAACTCAACATTTTTGAAGGATTGGCTCAATTTTTGGATCGCTTTCAAATAAACAACTAGTATATATCCGAAGAGAAGATTCAACTAAGAGGGATGTGCATTCCTGTTTCCTCCAAGATCAATAGTGCATGCCCTAAGCATATCTCCTAATGTCAGATAATGTGCTCACCCCGACCATCGGTCTAGGAATAGTATGTCGTACTCCAATCTAATTGTGTTCCTAATGCGTCCAATAGTGTCTACCAAAATCGCAATATGGATTGTCTGTCACGATTCGTTATAATAGGTAAGGCGCTCCTCAAGTATGTCGCTCTAATTGTATTTCTTATCTTTGAATACTACAGAGGCATCGATCAAACCAAAGGACTTATCCTGAAAACTCGAATTTCCTGTATATAGTTCTTAATGCGGTTTTAGGGTTGCCAGTCTTGTGCATTCTCAACTAATGATATTCAGGTTCGGAATCTTTCTTCGAGAAGTATCGCGTATCATGAAATTTGTGTCGCTCCGGGAGTTAAGTTGATGAGTATCTCAATTCTTCAAGGAGGGGTAAATCCTGTTAGGTCTTTACGAAGTACTCCAGGGAAGTCTTAAGCACGCAAGGTATCTTTGGGTTTCTGTTCGTCCTACTAAGCGCACTGAAATAGGCGGTTTTATAGTAACTATCGAGTGATTAGGCCTCATGAAATGCCTCGTCCATTCTTGAGCAAAATCATTTAAAAATTTTATGCTAAGTAGCAACTTTAAACTTAATCTCACATCTCATCAATCAAGAACTGACATGAAATTAAGTTAAAAGTTGTTAAAATGCTTACTTTTTTTTTTTTTTTTTGAAGAAAAAGAAAATTTTAGTTAAAGTTTGGGGTTGCTCAGAAATGAACGGGTGGCAATTCCACACTCCAAGATCTTACTATCAGGTGGTGAAGATTTGAACCATCTTATCGGTTTATACCTTTTTGGTCATACACTATATCAATCTCATAACTAAGAGCTAGGACACTAGGCTTTGTCTTTAACAGAGGCATGAACTAAGCGGAAACAAATCTATAATCGACGTCGGAGTCAAACAGTATGATAGTCTAATATCCGTTTAAGGAGAACATACCCGTCACGAGGTTCGGGTCCTGGCGTCCTTCTTCAGCATTCATCACAAATACCCGACCATGAGCTGGGTTGCCATTTTTCCCACAGTTTGCATTGTTTACACGGTTAGCATTGTTTCCACCAATTGCTACAGTCTGATTCTGGTTGTTATGCACTGGCGCCTGTGTCCTACCCAACCTAGGGCACATACTACGAAGATGATTCGGGCTTCCACACTCATAATAAGTCTTCGGGTTAACAACATTCACTGGTGTCACTTGTTTAGCTACTGCCCTACAATCTTTTGACATATGGTCAGGTCGCTTACAGTTAAAGCATACTACTTGACATGGCCTAGTCTCTGGATGATGGTAATTGCACTTGGCACAATTTGGGTAAGGACCATGATACTCCTTTTTTACGGCACCAGATGCCGCAAATCCTTTTCCGCACTTAGCTTTCTTATTGTTACCATTTGCTCCATCTTACTTACTTGGCTCGCTCACGGCTTTCCTCTTCTCGCCACTCTTAGACAATGTTCCATTTCTGATCATCTCATCCATCAGGGTTGCAGATTTCACTATCGTGCTCTGGATAGTAGCAGGCTCAGTTGCTTTCCCAATCAAAGAACAAGCAGCATCCTTCTTCTGATGACTCGCACACTCACTTATTTTAATCACTGACTCCATCTTTTCGACCCATCGAGTATAAGTTATCGCACCTCCACTGCCATTAAAGTCCATGGGTTTGCACGCAGTACATTCCTTGTAAGTACATCCTTTGTTACCGTTGTTATAGTTCCTAACATTGACGTGATCACTTCCTCCGTTGTTGTCCGCTTGATCATTCCCACTCACGTTGTTCCCTTGGTTGCTGATATGGTGGCCAATTTGGGTGACGATAGTGGGTAACAGTTCCCGTAGTTGTTGGGCGATAATAGTAGCAACATCAGGAGTCTCATTGTCGGCATCGTCGCTTCTCGTGCCGCGACCTCCTGCCCTACCTCCTCGTCCACCAGTCCTTCCACCTCTCAATGGTGGAATGCCTCGGTTAACTCGAGTCGACCTTTTTGGAGGCATGATTCTACAAAGCAAGACATTGGTAAACGTTAGATAGGAGATAGGTTGGATAGGTCGGCATATGTGTCGTACTACTACACTCAATTTCCTATCTGACAATCCATGAATTTGATAAGTCCATGCTGCATCATGTTATCGTAAAAACGTTGGCCAGGCGTTTTTAAGATAGCATCATGCTGCATTTAATTATCATCATCACTTCGTGTCATAATATACACATAATCGCACACGTAATTCCTATAATGCAATCTATATGAGGGTTCTTACGTTATAGTCTAGGTTAAACCACCTAATTCTCTATAACCTTGGCTCTGGTACAAATCTGTCACACCCCAAAAATGGCGCAGCGGAATGGCATTTATGAGGTATGACCTCAGTGTCAAGAACACAAGGCGTCACAATAGAGAAATACTAAATGAAATACATTGATATGATAATAGTCACAAACTCCCACAACGAGTCAAGTACAAAATACAAAACAACATGAGTCTCAAAGTTACACAACATCACTAAGCGATATCCAAATGCAGCTTCACGAGTATAACTCGGAAGGGTCTTGCCTTAAGTCTTGCTAAGTCAGGTCACTACTCAACCTTCTATGGTACCTTCATACTTAACACCTGAAAATGGATACTCGAAAACGTCAAAATAATGTTGGTGAGCTCGTAGGTTTAAAAGTAAAACCGCTGAGCGGGGATAGCATAGTGTAGGACAAAAGTGAGCATGATAACCAATTGTAAGCACAAGTCAAAACAAAGTAGTGTCGCGCCAACTGAACCTGCCACGTTGGTTGCACACATAAACATACGCTGGTTGCACACCTAAACATACACTGTGGGGAGCTACCCCGATAGATCTATCAACACGTAAGCTCTCAACAGAAAGTTAACAGTTGCGCATTCATGGTCGCACAAAACAAAACACGTCATAGCATATAATCGCATCAACACACATAATGTCCAAAAACAAGAAAACAGTATAATCACAGCATGAAAACAGTTAAAATATCATTTGAGTACCATTCCCCCCAAGGAAAACAAAATGAAAAAGGGGCTACGAGAACTCACCTTAGCAAAAGCAAATTCCGATTGTTAAATTTGGAAAACGGTAAATTAAGCCCGATAACTCTAATCGCGACCTAAATAATACATATGTCTTAGGTTCGAAACAAGGCCATGCACGCAAGTTCATACTTTACTTTATCACTTGTACATGTTGCTGGAATATTTGTCGTCAAAAATGTATTTGCGTCATCGGATCTTTTATTCAGAAAATCACCACTTTTGAAAACGTAACTTGTTTATCCCATGATCAAATTTTAGTCGTCATGTTAATAAATATTTCACAAATCTTTGACGCGCCTAATAAGTGTATATAAGGTTCTACCATTTCCGTTTACGTTATTTTAGCCAAAATATACTCTAAAGTGTCCAAAAACCCCATTATATTTTCCTAACAGCTTTCTAATAGCCATATTAAGCTGTCAACGCATATGTCGTCGTAAACCTTCTTTTAGCCATAACTTTTTCGTCGTAGATCCGTTTCTTAAGTTTGACCTATCCCCGCGAAGGTATTTAAGTGTACTATCGACTTTTTAAGGTCTCGGCTAGTCTAGATACCATTTATCATCAGTTTTTACCTCTCCAAATTCCTATCAGATTTGACAATTTTCTGAAAATGTAGTTCTCGTCGTCTAAATTGAAAATAGCGTATCTTTTTCGTTATAAGCCTGTTTTAACTCATTCAAGCGATCACGTTTTCGTTATTGAGTCTGTTTACTATATTTCTAGCCTAAAGTTGTTACTAAGTTACTGAGTTTGCTGTATACACCAAAATGGGACAGAACCATTTTTAAAGTGTCCAATTTAGTTTTCCAAACCTTCTAGCTATTATACCCACTTAACAACCACTTCAAATCTAGTCCTAGTTCACCCATCAACTTCTCAACCTAATAATAGTGATCTAACCATAAACTTAACAATATTCAATGGTCCATGTAAATAATCATCAAGAATGTTTAAATCTACAAATTTACTAACATACATGTATATATAAGGTTTATTATCACTTTCTTGTGAAGATTTTTGTTAGCTAGTTTTCTTGTAGTAAACACTTTTTTAAAACATAGACTTTTGTTAAAAGATCATGATGAATGTAAAACTTTATCAACATGTACCAAGTGATAACTAAGTATAGATACTTGACAAGCATTAGGACATGAAAAACATGAAGTTTTAGAAATGTAAGATTTACTTACAAAAGAGATTAGTGATATGTGAGTTATAAAACACTTGATTAACCTGAAGATCAATGCTCCAAATCCTTGCTAGAATGCCCTAAGTATACTTGATCTTAACCAAAATCAAGATTTCTCCTTCTTGCTCCTTATGTTGTGTCGATTTATATACATATATATATATATGTATATATATATATATATATATATATATATATATATATATATATATATATATATATGTGTGTGGGAGGTGATTATATTTTATCTTTACTTGAACTAGTAGGTGCCAAAAATGATGAGAGTTGGATCTATTTATACTAGTGAAGTTTTCAAATGATCAAAAGTAATTCAAGATCATCATTAGCTACATGGGGAGGGTTTGGGCCGATTAGGGGGACAAGGGGAACAACTTGGTGGCTAAGCCTCCAAAGTAAAAGTTAAGTTTCCATGTTTTGAGGAGATTGTGTGCTAATTAATACCATGGAAGATTTGTCTCTCATTTATTTACAAGACAGAGGGGGCGGCATTGGGGATAAAATGAGAGTAATTGTGTAGATTTGATACAAGAGTGTATATGTTGTATGTATTTGGTGTTAAAAATAGGTATTGGTTGTTGGTTTGGTGATTAACGAAAGTTATACGTAATTAAACGTAAGATATAAGGAAATTACTTTAGGCGTCAGGAAATATTTTTGGAACTTTGGTAATAATTTTGGAAATATAAAAATACTTTAGAAACAATCGTTGGGAGAATTGGGTATATCGGGTGTTAAATCTTAAATAGCAAATAGTGTTTGTTGAATTGACAACCGTAAGTATTTACAGAATAGAAAGTTGTTTTATGGTTTAAAATTGTGAACCGGAGTAGGAGCAAGGTACTGGAGCATTGTGGACTAAATATAGCCTAAGTTCCAGCGATAAAATATTTATTCTCAGTTTCACGTTTGTTCAAGTAAAAAGTATATGTAAAAATGGTTCTCAAATAAATGTCAAGAAAATAAATTCAAGTTTGTTGAATAGAATTGTCCTGTAAATTAGTGGGTTGTTATACTTAGGGTAGAGGCGACTGATGAACTCAAATAAGTACATTTTATTACTATCATTTATCCTATTAATTTGACTTGTTTTACTATATTATGTATGAGGATTGATACTTAATCGTTTACTTTTGTAATTCTCAGGTAAAAACAAGCATTTGGTGAAACTTAGCGATTTTGGACTGATTATGGAGCAAAACATGCATAAAGTAAAGAGTCTACTGAAATGAAGAAGATCAAGACTAATCTGCTCCAGATGCGCCGCATCTCACTCATGACATGCGCCGCATCTCTATCAAGATATCACCAGATACGATCCAAGATACAAGAGGACATGCGCCGCATCTAATCATGGAGTTACGCCGCATCTTCTGGCGGTGTACGAATATTCCTGAATATTATAATCTTGGACCCCACGCGAAGTTAAGTCAATGCGCCGCATCTACTCCTTAGATGCGCCGCATCTTCCCTCAGACAGAAACTATAAATACCCCAAGGCCAGACGAATTTCGTGTGCATTATCAGAGTTTCGAAGACCGAACAGGAAAAACCCTAGGACGAATTCAGTCAAGGAGGCAGCACAAGACACACCCAAATCAAAGATACAAGAGCTGTAAGAAGGTGCTGCATGTATTTAATTCATTAAGTAGTTTTGTTTTATTGTGTTAGCAAACTTTAATTCATCAGGATTGGTGGCTTGTGTAATGTGACAACGAAAGATTGCACTCCCTTTAATACTTGCTTTCCCATCAATTAAAGTTTATATGTTGATGTCTTTGGTTACTACTTATTAGTGCATTGATAACCTCTGTGTTTATTAGTGGCTTGCGGGCATTTGACTGCGGGACATAATGTGGCTCCCACGGTTATTACTAAATTGATCACTTAGGAATAACTTTTAGACATAAGTAATCATTAAGGGTTTACTCGCCGATAAGATTAGGACCAACGAGAAAGGGTTAACTACATACACTTCATATAAGGCTATCAATAAAACAAGTGACAATCTACTTAATCATAAGGACAGCCCTCTTATTGTCTCAAGTATTTATCTGTGTACGTGTGTGCTACTTGCTGATTCGTGCCTATTGGTTTATTTTATTATTTAATTGCAAACAAATCGTGCCAGTCTCTCAGGCTGAAACCCCTTGCGTTAGGATATTAAAATACTGATTAGAATAACGAGATAATACGTTCCACTCTTAGTGATCGACACTCTACTTACCATTATATTCATACTGACCGGGTACACTGCTCGTTAAGTGTGTGTGTTATTGATAAGTCGGCTAAATATAAATTTAAAACTTGAGTAGGCATTAAAACTGCTAAACCGCAACGACACATCACGCGCATCAAGTTTTTGGCGCCGCTGCCGGGGAGTGAATTGTTATTATCTGTTAATTTGATTAGTATTTTAATTAGGTTTTTCTTTTTATTAGATTAATTGCATCATTGTATTATTTTGCATATTTGTTGTACTGTGTGTTATTTGTTTTGTGTTATTTGTTTGCTTTATTTGTTTTTATTTTCGTGTGTTTTTTTTGTTTTTATTTTTCATATTTTTTCTGTTCTGCTATCGTTGTACTGTGCTAAATCAAACGATACGGCGCATCTGACCTCTCAGATACGGCGTATTGCGTTTAATTTTTAAAAAATACAACGCGTTTAATTACTTCGATACGACGCATCTTTTCCCCAAGATACGGCGTATCTGTTTTTAATAAGAATTTTTTTTTCTAAGCGATAAAGTAATACGACGCATCTGCTTTTGCAGATACGGCGTATCTGTTTTTGATAAAAAAAAAAAAAAAAAAAAAAAAAAAAAAAAAAATTCTAAATGTTAACGCCATACGACGCATCTGCTTTACAGATACGGCGTATCTATTATTTTAATTAAAAACAGTTTGCGAATTATTAAACGGATACGGCGTATCGATCTCTGTCGATACGGCGCATCTTACTGAATCAAAAATCGATATTTATTTTTAAACGTAACGAAAATACGGCGCATTAACTTTCGTTAATACGACGCATTTAATTTTAATTAGATAAGTTGGTTTTTGATTATTTAATTCGATACGGCGCATTCGTAAATTCTAAGCGGCGTATATATTTTCTGGATAAAGCCTGATTTAATTTTAACGTATTAAGATACGGCGTATCCAACTCTTTGGATACAGCGCATTGTCTGCAGATATCAGCTATTTGTATTCATATATCCGTTTCTATATTCATTAATTTCTCTTCTAGCGAACAAATCCTACTGATGATTTTACCTTGGATGACAGATTTTGCTATGGAAGACATGTCAGTTAACGGATATCTTGCTAAGGAATGCTTGTTTTCAGATTCATTCAATGTACTCATGATCGATGCAGATTTATTCTCTTGGGAGACTCCTCTTGAAGCTGCTTTTAAGGAATTCATGCGTTTATGCAACATTGACAAAGAGGTATTCTCTTATGATGTATTTGTGAGGTACACTGGAGAAGAATTGTCGCTCTTATGGCCTATCATTGAAGCCGAAGGATTGAACTGTACTACTATCGAAGAAGATGATGGGAAATTCTATCTTGCATACATGGACTCAAGCAACAACAGCTGTGGTGGAGGCAATGCCCAAATCTCTTACATGCCTTATTCCGAACAGTACTGGGGATTGAATGAGAACTATCAGGATAATGACATGAATTATGCTTTGGCGGAGTTACTATTTCATGGGAGATTGGTAAGATTGATAGACCTCTCCCTCAATGATTGGCTAGAGCTCAAATATGGTAGTCCGGAATTTGCCCCTGCAAATGAAGTCAAGGAGATTATGACTTCATGGTTGACTCGGAGTTTTAAGAAGCAATTTAACGAGTTCATGGAGATAAAAAAGAATATGATTGGAAAGGTTTGCTTTGACGTTAACCACGATCCTCACGATGTTGATTTTTCAGAATGGTTGGCTAGTAAGTTTAATAACCATAAGAGCATGGATCGTGCTACTAAGGATGCATTATGGGTATATTGGATGAGAGGAGAAGACGAAGAAGTAGAAAGCAATTACGGGTCGTCACTTCATGATTCAACAATCAATGAGGGCATTGAAGAACTTTTCAGAATTGACATTGATGTGTTCGATTATGAGACACCCTTGTGCAAGCAGTTCAAGGAATTTAACTACCTTCTTCAAGTCGACGATGATGTGCTTACTGGAGATCTACCAGGATTTAAGACTTATGACGATTTCAAAAACACCTGGTACTATGAATGGAATGACCAAGTACCATGGGTTTGGGATAAACCATGGGAATTTGCGCACATCAATCACACCTGTACACCCTTCGTTTTCAAGGACGGGAGTAGTGTTTGGCCGACCTGCGATTATAAAAGTGACGGAACCTGTAATGGGGGAAGTATAATTGGGATGAGACGGGTTGGAAACGATGTAACCTTTGAAGATTATGAATGGTACGATAATGTTGAAGACTGCCCACAAAAAGCGGAGGCTTTACAAGAAAAAGGGAGAATTGAACGCTTGAAAGGACTTAAGGGGACATCGGATACTACTTTCTAGGAATGGGTGCATAAACAGTTTGATGATTTCACAAAGCTTAGTCGTCGGTTACAATATGATTTGGAAAGAGAATGGGAGGCGATTCAAGACGATTATAATAATGAGTCGTTGATTGAAGAACTAGATGATTATTTGATTAAGGATCCTTATTTTAAGTTTGTTGATAAAGACGAGGAAGAGTTCACCAAAAGAAAGTGTCAACTACTTGGGATTCCTTACAATGAGCCACCTATGATTATTTCTGAAAAATTTAAAATCATCAAATATTCTTTGGGTCCTGATGAAGAATATACTGCGGTGAAGACAAAGAGTTATACTAGATTAAGTCGAACGGAAGAAAACATCGCAGAGATATACGAGAAAATCTTTCGGATGAAGGAAGAAGGATGGACCGTGACAAGGACTGAATAAAGAGCTGAACGTGAGTCTAACTTGAAGACTCTGGAATAAAGACAAGTGCTTACCGGAAGACAACCCGGATTTATCTTTTAATTTTCTGCTTTCTGTGTCGAGTCAGTCAGGCCCGTATGAAGATACGGCGCATCTCAATTCTGAGATGCGACGCATCTCCTGCAATGGTCATATCTTATTTTAATTTTTCTGCATTTTTATTTTCGACTTTAAAACTATTTATCAGTTTATTTTTAATGCGGCGCATCCCTGGTTAAGGATGCGGCGCATCTTTATTCTGATCCGTATTTATTCCAGGCTCGATACGGCGTATCTTCTTCCATAAGATACGGCGCATCGACTGACCTGATGATTTTCAGTTTTTATTTTTAAGTTTTATTTTTCCTAACTACTAATGTATTATGCAAGTTTGAACCTTTCTTATCTTAGGTGTGTCTTAAAGTGTTGGTGGTATTATAGTTTCCTGGATTTCCTGTGGATACATCAAGTATGAAGCTTTAACGTTCTAATCCACAAGAAAGATGATTTTTGCTCTTATACTAATGGAGGATCATACCGAGCAAATCTCAGGGGAGTTTTTCTGTTCTAATTCTTTTAATTTTCCAGTTTTTAACCTTTTATACAAACAACGAGGACGTTGTTTAACTTAAGTGGGGGGATTGGAGAATTAGAACACTTAACAATTACTTGTCCTAAACTTTTTCAAAAATTATGCTTAAAATGTGCTTAATATATCAAACTTAAAATTTTTTTTTTTTAGCATATTTTTGTTTAAGATCTAAGTTGCATAACTGCACACATGACGTTATTTTCAAAAATTGTGATTTTCCAAAATTCACAAATCTATGAGTGTGCCGGTGACTTGTAAACTTTAGAACTTGGCTTGTATACTATTCGAGACCACCATAATGAGTATTATTTATGTAATTGGAATGACTTGTCTAAATTGGTAAAATTCTAGGATTACACCCAAATAGCCTTTATATGTTATGTGTTATTAGCTAACTACACTGGTTAGTTAACCCCCGTATAAACCCTTTTGTTACTCTCATTTTTAGAGTAAGATACCCCTAGAAAAACACTCAGAGCCATTCCTTTCGTTTCTTACACCTATGTTTAAAATGTTTCGTTACACCCTTACACCTCAGCCTACCCTGTAGATTAAAATCCGCGGTTTGGTTTAATTGCTATAGGCAAAGTGTGTTTCCTTACATTACCTGTGTTCGCGTGCGTAATTCATTATCTATGGTTAGGTCGGGAAATTGCACAATGCAATTGGAGTGAAAGTAGATATTGTATAATTTGAGTCTTGTTATTTTTCGTGTGTTTACTACTTTCACTATTACCGTTATTTCTGAAGTATGAGAAGTATGAAAAAATTATCCAGAATTATCATTATAGTGATGTGGTGAAATTTTACACATCTTTAGTTTAAAAAAAAAAAAAAAAAAAAAAAAAAAAAAAAAAAAAAAAAAATCGAAAAAATGAGAAAAGAAAAAGAAAGAAAAAGAAAGTTGGAAGTTAGTTTTAACCAACTTATGTAAAGTTATGTAAGTGGTTCATATGGCCACTATTTGTTGTACTATATTTATGGATTGAATGGGAATTGGCAGTTATGGGAACGCCAATTAAGGTTTATTCTTTGATTAAGATCTTGTTGAGTATAATTCGTGTCTACCTAAAGCGTGTGTTTCAAGTGTTAAAGCGTGAGTTATTCGATGATATGAGTCTTATTCATGGGATGGTTGGGATAGTGATTAACCACACTTAGGATTTTAATTTATTTGTTTTGTTTATTTTTATTTTTACACCAATTTATATCCCAAATGTTATCCATGCCCTTCATTATTCTTTATCCAACCAAACCTTTGATTTATTGAGATTAGGGATTTGAGCAATCTTAAGTATCGTAGTCGTGGATTCGGCTATGTATTTATGATTTTGTCGCCCTTTTTGATATATTATTATTGGTGAAGTTTGGACCTATCTTTAGCCTATTCGAGTTAAGGATTTGAGCAATTGCAAGTATCGTGTTCGTGGATTCGATCATGTATTTGTGATTTTGTCACCTTTTCTGGAATTTGAGATCGATAGTGATCAAGAATAATTAACCCTTAAGCCTAAAAACCCTTTTTACCGCTTTAGACTTGTTATTCCTTAGCTTTAGTGGTGGAGATGTGTATACTTGCCAAGCTTATGATAGAATATTCGTCACGACTGGACAGTTAAACGATTAGATTTGCTTTTATCGACTTATTTTATTTTACTTCTAATTCGTTAAGTGTTTAGTTGTGTGATTATGAAATAAACGAATACATGCTTAAATATAAAAATAAATCCTAACATCTTTTAGGATACATTTTCATAAAAGAAATTCTAAGGTTTACTTGGGGACAAGTAAAGTTCAAGTGGGGGGATATTTGATGAACTCAAATAAGTACATTTTATTACTATCATTTATCCTATTTATTTGACTTGTTTTACTATATTATTTATGAGGATTGATACTTAATCGTTTACTTTTGTAATTCTCAGGTAAAAACAAGCATTTGGTGAAACTTAGCGATTTTGGACCGATTATGGAGCAAAACATGCATAAAGTTAAGAGTCTACTGAAATGAAGAAGATCAAGACTAATCTGCTCCAGATGCGCCGCATCTCACTCATGACATGCGCCGCATCTCTATCAAGATATCACCAGATACGATCCAAGATACAAGAGGACATGCGCCGCATCTAATCATGGAGTTACGCCGCATCTTCTGGCGGTGTACGAATATTCCTGAATATTATAATCTTGGACCCCACGCGAAGTTAAGTCAATGCGCCGCATCTACTCCTTAGATGCGCCGTATCTTCCCTCAGACAGAAACTATAAATACCCCAAGACCAGACGAATTTCGTGTGCATTATCAGAGTTTCGAAGACCGAACAGGAAAAACCCTAGGACGAATTCAGTCAAGGAGGCAGCACAAGACACACCCAAATCAAAGATACAAGAGCTGTAAGAAGGTGCTGCATGTATTTAATTCATTAAGTAGTTTTGTTTTATTGTGTTAGCAAACTTTAATTCATCAGGATTGGTGGCTTGTGTAATGTGACAACGAAAGATTGCACTCCCTTTAATACTTGCTTTCCCATCAATTAAAGTTTATATGTTGATGTCTTTGGTTACTACTTATTAGTGCATTGATAACCTCTGTGTTTATTAGTGGCTTGCGGGCATTTGACTGCGGGACATAATGTGGCTCCCACGGTTATTACTAAATTGATCACTTAGGAATAACTTTTAGACATAAGTAATCATTAAGGGTTTACTCGCCGATAAGATTAGGACCAACGAGAAAGGGTTAACTACATACACTTCATATAAGGCTATCAATAAAACAAGTGACAATCTACTTAATCATAAGGACAGCCCTCTTATTGTCTCGAGTATTTATCTGTGTACGTGTGTGCTACTTGCTGATTCGTGCCTATTGGTTTATTTTATTATTTAATTGCAAACAAATCGTGCCAGTCTCTCAGGCTGAAACCCCCTTGCGTTAGGATATTAAAATACTGATTAGAATAACGAGATAATACGTTCCACTCTTAGTGATCGACACTCTACTTACCATTATATTCATACTGACCGGGTACACTGCTCGTTAAGTGTGTGTGTTATTGATAAGTCGGCTAAATATAAATTTAAAACTTGAGTAGGCATTAAAACTGCTAAACCGCAACGACACATCACGCGCATCAAGTTTTTGGCGCCGCTGCCGGGGAGTGAATTGTTATTATCCCACTGTCCCTAGTTGAATATAGGTTATCAGTCTATATTCACCCGAGGTTCAATGAATTTTGAAATACTCAGCCTAGTTATACTAGTAGTATGTCATTCATATTTAAAAGTCATTTCAAAAGACTAAAGCAAGTGACCAAACTCGAGGTCGGATGATGAGATTACGTAAGGAAAAGCGTAACGCTATGACGCGTATGATACGTAAGCATACTTATATAGTAATCAACCAAAATAAGTGGGTATATTTGATCCGATAATAAGACACAAATCTCATCAAATATGTCAGCAAACAAATCACAAGTGAGGCATCATCTTGGCAGGCAGGCACGTGGCGGTCATAGGGTTAAGTTTTCATAAAAGTAGTTATAGTCTAGGTTTTAAAAATACCAGTTCTCTATAACCAAGGCTCTGATACCAATCTGTCACACCCCGAAAATCGGGTCCAGCGGAAGCATACATGTCCCTGCGGTGCTACAAAATTAGTATCACAACACAAGTACAAAGAACGGTTTTTCACCACAATCATTTAGAGTATAATTCAGTAATCAAAAGTATCAATTTACATTGTTAAATTTTTGTGTGGAATTAGGCCCATAAATAAGTACAACGGTCCCCAAATGAATATCAGAGTGTCTTTATCCTATAACCATGCCATGCCATGCCAACTGCCGCCAAATGTGAGCTAACACTTCAAGAACCTGAAAATACATGCTAAAACGGGTCAACACGAGGTTGGTGAGTTCATAGATTTTAGTTTAAAACAATATGGTTGAACCAAAAGGTTTCTGAGTTCAAACATCATTCACAACAAGTCAAGTTCAACATAGGCTCACACTGCCTCAATCACAGTTCCAAAACCAATCTGTAAACAATATCATAATTCAAAACATTTAGAACCAAAATCAAGCATACAGTTACCATGCTCATATAGTGTCGCGCCAACTGAGCCTAAAGTGTGCATCATATCCATAACCAATATCACGTGGGGAGCTACCCCGATAGATCTATCAACAAGTGGGCTCTCAAAGAGAGTTCACAGTTACACCAACTGAACCTATAACCTGTGGGCTCTCAACAGAGAGTTAACAGTTACACCAACTGAACCTATAACCTGTGGGCCCTCCGCAGAGAGTTAACAGTGGCACAGTCATGTACTCACAAACAAGCATGTCACAACTTATAATCACCTCATCACACATATATGTCCAAAATCATGTAACACATTAGTTTACAGCATAAAAATGTTTGTAAAGCATTGAGTTTAGTGAAAAACAACGAGCATGTATTCTCCCCCAAAACAGTTATAAAACAAGTAAAAGTAGGGGCCATGAACTCACCTTAGCCACAGCAGTGCAAAGATCACAACTGACACGACTGGCATCGAGAAGCAGAACACAACAGTCTCAAGACATATGGCACGACAATTCCAAGATATATAGGCACAACAGACTCGGAAACTACTCGCAACCTAATGTGAATGATATGATTTAATTCATTGAATGATGCCGTGCATGCAAGTTCATACTCTACTTTATCACTTGTACATGTTTGTTGTAATGTTTATCGTCAAAATATAGTTGCGTCAATTTGATCATTTATTTAGAAAATTACCACTTTTGAAAACGTAACTTGTAATTCTCACGATCAAGCTTTAGTCGTCATGTTAACGGTTATCTCAAAAGTCTCTAACGCGTCTAATAAGTATATGTAATACTCTACCATTTCCGTTTACCTCATTTTAGCCGAAACGTGCACTAAAAGGTCCAAAATCTATTTCTAAAAATCTTAACAGCTTTCTAATAGAGGAATAATAGGCTGTCAAAACTATATGTTGCCGCAAATCTTTATTAAGCCATAACTTTTTCGTCGTAGCTTCGTTTCTTAAGTTTGACCTATCCCCGCGAAGGTATTTAAGTATACTATCGGCTTTTCAAGGTCTCGGCTTGTCTAGATACCATTTATCATCAGTTTTGGTCTTTCTAAATTCTGGACAGATTCATAAATTTTCTGAAAATAATTGTTTTCGTCGTCTAAATTGAAAATAGCGTATCTTTTTCGTTATAAACCCGTTTTAACTCATTCAAGTGACCACGTTTTCGTTATTAAGTCCATTTTCTATATTTCTAGCCTAAAATTACCCACAACCTACTGATTTCTACAGTTTTTACAAAATGGGACAGTAGCTTATATAGATGTCTCAAAAGGGTGTTTTCTAGTTTCTATTCCATTCCAAACCACTTCAAATCTTGTCCTAATTCACCCATGATCTCCTCAACATAAGAATAGTGATCTAAACATAAACTTAACAATATTCAAAGTCCATGTAAATGGTTATCAAGAGTATCTATATCTAAATGTTTACTAATATTCATGTATATATAAAAGGTTTATTTGTAATAAGAACTTGTTAAAACATAAACTTTTGTTAAAGGATCATTGCAAATGTAAACTTTATCAACATGTACCAAGTGATAACCAAGTATAGATACTTGACAAGCATGAAAACATGAAAAGCATGAAGTGTTACTAGTGTAAGATTACTTACAAGAGTGATTAGTGAGATGAGAGTTGTAAGAACACTAGTTTAACCACAAGACTAATGCTCCAAACCCTTGCTAGAGTACTCTAATGACACTTGATTTTTAACTCAACAAGCTCTCCTTTCTTCCCTTTTTCCAAGTGTGATGAATTATATGTGTAGATGGGAGGATATATTTATTTTTCACTTGGCTACTAGGTGCAAAAATGAAGATATATGCATCTATTTATACTTGGTAGATTCAAACTTGGAATAGTTGGGTCAAGACTAATTATTTTGGCTATCTTGGAGGGGGGGCCATTGGGGTGTTAGGGGGGACAAATTTTGGGTCAAGCCTCCTTGGAAGATTAGGCTCCATGTTTTGTGGAGTCTTGTGTGCTAATTAATGCCATGTGCATAATTATTTGTCTAGCAATATTTATTTAAGATATGAGGGGGGGGGCAATGGGTAGAAAATAGGATGAGATAAGTAGTTTTGATACAAAAGTGTATGTGTTGTATGTATTGGGTGTTAAAAATATGTATTGGTTGTTGGTTTGGTGATTAACGAAAGTTATACGTAATTAAACGTAAGATATAAAGAATTTACCGTAAGCGTAAGGAAATATTTTTGGAACTTTGGTAATCTTTTTGGAAGCATAAAAATACGTTAGGAACAATCGTTGGAAGAATTGGGTATATCGGGTGTTAAAATTTAAGTTTACGAATAGCGTTTGCTTAATAAATAATTATACGTGAATTTGAAATTATGCAAACCCGTGAATGACCTAATATGAAGATGATGTTACTGATGATATGTAGACTAACTCTAGTCCACATGATGTGTCCTCAATGATGTTCCATGAATACGCAGCTTAACCCTTACGGTTATGTGCATTTGATACTCGTAAACCTAGTTTACGAAATGATGAATAATAACCATGAATAGTGATTTCCCCCTGGGAATGAATAGTGTTTCATAAATTGTAAAATGAATGATAACATTTCAAAGTCGCAAACTGACTTGAAAAATGATAAATAGTAAAGTGATGAATAGTAATCCATGAATAGTAAATTCCCGAGTAAAATTCCAAAGTTTGAAAAATGACCCGAAATTACGATTTGTCACAACAAGGGACTTGCTTGATAAAGAAGAGTTTACTTATTAGTCCTTTGTAAACCTAATTCTCTATTATATAAAGAGAATACAGGTCTTAGGTTTATGGTGTGTCAAGATGTAAACACCAAAGGTGTGTGTGTTCCTAGGCGTAGGGTTTGTAAAATGCCTAAGGTTTAGTTTGTGTTCAGCCTCAAGATCATTTGATCCCTGTTACGAGATGTGTAACACGTACTACACTTGATCAAGTAGTATTGGGGCTGTTAGTTTGTAATTGTATGTTAGAAAGATGATGACGAAGAAACCTTTATACAATAACATTGTTCTTACTTATTCCGCTGCATATTGTCTTTGTTATTGTTATCCCTAGAGCTCAAAACGATCTAAGGAGTGTTATCAAACTCCACACTTTGGTTTAATCATTTTTCGTGGTTAGATTGCAAAACATTTGTGGAAAAACATTCTTGGATATTTGAGATACGTTTTTATGAGGATTACATAAATATTTTTACTTTAAAATGATGATTTTTGGTTAAAAATATGTATTTTTGTTATGTTTGGAAACTGGTTTTGAAAGTTTCGCAAGTTCTTATTTTGGTAATCTCGCAAAGTTTTCTTTCGTAAGTTTAGGGTTTCATCCTTGAGAGACTTAGATTGCGAGCCTTCGCAAGATTAGGGTTTCTACCTTGAGATGCTTACTTTGTGAGCCTTTGCAAGGTTAGCGTTACGATACCTAAGTGTTACGGATTTTGTTCTTTAGTACTTTTTCAAAGTAGTCATAATTTTTGTTGCGAGACCTGTTTGTCCCAAATTAATGTAAGTTTTTAAAACAAATGATAAAACAGTTTAAATACAATAAGAAATATTAACTTTTCAACGTATAACTCTTTATTGATATAAATCAAATAATTACAAAATGCTGTGCGAAAACACTTAATTGAATGACAATATAAGCTCAGCTCTCTGATCATGCAAACTTAGAATTCTAAGTTTGCAAGTGAACTTATGAGTTTCTGATAGAATCAAGCACTCGCTGTAAGTTCAATGAGAGAGTAGTTGCACTTCAATAAATTCGACAATAAGTATGTGAAGTAGTAGCATTCACTCTCGACCAACATTCCGATTTATATTAGGTACAAGGTAGTTGCTTAGTGGGGTTAGGTAATACGTGTCAAGCATTCTATGAAAATGAGTACAATAAAGTACATCTTCCATTTAATGCTTCTATTCTTGGAAACCTAGCAAATGCACTTTATCTTGCTCAATTGCATCTTTGAAAAGTCCCGCCTAAACTCTTTAAGGAATAAAGTTATGCTATGTTGGTAGTCAGAGAGCCGAGAGGTTCATCAGGGTATTCTCAACCCCTTATGAACCTTTGTCCTTCAGCATACATTCCTTCTACATACTAGCTGACCCGCATCAGTTTGTAAGTATGACTTCAAGTAATATTCGACTTCCTGGACAATATTTATGACTTGAACATTGCTGAGGTTGCTCGCTGATTTCATTATCAACGACTCTTTTGAGTTGCTATCTGATATCCTTATCAGAGAGTCTTCTTTACTTAAACTATTTTATGTTCAAATCCTACTCAGAGACCATCAGGCACTAAATAGGCCCAACAATCTCCCCCTATTTGGATATAAATTATTCTACGTCTAAATTATTGTAAGTGAGCAAACAACTTCTTCTTACACATAATTAATATAGACTAGATAAACAAACGGATAATTTTATTAGGGGCTACATTGATGATTTTACAAGTTTCAAAATTCTACCCCCTAACTTGCCTCTCTGATGAGTCTCGTATTGTACATATTTATATCCCAATATTATCTAGTTTATATATTTATTTATACTCTTTTATAGGACTTTTGGTACTTAATGGATGAATAAACATGTAGGACTAATGATCTAAGAATATAGAAGGAAAGAAGCTTAAACGAACAACGAATGAAATGACTAAAAGACTTAGAAGAAATAACACATAGTTTGGCTAAAAGACTGCCGGTCTTGTGAAGAAGTACGCCAGTTACAGGAGGCCTATAGTCAACTATGTACCTAAGAGTCAACACAAATGTACGCCGGTTTAATAATCAAGTATGCCAGAAGCGTGAAATGAAGCCCACCGGTTATTCTATAATGTGTGGCGTACTTCTTATGACAGTTATATTTAGATACATTGATGAGACATTTCAATGCAAGAGACCGATCACTTGCTCATCATTTCACCCCCTACACGTTCCAGGTGCATCCTAGGACCTTTAAAAGCAGACCAAACTCAAAGGGAAAGATATCTCCATCATCCATCATCATAACTTGTAAGGTTGGTTATACACCATAACCACCTTCATTAGGTCTTAGATTGCTACTTTGTCGATTTGTAAACCTGGTTCTTGTTCCAGAAGGTTGTGTAAATGACCTAGGGGTGATATGTCAATGGTATAGGTTGGTTCAAGTTGTAGTTGTTCGTCTGGGTTGTGATTGTGAGAACACCATTTCATCCTTCTAACCGTTTGTACTATTCTTATTACTCTTAATATGAATAAAGCTAAAGTTTATATGTTTGTTATTTGTATTCTCAGTTTGAATATGGAGTAGTCGTATATGTTTGTTTAGGCTATATGAGAGTCGTGATAAAATTGTGATCGATCTTGATATGCTCTGTGATATATATGTTTGTATGCTTGATGTATCATGAATTGGTTCACTTTCTATCACTTGATTGATCATTGAAACACTCATAGGTCGAAAGAGTCTATTGATATGATTGATTATGAGTCGTTTGTCTATGGCGAGTTATTATAGCCCTTGTGAGAATTGGATTGTAAAATGATAGAGACATCCGAATTGTGAAATGTTTAATACCTATCCTCTTGTTGACCGACTTGGTTAGGGGAAGATGCTTACGTATATATCAGTCACAAACCATTCTTATTGCACTTGCTATACTTGAATCCATAGGACGAAAGAGTTTTCTTGCATTTCGAGTAGATATACTTGCTATGCTAATAATCCGTTATTTGTATGCTTGTATGCCGTGTTTGTGATTGAGTACGTCGATAAGATTATTTCTGGACTCATGTTCTTTGGTCTAAACAAATATGTTGTTAATCATCTTGGTAAAAGAATAAATTCTTAATTCTAACAAAAATGATTCTAGTGATACGTGACAATCATTAAGGTCTAATTTTCTATAACCATACATTGAATCCGAAAATGCTCCTATCCCTTGGGAAGACCTCGTCTTACCTGCAATCTTTACTATTAGCGGGGGTTATACTTTGTCCATGTGTTTTATGTATTGAGTCGGGAAAAACTAGACTTTTAAATTTAAAGCTTTCGAAACACATTACTCTCTACTTCTTTTTTATCATCTCTCATCTCTATCTCCCAATGTAAAGTCCTTGCGAATTCTTGTGCAAACAATGAGTCTACCTTTAGATCTTGCTTGAGTCTAATCAGCTGAACAGTGGATGCTAGGTTGAACTATCTCTGCCTTTGAATGCATAAGTCATTGAACTTGTTTTAAAGAAACACCAGCCTTTGGTTTTTCAATGACCTGACCGTCTGTCACTGTCACTCCCTCAGGTGGTAAGAGATTTATATGAATTCCCTCAGCAATGAGTTCTTCTTCAGCTATAGGTATTTCTTCCAATTGAATCTCTTTTTCTTGTGAGTGGGTTTCCTTTTCTTGGGAGCTGGTAGATTAAGTTGACTTAATTCAAGTAGATGAGGAAGACTGAGTCTATCAGCTGAGTCTCTAACCCATTTGAACTTGTTGACCATATTTTTCTTAAGTTCATCAGCAGTTTTTGACTTCAATTTTATGGCCAAGTCATGAACCTCTATCTATTTCGTGAACCCCAGACACTTCAAAGTGAAGCTGGAAATAACATCAAAGTTTCTGAGTTCATAAGTTCTGGTTAATTCCATAGTTGTTGTTATGTTGGGTTCAATTTTGTATTTGATACCAGTGATAGGTTCTTTCTAATACCTGAAGTTCATAGTCTTCTGATAATCAACTATGACCCTTTCAAGCTCAGTTGCTCTTCTAGCCTCATACTTTGCATACTTCCTTTTCTGTTCAGCAAGCTAAGAAATCTAAAGTTTGTCCAAAGCTGCCTCAATAGCTTTCTCAGCTGCTAACTTGTCAGAGAATCTCTTTTTGTCAGGGACTTAAGGTATAGATGGATTAGATCCACCTTCTTCCATGAGAGGGACTAAGTCCTTCATTTCTTCTTCTACTTTTTTTTTTTTTTTTTTTTTTTTTTTTTTTTTTTTTTTTTTTTTTTTTTTTTTTTTTTGCCTATGTCAATGTTTGTTCATAGTTCATATTTAGTGACAGGGATCTAACTGGGGTTGGCATTTCAATGATAGGTGTTGAAATGGGGATGTTGGGTTGGGTGTTGGCATTTCAATAAGATTAGTAGACTTATAGGGATTAGAGAGAAAAAAGTAAAGAGAAAGAATGAATGGCAAGAGGTGAGATAAACACTAGACAAAAGGGGGTATTTATAGAAAACCCATGTGTTGACCTTTCCAAGGGATAAGGTCAACCAACTTATTTAGCTAAGGTTTAGAGGATTAAAATAATTTCGTGAAGTGGTAACTAGATAGTTTGGGGTTTAGTCCAATATGAATGAGAAAGAGAAGAACTATTAGACAATGGGCTTATCTAGGAGTGTTCCCCAAGGGTTGGGTACTTCTAAATTTGAAATTTAAATTTTTAAATTCAAAACTAAATAAGTTGTGTGTATGTGAGAGGGTTGAGTGTGGGATAAGCAATGTCATAGAAGAGGAGACAAAGTAATATTAGAATTTCAAAATTCAAATTCAAGAGTTGGGTATTTGTGAGAGGGTAGAATGTATAGGAAGCAAGATATGTTAGAGATTGCCTTGTAGGAAGGAACAATAATGCATTTGGATTTCAAATTCAAATAATATTGTGAGAGTGTGTGAGATAAAAGTGTGTTGGTGAAGCTAGTTGGTTGGCAATATGAGTTGGCAATTCAAATTCAAATTTGAATGTTATGAGTATGTGAGAAGGAAGAGTATAGGAGAAGCAAAGGGAGTGGCATGTTGTATAGTAGGGGACAAGCATGCATTTGAATATTATAATTCAAATAATATGTTGTGGGTGCGTAAGAGGAAGTGTGTTGTAAAAGCAAGTGAGTAAGATGGTATAAGTTAGCCATTTCAAATTCAAATTTGAAAAATGTATGTGTGGGAAGTTTGATGGAAACTTGAGGACAAAGGGTGTGAATGTGTTGGCATAATGAGACAACAAAGTATTAGTTTATCATGTGGGAATGTGAGAGACAATAAGAATGATGAGTAGCATGTGTGGTGGTGTAGGGGACAAGAACGTTGTAAAGGTAGATTGTATAAGAAGCTAAGTGATGGAGAAGTGAACACTTGTGCAAAGTATATTCATACTTCAAAATTCAAATTCAAATATTCAAATTTGATAATCCTTGATTAAACCACAATTAGTATATTCAATAATCACCTTGATACAGGTAAGGTAAGTGCTTTTCATCTTAAGATAAACATTAACCCATAACAGGAAAGTTGCGTTTACGCAAAGTGACATTGACTTAATTGACCAATAAGGAAGTAAACCCATTTTATGACGAGTAAAGACATACGTAAGGATTATGGTCACTTGAGTACTTTCATTTGAAGGTTTATTAAAAATATGAATCTCCTAGGTTTGAGAAAAACATTTTTGTCTTGGCTAATGGCTTTTAGAAAAACAATTTTGATATGCCATTTTGTAAACGGTAGGACTTGTTTTAGTCATCTCTCTAGGTTCAAATCTTGTTGCGAGTTTTCCTAACGTCTCAAATATCATGTATGAACCTGTATTGAAAGATCCACTTTAGTCGGGGTAAGAGGAAAGCCGACTTGGAAAAACCAAAAGCACAACAACCAAGGGGGTTTGCTGCGCCAGGTCTAGAGGTGGTGTTTTCGGTTTTTGGCTATCGTTAGTGATTTTAAATGTTTCCTAACATATATTTGTCATTATTAAAATATAAAAGAGATTTTGACCATCAATTGCACCAACATACCAAAGACTCTTCCTTTCAACCTTTAGACTTATCTTGAAATACACTTCGAGCCTACCTCACTATTCCTCTAGAGAATGATCAATCCCCTGGTCTTGCATAAACAACACTACAGCGATTAGTTACACTGCCCAAGTGAATTATAAAACGCCAATGTTGCAATCTACCTTATCATGGTGCTTCTTTAGTAGAAGCTTACTCCCTTGGTGGAAGTATTTGTGGTCTTAGTGGTAGGAAAAATCGCGAGGTCTTTGTGGGTGTTTCGAGTGCAGAACTCTGTTGGGTGCTAGCTCTTTCTAAGTGAGCATCGATCTAAGTGCATATTGGTGGAGCTAAGGTTGTACGGTTTATCCACCGCAATGATTTGATACTAGTGAATAGTATTGGTGTTGTGGATTCTCAACTGGACGTATAAATTATCTAAACGCCTCATCCCGAAACAGTATATATCATTGTTTTTGTCTCTCTTCTCTCAACTCTTTACATACACTTTGTATTGGTTGATTACTCATACATGTGCGAACTTGAGACTTAACTAACTTAAACCTAAAATAAGTCGACGTAATACAGTTCTACAAATTTAATATAATTTATAAAAAAAAAAATCTTAAACATTACAAAATTGTTGGTCCGTGATAAACTTGTGCAACACCATGAATTGAATAAACAATAGTTTGAGCAAATGAACCTAACTAATGTTTACTATAAATAAGGGCATGGTTACACGATCTTGACCATGATCAACTAATAATACCCATTTGTACATTACGACTGTAATAGTCTCACACTAGAGGTTGAAGGTGAAGGCTTTTATGAGAGATAGTTGCGGAATACTAGCTCTAGTAATGACATATACTACTCTTCAAGTTATGAAGAGGTGGATTCCACTTAGAAGTGGAAGTGTATTCTAGAGGTGGAATCGTTACCTATCACTACTACTAACCTCCTTTTTATAGATTAAGGGAGATACACTGTTAGTAGTTACAAGAATAGTAATAACTAAACTAGAAGCAAACTGATAGTTAAGGTACATGTGTACTTTGTGTGGCTAGGGTTGCTTTACTGTGCTGACATCTGTAAATGCAAGTAGCTTTACCTGCTCTCGATGCGTCCTTATCTTCCCAAGGGTTTTCCCACTTTACTTTAGCATGAATTACTCCCGCTTAAGCGTGGCTGAGTACTTCAGTCAGCTCCAAGGATACACTTTACAAGTATGTAGCTAAATACTCTAAGTGTATCTGATATGTGCAACTGGTACATCTGCATGGCTTAAGATGATAATTTAATGTCAGGGACTCAAGGGCATTTATCAGTCCTTGAGGTCTCAAGGGTTGTTGTCACTTCTCTGCTCTTTGTTATAGTTGACTCCGTTATCAGTTTACAAAGTATTTAGTTTCAGACTTTGTCTCTGCAAAGTACTCTTGTTGTGGCTGAGAAGGTACAAGGCATATCTGATGTGTTTATCATCAGATATTTGAACACTCAGTGAGTCCCTTTAGACCGCTGTACTTCCATTCAGTGGTATTTTACTATGACTTCTCTGAGGTTCGCACATGGTGTTTTACCAAATAGTCTTTTGGATAGCTGATGATGTTCAGCTGTGCTGTTCATTCAGTCAAGGGTAAACTTTGCTCTATGATTTACCCTGTGGACTCTGTCAGAGAGAGAGAGTTTGGATCTGATGTGATCAGCTATTCTGAACTTAGGCTAATTTAATGTTTCAAATACCTGTAAGGGATAATTTAGTGAAACAAGACTCAACAATCTCCCCCTATTTGAACATAAATTAAGCCTAAGTTATATCAGACGTAAGTGAGCATAACGACTTCTTCTTACATTCTGATCTTCGATCAAGACTGAAAAACTAAACATCTGATTCTAAGTTGGTCCATGTTTATCAGAGGTAAGTGAGCAAACAGGCTTCTTCTTACACTCTGATTTACACCAAGTTTATATGTATCTAATGATCTAATCAAGTGGTCTAAGTTTATCAGAGGTAAGTGAGCAAACAGGCTTATTCTTACACTCTGATTTACAACCAAGTTTACATATAATTAAACAGGTGTCTGGTGTCTTCACCATTCTTTAGATGCTTGGCATTATCCTTGAGCTCCGTCTTGAGTCTGAGACCAAGTCTTTGGAGCTCCTCCTTGAAAGGATGCCAGATACTTCTCTTGATTAGAACCTGATCTTCCATATAAGGGTTGTGTCATTTTGATCTCTGATCAGAGACTAATGGAAGGATCAGTTTATAAGGTATGATTCTAGTAATATTTACTAGATCTTCAGGGGTCAGGGAGATTTTGAAATAAGTATTGAGGAACTTGGTTCAAAGAAAGACTATGTGTGGAGTGTGCAGTTGCTAGTAGTGACTAGTATACTATTTTACAACTTTACATTTAAACACAAAAGATAGTGGTATCAATATCACTCTTCTTCTGATCTTCTTGATGCTTCTGATTATCTTCAATCCCTGATGTATAAGTAGCTCTTGGTTGAGGTCTTCAGCTGTGCTGATAGTGCCTTCTTTACCCTTGGTCAACTTCCGCTTGATATCCCTGAGTTACAACTCATACCTATTTTTGGCTGCTGAAATGCTCTAGTCTTCTGATTATATTTTTGTTAATTTAATTTTTTCACAGAGTCCTTGCATTTCAGCAATTGGTTAGAGCTGAACCGGTTTATTCATTCTGGCATCAGAGATCCTCGGTTTAGAGACCATTTAGAGACTATTTCTTCTTTTGACAGACACTTGGGTGGCATTCCCTGGTCTTTCATGAAATAGTCTAACTCTGCTGTAAGCAGGCTTTCCAACATTTTGCTTACAAGCTGAGTTGCAACAAAGTTTAGAGAACATCATTGATTTTCATCCTTTGTTGCTTGACGTCTTAGGTGGTAGATGAAGGGGGACTATTTCATTTACTGAATTGTCCATGTTGTACGATTTGTGCCTATCCCTAAGACGTATCCTCATCCCCTTTTAACTTTGCATTCACTCTTTCCAAACGCCTCTGATGGCTCTCTCCCATTGTTAGTTGCTACTGGGATCAACCATGTAACATTCTTTTAAGAGTCATCACTCTTATGGCTTATGAGATTCTAAGTACTCAATTAAGCTCTCTCCATAGCAGGTACATTTGAAGATCAACACATTTACCCGAGACGTGTAAGTCCAGATAAACTGTTTCTGATCAAAGGTACTTGAAATTCTTAGAGAATCTATGGTGATAAGAGTGATGTGTCTGAATGGTTTGAGAGCAGGCAGCTGCAACTTCTTTTCGTACAAGAACGGTTTGAAGTAATCGACCTTGTTTGAGAAGAAGCTTGAGGATGTTATGGAAGGGGAATAGATCGATGGGGTTTTGCTGATGATCGTTTTTGAACATCATATGCCAATGTTCAAACCCATTTTGTATTATTAGTCATCATTCAAGAACAGATCTAGATCATGGGAGTGATCCACCGGCTTTGATACCACTTGTTGGTCTGTGATAAACTTGTGCAACACTATGAATTGAATAAACAATAGTTTGAGCAAATGAAATTAACTAATGTTTATTATAAATAAGGGCATGGTTACACGATCTTGACCATGATCAACTAATAATACCCATTTGTACATTACCATTGTAATAGTCTCACACTAGAGGTTGAAGGTGAAGGCTTTTAAGAGAGATAGTTGCAGAATACTATCTCTAGTAATGAAAAATGCTACTCTTCAAGTTATGAAGAGGTGGATTCCACTTAGAAGAGGAAGTGTATTCTAGAGGTAGAATCATTACCTATCATTACTACTAACCTCCCTTTTATAGATAAAGGGAGATACATTGTTAGTAGTTACAAGAATTGTAATAACTAAACTAGAAGCAAACTGATAGTTAAGGTACACGTGTACTTTGTGTGGCTAGGGTTGCTTTACTGTGCTGACATCTATAAATGCAAGTAGTTTTCCCTACTCTCAATGCGTTCTTATCTTCCCAAGGGTTTTCCTGCTTTACTTTAGCTTGAATTACTCCTGCCTAAGCGGGCTGAGTACTTCAGTCAGCTCCAAGGATACACTTTACAAGTATGTAGCTGAATACTCAGACTGTATCTGATATGTGCATCTGGTACATCTGCATGGCTTAAGATGATAAGTCAATGTCAGAGACTCAAGGGCATTTGGCAGTCCTTGAGGTCTCATGGGTTGTTGTTACTTCTCTGCTCTTTGTTACAGCTGATTCCTTTATCAGTTTACAAAGTATTTAGTTTCAGACTATGTATCTGCAAAAGACTTTTGTTGTGGCTGAGAAGGTACAAGGCATATCTGTTGTGTTTATCATAAGATATGTGAACACTCAGTGAGTCCCTTTAGACCGTTGTACTTCCATTCAGTGGTCTTTTACTCTGACTTCTCTGAGGTTCACTCATGGTGTTTTACCAATGAGTCTTTTTGTTGGGATTTAAAGTTTCCAAGGTGTTAATGCTGCTCATGATGTTAAGACTGCTCAGGTATTACAAGAAAAATAATGCAAGTCATTACTGTTGCTAGTTATAAAGGTTAGTGTTGCTTATGGAAGTTAAGACTGCTAGAGTATATTAAGACTGCTGACAGACTTCAAGGAAAAATACTCTAAGTAGTTAATGCTGCTAAAAGGAAACTTAGTACTGCTAGTACTAAGTTAATGCTGCTAGAGAATTACTGTTGCCAGAACAAAGAGTTAATGCTGCTGATTCATTATTAGTGTTGCTGGAGTATTAGAGTCGGTTATTATGTATAGTATGTCTAGATAAGTATAGAAAAGATTCTATAAAGATTTTTTTTGTATAGAAAGTCATTGTGAGCCGACTAGGACTCCTTAGTCTATAAAAGGAGGTCCTAGGGCATACAGATAGATACGATTGATATACAATTGTGAAATTTATAGAGATACACATGATTCTTTATAGAACTTCAAAGTTGTAAACCCTAATACTTTTGAGTATTCGTATTATATCAATAATATTGAAGTGTTTAGTTTAATATTCTTGTGTTATTGTTTACTGTTTCATTCAATATAAAGTTCTTCTTAAGATCAAATACAAGATTCCACATTGTGTTTGATAAACTTCAAGACAATTTCTATACTTAGTTGTTTTAGATTTATATAAGATAACTAACCCTTACAAGCTAAGGAATTCGATCAAGTGCATAACTGGGATCAACAAGTGGTATCAGAGCTTGTGATCTAGAAGCTGTGATCAAGAAGAACCTGTTTAGAATCAAGGCTGTTCTAATCTTACTGAAGGCATGGAGTCAGAATCTACACACATGATTACTGCATCAAAGGTACCAATGCTCAAGTCTGGAGAGTATGAGCTATGGAGAATGAGAATAGAGCAATATATTCAGATGGTTGATTATTCTATGTGTGAGGTAATAGAGACTGGCAATTCTTTACCTAAAATAGAAACTTCTGATTCTGGTGTTGTCACTATCTTGCCTATTAAAACTACTGAAGACAAGGCACAAAGAAGACTGGAAGTTAAGGCAAGAAGCACTCTCATGATGGGCATTCCTAATGACCATCAGTTGACTTTCAATCACATCAAGGATGCTAAATTATTATTAGAGGCAATTGAGAAAAGGTTTGGAGGGAATGTTGCAACCAAGAAGACCAGGAAGAACCTTTTGAAGCAACAATATGAGAATTTTGCTGCTCCCAGTTCTGAGAATCTTGATCAGACCTTTGACAGACTTCAGAAACTTATTAGTCAACTAGCACTTGTGGAAGTTACAATTCCTCAAGAAGATATAAATCAGAAGTTTCTGAGAAGCTTGTCACCAGAGTGGAACATACATACTGTAGTGTGGAGAAACAAGGCTGATCTTGATATAATGAGTTTAGATGATCTGTATAGTAATCTAAAAGTATATGAACCCAAAGTCAAAGGGTCATCTAGCTCATCCTCAAGCACATAAAACTTAGCCTTTGCGTCCTCCTCCAATAACAGCTCTGGCAGTGCTAATGAAGCAGTTAATACTGCTCACGGAGTTAGTACTGCTGGCACACAAGTTAATGTTGCTGGGTCTACAACCCTTGATAACTTGAGTGATGCTGTTATCTATACTTTCTTAGCTGGTCAATCTACTAGTCCTTAGATTATGCATGAAGATTAGGAACAGATTCATCCAGATGATCTTGAAGAGATGGACTTGAAGTGGCAGATGGCAATGTTCACAATGAGGGCAAGGAGATTTTTGAAGAAGACTAGAAGAAACCTCAAGGTTAATGGGCAGGATAACATGGGTTTTGATAAATCTAAGATTGAACACTACAACTGTCACAGGAAGGGACACTTTGCAAGAGAATGCAGGGCACCAAGGAGCCAAGACTACAAGATTGGAGAGAGCTCAAGGAAAGCTGTGTCTGAGGAACCTAAGATTTCTACAGCTTTGGTGTCTTGTGATGGTTTGGGTGGATATGATTGGAGTGACCAAGCAGCTGAAGGACCAAACTTTTCACTTATGGCTTACTCTTTTTCATCAAGTTCTGATTCTGAGGTATCTAATGATTCTGGTTGTTCTTATAAATCTTGTTTAGATACTATTGAGGAACTTAAGTCTAGGAATGAAAAACTAATAGAAGATGTAAGGAAGCTAGAGTTAGATAATTTAGGCTATAAAGTAGGCTTAAAATCTGTTGAGCAAAGACTTGAATTCTTTAAACATAATGTAACACCCCCAAATTCATGATTTGCAGCGAAATGAAATACCTGGGGCGTTACTGCCATAGCATCATAGTTACAGTTATATTGAACGACCTAAAGTGTCATTTTAAAAGTACATCGTTTGATTTCATAAAACATCCAGAGTTTACAAAAGATAGGTCCCGAGAGATAGTCAAAGTTTGCGGAAATAAGTATGTTACAACCAACCGATAATTTAAGCACATAAAAATCCAAAATGAGACGCGTCATCTCCGTGACTTCGTGATATGATTCCATGCATGCCATGATATGCTTACTTTAATTACCTGAAAATACATTGCTAAAACGGTCAACAAAAATGTTGGTGAGAATCATAGGTTTATGTAAATGTTCTGTACGGCTATCACAAGTATAAGGTTATGTATTGACAATATCGCCATATAAAAATGATACAATTGCTATAAGCTCATGACCCCGAAGCTAGACTGATTATGATGTTCGCCCCAACAGAGTGTTTGCCAAACAACTCTAATTATGATATTAAATGAAATGCATCCGTTTGACCAGTTGGATCTACCAACCCGGATGAAGGAGTCACCCTCAATAGATCTATTCAATCACTCTTGCTTACTACGTAATTAACGGTTCATGATAAAGGAATGGGGACATTAACATGGCAATGTGGTAACTTAAGCAATGTAAATGAATTTGATATACTTGGGCTCGTAATAAATTGATGTGCAATGTATTCTCCCCCGTAGGTTTGAAATGAAATAATAAATTGAGAAATGGGGCTATGAAAACTCACCTCAGAGTAAATGATGTTAGGGATATAATGAAATCGCTGGATAAGCCGGGAGAATCTCTACGAGCAACCTAGAAATATGATATCGTGTCTTAGGTTCTAAAACAACAAGTGAATATTTAAACATGCCTTAATAGTTTATATATCTCGTACTACTGTTCAGGCCATCATAATCCAGAGGTCATGCAGTAAACGTTCGAGGAGCTAGGACACTTTAATTCGTAAATCCAGCAACTCGTCGATACGTTCACCCAAATGAAACCCCTCACATGAAGCTCCCTACTAACATAGTATTTATATGTGAAACATATATTTTGCTTACTTGATTATATGACATATTAAGAGTTTATAAATACAATAAATAAACTAACAAAGTTTATAAGTATTTAAATAATTTTGAGTCTTATAATTACTTACCTTTGTTTAGAATGCTTGAGTATTATAGAAAAAGGGAATATAAGCGGAGCTTCGACGTGAAATTTGTAATCTTCGTACACCCAAGGCTACATAAAGATTATAACATCGCCTTCTTGAAAACCTGAAGCTATTTGAAGATAATAAAAAAGTCTTTTTGGAGACTTGAAGTTATTTGAAGATTATAACGACTCTTTCTTGAAAACTCGGAGAAAATAAGATCAAATGCTAGCTTTTCTTAAGAACACATGAACTTTCTTACAAAATATAAGAGAAGTGCCTTTGGTTTTAGGTCTTTGAAGATATAAGAAGGTGTGGTACAAGAATTTATGAAGTTTTTAGTTTGGTATTTATAGGAAAAATTTAGGAGTTAACTATATATTAGGTTAATATTTAACCTTGGTTAAGTTTACACTTGTAAACATCCTAGAGATCAATGGTCAAGATCAAGAAACATGACCTTGGTTCCTTCCTTTATAAGCTTCATGAGGCTTTCATGAGAAGCTTGATAAGTTTCTTGCATTATCTTGATTTTACGGAGTCAGTTTTGTCCCGGTAATTGTTATCGTTAAGTCGTTAAGTCATGAAACGTAAAACCGGGTATCGTAAAAATACGAAACTTGTAGAAATGATTAAACTTGTCAATATACTCATTATTATCTTATAAAATTGAGTGCTAGGTTTAATGGGTCGCGAAAATGCTGATAACGCTGGAAACGTAGGTTTAAAACGCGTTAAACGTAAAACGTACGAAAGTTGCGTTAAACTGAGAAAAGAAAAATGTAACTTTTCTAATATGATAATAATGAATTAAAATGGCCTATAATGTCTAGACTGGGCTCAGTCTAGTGTCAGTTGGTGTTAAATGTTCTTTAGACATAAAACCGTAAGTGTTAAAAATCAAGGAATGATTTATAAAATCAAGTAATGATTTTTGGTCAAAGGAGGAGGGAAAAATATGTTGACTTTTCCAATAATATAAAAGCTTCTAAATGCCTTAGAAAATATGGTGCAGGTATAGGCTAAGGTTGCGGATAAGTAAAAGTGCTTAAAACACAAGTTTAGTTCTGTAAGACACATGGTCTATTTGGTAACATTTTAACTTAATTATCAAAAATTCCCTAATTGATTGTGAGTGTACTAAAAATTAATCTGATGCGAGGAAAATTGTCGCAGTTGGTTTTCGTTATGCGCAGGATGTTTAAATGACGTTTAAACCAAACGTATAGTTTCTTAATAACTTTTGCGAAAATGACCCGACGAGCGTCAAACTTACACTTTATCATGGAAATAATTTAACTTACGAGAATGTGAAATAAAAATTTCGGGAGTGAATAGTGAAAGTGAATAGTAAAAAGAATAGTAAAAAAAAATAGTAAAAATTCGAAAATAGAAATTAACCTGAAAATGCGAATTGTTACGGTCTCTACCCCTTAAGGGAATTTTGTCCCGGAATTCAGTGTGTGTTATATATTAATGTGATAGTATGTTCGTGTAGAATAAAATGTCTAAAAGTCACATAATTGTCTGGAGGATGGAAGGCACGGAGAGCGAAAGGCTATAAAACGTTTTTGTGGAAAAGCAGTTATAGTTTAGGTCTCAATTAGACCCGTTTCTCTATAACTATAGCTCTGATACCAATCTGTAACACCCCCAAATTCATGATTTGCAGCGGAATGGAATACCTGGGGCGCTACTGCCATAGCATCACAGTTACAGTTATATTGAACGACCTAAAGTGTCGTTTTAAAAGTACATCGTTTGATTTCATAAAACATTCAGAGTTTACAAAAGATAGGTCCCAAAAGATAGTCAAAGTTTGCGGAAATAAGTATGTTACAACCAAACGATAATTTAAGTGCATAAAAATCCAAAATGAGACGCGTCATCTCCGTGACTCCGTGATATGATTCCATGCATGCCATGATATGCTTACTTTAATTACATGAAAATACATTGCTAAAACGGTCAACAAAAATGTTGGTGAGAATCATAGGTTTATGTAAATGTTCTGTACGACTACCACAAGTATAAGGTTATGTATGACAATGTCGCCATATAAAAATGATACAATTGCTATAAGCTCATGACCCCGAAGCTAGACTGATTATGATGTTCGCCCCAACAGAGTGTTTGCCAAACAACTCTAATTATGATATTAAATGAAACGCATCCGTTTGACCAGTTGGATCTACCAACCCGGATGGAGGAGTCACCCTCAATAGATCTATTCACTCACTATTGCTTACTACGTAATTAACAGTTCATGATAAAGGAATGGGGACATTAACATGGCAATGTGGTAACCTAAGCAATGTAAATGAATTTGATATACTTGGGCTCGTAATAAAATGATGTGCAATGTATTCTCCCCCGTAGGTTTGAAATGAAATAATAAATTGAGAAATGAGGCTATGAAAACTCACCTCAGAGTAAATGATGTTAGGGATATAATGAAATCGCTGGATAAGCCGGGAGAATCTCTACGAGCAACCTAGAAATATGATATCGTGTCTTTGGTTCTAAAACAACGAAGTGAATATTTAAACATGCCTTATATAGTTTATATATCTCGTACTACTGTTCAGGCCATCATAATCCAGAGGTCATGCAGTAAATGTTCGAGGAGCTAGGACACTTTAATTCGTAAATCCAGCAACTCGTCGATACGTTCACCCAAATGAAACCCCTCACATGAAGCTCCCTACTAACATAGTATTTATATGTGAAACATATATTTTGCTTACTTGATTATATGACATATTAAGAGTTTATAAATATAATAAATAAACTAACAAAGTTTATAAGTATTTAAATAATTTTGAGTCTTATAATTACTTACCTTTGTTTAGAATGCTTGAGTATTATAGAAAAAGGGAATATAAGCGGAGCTTCGACGTGAAATTTGTAATCTTTGTAAACCCGAGGCTACTTGAAGATTATAACATCGCCTTCTTAAGAACCCGAAGCTATTTGAAGATAATAACAAAGTCTTTTTGGAGACTTGAAGTTATTTGAAGATTATAACGACTCTTTCTTGAAAACTTGGAGAAAATAAGATCAAATGCTAGCTTTTCTTAAGAACACATGAACTTTCTTACAAAATATAAGAGAAGTGCCTTTGGTTTTAGGTCTTTGAAGATATAAGAAGGTGTAGTGCAAGAATTTATGAAGTTTTTAGCTTGGTATTTATAGGAAAAATTTAGGAGTTAACTATATATTAGGTTAATATTTAACCATGGTTAAGTTTACACTTGTAAACATCCTAGAGATCAATGGTCAAGATCAAGACACATGCCCTTGGTTCCTTCCTTTATAAGCTTCATGAGGCTTTCATGAGAAGCTTGATAAGTTTCTTGCATTATCTTGATTTTACGGAGTCAGTTTTGTCCCGGTAATTGTTATCGTTAAGTCGTTAAGTCATGAAACGTAAAACCGGGTATCGTAAAAATACGAAACTTGTAGAAATGATTAAACTTGTCAATATACTCATTATCATCTTATAAA
Organism: Artemisia tridentata subsp. tridentata; assembly: GCA_021014915.2. NCBI lineage: Eukaryota > Viridiplantae > Streptophyta > Magnoliopsida > Asterales > Asteraceae > Artemisia > Artemisia tridentata. The sequence goes on along the minus strand of CP139505.1, from coordinate 185,426,683 downwards.
ATTGAGTGATAAGTTTAATGGGTCGCGAAAACGCTGATAACGCTGGAAACGTAGGTTTAAAACGCGTTAAACGTAAAACGTACGAAAGTTGCGTTAAACTGAGAAAAGAAAAATGTAACTTTTCTAATATGATAATAATGAATTAAAATGGCCTATAAGGTCTAGACTGGGCTCAGTCTAGTGTCGGTTGGTGTTAAATGTTCTTTAGACATAAAACCGTAAGTGTTAAAAATCAAGGAATGATTTTTGGTCAAAGGAGGAGGGAAAAATATGTTGACTTTTCTAATAATATAAAAGCTTCTAAATGCCTTAGAAAATATGGTGCAGGTATAGGCTAAGGTTGCGGATAAGTAAAAGTTGGTTTTCGTTATGCGCAGGATGTTTAAATGGCGTTTAAACCAAACGTATAGTTTCTTAATAACTTTTGCGAAAATGACCCGACGAGCGTCAAACTTTCACTTTATCATGGAAATAATTTAACTTACGAGAATGTGAAATAAAAATTTCAGGAGTGAATAGTGAAGTGAATAGTAATAATGAATAGTAAAAATTCGGAAATAGAAATTAACCTGAAAATGCGAATTGTTACACATAATGAGTCAGAGTATGTAGAAAAAGTTAATGTTCTAGAAAGTAAGCTTTATATTAAAGAGAATGTCATTAATGAACTTACTAAAAGGTTAGAAAATGCTCAAAAGGAAAAAGATGCAGCTCATCAGGAAAAAGAAAAATATCAAGTTAAAGTAAATAAGCTTGAATTTGCATCTGAAAGTGTAAATAAGACAATTGAGTGTCAACTTATGAGGAGAGGTAGTGGTATATGTTAATAAAAATAACTTCTAAAAAATGTTATTTATATTTTACGATCTTTGCTATATTTTGTTAATGACAATTATAAACTTTATTTTAAGCAAAACATAAATATAGTTAAGGCTTTTACATATATTGTCACAAGTCTTTCATAAACACAAAACATCATCTAACTAGTATATACATGTTACATATTCACTTTCATATACATTTTACAAGTTACATTCATATACATTTTAATCTTAAATTGGAAATGTATTATGACATCATGGCATGCATCACTTTGAAATCTTTTAGAGATTTTGAAGATCATATGTATATCTTGTTTAGATCCTTACTCAATGAAAAGATATGGAAATATCTTGGTTAGATTTGGTGAAGATTTTTGAAGATTTGCTGTCAGGTTCCCACGGAACCAAACTAATACAAGGACGGATCCCTCATTTTGGATCCGTCCCATCCGTGGCTTGTTGAGGCAGTTGGCCTATAAATAGAAAGCCACACATTCATGTTTTATCATCACTCATAAGCATAAACAACATCATACATTCTTTCATTCATTTCTAACCCTTTCATATTTCATATTTCATTTTAAGTGATCTTTCTTTGTAACAAGAAGATCAAAGCATCACAAGCTTCAACAAAGCGTTGCAAGACTTGTTAGTTAGTTACTGTGTTAATTGTTGTTTTTCACACATCATTGTTTGTACCAATGTTGCAAAAATCATGAATCGGTACTGGAGGCGGTCTGGGGCCGATTAGCGATTTTTTACCGATTAATCGGCCAATTTTCTTGACTCGGCCGATTACCTTGGAATTCTCTCCAAGTTCCAGGGCCGATTACCTTGGAATCGCCGATTAATCGGCCGATTCGACCGATTTTTGCAACACATCATGGTTTGTACCAAACAATCATAATACCTCTGTAGTGATCAGTTAGTATTTTTTTCCTCAAAATACATAGAGTATCGGGAGTGGTTGTACCCTTGTAAAAGAACTCGGTATTTAACTTTGTACTAGAAAAAGTGTAAGCGACATTTGTAAAGGTTTTCTCCGCCGAGAAGGGAGCTTGTTTCTTAGTGAAGAAAAACTCTCGATTTAGAGGCTCGGGGAGTGGAGTAGGGCAAGGAAGAGAGTCCTTGTAGACCGAACCACTATAAACAATCGTGTTTTAGTTTGATCATTTCTTTCCACACTTGCATGTTATTTATTGTTTGATATTTGCATTAGTTGAAATCACACTAAGTATGTTAATACAAATATCGTCCTAAAAACGTTATTTATATTTTACGATCTTTATTTAGTTTTGTTAATGACAATTACAAAGTATATCTTTTAGCAAATTATAAATACTAGCTAAAGTCTCTTTAAAACACATTTTACATTTCACAAGATTACTTAGAATTACATTTTACACATCTACTAGTTTATTTCCTTAAAAGGAAACTTTATTTTTAAAATGATACAATGACATCATGGCATGCATCATACATAGATTATGTGATATCTTAGTTAGATCTTCAAGCAAGATAGTTGACTTTGGAAGATCTTGATATGACAACACAAAGATATGGAAAGATTGTGGAAGATTTGGAGAGATTTAATAAATCTCTTAGCTGTCATTTTGGCGGAACCAATCGACATCAAAGACAGATCCCTTTTATGGGATCCGCCGGCTGTTCACCAGCTTGCCTATAAATAGCAAGCTGATCATTTGGACACACCATCACTCATATAGCCTAACATTCATACTCATTCATTTACATATTATCTAACCCTCATCATTCATTCATTTCATTTGATCTTTCCTTTTGTAGCAAAGGAGATTAAGCATCAAGGTTCAACACAGACGTGTAAAACCTTTAGCATAGTTACTGTGTGATATAGTTGTAGTTCACACTTCATTATTTGTATCATTTATCTCAGTAAGTGTGGTTAGTGTTTTAGTCCTCAAAACACAAAGAGTGTAGGGAGTGGTTGTACCCTTGTGAAAGAACCAAACGGGAGTGGTTGAACCTGTTGGGAATTAAACTTAAGCAGTTAGTACGGTTGAAGAATACAAGAACAGTTAGGACTGCTGATGGAAGAACAGTTAGGACTGCTGATGGAAGAACAGTTAGGACTACTGATGGAAGAACAATTAGGACTGCTTAAGAGATCAAGGTGAAACCGTGTGAAGATAAATATAGAAAAGATATGGTATATATCTTATTTGTATAGAATGATACGGTTAGATGTTTTACTTGTATAGGACTCTTTGCATTATAAAAAGAGATCCTTAGATTAGGGTTTCGATAACAGATATCCCTTCATACGAATTATCAAGTGTTCTTCACGTTCATATTGTAATCGTTTGATATATATTGAAGTGATTGTTTGGTTGATATCGTTTGTGTTCTTATTTGTTCTTATTGTCTTATTCAATCAATCACCAAACACAAAACATCTTCTAGATACTTGGTAGTAAATTCCGCGTGCTATCAAGTATATACTCAAAGTATCCCCAACACAACGTGTGTGTTTAGATCTGGTCAAGTGGTATCAGAGCCAGGTTTCTGATACTTTGAGTTTAGAAGAACCAGAAGTATTTACTCATTAGCAACCAAGAAGATGGACATGGAGACACCTCAAACCTCAATCCTTGCTAAACTTCCCATGCTGAAACAGAATGAATACGATTTATGGCGGCTCAGAATAGAGCAATATTTCATGGTGCAAGACTATGCATTATGGGATATTATTATCAATGGTGATTCCTTCAAACCAATTGCTGTTGAAGAAACATGTGCTGATGGTTCCAAGATCACAAAGCTTAATACTGAGCCAGTTACAAACGAGGAGAGAATCAAAAAGAAGAATGATCAGAAGGCTAGGAATTTGTTACTAATGGCAATTCCTAATGATCAAGTGTTGAACTTTAGCCATTACGAGTCGGATAAAACTCTTTTTGAAGCAGTGGTGGAAAGATTTGGTGGCAATGAAGCTACCAAGAAGGCACAGAAAACCCTACTTAAGCAAAGTTATGAAAACTTCATTGCATCAAGCAATGAAACTTTGGACCATATCTTTAATAGGCTTCAAAAGATCATCAGTCAACTTACTGTGTTGAAGATTGTGATACCTCAGGAAGACCTCAACATGAAGTTTCTAAATAGTTTACCTGCTGAATGGAACACTTATGTTGTGGTTTGGAGCAATAAACCAGAGCTGGAGAAAATGACAATGAATGAGCTTTACAATAATCTTAAGATTGTTGAGCAGAAGGTCAAGAAGAGTGGTAGCACCAGTTCCAGTTCAGGGAATATGGCTTTTGTATCTTCTTCAAACAGTTCGAATCATGAAGATGAAGAAGCAGTTGGTACTGCTATACCAACAGTTAGCACTACTAGTGTAAAAACTAGTACTGCTGGCTTGACTGAAGAGACCATATATGCATTTGTGTCAGAACAGTCTGGTGGGTCTAAGATCTTTAATGAAGATCTTCTTCAAATTGCTGAAGATGATTTGGAAGCTATGGATTTAAAGTGGCAGTTGGCTTTGATAAGCATCAGGGCTAAGAAGTATTACCAAAGGACTGGGAATAAGATTACCTTCAATGGAAGAGATGTTGTAGGGTATGATAAGTCTAAGGTGGAATGCTTTAATTGTCACAAAATGGGGCACTTTGCCAGGGAATGTAGAGGTCCAAGACAACAAAGCAACCAGAGTCAAGGGTTTAAGAATCAGCAAGGGTCAAGGAGAACTGTTAATGTTGAAGAGCCTTCTTCCAAGGCTATGGTAGCTGTAGATGGAGCTGGATTTGATTGGAGCTTCATGGAGGAAGAAGAGGAACCAGCTAACTTGGGTTTGATGGCTTTCTCAAACTCTGAGGTACATATACTTGAAAAATGTTCAAACTCTTGTCGCGCTTTAAAAGATTATGAAAATGTTAAGAAACAGTATGATGATCTTAGAGTTGAATTTAATCAAGTAAGTTTTAGTCTGTCAAATCATAAAAGAGGATTAGCTGTTTTGGAAGAACAAATTGTGTTTTATAAACAGAATGAGTCAAACTTTTCTGATGAGATAGGTATTTTAAAGAGGGAATTGCAAATAAAAGATAATAAAATGAGTGGACTTGTATATGAACTCGAGAAGCTTAAAAAGGAAAAAGAAAACATCCAGTTAAGTGTAGATACTCTTGAATATACTTCAAACGGAGTTAAAAAGATTGTAGAGAGTCAAATACTTAACAAAGCTAAATCTGGTTTAGGTTATAAGTCAGTTGCACCCCCTTTTAGAGGAATGTTTGCTCCACCAGGAATTAATTTAGCTCATACTGGTTTAGAAGAGTTTAAGGATATGGATTTTCCTGGATATGGTGTTAAGGTTAGTGAGAATCCTGTTAAATTTGTTAAGGTAGAAGATTCTTTTGTGAGTGCTAGTGATAAATCTCTTTCTGAGGAAAAGATGTCCTCTGATAGGAACTCAGATGCACCAACTATTGAGGATTGGACATCTGATGATGAGGATGCAAAGGTTAAGGACAAATCTAATGTTGTTAAGGTAGAAGTTAAACATGCTCCTAAAGTGGTTAAGACTGAAAACATAAAACCAGTTAGGAAAAATGTTCGATATGCTGAGATGTATAGGACTAAGAACAGATCATCAAGTTCTGAGGGTAGTCATAGGAATTGGAATCACTCAAAATCTAAGAAATTGGATGATAAGTTTGCCATGATTAGAAAAGTATGTTTTGTTTGTGGAAGTTTTGATCATATGGCTGCTTATTGTGATTCTAACCCATGGAAAAAGAGGGTTTCTGGAAATGCAAGGGTGAACAGGAATAACAATGCTAGGGTAACTCAAAATAGTCCAACTAGATTGACCAACCCTAATGCAAATCATAAGATGTCACCTAAAGCTGTTATGTTAAAGACTGGCATCAAAACAGTTTCAACTGCTAGTCAAAATAAGTGTTTAATAACAAGCAAACTATTTCTAGTGCAAAACAATTTTCAAATCATGCACAAACAGTTAAAAGGCATTTTTATCAGAAAACAGCAATGACTAATCAGAAGTGGGTGCCTAAGATTAAACAAGCAGTTCCAACTGCTAGGTCAGCAGTTCCAACTGCTAGACCAGCAAATCCTACTGCTAAGCACTTAAATGTTAAGGTCCAAAGGGGCAATGCTGTCAAGGCCTCAGCACATTGGGTTAAACATTCTACCAAACCCAATGGTGCATCAAAAACCTCAAACAAGTTTTCTCATCTTGATGCACAAGGCAGATCCAAACCAGTGATGGTTTGGATCCCCAAAAGAAACTAACACCTTTATTTTATGTGCAGGAACATCCCTCAAATGGTAAAGAAGATAGAGGACATTCAGACAGTGGATGTTCAAGGCACATGACAGGCAACATGTCATATCTTTCAGACTTTATTGCTCTAGATGGAGGACCAGTTGTCTTTGGTGGTGGTGTTGGAGGAAGGATTACTGGTAAAGGGGTAATTAAAACTGGTTCAGAGGAGGAAGATGATGATTGCATTTTCATACCAGTCATGGAAGAAAGTCCTGTGAATGAGTCTTCTACAAAGAAAGATGATATTCCTTCATCAAGTGGTGTAGACAAAGAGAAAGATGCTGCTGAAACAAGTGGTCAGAATGGTAAAGAAGCTGAAAATTCAACGAGCAGTACCAATGGAGTTAGTACTGCTCAGCCACAAGTTACAACTGCTGAGCAAAATAGTGATGCTGCTGGACCAAGTCAACCTCATCTTGATTCACCAGTTGATACTGCTTCTCAAGTTGATGAGTTTGATTTCTTTGGAGATGGTCTGCAAAACATGCCTACCAGCTATGCAGCTCCTTCTACTCCCCATACTATTGTACATAGGAATCATCCACTTACCAATATCATAGGAGATGTACAATCTGGAGTCAAGACCAGAAGGCAAATATGTCACAACTCGTAATTCCAGGCCATTTTTCCGAACCTCGACAAATTACTATTCACGAGTTACTATTCATTTTTACTATTCACTAGCACTATTCATTCCAAAATTTTTTATTTCATATTCTCGTAAGTTAAACTATTTTAATGATAACCCGAGATTTTGGCACTCGTCGGATAATTTCTGCAAGAATCACGAAACCGTGTCCGAGATTTACCTTAAGGTTTAAACATCATTTAGGCATCCCGATATGTCCAAACAACATTACCAACAAGAGAAATATATGTTTTCCACCTTCCGTGACATTTTCATGAATTTAGGAATTTTAGGATACCCGGTTTTAAGTTTTGTGACTTTACGACTTACAGTTAGCAATTAGCGGGACCAAAACCCACTCCGTATGTCAAAGATAAATATCCAAGCTAAAATATCTAGATATTTTCTCAAAAATATCTAGATATTTTGAAAATATAGTGAAATTACCATTATACCCTTCCATTCAAATTACCAAAATGCCCTTGGACTATATAAAGCCTAAACTAGCTTCATTTTCACTAGAAAATCACAAACACTCTCTCCCTCTCTATCAAAACCCACGGCCACAAGGAGATAGCAAGCAAGAACCACAAATTTTTCAAGCTCAAGTGTTAATCTAGTGTCCATAGTGTTCCTTGTTAGGATTTTGAAATAAAAATCCCAAGGTTCTAATCATTTTACATCCAAAACACTTCAACAATTCAAGTAAGCTCAAGAACATTTTTGATCATTTCATACTTCCATTCTATTCATGTATTGATGTATTATCAAGTTATTTTGGTAGCTAGTCATGCAAAACATATGTTACATATACCACTTTAAATTATTTTTCACCAAAAACATTAGATCCATCATTTTTATTATCATCCTCATGAAACCCATCATTTTTGGTGATGTTTAGGACCCCATGACATCTTGAGAAGGTGTATGGTAGGTTTAGAGTACTTGTGGAGTTGCTTTGAAGTAGTTTGATCAAGCCGTGAACCAAGAAAATGAGTTTTAAACATATATATAAGCCTACTGTCCAAAAATGAAAAATCTGGAAAAATCAGTAAACATGCCGTTATTTTGGCCTTCATATTCAGAAAATACTTTCAAAAACGAAACTGTGGGCGCTTGAATCACTAAAAACCGACTTATAACGAAGGAGATATGATTTTTACAAGTTAGGCGACGAAAAACTATTTTCTGAAAATAAGCTTGCTGTTTGCCGAACTTCAAGGGACAAAATGAGGCATTAGCCGTAATCTAGATGACCCAACTTACTGAAATCATGTTAGTACATGTTAATACGAACGCGTGGATATAAAGAACGTTGAAAACGGACTTGTAACGACCGAGATATGAATTTTTGAAAAGCCGACGAACTATACTTATTTTGACAGCACCATTATAACACATATATTTTCTAAGTGTAAAACTAGCAAGTCGCTAAATTGATAGCCGATTTTCTCTATGATCGAGGCGCGTATGATCAAAAGTCATAAGAGACGACATTGAGATTATGTTACAAGGATTTCAAAAACGTCAAGTTCTATTCCTAACTCTTAACGTACAATATTTTGCGACTAGTTTTGCGAGGCCGTTTGGTCATATTTTCACAAGTTGTAAAAAGGGTTATTTTGCGACGAAACTATTTTATTTGGCGATAAAACATCAAACAAGGATCGTGGAGTGCCGTTTCAACATATTTACACGAAAAGTAGTTTATAACTTGCCGAGACGTCAAAAATGTAGTTTTCGACGATAAACATTATTTTCAAAACTAACGAGTGGTATCGTTAACATACGTATTTGCATGTGTAGCATTGTATCATTGCTTACACTAGATCATATCATTCATAATAGGTCGCGGTTAGAGATCGAGCCTCATTTCATCTTATCCATTGTGATCATTGTGCTATCATATCAGGTGAGTTTCATAGCCCCTACTTTATACGTTTTGAACTTTTGGGGGAGATACATGCTTAAACTGCTTGCTTACATACATGATTGTGTTAAACTTATTTGCGTTATTCTTGAAAGCAACTCGCGGACCTAAGTATCTAACACTTGGGGTAGCCGTACAGTACATATCATGGACCTAAGTATCTAACACTTGGGGTAGCCGTACAGAACATATCACGGACCTAAGTATCTAACACTTGGGGTAGCCGTACAGAACATATCACGGACCTAAGTATCTATCACTTGGGGTAGCCGAACATAAGTCTCCTAGTGAGCAGCATAAGGTCTTCTAGTGTTATAGAACGCACCTCGTATACGCACATGTCTTACTCAAGCTATATTTTAGCAGTGGGTTGTAAACACACAGGTTGCAAGTTTTGTTATGGGCGGGATTTGCAACTGAGTGGATTTACAATGCCTTTGCTGTGGAAACATTCTCGAAGAACTTTTCAACTCATTTATAACAAACTCTATGAACTCACCAACCTCATGTTGACACTTTAGCATGTATTTTCAGGAACTAAGCAATAGCACGCTACTGGAGGCTTTTGGCAGGGCATGGCATGGTCATAGAAGACTCTGATAAAACATTTGGGACCGCTTAACTTATTTTATGGGCCTATTTCCGCACCACTTTTCATAATGTAAATTTAACACTTCTGATTTCTCAAATATATTCTAAATGATTGTGAAAAACCGTTCTTTGTACATGCGTTGCGATACCAATTGAGTTGCACCCCAGCGACACGTAAGCTTCCGCTGGACCCGATTTTGGGGGTGTGACAAAATACAAGACCCAGATCATCATGGATTTCTCAGTGTGGTATATGAGGAGAAACATCATGAAGATGAGCATGAGTGTATGTTTGTCTATTTTCTATCTCAGATTGAACCCAAGAATGTGTTAAAGGCTTTAGAATCATCAAGTTGGGTTGAAGCTACGCAAGAAGAGCTACTTCAATTCAAAATTCAGAATGTTTGGGTTCTGGTTGATCTACCAAAGGGAATGAGACTGATTGGTACAAAGTGGGTATTCAGGAACAAGAAGGATGAGAGGGGCATTGTGATAAAGAACAAAGCAAGATTGGTTGCTCAAGGCTATACTCAGGAGGAGGGTATAGATTATGAGGAAGTTTTTGCTCCAGTTGCCAGGATTGAAGCAATAAGATTATTTCTTGCTTATGCTTCATTTATGGGATTTATGGTCTATCAAATGGATGTGAAAAGTGCCTTTCTGTATGGTACTATTGATGAAGAGGTTTATGTTTCACAACCTCCAGGTTTTATAGACCAAGAGCATCTTGACAAGGTTTATAAGGTGGTGAAAGCTCTATATGGATTGCATCAGGCTCCAAGAGCTTGGTATGAAACTCTTGCTAAATATCTTCTGAAGAATGGGTTTCATAGAGGGAAAATTGATCAAACTCTCTTTATTAAAAAGGAAAAGGGTGATATTCTACTGGTACAAGTCTATGTAGATGACATCATTTTTGGTTCTACAAAGAAACAGATGTGTAAGGAGTTTGAAAAGCTGATGAAAGACCAATTTCAGATGAGTTCTATGGGAGAGCTTACCTTCTTTCTAGGTCTTCAAGTACAGCAAAAGTCAGATGGTATATTTATCTCTCAGGATAAATATGTTGGTGAAATATTAAGGAAATTTCAATTCACAGATACCAAGGTTGCTAGTACACCAATTGACAAGGAGACACATTTGTTATTAAAGGATCACAGTGGTGAAGATATGGATGTGCACATGTATAGATCTATGATTGGGTCTCTGATGTACCTTACATCATCTAGGCCTGACATTATGTTTGTTGTTTGTGCCTGTGCAAGATTCCAAGTAAATCCTAAGGTGTCTCATCTCACAGTAGTAAAAAGAATCTTCAGATACCTTAAAGGACAGCCTAACTTAGGGCTATGGTATCCTAAAGAGTCTGCATTTGATCTTGTTGCATTCTCTGGTTTTGATTATGCTGGTGCTAGCATGGATAGAAAGTCTACAACAGGTGGTTGTCAGTTTTTAGGTCGAAGATTAATCTCTTGGCAGTGTAAGAAGCAGACTATGGTAGCCACATCTAGTACTGAAGCAGAATATGTGGCAGCTGCAAGTTGTTGTGCTCAAGTTCTATGGATTCAAAACCAGATGCTTGATTATGGGTACAATTTCTTAAACACAATTATACATATAGACAATAACAGTACAATGTGTATCATTAAGAATCCAGTTCAACATTAAAAAACTAAACATATTGAAATTAGACATCATTTTATAAGAGACTGTGCTGAAAAGAAGTTAATACAAGTTGTTAAAATACACATTGATGACAACTTTGCTGATCTCTTAACAAAAGGTTTTGATGTAAGCAGATTTCAGTACTTGGTAACAGGTATTGGAATGCTTAATCCTTCAAAAGATTAATGTCTAAATGTTTTTGGTTTTTGTACTGTTAGTTGTGCTATTTGTATAGTTGAGACTGCTTGATAATTTTTAGTACTGCTTGTGAATTTGTTAGTCAATTGTGATAACTGTTAAAAGAGAATATTGTGTATTGTGTTTTCTTTGGTTTTGGACTAACATTTCAGGTTAATAAAAGCTTTTTGCTCTGGATTGTGCTTTGAAAAGTATGGTGGTTTGGATTGTCAAGTGTGAATGCTTGTCACACAACAAATGGTAATTGATTCACCATGTTTAATCAACATAAGAATGAACTAGTCCAGATCAAACGGTTTCTGGTAAAGACTACTCAAATCCGTTTATGGTTGACAGTTTACCAAAAACTGGTTGGTTATCAACTCACCAAATCTAAGTGTGAAGAGTTGGCTAGTCCATAGCAAACGGCTATTGGTAAAGACAAGTCAAATCCGTTCATAGCTGATAGTTTGCTAAAAACTATAAGTGGACAAAACTGTTTTCAAATCCACATTAAACTTACAATTTGGTTTTATCTCTGAAAACTTTTTGCTAACAGTTAGTACTGCTGGGGTTAACAGTTTGAACTGCTGGCTTCACCAGTTTGTACTGATTTTTCAAAACTTCGTTCATACTGAGTTTATGCTCTGTGATACACCTCTCTCAGAAGGTAATACATCTGGAAGTGTTGAGAGCAGTTTGAAACTAAACAACTGCATTGATGGTAACTTGTACAAATGGTCTTATTGGATGCTGAGCTTGGATAACATATGTTCTAGTTCATCTGATGGTGGAGATTCTTCCAAACAGGGGAGGAATAAAGTTTGTTCTAGTTGCTGTTAAAGATGCTTATGAAATTCAGGGGAGGAATTAAGAGTCAGAGATGAATTGCTAAGAAGTGCATAAAGAAGTTTATTCATTAAAGATGATTCATTACATAAGAGCTTCACATAAGAAAAACCAACAAAATCTACAACACAAACACAACACAACTACTTCAGTTTCCCATTTCCTTTTCCTTGGATATCCGGCATGGTTTTGCTGTGGGCTCCTCTGCTACCCATGACGTCAGACACCTTCTTGCAAGAGAGTGCCAGCACTACTGTTCTTGGTTTTGGAACTTGCTTCTTCTCAGGAACAGGGATCCTTTTCCTTGATGATGCAGCTTTTTCAAATTCTTTTGTTAATAAGACTGATAGCTTTTGAAGATCATCATCAGATGAGTCAGAAGAGGAGGATGAATCATCCACATATGGTGGAAGTTCATCTGTTGAAGGTTCTTCGGACGAGGTTATTTCAGCCTTTTTCTTTGAAAGATTGTTTCTTGAAGTTGAAGAATAGTTTGGTGGAAAATAGTTTTTCCAACCTGAACTTCCAGAATCTGAAGAAGAGTCGGATGAAATTTCTATAATGTTTGATGGAGAAGAATTCATTGTGATTGGAAAGTTAAAGATTTGTGTTGAAGATTTTGTGTGGATATGTGAGTTTTTATAGAGTTAATGAAGGTTTAATGACATTAAATGCGGGGTTGATATGAGGAATTAACTCTTGGGTTGGTATAAGGAATTAATTCCTTGATGGAATAAAATTAATTTTGGTAATTTTTGAAGAGTTGACCAAAAGAGTATGATATGTGAAGAAAATTCCTAAGTGTTTCGTGATTAAAGACAAGTGTTTGAAAGAATCCACTCCATCAACATAATCAGAAGTTTAATTCAAGAAACTTATTGATTTGCATAGAAATCATAAGTTTATGGGAGGATTGTTGGGAATTAAACTTAAGCAGTTAGTACGGTTGAAGAATACAAGAACAGTTAGGATTGCTGATGGAAGAACAGTTAGGACTGCTTAAGAGATCAAGGTGAAACCGTGTGAAGATAAATATAGAAAAGATATGGTATATATCTTATTTGTATAGAATGATACGGTTAGATGTTTTACTTGTATAGGACTCTTTGCATTATAAAAAGAGATCCTTAGATTAGGGTTTCGATAACAGATATCCCTTCATACGAATTATCAAGTGTTCTTCACGTTCATATTGTAATCGTTTGATATATATTGAAGTGATTGTTTGGTTGATATCGTTTGTGTTCTTATTTGTTCTTATTGTCTTATTCAATCAATCACCAAACACAAAACATCTTCTAGATACTTGGTAGTAAATTCCGCGTGCTATCAAGTATATACTCAAAGTATCCCCAACACAACGTGTGTGTTTAGATCCGATCAGAACCCTTGTAAAGAACTCGACATCTAGCTTAGTGTCAGTAATTGTATAGGCGACGTTAGGTTGGTTCTGCCTTGAAATAGAACCCGGTGTTTAGCTTAGTACCGGAAAAGGAAGTAAGCAACGTGTAAAGGTTTTCTCCACCTAGAAGAGAGTTTGTTTCTTATTGAAGGATAACTCTCGAGTTAGAGGCTCGAGGAGTGGAGTAGGGCAAGGAAGAGAGTCCTTGTAGCCGAACCACTATAAACATCCGTGTTGTGTGGTTTGATCTTTCCTCTCTTTACTTTTCATATATATATTGTGTGAATATTGTTTGTGCTTGTTTCCTTTGAAATAACATAGAGTAACAAAGCGAATTAATTTTAAATGGTAAAACTATTCAACCCCCCCCCTTCTAGTTTTCCACAATTGGCATCAAGAGCTACGTTACTTAAGATTTTTAAAATATATTGTATTTTAAAACTTAAAACGATCCATGGATTTTGAAAACTTTAAAGAAGGGCAATCTATGCAAAGACCACCTCTATTCGAACCTAATTGTTTTATTTATTGGAAAAATCGCTTTGAGACTTATGTGAAGTCAAAGGATATAGATCTATGGTATATAAATTGTTGAGGGTGATTACAAGGCCATAAGTAATGATATTTCGGGTGGTCGGGATGTAGGAACTTCTCTTAGTCATCACAGTGATGAGCAAAAGAAGTTGATTGCCAAAAATAATGAAGCCAAAATTATGCTTTACAATGCTTTACCTAAGAAAGAATATGAAAGAGTTTTTATGTGTAAAACGGCTAAAGATATTTGGCAATCTCTAATTATCACTCATCAAGGAAACTCACAAATCAAAGATAACAAAATTGATCTTCTTGTTCAACAATATGAACAATTTGTTATCTCTGAAGATGAGACCATTGATAGTGCATTTTCTAGGTTTAATACTATTATTACATCACTTAAAGCACTTGACGAATCTTTTTCTAGTAAGAATTTTGTCAGGAAATTTCTAAGAGCACTCCACCCAAAGTGGAGAGAAAAAGTGATAGCTATTGAAGAATCCAAGGATCTTTCAAGCATGACACTAGATGAGCTCATAGGAAATCTCAAAGTTCACGAAATGGTGATGGAAAAAGATTCAGAAATAGTTAAAGGCAAGAAGGAGAAAATGAAGTCCATTGCTTTGAAAGCTAGAGTTGAGTCAAGTGATGATGAAGAGTCTTGTTCTAGTAGCGAAGATGAAGAATATGCCATGGCCGTAAGAGATTTCAAGAAATTCTTCAGGAGACGAGGAAAGTTCGTAAGACCACCTCGTGAAGAAAAGAAATCCTTCCGAAAAGACCGTGATGATAGAAAAGGCAAGTTAGATAGGAAGTGCTATAGGTGTGGAGATTCTGGTCACTTTATAGGTGAATGTCCAAAGCCTCCAAAAAACAAGTCTCAAAAAGCATTTGTTAGTGGAGCTTGGAGTGATAGTGAAGGAGATGATGATGAGCCTAAGAACAACGAAGTTGCCCTTATGGCTCATGACACAGAAGAGGTACATTCTGACTCATACTCCTCTATAGATGATGAAATCTTAGAAGTAGAATATAACAAACTATGTGATATAACATTAAAAATCATCAACAAAAACAAATTCTTGAAAACTAAAACAACACTTTTAGAAAATGAAGTGTATTGGCTTAAAGAAAAAGAGATACGAATGAAAAAAAGGCAAAAATAGTAAAGATACATGTGTCTCTTGTCAAGAACTAAAATTAGAATTAGATGCACTAAAAACCACACAGGAAGATCTCATTAAGCAAAACTCTAAGTTTAAAAAGTTTGATAAAAACATAAGTTGTGCAGATGAGATAATGAAGATGCAAAAACTTCCTCATGATAAAACCGGACTAGGTTTTATGAAACTAGGAACCTTAGGTGACTTTAAAAAACAAACTGTGAATGAAAAAGAAACTGTTTCAACCAAGTCAGAAGCCCACGGATCTGACGGATCCAAAGTTTTGGATCCGCCAGTTGTACCCAAGGGATTCGTGGGTACAGAAGTTGAACAGAAGGATCTTAAAATGAACCGTACTGAATTTGTTAAGGTCACTAGAAAACATAGTACTAGTATAACTAACAACAAGCTAAAACCAGCTGTTTCTATAGGAAGAGGTCAAGCTAGGAATGAGTATAGAGTTAAAACAACTCAACAGAGACCTCAAACTAGTTTTCCCAAACACCCCTTTCCTAAGAGTAATGTTAACTCACAACATCATTATCAAAATAATTGGAACCAAAATATGCCTAGAAACTTCCAAGGTCCCAATTACATGCCATGGAACAATTATCCTCCATTTTCTTACATGAACCATGATAATGTTATGTTTAACCCAAAAGGACCCATGAGATATTGGGGACCAAACGCTTGAGTCTTTCTTGAACTTAGGTATGCTTAAAAGTTGAACTAGAACCTGATGAGTGGATCAAAGATAGTGGGTGTTCAAGACATATGACGGGAAACAAAAGCCTTTTCTCAACTTACCAAGTGTACGACAGAGGTAATGTCACATTCGGTAGCAAACTTAAAAGTAAAATCATGGGAAAAGGTACGATCTCTCATGACTCTCTCTCTATTGATGATGTTGCTCATGTAGATAATTTAGGATTTAACTTGCTTAGTATAAGTCAATTATGTCACAAAAAGTATAACGTCCTTTTCAGTGAAAATGGAAGTAAAATACTTAAAGATGGCATAACCGTAGGAAAAGGTGTTTTAAAGAATAACGTATATGTTATGAAATTAGATAAAACACCTAAAGACAAGCTTTGTCTTACCTCTTTGGACGAAAACTCAACTCTATGGCATCGACGTTTAGGTCATGCCAATATGAGGCTAATTCAATCCTTATCATCTAAGGAACTCGTTAGGAACCTACCCAAGTTGAAATATGACCAACAATTTTGTGATGCTTGCAAAATTGGGAAACAAGCTCATAATAGCCATAAGGCTAAAAATATGGTGTCTATATCTAGGTGTCTAGAATTATTGCATATGGATTTGTTTGATCCATCCGCTATACAAAGTTATGGGGGTAACTTTTATACTTTGGTTATAGTGGATGACTACTCTAAGTATACATGGACTAAATTTTTGAAAACCAAAAATGAGGCCTTTGATAAATTTGAAATTCTAAGCAAGAAAATTCAAAATCAAATAGGAAGTAACATAGTATCTATTAGAACCGACCATGGTCGAGAATTTGACAACGAAATCCAATTCGGAACATTTTATGATAATAATGGAATAACACATAATTTCTCGGCTCCTCGAACTCCACAATCTAATGGTGTAGTAGAACGGAAAAATAGGACAATTCAAGAAATGAGTAGAACTATGTTAAATGAACAAAACATACCTCAAAAGTTTTGGTGTCACGCAGTAGATACTTCCACATATATCCTAAATAGAGTTTTAATTAGACCATTTTTAAATAAAACTCCTTATGAACTTTATCGAGGCAAAAAGCCTACTTTAGGATATTTTAGAGTCTTTGGAAGCAAGTGCTTCATTTTAAACACAAAAGATTATCTCACCAAGTTCGACCCAAAGTCGTATGAAGGTGTATTTCTTGGGTACTTACAAAACAGTAAAGCATACATAGTCTTGAACAAAGAAACCTTAAGAGTCGAGGAATCGTTGAACGTAACATTTGACGAAAGTCCACCTCCCTCTAAGACATCACCTTTGGTAGATGATGACTTGGTTAAAAGCCAAATGGTTGAAAACATAGAAAATGTTGAAAATGATAATGAAGATGAACCAGTAAAAAGAGATATAGTCAATATCAAAGAAACAAAAAGTCATCCATTAGAAAACGTCATAGGAAAACTTAATGAAAGAACATTAAGATCTAAAGCTCAAAATGAAAGTAATTACTTTTGTTTTGTTTCAACAATTGAGCCTAAAAATATAAATGAAGCTATAAAAGATGAATCTTGGGTAATTGCTATGCAAGAGGAATTAAATCAATTTGTTAGGAATGACGTTTGGACTTTAGTTCCACAACCTAAAAATCAAACCATTATCGGTACCAAATGGGTTTTTAGAAATAAAATGGATGAAAATGGCATAGTATCTAGAAACAAAGCTAGGCTAGTAGCACAAGGCTACAATCAACAAGAAGGTATAGATTACGATGAAACATTTGCACCCGTAGCTAGACTTGAGTCTATTAGAATACTACTTGCATATGCATGTGCACATGATTTAAAATTATTTCAAATGGATGTCAAAAGTGCATTTTTAAACGGATTTATAACTGAAGAAGTATATGTTGCACAACCTCTCGGCTTTGCCGATTTTGAAAAACCAAATCATGTTTACAAACTAAAGAAAGCTTTATACGGACTTAAGCAAGCACCAAAAGCTTGGTATGATCGACTTAAGACCTTCTTAGTTGACCATAAGTACACCGTGGGCCTAGTAGACAACACTCTCTTTACCAAGAAAAAGGGATCACATATTATCATCGTCCAGATATATGTGAATGACATTATATTCGGTTCAACTTGTCAAGAGTTATGTGATGATTTCTCAAAAATCATGCATGACGAGTTTGAAATGAGTATGATGGGGGAGCTAAACTTTTTCTTAGGTCTCCAAATTAAACAATTAGAAGATGGGATATTCTTCAACCAATCAAAGTATATCAAAGATATGCTTAAGAAGTTTGGTCTTGAAGACTCAAAACCAATGAAAACACCCATGTCCTCCGAAACCAAACTCACAAAGGATGAAGAAAATGAATCCGTAGATAGCACTAAATATAGGGGAATGATTGGTAGTTTACTCTATCTTACGGCTAGTAGGCCGGACATTATGTTTAGTGTTTGTCTATGTGCACATTTTCAAGAAGATCCCAAAATAACCCATCTTGAAGCCGTTAAACGGATATTTAGATACATTAAAGGTACTACACATTTAGGATTATGGTATCCCAAAGGAACGGGTGTAGAAACCATAGTGTATGCCGATTCAGATCATGCTGGTGACTATGTTGATAGGAAAAGTACTAGCAGTATTTGTACTTTTGTAGGACATTGTCTCACCTCATGGTTCGCTAAGAAACAAACGGCCCTTGCAATTTCAACAACCGAAGCAGAGTATGTGTCTGCAGGAAAGGCGTGTCAACAGGCATTGTGGATGAAACAAGCTCTCGTAGACTATGGAATTTGAACTCAACGATATCCCCATTCTTTGTGACAACAAAGGAGCTATCGACCTCAGCAAAAATACGGTCCAACACGCTAGAACCAAACACATTGAAATACGTCATCACTTCCTACGCGACAATGTTCAGAAGGGAAACATCTCAATTGAGAAAGTTTCCTCAGAGGACAACATTGCCGACATCCTCACAAAACCTCTCAAAAGAGAACCTTTCAACTACCTTAGACTTGGATTAGGGTTAATGGAACATAGTGATTAGATAAAACAGTAGCGTAAACCTTAGTTTAACCAAACTCGACACTAAACCAAAAATTATGTTCTGATCCTGCGGATCCAAACGATAACAAAGGCGGATCCTTTGTTTTGGATCCGCTGGATCCATCACATGCACAGGTTGTTTTATTATATAATAAACAACACCAAGTACTATTCATCACTCTCCTAAAACTTATCACCTACTGAATTCGTTTCATACTTCACCACAATCATAATTTAGGCTATTTTCTTCCACAAATTTGTGCTCCAAACATCACTGTAAGTATCCTTATCATGTTTATACTCCTGATCTGCGTCTAGGATTTCTATTTCATGCACAAAATCAAAACTTGGGGAATATGCATAATTCTTGTAAAATCATGAAACATAGTTACTGAATTGCACTTCAAATCATGTTTTTCTTAGTTAGGAATTGCATCTTGTAGTACATTATCATTATTCATCAAAAACCCCATGAGAAATTTTTGCTAAAATCTTCTCACGACTAGGAAAAATGGTTTTTGACCATTGTTCATACAAATATAAAAACGTTAGTTTTTAAACATCACTTGCATAATGTCTCTTGAATGCTAAAAGGAATACATAACTAATATGTATTTCCGGGTACATTTAAATGTAGCTACATTGAAGTAGGAGCGTTTGGGTTATCTCTCATTTTATCATAAAACTTGCATAAACAAAATTTTCATGCATCTAAATGAGTCGAGATAACCGTACCTCCACATAGTCCCCATGTAGGCACACACTAGACCAATACACGTATTTTCGATAATTTCGACTAAAACTATATAATTTTTTTTTTGTTTAGGAAAATCATGCCTCCCGCGACCAACTATGATCACAAACACACCGTCAATTACCTACCTAAACACCATAAAACCAAAGGACTTAGTGATCAACAAGTTGAAATTTTCAAAGCTCTAGAAAAACACTACGTACATGAGGGTAGGTTTGTAGACCCCTCATTCTATGAAGGAACCAATCTTAAGGAACAATTAGCGGCTATTCACTTTGATTCCCTCCTAGATATCGATGAACCATTAATTCCACGATTCATTTTAGAATTCTATGCTAGTGTCAATCTAGAGTCAAACGATCAAGGTTACATGAACATTCGCTTCAGCGTCAATGGACATCAATTCAATATCCCATTAGATCAATTTGGAAAAGTCATAGGAGTTCCAAGTCATGGAACGAGTGTCTATTCTGATAAATGGTCATTGACCATTCTTGAGTCAAATCTTGAACGAACGGCACCATATGCCACTCCCTTAACTTCAAAAGAAATCATTCGTCAGCATCTCTTCATACCTAGAAACAACCCAACTAGGTTGTATCGAGGGAAATATGTAGCTAGAGATCCATTTGTTATGGAGCTCAATGAACTAAAGCCCGAATTTAGGAAAATGAAAGAAGTCTTAAGGGCCAATGTCATGTGCATGGTAGGAAACCGCGATCACATCAATGCTTGTATTTGCCACATGATGTACAATGTGTCAACCCATCAACCTTTCAACCTTGCTTACTATATCGCCAAGAGAATGGCCGATATTCCAATTCAAGGAAAAATGGCATTTCCTTATGGAATGCTTTTGACCCGTCTCTTTAGAGCTTTTGCACCCATTCCTAGAAATGCCTTAGGATTTGTTCCCGAATATGATGAGATCGAACGCACCTTCGTTCCCTTGAGCGACTTTAGGGTAGCGGTTGACAAGGGCAAACATCCTCGTGCTCAAACATCATCATCATCATCATCCATGAGTGACGATGATGGGTTGCCAAACTCTAGGATTCCTCCTCCGGAGTACTTGAGCCAACTTCCACCAATCCCAAATGAATCAGCCGAGTATCGCAACATCAAAGGAATGGTGAAGAATTTAGGACGTTGGATGATGAAGCTTCATAAGGGCATGAAGAAATTGAAGAAGAAGTTGAGTTGAAGGAGTGTTTGGCTCTAAACATTATTAGACAATGTAGTATTAAAAATGGTTGTTTCTTAACTCGTTATGTTGATATTTGATGTGTATATGAACTAACTAAGAATTGCAGGTCGATAACACTTGATGTTATCAATTTTCCAAGTTTAAGCCTATGTTTGGCTTAACTCCTCTTAAGGTAAGTTCCCATGAACGGATTAATCTATGATTAAACATGTGTTAGTATTATCATATTTGATTGTTTTGCATTACATATTAGATGATAGATATGCTCCAGGAGAATTTTTGGGTTTTCGTCGAAAAACGAAAAATATACACATCTCTCTGTTTAGTTTTAGTACTTTTGGTCCACGGATCTGGCAGATCCCTCATTTTGGATCCGCCATGTGTTAGCCTTGGCTCCGCCATTCTTTAACCTGCGGATCCCAAAATTTGGATCAGCACGCCTTGTCGATTGGATCCGCAGGTGTAACAGTAACAATCCCAAATATTTTCGACTCATCCCAATTCTTAGATTTTAGTTTCTAGTATTCTTTAGAATAGGTTCACTGATCATTAATCATCTTCGAATGATTTAGGAACTCTTAGAAACTTAAGAACAAAATTTCCCACCAAAATTTTAATTTTCAAATTTTAGGAGTGAGTTACCTTTCTGATACAAACAAGGAACCCTTTTTAGGGATCCTTCAAATCCGTGGGAACATCACATCATAGGATTTTCCACTATCTTATTGCATTTACTGCATATCTTCATCATATTACTCAACACAAGTTCTATGGATTGACTTATGTGATGTGATTTGCACAAATTTTTGTTCCAAATCATTAGGAACCAACATTCTCTATTGGATTTACATCAAATCCAAACACTAGTTTCTATAAACCATCTGCCTATAAATTAAGATCATAACTTAGAGCAAAACTCACTCATTTACCTTCTTCACCACATATAACCTGTACATCTTAGTTCTCTTAGCTCACCATGACCAAATCAAACACCTCTTCAACCTCTAAACCTCCAAAACGAACCGCACGAATTAGTGTTAAGCCTTATTGCTTTATAAATCTTGCAAACTCATCATCAGAGGAATCATCTCCTCTTAATATCTCATCTCCTATTGCAAGTGAGAATTTCCTCAATCTATCAACACCTACACCATCAAATGTGGTCATACAAACTCCTCCTCCAACAATCACACCTATAGTAACCACACCACCACCCGCTCCATCACAGACTGTCAAATCCCCATCACCCTCAAAATCACCCAAGTTGCAACCCATGGAGCTGTTTAGGACTCCACCTACATCACCTCATCCATACCTTGATGACTTAGAGGATCTCCCACCAAGATCAACCAATCCTCCACCCATGACCCTTGAAGGTCAAGAGCCTATGCTTTTTCATCCGATTTTCCCGGATATCCATGGTCCGTTATACCATGATGCACCATCATCTCAACCTCAAATACTACCTCTCTCACCCACATCAACTCTCATTGCCATAGACGAGGCAATGTGGATCAATTTGCCTCAAACCCAAGAGGAGATTAGTGAAGAGCTCAACCGTCTCTACACTCTCTCAGGTATGGTAGATCACCGCCTCAATGAAGCCATGGACCTCCAAACCATCCTCATGAACTCCATCCAAACACCACCACCAACCAATGAACAAGCACAACCACCACCACCCAACAACCAATCACCACCACCACCACCATAACCAAATGAGTCTACTCTTCCGCCCGGTTTTCCTCGCCATGATTGTAACATGTGTGAAAGAACCGCTCACATAGCTCAAAGGACAAACATTTTGGTGCACGAGCTCCAAAATGAAATGAGGTTCATATTGAACCACATTCTTGAGCGTCCAAACGCCATCTCTCATCCTCCTCAATAGGAGTGTTCTAGTCTCATTATATAGGACCTTTTAGATGTTGTTGTAGGACTTTTTATTTTTAGGATGTATTTTTTCATTTTCATGCAACATCATATTATGTTTGTGACTTTTGTCACATAATTTTCAATGAATCAATGTGATGTTTTTATGCTTATGAGTGATTAACATATAGCATATTATCATTATTTAGGTGACTAATATCATTATATAGCTATTTGGAATCTAAATTATAGTTTGATCACTTGTACTTTAGGTACAAAATTTTGATCAGACACTACATTTTGACTTTTTCAAGTCAACTAGATTAACATTCTTATTTGGATGACCATTTCATATGCATTATGCTTCTCCATTGAAGCTATTTACAACTAACATTTCTTTTGTAGCATCTCATACCCTTCAAATGTATACGTTGGGACTCTTTCAATGGGGAGTATACATCAAGGGGGAGCATTTCATATTCTAACCATTTGTTTTGTAGGATCATGCATCATTACCTTGTTACTCCATTTAGGGGGAGTATAAAACAAGGGGGAGCTCTTAAAGTTCTCAAAATAGCATTCTGCTACGCAACTCTTCTTTTTGTTTCGACAAAAAGGGGCAGAAAGGATTAAGTTTGCATAACTGTGAATCATCACAGTACATACACTTTTGCATAAAAATAGTTTTTAAACTAAAATAAAACAAACTTAATCTATATTTTAAAGAACTCATGCTATATTTATTCCTTTGCTCAAAAATATACTTTATGTTTTGTCATCAACAAAAAGGGGGAGATTGTTAATACAAATATCGTCCTAAAAACGTTATTTATATTTTACGATCTTTACTTAGTTTTGTTAATGACAATTACAAAGTATATCTTTTAGCAAATTATAATACTAGCTAAAGTCTCTTTAAAACACATTTTACATTTCACAAGATTACTTAGAATTACATTTTACACATCTACTAGTTTATTTCCTTAAAAGGAAACTTTATTTTTAAAATGATACAATGACATCATGGCATGCATCATACATAGATTATGTGATATCTTAGTTAGATCTTCAAGCAAGATAGTTGACTTTGGAAGATCTTGATATGACAACACAAAGATATGGAAAGATTGTGGAAGATTTGGAGAGATTTGATAAATCTCTTAGCTGTCATTTTGGCGGAACCAATCGACATCAAAGAGGATCCCTTTTATGGGATCCGCCGGCTGTTCACCAGCTTGCCTATAAATAGCAAGCTGATCATTTGGACACACCATCACTCATATAGCCTAACATTCATACTCATTCATTTACATATTATCTAACCCTCATCATTCATTCATTTCATTTGATCTTTCCTTTTGTAGCAAAGGAGATTAAGCATTGAGGTTCAACACAGACGTGTAAAACCTTTAGCATAGTTACTGTGTGATATAGTTGTAGTTCACACTTCATTATTTGTATCATTTATCTCAGTGAGTGTGGTTAGTGTTTTAGTCCTCAAAACACAAAGAGTGTAGGGAGTGGTTGTACCCTTGTGAAAGAACCAAATGGGAGAGGTTGAACCCTTGTAAAGAACTCGACATCTAGCTTAGTGTCGGTAATTGTATAGGCGACGTTAGGTTGGTTCTGCCTTGAAATAGAACCCGGTGTTTAGCTTAGTACCGGAAAAGGAAGTAAGCAACGTGTAAAGGTTTTCTCCACCTAGAAGAGAGTTTGTTTCTTAGTGAAGGATAACTCTCGAGTTAGAGGCTAGAGGAGTAGAGTAGGGCAAGGAAGAGAGTCCTTGTAGCCGAACCACTATAAACATCCTTTTTGCCTTTTTCAAGCACCACCTCATTTCCATCTTTGTCGTTAACAACAAAATCACCATTTGCATTATCTGAACCATCTAAATCCATATTAGCAACACCTTCCACATTGGTCTCAGCCTCCCATGAAGTCTTTGTCTCATTCCTCCCCTGTTTGGGAGCATCCTCCCCCAAACTTATGTCTTCATAAGAGCTGACCCTTTGTGCTTTTCCAACCTTCTTCAATCTTTTGAATACCCTGGTTCTTGACCTCTTTTGACCCTCCAAATGTCTGATCTTTAGCTTTAAACCTTTGACTTCATGTTGTAGATCAAGAACCTGAGACTCCAATTTGGTACATTTTGTCATCAATTCCTAAATAAGTTTCATGCTATCCTCACCACTTCGGTCTGTGCTACCTGACCCGAGAGGTGGATCACTGGATTTGGCATTTTGTACATGAGAGTCCATCAATTCATTTGTTTCAGTTCTATCCTCATCACTTCGGGATGTGTGACCTTCCCTGAGAGGTGAATCATAGGATTGAAACTCAGTATCAAACCTGGTTTGATCAGCTGAGCCCCCCTTATTTGCCATTTGGCTGGGGTTTCCATCATATGTTTCTGGTTCATGAGAACCTTCAACATTAGATGTTGCCATGGTTGAGGTCTTACTTATGTTAACACCCACACCTGTGACAGCCTCATCTGCATCCATCCTAACACTGGCCTGAGGGTGCTCAGTGTTCTTATTTGGTGAATTCCTAGGGGATTGGGTCTTTTCAGTTTGTGGAGATGATGTTTCAGAGGTAGGTGTGTGATGGGTAGCTGTTGTGGTTTCAGCACCTTCACCCTGAGTTTCAGCCAATTGCAACATATACGGGAATAACGGAGTTACAGACCCAGAAAAACCTTTACCATCCTTTTTCAGGTAAGAAAATAATTTCTTTTGAAGCACAGGGCAAGGAAATTTATTTTTATGTATCTTAGGTTCTGAAAATTGATTATTCAAAATTAATTGCAAAAACCTTGGGTAAATGTAATATTTTCCAGAAACATTCTTTTTCAAACCATCCATTATCATAGCCGAAAAATTAAAAGGTTGTCCTTTGGCCAGACAAATCAAAGCATATGCTTGAGTTGTACTGAGTTCATTCCAACCTGTAGTTTTAGGACTCAGACAATGGAGAATGGTGTGAAGTAAAAATTTCCATTGAGGACAGATAAGACCTTTGTAAAACTTTAAACCTTCATTTTTCTTCTCATATCCCATGGTTTCAAGTTCTTGAAAAATGATAGAATTTTCATGGCAAGTTATTTCCTCATCATCTGAAAAGTGATGAGCTTCTCTTACAGATGATTTAGAGATAATTATCCTTTGGCCATCTACCTCAGACTTTAAATATTCTTCCCCATTTCTAGTTTTAATCTTAGCAGTAGACCAGAACTGTTGCATGTGGGAAACATATATAGGAGGGTTTGCTGTTAATGCATACCTTATATGAGTAGCATTAAGAAAGTCGATTACTTCAGCAAAACCTTCAGCTTCTTGCGGCTTTTGAAGAAAGGCAACCTGATTGTGGTTATCAGAAAAGGTTCTTGTTGTCATTGTTAATTAGGGTTTTGATTTTGGGGGTTTTTCAAATCAGATGTTTAAAAGTGTGTTAGGGTTTGAATAAAATTGAATTTTGGGCGCACAAAGTTAATTATGAGATCCAATTAGGTTTTTAAGCCGTTCGGATCGAATTAGGTTTTATTCGTGCCAAATTTACAAAACCGACCCTACACTTTCAAACCAAGCAGTAGAATCCAAAAAGTTATAAAGCGAGCAGCAGAACCCCAGCAGTAGAAAGTTTTGCCTAGCAGCAGAAACTTTGTAGCTAGCAGTAGAATGTCTGCTGATCCTTCCAAACATCTTTTTCTCATCAAATAAGCAATCCCCTTTGACTTATCCTGCAAAAGATTAGTCCAGAACCACAAAAACACAAGAAACAATATTTCACAACAATCACAATCCATAGTTATACTTAGTAGTTGAATAAACAACTAGCAGCAGGCTAAATATAACTAACAGCAGAACCAAACACAAATCATAGCAAGCAGTAGAAACAAGTTATTGACTAATAACAGTACAAATCCTTACAAAACATTACAAAAACACAAAGTCATAAGAATTTCCAAAGATTGGTCATTCCAATACTAGCAATTAAAAATTGAAATCTACCCACATCAAAACCTTTTGTGAGTAAATCTGCAACATTATTGTCAGTATGGATTTTAACAATTTGAATTAATTTCTTTTCAAAAGAATCTCTTATAAAGTGATGTCTTATCTCAATATGTTTTATTTTTGAATGAAAAACATGATTTTTAATAATACACATTGTACTGTTATTATCAATGTAAATTTTGGTGTTCATAAAGTTGTACCCATAATCCAGCAATTGATTTTGAATCCAGAGCACTTGTCCATAGCAACTAGAAGCAGCCACATACTCAGCTTCAGTTGTTGAATTAGCCACCACAGTCTGTTTCTTGCATTGCCATGAGATCAACCTATGTCTAAGAAATTGACAACCTCCAGTAGTTGATTTCCTATCCAAACATGCTCCAGTATAATCACTATCTGAGTATGCCACCAGATCAAAAGGTGAATCTTTAGGATACCAAAGGCCCAACCTAGGTTGACTCCTTAAGTACCTAAAAATCCTCTTCATAGCATTCAAGTGAGAAACTTTAGGGGTCACTTGAAATCTGGCACAAGCACACACAGCAAACATAATGTTGGCCTTGAAGCAGTTAGATACATCAATGAACCAATCATTGATCTGTATAAGTGCACATCAACTTCTTCCCCATCTTCATCCTTGATCAGAGGTTTGTTGGACTCCATGGTTGTCTTTGCTGGTTTCACATCAGAAAAGCCAAATTTCTTCAAAATATCAGCCACATGCTTGTCTTGGCTGATGAATATCCCATCAGCTTTTTGCTTAACTTGAAGCCCTAGAAAGAAAGTGAGTTCCCCCATAGAACTCATATGAAATCTGCTATGCATGAGCTTCTCAAATTCCTCACATAACACCTTGTTTGTAGACCCACAAATGATATCATCTACATATACTTGAACTAATAAGATATCCTTTTTGTCTTTCTTGATGAACAAAGTCTTGCCAATTGTTCCCCTGCTGAAACCATAGTTTAACAAGAACTTTGATAAGGTGTCATACCAAGCTCTAGGAGCTTGATGTAAGCCATACAATGCTTTCTCTACCTTGTAAACCCTATCAGGATAATTAGGGTCTTCAAAACCAGGTGGTTGGGAGACATATACTTCCTCATCAATTATCCCATATAAGAAAGCACTCTTCACATCCATTTGATACACAGTGAAGTTCTTGAATGAAGTAAATGCCAAGAATAGTCTGATAGCCTCTACTCTTGCTACAGGTGCAAATACTTCATCATAATCAATTCCCTCTTCCTGAGTGTATCCTTGAGCCACTAATCTTGCTTTGTTTCTGATCACAATTCCTCTTTCATCTCTTTTGCATCTGAACACCCATTTAGTACCAATTGCCTTTTTCCCAGAAGGCAAATCAACCAATGTCCAGACTTCTTGAAGCTTGAATTGCAACAACTCCTCTTGCATAGCTTCAACCCAACTTTCATCTTGTAAAGCTTTGTAGGCATTCTTGGGTTCCACTTGTGACAGAAAACAAGCTAACATACAATTCTATAGATCCTTGTGGCTTTTTCTCTGATGAAGAGATTGAGCAAATAACCCTTGATCAAACAAATCTCTGAAACCTTTTGTTTTACTTCTTGTTTGAACAGCAGAATGAACATCTCCAATAATTTGCTCCTTTGGATGATTCTTGTGTATTCTGGTGGTTGGAATAGGACTGACAGGTATTGCATTATCCATATTGGTTAAGTCAGCCTCTGCACCAAACCTATCCAAAGCCTCATCATCAGTGTCTTTATAGATGTTAACCAAACCATGTATATTGGGATCATTTGGATAGTCATCATCAGCAAAAGATCTTCCATCTGTGTCAGCAGTAGAAAATCTTGGTGCAGCAGTAGGATCAAAAGGCTTAGCAGTAGTCTCTTTTGGCTTAGCAGCAGAATCAAAGTTACTACTGCTAGTCTTGTTCTGAACTTCATCAACAACTTCTGGTCCTTCATTAACCACCTTTTCAGCATCAGAAGGTTTATCCCTACCTTCTACATCTTTATGAACAGCATCATCTTGTAAACTCTTGCCCTCTTTCTCTTTGGCCTTGAAAGTTTGATCAAGCTTCTATTTCTCAATTAAGACAAACTCCTTTGCAGATTCATTCTCCTTAGCTTGTGTACCTGCATTGGAATTAGCTTGTGTGCTTGCAGATTTGTTAGTTGTGCCTGCAATCACTGGCTCATAATTCTTACTTTTGGTTAATGAATCAATGTCAAACAGCCATTCAGGTCCACTTCCTGCAACATTAGATGTTGTTTCACTAAACCTAACATGCAGGTTTTCTTCTATATGCCTAGTTCTTTTATTGAATACCCTAAAAGCTTTACTATTGGTAGAGTATCCAACAAAGAAACCTTCATATGCTTTCTCATCAAACTTGCCTAGGTTATCAATGGTATTTAAAATAGTAACAGGACACCCAAATGGTTTTAAGAAATCTATCATAGGTTTCCTACCATGCAATAACTCATAAGGGGTCTTGTTATGAGGCTTAACTACCTTACTCCTATTCTGCACAAAACAAGCAGTGTTACCTGCTTCAGCCCAAAAAGTAGTGGGTGATTTTAACTCAGACAACATAGTCCTAGCAACCTCAATTAATGTCCTATTCCTCCTCTCAGCAACACCATTTTGTTGAGGAGTTCTAGCCACACTAAACTGTCTTAAAATACCTTTTTCAACACAGAACTGATTCATCACACTATTCTTAAACTCAGTTCCATTGTCACATCTGATTACCTTAACTTTGTGATTAACTAGGTTTTCTACTCTTGTTATAAAAGCCTTAAGAATGCCAGAAGTCTCATCCTTAGTTGCTAGAAAGAAAACCCAAGTGAATCTACCATAGTCATCTGTGACATCTAGGCAATACATTTTCTTATTCAAACTTTTCACATAAGTTGGCCCAAACAGATCCATATGCAACATATATAAGGGCTCAGAAATAGAGTTCACCACTTTGGACTTACAAGAAGCTCTGTGTTGCTTTCCCATCTGACAAGCAACACAGGTTTCAGGTTTTTCAAAAACTTTTGAAGGTAAACCTCTGACAAGATTTCCCTTAACCAATTTGTTTATAGTTTTGAAATTTAAATGGCCAAGCCTTCTATGCCAAAGTTTGGATTCATCATTGGTGGCCTTTGCAAATAGACAAGTTAAATCTCTTTTGGGAATTATGTTCTTTATGTCCACACTGTATATATTGTCTGTTCTAGGGACTCTAAGTAGCACAGATTGATCATCTAGCAACTTAAAATCAGGATATAAGACAAGACATTCAGTGTCTGTAAAAAGAACAAAATTCTTTTTGTCACACATTTGTGAGACACTAAAAAGATTGAACTTAAGCTCTTTTACAAAGTATACCTTTTCAAAATCCAATTTCCCTGTTCTAATAGTACCTTTACCAACAATCTTTCCACCTTTAGGGTCATTACCAAAAGCAACATAGCCACCATCAAAAGCTTCAAAATCTTCAAGGTTGCTTTGGTCTCCAGTCATATGTCCAGAGCATCCACTATCAAAAATGCATTTATCCTTTAGCTCATCTTGTAGATTGCCCTGTACATAAAGTAAGAGAGTTAGTTTCTCTTGGGGACCCAAGCCATCACTGACTTGGATTTGCCTTATGCATCAACATAATCAAATTTCTTCAAGTCCATTGATGCACTGCTGTGTATGAGAACATGATCTAAAACCTTGATTTTAGGTTTCTAGACCCAGCAAGCTGAGGCCTTAACAGCATAAAAGTGATTGCCCACAACAGTGTCTGTAATTACTTTTGGCTTAGTAGTAGAAACTGCTTTTGCCTTAGCAGTAGAAACATTTGTGTTCTTTTCAATGGGCCTTTTTGGTGCAGCAGTAGTAATTATCCTAGTAGCACCATTCCTCAGTAAAACTTCCCTAGGAACCATGTCTCTCTTAGGATGTGGGTGAGTCTTTTTAGCAAAATTCTTATGGTTCACCCTAGTGTGTTGGTTCCATACAGGTTTTTGGTAGTAGTAACAATCTTCTTGAAGATGCTCAAAACTACCACAACTATAACAAGCCTTCTTAAGTAACTGAAAATCACTACCTAATTTTTGTGAAATTAGGTTGTTCCAATTTCTTTGGTTTCCTCTAGGCAAGTTATTAGTTTTCCTAGGATATTCTCTAGGTTTCTCATCAAATTCAGCCATTTTCCTAGAGATACTACTACCTAACACAGGTTTTATAAACTCAAAATGTTTAGCTTTTGATTCAACTGTTTTAACTGGAGTGACTTTAGATTCAACAACTTTAGGAATTTCCTCCCTTTTAAGCTTAGGTGTTGACTCAGTCTCTTCATCCTCACTATCTGACACCCAATCTTCAATGATTGGTGCAGCAGAACACATCTTATGTACCTTAGGTGATTCTTTATTTGATTCACTGGTTTCACCTACAGGTTTTGCATCTATCTTAGTTATGAAAGACAATTCCTTCCTAGGAGGTGCAAAGGCACTTTTGACAGGAAGAGCTACTTCATTGTACCCTAAGCCACTCTTTTTTCTCATTAATTGACTTTCAATTGACTTATTGACTAGGTCAGATGCAAATTTTTGTTTCTCAACCCTAACAACATGTTTCTCTTTCTCAGATAAGGCTATATCTTTAGCTTGTTCTGCTTCCTCTAGCCTTTTATTTAGAGCATTAATCTCATAATTTTTCTTAAAAAGCTCACCTTCTAGAATGTGGATCCTATCAACATACTCTAACTCATTTTGCTTAAGAAAGTCAAGTTTATCTTCTACTGATTTTAGGCCATATTTATAACCTAAATTATCAAGTTTTAACTTCTCTACTTCAACTCTTAGACTCTCATTCCTAGACTTGAGTTCCTCTACAGTATCTAAGCATGATTTAAATGAACAAGTAGACTCATTAGATGCCTCAGAGTCTGAACCAGATGATGAAGAACCATAAGCCATCAAAGCAAAATTGTGTCCCTTCTGTCCTTCTTCAGCCATAAAAGTAGCATTTGGTCCTTCTTCGGCTTAATCACTCCAATCATACTCTCCCAAGCCATCACAAGAAACCAGAGCTGATGTAGTCTTGACCTCTTCAACAGGAACCTTCCTTACATTCTCTCTGTTCTTCTTGGGTGCTCTGCACTCCCTTGCAAAATGTCCCTTTCTCTGACAGTTATAACACTCAACCTTGGACTTGTCAAACCCCACATTGGTTTGTCCTCTGTACTTGAGTTCCCTACCAGTCTTCTTCAGAAATCTCCTAGCCCTCATGGTTAGCATAGCCATCTGCCACTTTAAATCAATCTCCTCAAGATCATCAGGATCTATTTGTTCCAAGTCCTGATCAGTAACAGAAGTACTTGTGGTGAGATCAGCCAAGAAGGCACAAATAGCAGCATCACTGATGTTGTCACTATTTGAGCTAGCAGCAGAACCAACAGCAGAAACTACATGCCTAGCAGCAGAATAGTTTTCTTGAGAGCTACCAGAACCCTTGATGTTTGAGGACATAAATGCTAGGTTTTGTTCACCAGAAGATGAACTGGATGATCCCTTGACTTCATATTCATACACCTCAACTGATACTCATTTTGTATCCCTAACATGAGAATACTGTGAAGGTGCAGCAATCCCAGCTGATACCTATCACACACCCATAATTTTCGTAAAACCCGCAAAAATCTAAATTTCATTTTAATTTGCCAATTGAGTATAGCCTAAAGTTTTAAAGGTTTAATAATTAAATTAAACTACATACTATAAATTGAAAATACAAAATACAGGTTTCCTAATTAAATCCTAAGTCTAAAATTTGGTCCACCCTTAATTATATGAACCGAAATAATATCCTCCAAAAATAAGGAGATTTGGTGTAATCATAATACACGGTTTTATTGTTTGGCCCATCTAAACTCACGGCACTTTTCCCACTTAAACATATGCTCCATCACTTTTCTCTCCTCAAAAACTCACGGCAAATCTTCTCTCCCTCCCCATAACCGAACCATGAACAGCCCCTATTCCCTCCATGTTTGCCCTCAAGTCCAAGAAGAAGAAGGTGTGAAGATTGGTGTATTCATGGTCATTGCTTTCTCTTTTGATTTCTCTTCTTTGATTCCCTCTCCATACGGCTTAAAAGTAATCATAAACCTATATATGTCTCGTTAATTATTATACAAAGATTAAGCCACGTTAAAATTATGTTGTGATTATTTTCTAATCGTATAATCAAGCCCTAAAAATTCTGTATTCATTAAATGGTAATCAATACAAGACAAGTAATATAGGAAACCCTAGAAAATTTATGGGAGTCGATTAGGGCTAAATAGGTTTAGGATTTGGGTGTGATTTTATGTGAACATGCTGTCCAGAATTTGGGTCGGATTCAAAGGGGTCTAATTTGATGATTACAGCGTGTTTTTGTAAGATTCTTGAGTCTAAAATTAAGCTTAAGTTGCCTACTTTCTGAATATATAAATTTCGTGGTTATTGGAGGTCGGGGAAGTAGTTTCTTGAATTTTAGAAGATTAAGTGTCAAAACTGAATTTCGGGTCTGTAAATTCAGTCAGTTTTATGATTTTTCATTTACAAACTATAAGGTCTGGGAAGCCCCAATTTTTTTAGGAGAATAATTAATATGTCTATTAGTTACTGGAATTTTTATAGATTTTTCTGAAGGGTCTTGATATGGTTTTAAAATACAAACTTTTCGGGTATACCATCAGGTCATATTCTGGAACAGGTTTGAAAAACGATTTTTGTTTGGATACTTGCACTAGAAGATAAAATCTGTAAAAATCAGGGGAAGTATTAAACATACATAGGTTTCTCTGGAAAAAATTATAGAACCACAGGAGCTTGTTTGTGGTGTTTTAAAATTCATAAGAATATGAACCAGAATCACATGAGAAACCCTAAACATGTTATTAAATGACATTAATTACTAATATCCGTTATGGCATTAATTGAACACATACGTATTAAATGATCCCTAATCCATTTAGATTCGTTAAAGAAGACATGATGTTGTTTTCCTTGTGGTTTCTTTTCCGTTTGCTTCCAATTCATTCGCTAAGGTACAGATATTCCACCCTTTTTCAGTAAGGGTATACCATGATTTTGATTTCTTGATATTTTCTATTCTGAGTTGTGATTCATTTGATATTCGTTTGGTTATTCTGTCTGATATGGTTGATTATTCGTTCTCTCTTGTGACTTCAATATTCGTATTAGAATCTTTTGATACTTTGTAACCCATTTAATATTATAACTTCGTGTGAAAACCTTTCTTATATATATATAAGAAAGGTTTTTATTGAGAAGGTTTTTATTTTGAGAAGATTGAGAAATCTTCGTTTGAACAAACTGATTCATGTTTTAGATTTGATTCACAAGTAAAACATCATTTTATGGTGAATCGAATCTATAAATTACAAATTTGATTCACAAATCATTGTTAAAATCGAGTTATGATGATGATTCATTAAATTTGTACAGATGATTCAGTATTCTACATATATCGCAAAATCGAGAGATTTTTAACATTGATTCAAAAAAAATTTACACATTTTGTATTTTAATCACATTAAAATGAGTTTTACGCTTGAAAAACATGAATCAAAGTTAAAAATCTATCGTTTTTGAAAACCTTCTCAATCTTCTCAAAATAAAAACCTTCTCAATCGATCCAGATTCTATATATATATATATATATATATATATATATATATATATATATATATATATATATATATATATATATAGGGAATATATTAGCTACAATTAATTGTAGCCAATTGGCTACAATTTTGTGCTATAAATGTGGGTCCCTGATTTTTTTTGTGGGTCCTGATTCTTTTCTGTGGGTCCCTGATTTATTGCTAGTGTGTTTTTTGTGAAGGAATTGTAGCCAATTGGCTACATATAATTGTAGCCAAGCTATCCCCATATATATATATATATATATATATATATATATATATATATATATATATATATATATATATATATATATATATATATATTGATGATGTTTTAAGAAAAACTATTTTAAAATGATTTCTATGAACACTATGCGACACCATTTTTATATGACGGATTATTGACTTTCATGAAAACTACTTTTAAAAGATTACTTTTATGAAAACGATGTTTAATAGATTTCTCGCGGTCACATAAATTATTTGTACAGATAATTGTTTAGCTATCCCGTTTTGATATGATATTCAGTTTAGTTAGACATATCTTTGTTTGGACATATTATAATTGTTTCGTTATGTTTGTGTTGTTTCCCAAGCTAACTAGTCATGGAGGTACCATGGCCATGTCATTGAGGCACCAATGGCATGACACTATCTGTGGCAGTGTGATTGGCCCATGGCGTTCCCTTGTGATGTGTATATTATTATTGAGCTCGTGCACTTAATTGCCATTTTGGTACGCCAATATATTTGTCTGAGTACAGGTGTATGGTGGTGTACATAACATTGTTTTGTAGGGAGCGTATGGATGCATCCTGGGTATGTTTTGTGATATGATTATGATATAGCTTAGTAGTGAATGGTTTGTGTGTGTCGTACACCCCATGTCACTTTTGAGATATCACTACTCCATTTGATATGACAGGATATAATATATGATATGATTTGGTCTATTCATGTATCATGCTTAGACACTTGTTTTGAGCTTGTGGGCATTTCCTTATGATTCCTTGATTTCCTTATCATCACTTTAACTCATTATTCATTTGACTCTTATGACATATGATTTCTTGTTCGGCATATTCCTTTGACTTCATTTTGTGTACTTATTCATATTCAGTTTATTATTTTATATCTGTTCACTGGGCTTTTTAAGCTCAGCCGCATTTTCTTTTCCCTGCGGCAGGTATTCAAGCGGGATGCTGGGACTTGAGTGATGAGAGTAGGAGCTTTTAGTGGACCACCCTGACGATAGTTACCCACTTGCGTTTGGATTAGATTTTGTGTTATCCTTCATTTAGACCTCATTTGGAATTGTAATTCATTTAGAAGTTATTCTGTTTCAGACTTAGTATTTTATTATTTCCTTAGAAGAACTTATGTAACCTTATTATTAATAAAAGTCTTCCGCTTGCGTATATTATGTTCTGATTAACACCATGATGTGACATTTCTACCCTTGTCGGGTTTGGGGTGTTACAATTATGGTATCAGAGCTTAGGCTTCGACCTGTAGTACCTTAACTTATGACCTGTGATGATGTGGCCCTTAGGATTGCACTTTAGGAGCTTATGAATTGACCCTTGAGAAATTTGCTTTAGGTTTGCACTATGGAAGCTTATGTGATTGCTCCCAAAACGGTCAGCGAATATTGACCAAGTAAATGGTCAACAAGAGTCAAACAATCTAGGGCACAATACAATTTACTAAAAGTGTATCTGATGCGTGGTTTTGCAACCTTACAACAGGTTTTACCTCTCGAGGGATCTCAAGAGGCTTACAACCCCACCAGGCAGTGTACCTGACCGATGTAGTATAGTGTAGTGGTAAGTACGGGGGATTGATCGTTCTCCACAGGGAATAGTGTTCGTTAGGTATGAAAAACTACTCTAATAGGTCTAAAGGTTGAGGAAGATTCTTTTTGTATTTTTTTATAATTTTATGAAAGCAAGTAAAATCTCGGGTTTGAAAGAGTGGGCGGAATTAGTTGCTAGTCAACTAACCCAAATTACTACGAATGCAAATAAAATAAAACAACTGAAAGTAAAAAGTTGGTGAGAAACTTATGTGTAGAGAAATGTGTTCACTTAGATTTCCTTACTCCCTAACTATCTTTTACCGGTTGATTAGTGTGTATTAGTTGCGTGGATGACGGGTGTATTCCTTAATACCAATCGTGGGGTGGCGTACGTACTTCCCCAACTCTACAAGCTCCTACTTCACTCCGATCCTATGTCGAGCCGGCTAGGAAGCTCCTAACATGGGATCACTAGAATTCGCTTGTGCATTAAATACAACCATAAAAACCTTTAGTACGCATTTGGTTCATGTTTCTTAAGACGTTCAAGCAAGTTACCGAATAGGAAGTTAGCCAGTTTTCTTAAGCCTAACATAGATAAACAATCATCCAATACAACTAATAACACACTAATAACCAATAATCAATAGCTAAGTTTCATTAGATCTAAGCAAACACAAGATAAATCTAGCCTAACATGTTAAACAAAAGACAAGAACAAGATAAAATCAAACAACACATAGACATATTGAATGATTAATTGATAACTTATCTTTCAATGTAACATGGAAGATCTCAAGGCAAAAAGCCTTGAAAAAGATGCTAAAATCGTCTTAGGGTTTTCTCCCAAAAATTCCACACTAAGCTCTCTCCTTTAATGACAAAAAATTAGAAAACTATATATAGACTTTTGGATCTGACGGCGTCACCTTATGGAGTGTGACGCCGTCACCTCGCCGCTTTTAGGGTTCCCGGATGACCTTCTTGACGCCGTCCCTCTTTAGCTCTCCAAAATCCGTTCTGGCTTATCAAGGCTTGACGCCGTCAGACCTTGAACGTGACGCCGTCCCTCTTTGAATTAAGCCGTGACGCCCTTGATCAGGTTAAAGCGTGACGCCGTCAGAATTTACATGCAATTTTCACTGGCTTATCATGAGTAAATTTCACGTCCACCTTTTCTTGCCAAGGCATGACGCCGTCCAGAGTAAAATCTGACGCCGTCAAAGGTAACTTTTAGCCGATTTTTGAGACTTTGTCGTTTTCTTCACTTTAATGCTCCAAAAACGTCCAAAATGCCTCCTTTTCCAGATTTCTCCTCAAAAGTACCTAAAATGACAAAAGGAACGATTTAGGGCAATATTTGATCAAATAAATACGATTTAGGGCTTAAATGACCCCTTAAAAGCGGTACACTTTTCGCTTCATCAAATACCCTTACACTTGAGATTTGCTTGTCCTCAAGCAAATGCGCTTTTATTCTAATCAAAATACAGGTTAGGGGTCATTTAATGCAAACATAAAAGTAATTACAACAAATAATCGTTCCACTTCAATCATAATAAGCACGGAGATTATAAACTAGCACCTCACAAGTAGTGTTTAGATACTCACATCTCTCAAGTGTCGTCAAAATAAATCTCATAAATGAAAACGGATAATATCTCTCACTACCTGTCATAGCAAATAGATTACCAAAGGCTTGGGAAAGGATCGAAAACCTCCTCCACTAGGCGTAAGCACCTAAGATAAACTATCAAAGAGGGCTTTTACATGGGTTATAACGTTAGGTGTAGGGAAAAGGAAAACACGGTTTTGTTGGATAAGGGATATTTTACTGGTGGCGAGTTAAAGATCTTGATTAATTACATGTACTATACAATGTTGCTAAGCCAAGACTCGACTCAATCTTAAGCTAGAAACAAAATAACAAAATAACAAAAACATAAAAATAAACATAAAATGAAACGGGATGGTAGTCCGTATGTTTTTTTCTATTTTTCTTTTTCTCATTTTTTTTGTATTTTTCTTGATTTTTTTTTTTTTTTTTTTTTTTTTTTTTTTTTTTTTTTTTGCATACACTTTTGCCCTACCATCCAAAATAATACCTCATAGGGCATTGCATTCCCCTTACACTTGAACTTTTACATAACTTTACAATTAACTATTCTAATGACTCGAATTAAGATAATTGAAAAACTTGGAGTACTTTTAAAATATTTAGCACATATGGGGGTAATAAATGATGTTCTTCCCCATTACTCCATTACACTAGTACTTTACCCATGAGTCCCAATCGTCCCAAAACAATATGTACAAGGATATGACTCGACTTAGCAACCATGTAATCAATTAGATAATTAACTTGGGTTTAAACAAATGTTGTCACAATAATGCACTAAAAATGAGTGCATACAAGGTAGGCTAAGGCGATTTGGGTGTACATTTTAGTGGGGTGTAACAAATTCTTCCTTTAAGTAAAATGCTTAAAGGTCGAAACGAAAAGATAGGCTCTGAGGGGTGTACTAGGGTATCATGTACTAAAAATGAGTACAACGCAAAGGGTGTGGGAGAATTACTTGACCAATGTAGCCAAAGTAATTATAACAAAAACACAGGTGTAAAACAATGGGTTAATCCTAATGCCTCTTATCATGTAGTAAATCTAACTACACGAATGTAGTCTCACTTGTGGCCTCGGAATGGTCCTAACGCAAGTTCTAGAATCTAAGTGCTACCGGTACACACATCATAGCATAAATGCTTTTCCTACCAATTCTAGGGGCGAACCTCACATATTTGGGGGTGGAAAATTTTTTAGTGGTACGGTTTTTGTGCTAGTCATATAACTCCTATCCGTGAGACGCTCATTAAGATCAAAGTTTCACTCCTATATGTTGTAAAAAAATTTAAATTTGGCACTAAAATTACCTTAACAAGTATTTCTCTCAGTTTTATTACACATCTACTATTAAACAAACAAAAATCAAGCGCAATTGTATTCTCTAAAATCGTACTTTTACCCTCCCCTTACACTTAAGATGAACATTGTCCCCAATGTTCAAATAACAAGATGTAAAAGTAAAAAGTAAAAGAATGAAATCAAATACTCCCCTGATTCGCTCGGTGGATAATGAAGTAACACGGTTAAATCTTCTTCCAAAGTAATGTTGAAGCTCCATGACTAATGCATCGCCATAAGCTTGATTCAAAACATTTCCATGTCCAAAATAACCTGTTAAACCTGAGAAAACAAACACGAAAACCTGCATAACATCGGCGGGATAAATCTATATATAAGGATATAATGCTTGTGGAATGATAACTTTGCAGATTCCTGGAGATTATAAGTTGGAGATTTTAATAAAAATTTTTTTAAAAAACAAAACTTTCAAAAATTTCTGAAAATTAAATCTGACGCCGTCAGGTTATAAACCCTGACGCCGTCAGAAATGACCTGACAAAAATTTTCATTTTAAGTTTCCGGAAAATTTCTGGAAAAACCTTTACCTTACTTCCTGGAAATCCTGCAAAACATCATTATGACTCGATACAAGCATTTGACTCAAACACACACTAATATGTATGTTAATTTATTATTATTACGATTCATGTTAATTTGTGTTCTAATAAACCAATTTAGATTTCCCTTACACTTATCTTTTGCAAAATACCTTTATATGTAGTTAAGACGAAGTTAAAAACAAAATAAAGCATTTTCACAAATTAGTTTTGAACATGAATCAATACTAATAAAAATTAAACACACATACGGAAACAAATAAAATCAAACAAACAAATAAATAAACACACAAAGCAAATAAATAAAATAAAGCTTGGGTTGCCTCCCAAGAAGCGCTTTTCTTTATTAACGAGTCTTGTAGCTAGACTCAAAGTCTCGTACATTACGTGACTCCATCATCGGTCATGGTTCCTAGGCCATTTTCATTCCCGGTTTTATATTCCGGTCCTAATTTCAAACAATTCTTGTAGAAACCGAATATCCTTTCCATAACATAGTCTACTCCTTTATTTCTATCCTCATCATTCCTATAGTAGACCGCTTGCTTGAGCTCCTTCTCAACATTTGACAAGTGTTGGAATTGTTCTATCTTATATGGCATTTGGTAGTTTACTTCATCGGTCTCATCCTTAAATCTAACTATCCCTAGGGAAGGTTCATAAGTCATTCTAGAGACCTCAACAAATGGTTTTCCAAAAACCACTTGAGTTAAGGACGCATCGACTATTGGGCGGATATCTTCTACAATTACAAAGTCGGTGACATAGGTGAAGTTTCCTACATAAACCGGTAATCCCTTAACTCTTCCCGTGAAGTTACTCATCCAACCCTTGTCAGGGAGCATCCTATACCCAAGTTGATTTTTCATTATCAAGTTGTAGTGAGCTCTAGTCATGATGTTTATGGGTGATCTAAGGTCGATGTAGGCTTTCCACACATTCAAATGTCCGATGTTGCATGGTATGTTGAGATTAGAAGGGTCGCCTATTTCAATGATTGGTCTACCTAGGAAGTATGGTGTCTCGGGGTCATCGAATAAGTTTGTATGATATGCGCGCTCTTCCTTAGTGGGTACCCTATTGAAGTAGTCCTTATCATCATCTACTTCTTCAATCTCACGTGTCCTAACTTCCTTATCAACCTCGACTTTCTTATCCTCATCCTTAGGTTCACTATTATCCTCATTCCTTTCAATTGGTTTAATAGTGACAATGTTGACAAAGTGGATGTGTTTGGATGAAGAGGGGTCTTTTACTTGGGGTCCGCTATTTGTGTTCCTAGCGTCCTTATGTGGAGGTGATAACACTTGGTTGTTGAGAGCTTTCAACAAGTTGTCAATTTTATTGGTCATCTCCGTTTGTTGTTGATTGAATTCGGATTCGAATCTAGCTATCCGAGCTTCTTGAGATGCCATAAATTGGGACATCAATCCTTCAAAGTTATTGGTACTACCATTGCCGGAAGGATTGTTGTTGAAAGTACAGTTCGAGTTGGAACCGCTTGATTGAAAACGATTAGGTGGGTTGGAAGAATTGGTTTGTTGTGCGTTTTGGTTCTGTTTCCACCTAAGGTTCGGGTGATTTTTCCATGAGGGATTGTATGAATCACCGTAATGGTTTGGCTCGGGTTTGAAAGTGTACCACTTGTCTCCCGCTCCGTCGGTACGCGAGGATGCGTAGTCCACAAAAGCTTGTTCGGGGAGTTCCATGCAATCACGAGTGTCGTGGGGACCACTACATAATTCACATGAAGAAGTGATTTTGTTCACTTGGCTTGAAAGTTTAGGAACCTCGTAGGATTTCATGAGAAACTTGACTTGGTCTTCAAGTTCTATGATCCTACGGTCGGAAGTGCTTGAATTGTTCAAAGGCAAAGATATTGCCTTGACCGTTTTATTCAAATCACGGGGATCACTCCAACTTTCGTTGTCATAAAGAGCAAGATCCTCTAGGAGAGCCCATGATTGTTCCGCACTTAGATCACGTAGCTTACCACCGGCCGATTGGTCAATGGTTTGCCTCGTGTAGAGATTGATATGGTCATAGAAGATTTGGACTTGAAGCCAAAGTTCTATGCCATGGTGAGGGACTTTTTGGAGTAAGTCCTTGAATCGAGTCCATGCCTCGTAGAGAGTTTCGCCTTGATGTTGTTGGAACATCAAGATATCATTCCTTAGCTTGGTAGTTCTTCCCGGTGGGAAAAACTGAGCAAGGAAACGAGTGGTGAGATCATCCCAAGAGGTGATGGATCCTACGGGTTGACGTTCTAGCCACTGGCTAGCTTGATCCCGCAGAGAGAATTGAAAGAGACGCAATCGGGTCGTCTCTCGAGTGGCAACATCAAGGTCTATAGAATCAACGATTTTAAGAAAGTCCTTGAGGTGTTGATTAGGATCTTCAGATCGAAGTCCATGGAATGCGCATCCGCTTTGCACCAACCGGATGGTGTCGGATCGCAAGGGTGTGACATTGGCTCCTTGAGTGAGCTCAATGGTGTTTCGATAGCCATGGTGGCTAGGACGGGAATACTCTCCTAAAGTACGGGCTCTAGGAAGTGGTGGTTGTTGTGGTGGTGGGTTGTTGGGATTAAGGATATTACCATCTTCCATGATGTCGAATGGTAATGGTTACGAACAAAGACACGAAGAAAATAGATAGACTAAAGAAAACCTAAAAAAATAAAATAAAAATCTCACTAGAAAAGAATCTAGTGAGTAGACCTATAAAATAAAAATTCAACCTAAACAATAACTATTCCCCGGCAGCGGCGCCAAAAACTTGATGCGTGGTTTTGCAACCTTACAACAGGTTTTACCTCTCGAGGGATCTCAAGAGGCTTACAACCCCACCAGGCAGTGTACCTGACCGATGTAGTATAGTGTAGTGGTAAGTACGGGGGATTGATCGTTCTCCACAGGGAATAGTGTTCGTTAGGTATGAAAAACTACTCTAATAGGTCTAAAGGTTGAGGAAGATTCTTTTTGTATTTTTTTATAATTTTATGAAAGCAAGTAAAATCTCGGGTTTGAAAGAGTGGGCGGAATTAGTTGCTAGTCAACTAACCCAAATTACTACGAATGCAAATAAAATAAAACAACTGAAAGTAAAAAGTTGGTGAGAAACTTATGTGTAGAGAAATGTGTTCACTTAGATTTCCTTACTCCCTAACTATCTTTTACTGGTTGATTAGTGTGTATTAGTTGCGTGGATGACGGGTGTATTCCTTAATACCAATCGTGGGGTGGCGTACGTACTTCCCCAACTCTACAAGCTCCTACTTCACTCCGATCCTATGTCGAGCCGGCTAGGAAGCTCCTAACATGGGATCACTAGAATTCGCTTGTGCATTAAATACAACCATAAAAACCTTTAGTACGCATTTGGTTCATGTTTCTTAAGACGTTCAAGCAAGTTACCGAATAGGAAGTTAGCCAGTTTTCTTAAGCCTAACATAGATAAAAAATCATCCAATACAACTAATAACACACTAATAACCAATAATCAATAGCTAGGTTTCATTAGATCTAAGCAAACACAAGATAAATCTAGCCTAACATGTTAAACAAAAGACAAGAACAAGATAGAATCAAACAACACATAGACATATTGAATGATTAATTGATAACTTATCTTTCAATGTAACATGGAAGATCTCAAGGCAAAAAGCCTTGAAAAAGATGCTAAAATCGTCTTAGGGTTTTTCTCCCAAAAATTCCACACTAAGCTCTCTCCTTTAATGACAAAAAATTAGAAAACTATATATAGATTTTTACATCTGACGGCGTCACGTTATGGAGTGTGACGCCGTCACCTCGCCGCTTTTAGGGTTCCCGGATGACCTTGAACGTGACGCCGTCCCTCTTTGAATTAAGCCGTGACGCCCTTGATCAGGTTAAAGCGTGACGCCGTCAGAATTCACATGCAATTTTCACTGGCTTATCATGAGTAAATTTCACATCCACCTTTTCTTGCCAAGCCATGACGCCGTCCAGAGTAAAATCTGACGCCGTCAAAGGTAACTTTTAGCCGATTTTTGAGACTTTGTCGTTTTCTTCACTTTTATGCTCCAAAAACGTCCAAAATGCCTCCTTTTCCAGATTTCTCCTCAAAAGTACCTAAAATGACAAAAGGAACGATTTAGGGCAATATTTGATCAAATAAATACGATTTCGGGCTTAAATGACCCCTTAAAAGCGGTACACTTTTCGCTTCATCAGTATCCCCGGGTCGTTAAGTCCCAACGAGGTGTGAACACTGTAATAGAACAAATTTGTGATCGGGTGAAATTGAATAAGAAAAGGGGTGTGAGTGATTAAACTAAGGAATTATAAAAGAAAATAACTTAAACAAGCTATAAAAACGATTACGTGAAAGTAAATGACTTAGAAACGTTTAAAACTTAAAAACGTACGTTTAAATAAAAATTACGTAAACGTACAAAATAAAACGTGAATTCTGACCAATATAAATCCCACGGATGTGAAAATTATATTTTTAGAATCCAGATGATAAAAGAAAATTTTAGGAAAAATAAAAATATTTATTTGACTATTTATTTAATTATTATTAATTACTTATTTAAATACTTTTTAAACTAATAAAAATTCTAATAAATACTAAATGATCTGAGAAAAATCTAAAACTTTTTATAGAAATATTAAATAAGTACAG
Organism: Artemisia tridentata subsp. tridentata; assembly: GCA_021014915.2. Lineage (NCBI taxonomy): Eukaryota > Viridiplantae > Streptophyta > Magnoliopsida > Asterales > Asteraceae > Artemisia > Artemisia tridentata. Next base: position 185,382,302 of record CP139505.1, on the reverse strand, counting down.
GAAGCTAGGAAAAATATAAAAATGAAAAGTGCTTAATGAAAAAGCAGAAAAATAAGCCAAATGGCTTAAATAGAAGCTATCACTTTTTTTATGTTTTGATTTTCTTGGTTTTTCTTTTACAAATCTATTTAACTACTGATAATAACAAACTTTAATAAAGACAAAAACTTTGGAACTTGAAAATAAGCTGTTTTGAAGCTTATTAGCTTAACAGATGAGCTTTTGAGTTTAAACTAATGGCTCAAGCTCAAACAAGCTTGAAATAAGCTTCACAGTAGGAACCAAAGGTGAAATAAGATGAAAATAAGTAAAAGGTACTGGAATGAAACTAGAGGAACAAGAAATAAGCACTGATAAGCTTGGAATAAGCAAATAAGCAAGGTACTGCTAGTGTAAGCAAGGTACTGCTAGAGCATCAACCTGCTGCTGACTTTAGAGGCAAAATAAGCTTATGAAATAAGCTATAAAGCACAAAGTGAAGATTGGAGTAGCAAGATGGGTTGGTTAGCTTTCCAAAAAGTCCAAGCTCACACTGTGGGAACCACTGGTGAGCTTATGAAGGGCTTATGAAAAAGCTTGTGTACACTGAATTGCTCAGTGTACAATGAAAATGGGACAAAGTGAAAGCTTGTTGCAGGCTTATAAGGTAAGCTGCAAAATGGAAATTGAGCTTTGAACCAAGTAATATGGTGGATTGGCTTTAGGAAAAACCAAAATACACAAGCTAACAAGCACTAATGAAGCTTTTAAGGAGCTTATGAAAAAGGCTCACCTATACTGATGACTCAGTATAGGGAGTGATTTTGAGAAAACAATATGAGCATGATAAGCAGTCCAAATAAGCAAATAAATGAAAAACAAGCATACATGTAGCAATCTAGCCAGAAGGGCTTTACAAAACACTAAGCCACACAAGCTAATATGCACTGATAAGCTTTTAAGAGGCTTATGAAAAATGCAAACTAGCCTGTGCAGGGTATATGCAGACAGAGAGCAGGCCAAATTGACACCTATGAAATTGACTTTTAAAGTTACACTAATAAGTTGACTTATATGAACTTTAAACTTAATCTATTTACTGATTATGTTGTATTAAGCTAATTAGAAATGAAATTAAGCTAAATGACCAAGTAATCAACAACTGTGATGAAATTTATACTCCAAAATCCTAACAGTGAACTGTCAAATAGAGATTAAAAGCTATTTTGACTATTTATCAAATAAGGACTGTATTTTATGGCTTTACTGAGCTATTATGACCTTAAGTGATGTATGTAAAGCAAAGTTAACAACAAATACACCTTATGTCACAGTGAACACAGCAAAATAAAACAACCCTTTATACAACAGTTATGATAGATTTTCAAAGCAACTTATTAAATTAGATCTCAACACTGATTTCAAACTTTATATTATGATGTAATAAGCTAAATTAAGCACAGAAACAACAATCTAAACACCAAATACTTAAGATTCTATATAATGCTATTTTAACTGTGAGATATGAGAAAGTGAACAACAAGCTATCCTACTGAGCAAACTAGCAATTTTAAGCACTGATCTTACTCAAATACACACAATGAGCATATAAATCACAGATAAGTAGTAAATAAGATCTTATACAGTAAAATGCCAAAAACTTAGATATAAGCTTACAAATGGTATCAAGCTGAGAACTGAGAACCAAGAACAAGGAACAACCTATAAGCTTGCCAATAAGCTACTAACCCAAAGGCAATCCAGTATAAACCTTGCTCCAAGCTTTCATCATCATTTCACTGATTTTTATTTTTCACTAAATTTTCTTGAGTTCTTTTTGTATTTTTGTTTTTAAGGATTATAACTTGTTTTAAGGTTTCTAAAAGCTAAATAAGCTTTGTCAGGAGCTTATGTGAGCTAAGAAGTCCAATAAACAACAATAATCAACAATATTTAAAATGACAAGAAATTAAAGGTACGATTAAGCATAAATGGAAATTTTAAGATAGACTGAAATGGGTACTGTAAATAGGTTTATTACAATTTGTCAAAGAGTAATAAGATCCTGAAAGCTTTTAAATTACAAGGTAATTAAGAAGAGCAGTAAAATGACAATAAGTAAAATGATCATACACTATGAAATCTATGATATCCTGTTACAATGCTCAAAAGCCAAATTATATAGATACTTCCAACTCTGTCGACCTTTCAGAGACTTTCCCACTTAATCTTGGCCATTGGTTCTCTGTAATTCATCCTAGCCATTGAAATTGCTTTTGGCGCCAAAATATCAAAAGCAGGTTTTTAGCAATTAAGGATTTTTGGTTAGATGTGGAGGTGGAAGGGAAGCATTAATTGCTTTTGGTTTGTTAGGTAGAGTGTTGAGGAGGAGGGGTGGTATTGCAGAAAAATCTGTAGGTGAAGGGTGGTTTTGGCGGGGTAGTTTAGGAAGAAGAAGAGTTTGACCGAAGTCAAACCTTCTGGTTAGTTAAGAAAGTCGGGTTTGGGTTTATTTAGTGAGTGGGCTGGGTATTGTTTTGGGCTTGGATTGGGTTGTAAAAGGGTATTGGGTTTTAGTTATTAGGTTTATTAAATAAACTAAGGATCCGGTTTGGTTAGTATTGCACAAGGACCATTTTTGTAATTTCATGAAAGATGAAGGGGTGAAAGTGTAATATCCCAAAAGTTATCAAAAGGGTCTATTTTGCCAATTCTAAATAGTACAAGGTTTATATTTGATAAATTCCAATTTTGAAAAATCAAGGACTAATTTTGCCATTTTGGAAACTTGGGGGACCTTTCTTGCTAATTGTGCAAACTTTGCTCATTTTTCAATTGTTTTCAATCCTTTTGCACTTGTAACAGATAAAAACACAATCAAATGATATTTTCTGTATTTTGAAGCATATCTGCATGTTTTTAAATGTTTTTGCAGTCTAAATGTGACAGAAATGATGAGTATTTAGACACTCATCAATCCCCCACACTAAACTATTTCTAGTCCCTAGCAATCTTTTATGAAAATTTAATGGATTTTATGTCTCTTTACCAAAAGCCATTACTTCTGGAGTAGCCAATGTTTTAGTATGTGATACTTTGGTACAATGATAACCAAATGATTTTGAGCAAATCATCAGCTGTCAACGGATTTGATTTGTCTTTACCAAAAGCCGTTTGCTTCTGGACTAGCCAACTCTTAGATAAAATACAGTTATTTATCTTGGTGAGCTGATTACCAATTATGATTTTCCACTGCCTTTACCACAAGCCATAACCTTGCAGGCTAGCCAACTCTTCACTATAAAAGATATGGTGAGTCGAATACCATACAATTTTTGGCAAATTGTCAGCCATAAACGGATTTGATTTATCGTTACCAAGAGCCGTTTGCTCTTGGATTAGCCAATCCTTATGTGGGTTAGACATGGCGGACTGATAACCATTTATTGCGTTCTAAGTGAGAAAAAAATTTAAAATTTTGGCCAAAATGGGGGTACTAGATGGTACATATGATAAAATTCACTAGAATTCCCCCCCCCCCCCCCCACACTTAGAACTGAATATTGCCCTCAATATTCAAAGTACCGGCTATTATGCCGATACTTAGAACGTAAAAAGGAAATACGAATAGCCTTTATTTTGTATATACACACTTTTTTTTTTTTTTTTTTTTTTGGAAATGTACATATATATAACATGTGGGGCATCTCCCCCACACTTGGGTGAGACATGGGTGAAAACCCATGTTTTACTACTGTTTTTATTAACCGATTCGCTAGCTTGACTCGACCCCGAATTCATTGGTTCATGGGGAAGTAAGTGGAAGAGACCATCTCAATCGGACTTTCATTCAAGATGTCTAGATACACATTGAAGTATATGAAAGGTCCACACCGATGAGATATATCCGGCTTTAAACCAATGTTAGATGGAAAATGTCGGGGTCAAAGGTAATATCCTCACTCCCGAATGAGTGAAGGATAGGGGAAATCACCGGGTAGGTGAAGGGAAGAAGAGAGATCTGAATAGCAATTAAGATAAGAACTTCCTCCTCAAGAATTGCATATTCAAGTGGAGGAGGCAAGTCCTTAAACTTGATCTCAGGAAATTTATCATTTTTCTCAACTGACTTGATTTCCTCATTATGAAGTTCAACGGGAGGGAGTGGAGGAGAATTGTCCTGATTCAACAATTTCTCAAGAAGAAGAATATCTCCCTCCAGATCAATCTCAGCGTTATCAATTCCTTCAAGAAATGAATCACACTTGAGAAAAGCCTCGATCTCTTCCAAAATTCAATCACTTCCCTCAAACGGAGTGAGAGAAGGGGAAGAGTCGGAAATGATAGGTAGAGAAGATGTGGTGGGAACCCCACTCACAGAATTATGAGAATAACCAAGAAACTCATGAGAGTACTCCTCTGAAACAATATCAATGACATCGATTCGGTTAACCGATTCAGAATCATAATTTGAGGAGTACCTCAAAGTTTGATCATGGTTAATGGTAACAGCTTCATTATCCACACGCAATGTGATCTCATGCTTAAATACATCAATAAGAGCATGGCCTGTTTTTAGGAATCCTCTTCCAAGAATGAGAGGAACCTTTTGATCTGCGTCGAATTCAACAACCACAAAGTCAGCTGGAAAATGGAACTTCCCTACTTCCACAAATACATCCTCGGCAATGCCGAGAGGAAGTGATATAGTACGATCTGTAAGCTCAAGAGTCATGCAGGTAGGAGTAAGAGCCGGAAGAGAAAGTTTCTTCCACACTGAATGAGGCATCAGGTTGATGCTTGCACCAAGATCGGCCAAGGCATAGCATTCAACCATTCCCGGAAATACACAAGGTATTAGAAACTTTCCAGGATCTCCAAGCTTTACAGGAAGTTTCTTTAAGATAACTGCTGAGCAGTTCTCATTTAGTGGAGATTTAGCCATTTCAATCAGTTTTTCCTTGTTGCTTAACAAGTGTTTGATTGTTGATGCAAACTTAGGCATCAGAATGATAGCATCCGCAAAACTTATGTCAAAATGTAATTCTTTAAAGATTTGAAAGAATTTGTCCATTTGTTGACTAGCCTTTTCACGGAGCTTTTGCTCATTTAAGCGCGATGGGTAAGGAATATAAGGTTTGGATTTAGGGGCAGCAACTTCAGGAGTCTCAACAGATTCAAAGACAACTCCTGGTTTGGATTTCTTTTTCAGGACAACCGGAGGGTGGACTTGTGCTGTACTTTGTGGGCTAGGAATTTGCACTTTGTCCGTTGTAACCTCCGTACCTTTTTCCATTTCATACAACGGAGGAGGAATAGGACCAGAGGGTCCCTCATAAGCAGCACCACTACGCGTGGTGATAGCTTTGATGAAATTGGTATTTTCATCATCATCACTGTCATCAATTGCACTGATAGGAGCAGCATTGAGGATATTGGAATAAGCTCTAGCTGTTCTCTGCTCACTAAGTTTGCTTGATAAACTTTTAACCGTAAATCGTGAAAGAGTAGGATCTATTCTTGACGGTTTAGGAGCAATTGTGGGTGTAGAGTTTTGGACAACCATAGGTTGGACGTATTTAGCACTTCCATTGTTAGAGGGAAGTACCGGGTCCTTTGTCACCTTGATTCCATCATGAGCTTTACCACTACATGTAGTGACAGCTTTGAGTTCACCCCTTGGGTTGACAACAGTGTTACTTGGGAGACCTCCCGAAGTAGAAGGTGGATTGAGATGGTCCATGAGACTGGCAAGCATATTCTTAACTCCGCTTTAAGAATGATCAATTTTGTTTGAAATTTCATTCTTAAGCTCAGTTCCTTGCTTGTGTATTAAAGATTGAAATTCATTCTTCAAATTAGAGATTTGATTTTGCATTGCCCTCATTTTGGTCTCATTAACCTTGATATAGTTATCAAGTTCATTTGAGAGAGGTCCTTGCTGATTAGGAGCAGAATACCCTTGATTACCCCTTTGGGGTGGGTATTGATTGTTCGGGGCATGAAATTGATTTTGCGTGTTTTGCCCTATTTGTTGATTAGGATTAATCCTATTTGGATTGTTGGGAGGAGGAAATCCGGGTGGTCCAATTTGGTTGCTAGCACGGTAGTTTGGTTCCACTTCAGGACGGTATTGATTACCTCCTTGATTGGAAGTTTCGGCTATAGCATTGACTTCAAATGCATTGCCATCGGTAGCAGTACAATTGTAGTAAGCGTGAGGACCACCACAAGTAACACAAACTTCTATCTTTTTTATTTCAGCAGTGTGAGAAGTTTGCGGAGCGGACTCTTTCTTTTGTGTGTTGAAAACCAAAGATTGAATAGCCTTCGTGAGTTCAGCAAGCTGAGTGTCAGTACTAGACTGACTCACGGGAGATGAAGTAGAAGGACCAACACTAGCCTGAGAATTATATGGTCTGGCTCGTGCAGTGCGGACCTTAGACTTATTTTCAATGAGTGCAATGGCTTCCTTAGTGGATTTGCTCAGAAAATTACCTCCAGCTGAGGCATTGAGAGAATCTTGGTCAGATGGGTTTAACCCATTGTAGAAAGTGTCCATTTGCATCAAATCGGTGAAACCGTGATGAGGACATTTGCGGAGCAATTCTTTGAAACGATCCCATGCCTCTCCAAATGGTTCATCAAACCTTTGAGAGAATTTCATGATTTCATTCTTGAGATACGTGGTTTTAGAAGGAGGAAAGAATTCATTTACGAACTTTTGAACCAAATCTTCCCATGTTTCAATCGATCGAGGGGGTTGTTTGTCAAGCCAAATCCGGGCTGCCCCATCGATGGAAAACGGGAAAAGAATAAGTTTGATTGATTCCTCAGGGACATTTTTGCATTTGATGGTGCAAGTGATTTTGTTAAACCATCTAATGTGATCTTGAGGATCGTCCCTATCAAAACCATAGAATTGCCGTTGGGTTACCAGGTTTATCAACCCAGTCTTAAGCTCAAAATTCTCAGCCACGATGGCTGGAACAACAATGGCATCTCCGTACCCATCGGAGGGTGCCTGGAGAAGCTCATTCATCGGACGATCTTCTGTCATGATGACAGGAGTTTTAGGATCAGTTCGTATCTCGGGTACGACTGATGGAGCAGAACGTCTACGACGTCTTCGAGGTATGTTTACAAGCTCACGAAAAGGGCTCGATGACCTAGAAGAACGAGTGCGCATGCACTAAGACGAGTCTAAGAATCCTTTAGAGTGATGGAAACTTAGAAAAAGGAAAAGAAGATTCTTTTTGGATTTTATTTGTTTATGGAAACTTGAAATACGATATTTTTGTTTTATCGATCCGTCAAACGAATTAACTTAACGATAATTTTGGTTTTTATATATATATAAAAATAAGAGAATATGAACAAGGATGGTAAATATACAATGGATGTATATTCAACAACACTGATTCTTCAAATGCGATCTACGCAGCACACCTCCCCGGCAGCGGCGCCAAAATTTGATTGCTCCCAAAACGGTCTGCTAATATTGACCAAGTGAATGGTCAACAAGAGTCAAACAATCTAGGGCACAATACAATTTACCAAAGGAGTTTAGTGTATCCCCGGGTCGTTAAGTCCCAACGAGGTGTGAACACTGTAATAGAACGAATTTGTGATCGGGTGAAATTGAATAGGAAAAGGGGTGTGAGTGATTAAACTAAGGAATTATAAAAGAAAATAACTTAAACAAGCTATAAAAACGATTACGTGAAAGTAAATGACTTAGAAACGTTTAAAACTTAAAAACGTACGTTTAAATAAAAATTACGTAAACGTACAAAATAAAACATGAATTCTGACCAATATAAATCCCACGGATGTGAAAATTATATTTTTAGAATCCAGATGATAAAAGAAAATTTTAGGAAAAATAAAAATATTTATTTGACTATTTATTTAATTATTATTAATTACTTATTTAAATACTTTTTAAACTAATAAAAATTCTAATAAATACTAAATGATCTGAGAAAAATCTAAAACTTTTTATAGAAATATTAAATAAGTACAGGAAGCTAGGAAAAATATAAAAATGAAAAGTGCTTAATGAAAAAGCAAAAAATAAGCCAAATGGCTTAAATAGAAGCTATCACTTTTTTTATGTTTTGATTTTCTTGGTTTTTCTTTTACAAATCTATTTAACTACTGATAATAACAAACTTTAATAAAGACAAAAACTTTGGAACTTGAAAATAAGCTGTTTTGAAGCTTATTAGCTTAACAGATGAGCTTTTGAGCTTAAACTGATGGCTCAAGCTCAAACAAGCTTGAAATAAGCTTCACAGTAGGAACCAAAGGTGAAATAAGATGAAAATAAGTAAAAGGTACTGGAATGAAACTAGAGGAACAAGAAATAAGCACTGATAAGCTTGGAATAAGCAAATAAGCAAGGTACTGCTAGTGTAAGCAAGGTACTGCTAGAGCATCAACCTGCTGCTGACTTTAGAGGCAAAATAAGCTTATGAAATAAGCTATAAAGCACAAAGTGAAGATTGGAGTAGCAAGATGGGTTGGTTAGCTTTCCAAAAAGTCCAAGCTCACCCTGTGGGAACCACTGGTGAGCTTATGAAGGGCTTATGAAAAAGCTTGTGTACACTGAATTGCTCAGTGTACAATGAAAATGGGACAAAGTGAAAGCTTGTTGCAGGCTTATAAGGTAAGCTGCAAAATGGAAATTGAGCTTTGAACCAAGTAATATGGTGGATTGGCTTTAGGAAAAACCAAAATACACAAGCTAACAAGCACTAATGAAGCTTTTAAGGAGCTTATGAAAAAGGCTCACCTATACTGATGACTCAGTATAGGGAGTGATTTTGAGAAAACAATATGAGCATGATAAGCAGTCCAAATAAGCAAATAAATGAAAAACAAGCATACATGTAGCAAGCTAGCCAGAAGGGCTTTACAAAACACTAAGCCACACAAGCTAATATGCACTGATAAGCTTTTAAGAGGCTTATGAAAAATGCAAACTAGCCTGTGCAGGGTATATGCAGACAGAGAGCAGGCCAAATTGACACCTATGAAATTGACTTTTAAAGTTACACTAATAAGTTGACTTATATGAACTTTAAACTTAATCTATTTACTGATTATGTTGTATTAAGCTAATTAGAAATGAAATTAAGCTAAATGACCAAGTAATCAACAACTGTGATGAAATTTATACTCCAAAATCCTAACAGTGAACTGTCAAATAGAGATTAAAAGCTATTTTGACTATTTATCAAATAAGGACTGTATTTTATGGCTTTACTGAGCTATTATGACCTTAAGTGATGTATGTAAACCAAAGTTAACAACAAATACACCTTATGTCACAGTGAACACAGCAAAATAAAACAACCCTTTATACAACAGTTATGATAGATTTTCAAAGCAACTTATTAAATTAGATCTCAACACTGATTTCAAACTTTATATTATGATGTAATAAGCTAAATTAAGCACAGAAACAACAATCTAAACACCAAATACTTAAGATTCTATATAATGCTATTTTAACTATAAGATATGAGAAAGTGAACAACAAGCTATCCTACTGAGCAAACTAGCAATTTTAAGCACTGATCTTACTCAAATACACATAATGAGCATATAAATCACAGATAAGTAGTAAATAAGATCTTATACAGTAAAATGCCAAAAACTTAGATATAAGCTTACAAATGGTATCAAGCTGAGAATTGAGAACCAAGAACAAGGAACAACCTATAAGCTTGCCAATAAGCTACTAACCCAAAGGCAATCCAGTATGAACCTTGCTCCAAGCTTTCATCATCATTTCACTGATTTTTATTTTTCACTAAATTTTCTTGAGTTCTTTTTGTATTTTTGTTTTTAAGGATTATAACTTGTTTTAAGGTTTCTAAAAGCTAAATAAGCTTTTTCAGGAGCTTATGTGAGCTAAGAAGTCCAATAAACAACAATAATCAACAATATTTAAAATGACAAGAAATTAAAGGTACGATTAACCATAAATGAAAATTTTAAGATAGACTGAAATGGGTACTGTAAATAGGTTTATTACAATTTGTCAAAGAGTAATAAGATCCTGAAAGCTTTTAAATTACAAGGTAATTAAGAAGAGCAGTAAAATGACAATAAGTAAAATGATCATACACTATGAAATCTATGATATCCTATTACAATGCTCAAAAGCCAAATTATATAGATACTTCCAACTCTGTCGACCTCTCAGAGACTTTCCCACTTGATCTTGGCCATTGGTTCTCTGTAATTCATCCTAGCCATTGAAATTGCTTTTGGCGCCAAAATATCAAAAGCAGGTTTTTAGCAATTAAGGATTTTTGGTTAGATGTGGAGGTGGAAGGGAAGCATTAATTGCTCTTGGTTTGTTAGGTAGAGTGTTGAGGAGGAGGGGGTGGTATTGCAGAAAAATTTGTGGGTGAAGGGTGGTTTTGGCAGGGTGGTTTAGGAAGAAGAAGAGTTTGACCGAAGTCAAACCTTCTGGTTAGTTAAGAAAGTCGGGTTTGGGTTTATTTAGTGAGTGGGCTGGGTATTGTTTTGGGCTTGGATTGGGTTGTAAAAGGGTATTGGGTTTTAGTTATTAGGTTTATTAAATAAACTAAGGATCCGGTTTGGTTAGTATTGCACAAGGACCATTTTTGTAATTTCATGAAAGATGAAGGGGTGAAAGTGTAATATCCCAAAAGTTATCAAAAGGGTCTATTTTGCCAATTCTGAATAGTACAAGGTTTATATTTGATAAATTCCAATTTTGAAAACCCAGGGACTAATTTTGCCATTTTGGAAACTTGGAGGACCTTTCTTGCTAATTGTGCAAACTTTGCTCATTTTTCAATTGTTTTCAATCCTTTTGCACTTGTAACAGATAAAAACACAATCAAATGATATTTTCTGTATTTTGAAGCATACCTGCATGTTTTTAAATGTTTTTGCAGTCTAAATGTGACAGAAATGATGAGTATTTTGACACTCATCAGGAAGCTTATGAGATAATCTTTAAGAATTTGCCTTAGGATCTTCTTGTAGGAATTTAAGTTGTGACCGGTGAGGATTGGGTAGACTATAGGATATTTGTTAAGTATCATTCCTCTGCATCACTTTGATTCATATTCTTGCCTTTATTTGAGCCCTTGTTAAGATTATTCTTTCCGGAGATTTAGAAAATCTATTAGGATACGCAACATAAGTTTAGTGACCAATTAAATTTAGAATGCTTTGAGAACTTGGTGGTAATGCCTTTTCACCATATAGGTTTCACCTTCTGATATAATCGCATTCATTCTTGAACCTTTGATTCATTTGTTAATTGTTTAAATGCTCATTCGTCCATTCTGAGAATTTTGCAATCATGATGTGTTTGACACATTTTGTGGGTTCTCTGTTTTTGCTAAACACCTTAAGGTTTCCCCTACACTATCAGATTACGCCTTACCCATTTTTATTCCTATGAGAAATCTTGTGGTTCTTAATCACGAGTATCGGAGTTATGCGTCACTTTTTCATTTGTTCGTTCTATATCTCAGCTTGAATTAATTGATGAAGTTTTTTTTTATCGTTTGGCATTTCCTCCGTAATTATCTCATTTTCATATTGTGTTTTATGTATCTTTTCTAAGAGGTTACACTATCATTCGTTATATTATATATATATATATATATATATATATATTATATAGATATATATATATATATATTATCAAAAATATATATTATATTTTCGTATTCGTTGGATACAGTTTGAGAACATTTATGTTGAAGAACCTGATGTAATTAACCGCAGGATGAGTCATGAGAAACAAACATTTCCGTTCATTTTCATTTCTTTTCGTAATATGGTACGTTTCCGTTTGATCATTCTACTTCTATTTCGAGGACGGAATTTTCTTTTTAGAGGGGAAAAGTTGTAAAACCCGCAAAAATCTAAATTTCATTTTAATTTGCCAATTGAATATAACCTAAAGTTTTAAAGGTTTAATAATTAAATTAAACTACATACTATAAATTGAAAATACAAAATACAGGTTTCCTAATTAAATCCTAAGTCTAAAATTTGGTCCACCCTTAATTATATGAACTGAAATAATATCCTCAAAAATAAAGAGATTTGGTGTAATCATAATACACGGTTTTATTGTTTGGCCCATCTAAACTCACGGCACTTTTCCCACTTAAACATACGCTCCATCACTTTTCTTTCCTCAAAAACTCACGGCAAATCTTCTCTCCCTCCCCATAACCGAACCATGAACAGCCCCTATTCCTTCCATGTTTGCCCTCAAGTCCAAGAAGAAGAAGGTGTGAAGATTGGTGTATTCGTGGTCATTGCTTTCTCTTTTGATTTCTCTTATTTGATTCCCTCTCCATACGGCTTAAAGGTAATCATAAACCTATATATGTCTCGTTAATTATTATACAAAGATTAAGCCACGTTAAAATTATGTTGTGATTATTTTCTAATCGTATAATCAAGCCCTAAAAATTCTGTAATCATTAAATGGTAATCAATACAAGACAATTAATATAGGAAACCCTAGAAAATTTATGGGAGTCGATTAGGGCTAAATAGGTTTAGGATTTGGGTGCGATTTTATGTGAACATGCTGTCCAGAATTTGGGTCGGATTCAAAAGGGTCTAATTTGATGATTCCAATGTGTTTTTGTATGATTCTTGAGACTAAAATTAAGTTTAAGTTGCCTACTTTCGGAATATATAAATTTCGTGGTTATTGGAGGTCAGGGAAGCAGTTTCTTGAATTTTAGAAGATTAAGTGTCAAAACTGAATTTCGGGTCTGGAAATTCAGTCAGTTTTTATGATTTTTCATTTACAAAGTATAAGGTCTGGGAAGCCCCAATTTTTTTAGGAGAATAACTAATATGTCTATTAGTTACTGGAATTTTCGTAGATTTTTCTGAAGGGTCTTGATATGGTTTTAAAATACAAACTTTTCGGGTATACCATCAGGTCATATTCTGGAACAGGTTTGAAAAATGATTTTTGTTTGGATACTTGCACTAGGAGATAAAATCTGTATAAATCAGTGGAAGTATTAAACATACGTAGGTGTCTCTGGTAAAAATTATAGAACCACTGGAGCTTTTTTGTGGTGTTTTAAAAATCATAAGAATATGAACCAGAATCACATGAGAAACCCTAAACATGTTATTAAATGACATTAAGTACTAATATCCGTTATGGCATTAATTGAACACATAAGTATTAAATGATCCCTAATCCGTATATATTCGTTGAAGAAGACGTGACGTAGTTTTCCTTGTGGTTTCTTTTCCGTTTGCTTCCATTTCATTCGCTAAGGTACAGATATTCCACCCTTTTTCAGTAAGGGTATCCCATGATTTTGATTTCTTGATATTTTCTATTCTGAGTTGTGATTCATTTGATATTCGTTTGGTTATTCTGTCTGATATGGTTGATTATTCGTTCTCTCTTGTGACTTCAATATTCGTATTAGAATCCTTTGATACTTTGTAACCCATTTAATATTATAACTTCGTGTGAAAACCTTTCTTAAATATATATCTTGATTATGTTTTGAGAAAAACTATTTTAAAAATATTTCTATGAACACTATGCGACACCATTTTTATATGACGGATTATTGACTTTTATGAAAACTACTTTTAAAAGATTACTTTTATGAAAACGATGTTTAATAGATTTCTCGCGGTCACATAAATTATTTGTACAGATAATTATTTTGCTATCCTGTTTTGATATGATATTCAGTTTAGTTAGAAATATCTTTGTTTGGACATATTATAATTGTTTCATTATGTTTGTGTTGTTTCCCGAGCTAACTAGTCATAGAGGTACCATGGTCATGTCATTGAGGCACCAATTGCATGAAACTATCTGTGGCAGTGTGATTGGCCCACGGTGTTCCCTTGTGATGTGTATATTATTATTGAGCTCGTGCACTTAATTGCCATTTTGGTACGCCAATATATTTGTCTGAGTACATGTGTATGGTGGTGTACATAACTTTGTTTTGCAGAGAGCGTATGGATGCATCCTAGGTATGTTTTGTGATATGATTATGATATGGCTTAGTAGTGAATGGTTTGTGTGTGCCATACACCCCATGTCACTTTTTAGAGATCGCTACTCCATTTGATATGTCAGGATATAATATATGATATGATTTGGTCTATTCCTGTATCATGCTTAGACACTTGTTTTGAGCTCGTGGGCATTTCCTTATGATTCCTTGATTTCCTTATCATCACTTTAACTCATTATTCATTTGACTCTTATGACATATGATTTCTTGTTCAGCAGATTCCTTTGACTTCATTTTGTGTACTTATTCATGTTCAGTTTATTATTTTATATCTATTCACTGGGCTTTTTAAGCTCAGCCGCATTTTCTTTTCCCTGCGGCAGGTATTCAAGTGGGATGCTGGGATTTGAGTGATGAGAGTAGGAGCTTTTAGTGGACCACCCTGACGATAGTTACCCACTTGCGTTTGGATTAGATATGGAGTTATCATTCATTTAGACCTCATTTGGAATTGTAATTCATTTAGAAGTTGTTAGGACCCTAGATACACTATAAGGTGGTTAAACCTTGTCAACTTTGTGTATATGATATGTTGTGTTAATATGATTAAGTGCGCGGAATTCACTCAATCACACTTAGAAGGTTATGTATGTTATGGAAATGGAATTGTTATGTTTGTTAGTTAGCAATGAACACATAAAGATTATCACCAAACGATTCAATATTATTAATGATAATAATACGAGTGATCTTGAAATATCACTAGGGTTACAACCTTGAATCTTAAGTTTTTCTAACTTGTGATATATTTGTGTTTGTTCTTATCTAACAGTTATGAGTTCTAAGTATTTGATAATCACTTGTTAGACACACATAATATCGAGTCTAAGATCTTCTTTTATAGTCCAAGAAGATCTTTACATATTGCTTAAAGTCTAGCCGACTTACTTGCTAACTTATCTTGAGTGTGTCAGTACATAAGATACAACATGTATTTGTGTACACAACTTGTTAACTAAGCACATGGGGTAAGATATTATCTACCGTATATTCTTGACTTTAGTACACAAATATCTTTTCAATACTTATCCATCTAGCAGTCTCAACTCAACAGTATCAACTAGCAGTCTCTTCTTTGTACCAGCAGTTGGAACGGTTAGTTATAACTTGAGCAGTCCTAAGATATACATCAGCAGTTGGAACTGTTAGAGAATTCTTCTCAGCAGTTGGAACTGTTAATACTTGTAATTCTTGATACTTAATCTTCAGAACATTTAATTCCCAACAATCCTCCCCTAAACATGTGAATCCATTTCAACATGTTTCTGAATTAAATTATGGATTGTGAAGATCTTTCAAACACTTCATAGTCAGACCCTTGATCTGAACTTTCTTCTGTTCTGTGAGATTGAATATCTTTCTCAGTAGCTCATCTGCTTTCTGATCTTTGACTTTAACAATATCAATACATTACTCCAATCTTGGACTAAAAGATGGTGCAATTTCCTTGGATGGAGGAATTATAAGAGGCAATGGTGCTGTGTATCTTGGATGCTTGTTTCAACAAGTGAAATCATCTATCATCATGCCTTTGTAAGTGATGAACAAACGTGGTAAACTGAAATTGAAACTTTTCTTCGTTTGACCTAGATAGAACTTTCTCCTTTGGAATGTTCTTGTCATTTTCAACCTCCATGTCATCATCTTGTATGCTCTTGTCTTCTCCTCCCTTTTATTGGATTATCTTCCTTTTCTGGGCTATTATTTCCTCCCCTGAGATTGTTACCTCCCCTGAGATACAAATAACTTTTGTTTCCTCCCCTTGTTTGGAAGATCTCACTATGTACCAAAATATATCTTTCCTTATCATCTGATCCATCATTTAGAACTGGTTGTCAGACAATGTTGTACATGAAGCCATCAATTCCTTAAGAGTTTAAGATTGATGCCCTCATCACTTCTAGGTGTGTTAACTCCTATGAGAGGTGAATCAGTGGACATTTGATTCATGGTCCATCAATGGATGGTTTTTGTGAATCTCTTGAAAAATCCTTTTAAGAAACTTTTTGCCTTAGCAGTATGTCTATGATTTTAGAATTGAAAAATCATACTGCTTTCAACCATTTTGAAGGGATCAAGTGTATAACAGACACTTAATCAAAATTTCGGTTTAAAGCAACCTCTGGTTGTGTGAGAACCAATGTTTTTCAGTTATAAATAACTGCCTGTGTGCAGATAAACTCATTCAGAGAGCTTTCCTGACAGGGTTTCCAGCTCATAGTAATTGTTACCTCTAACACAAGTGTTAGATTCACTTTTACTAGCTGTTCTTTCTATCAGATGTCCTTAGACTTGCTCATTATACTTGAAAGTATAAAATGATAGAAAGTGAGTTGCATCAGTTACTATCTGATCAACTAAGTCATCAATTCAATGTGAAATTTGATAACCAGGTTTCAAGAAAGAAGTTTTAAGGAGTTTTAAATTCCCAAACTCAGTCCATCATAAACCTGTTATGAACGCAACTAGAATCACTTTTCTTCTGCTTCCATTTCACTTGAAATTTCCTTATTGCTCAAAGTTCATACCTGAAATTGTTAGTCTAAAACCAAAAAACAAAATGCATAGCATTTGTCTTATAGCAATATCAATATATGACCAACAGTATGAACTGTTTAAACAAAATATGAACTAGCAGTACAAACTGTTCTATTTAACAGTCTCAATTTACAAAGATATCAGTACAACCTTAACATATATAAAAACCAAATAGATTAGAAATTTTAAGGATTTAGCATTCCAATACTTGCTACCAAGTACTGAAACCTTCCAACATCAAAAGCTTTAGTTAGCAGATCTGCAAAATTGAATTCTGAAGCAATTTTAAGTACTTGAATTAATCTTTTCTCATTGCAGTCTCTAATAAAGTGATGTCTAATTTCAATGTGTTTTGTTTTAGAATGTTGCACTGGATTTTTAATAATACAAATTGTACTACTATTATCAATATGAATAACAGTGTTTAAGAAATTGTACCCATAATCAAGAAGTTGGTTTTGAAGCCATAGAACTTGACTAGAGCAACTTGCAGCAGCTATATATTCAGCTTCAGTTGTTGAATTTGCCACACTTGTTTGCTTCTTACACTGCCATGAGACAAGTCTACACCCAAGGAATTGACATCCTCCAGTTGTTGACTTTCTGTCCAAGCTAGCACCAGCATAATCACTATCCGAATATGCTACCAAGTCAAAAGGAGATTCTCTAGAATACCATATACCCAACCTTGGTTGACCTTTGAGATATCTAAAAATTCTCTTGACTGCAGTTAAATGAGAAACCTTTGGAGTAACTTGAAATCTTGCACAAACACAAACAGGGAACATGATATCAGGTCTAGATGATGTAAGATACATCAAAGAGCCTATCATAGATCTGTAATTGTGTACATCTACATTCTCTCCATCTTCATCTTTCAGAAGGTGCTTCTCAGAGTCCATTGGTGTGCTTGCTATTTTTGAATCAGCAAATTGAAATTTTCTAAGTATCTCTGCAACATATTTGTCTTGACTAATAAATATGCCTTCAGATGATTGCTTAACTTGCAAACCCAAAAAGAATGTAAGTTCTCCCATAGAACTCATCTGAAACTTATC
Organism: Artemisia tridentata subsp. tridentata; assembly: GCA_021014915.2. Classification (NCBI taxonomy): domain Eukaryota; kingdom Viridiplantae; phylum Streptophyta; class Magnoliopsida; order Asterales; family Asteraceae; genus Artemisia; species Artemisia tridentata. The sequence goes on along the minus strand of CP139505.1, from coordinate 185,364,643 downwards.
TTTCATAAGTTTCTCAAACTCTAAACACATCTCCTTCCTTGTAGATCCAAAGATAATATCATCCACATACACCTGCACTAACAGAAGATCCTTCTTGTGCTGTTTGATGAAAAGTGTCTGATCAATCTTTCCTCTTTGAAATCCATTTTCTAATAAGTAAGAAGCTAGTGTTGCATACCAAGCTCTTGGTGCCTGATGAAGGCCATATAGAGCTTTCACTACTCTGTACACTTTGTTTGGATGTAATGGGTCAATGAAGCCTGGAGGTTGTGAAATATACACCTCTTCTTCAATTTTACCATATAAAAATGCACTCTTGACATCCATTTGGTAGACTGTGAAGCCTAAAAATGAAGCATAAGCTAAGAAAAGCCTAATTGCCTCAATCCTTGCTACTGGAGCATAAACCTCATCATAGTCTATTCCTTTTTCTTGTGTGTACCCTTGGGCTACTAATCTAGCCTTATTTCGAATCACTATTCCCCTTTCATCCCTTTTGTTCTTGAAAACCCATCTAGTGCCAATTACCTTCACACCTGTAGGTAAATCAACTAGCACCCATACTTTCTGAATCTTGAACTGAAGAAGCTCCTCTTGCATAGCTTCTACCCAGCTTGAATTATCTAAGGCTTTCAGAATATTCTTTGGTTCATCTTGTGAGAGAAAACATACAAACAAGCAAGAGTTTGAAAACTCATGCTGCTTTGAAGCATAAAGGGCATCAAGAAGCCCTTGTTGGTCTGAAGACATCAGTTGTTGTCTTGTCTTCACACCTGACTGTACATCTCCAATCACATTATCTAGGGAGTGGACTTTGTGAATTCTTGTTTGTGGAGTAGAAGGAACTTGATAATTTGATGGAAGATTGTTGAAATCCACCTCATTATCTGAGAATTCTGCTTCTTTCATTTCTGAAGAGCCAGCAGTTGAATGCTCTGTCTCAGCAGTACAAACTGCTTTTGAACTGCTAACTTGACTGTCTTGTTTCTCAGTTCCATCTTTCTTGCTTTCATCTTCAACACCTTCTTTAGCCTTGCCAGAAGAAGATTCATCAGTTGTTGAAGTTGATTCCACAATTGTACTTGACCATATTGGCATTATGACATCAGATTGATCCTTTTCTAACTCAGCCTCATTTGTTGCTTGTGAACCTGCAAAATCATTAGTTGCTGCAACAATAGGCACATAATTCATAGAATTGGTTAGATACTCAAGATCAAATAGCCATTTTGGTCCTTGACCTACTACATTGGATTTGTTTTCTAAAAACTCCACATGTAGATTTTCTTCTACTTTATCAGTTCTTAAATTGTATACTCTAAAAGCTTAGCTATTGAGAGAATATCCAACTAAGAAACCTTCATCTGCTTTACCATCAAATTTTCCTAAATGGTCTAAGGTATTGAGAATTGTTATATGACATCCAAAAGGTCTAAGAAATCCTATTGCAGGGGTTCTTCCATTAAAAAGTTCATATGATGTCTTATTGTGAGGCTGCACAACTAAAACTCTATTTTGGACATAGCAAGCAGTGTAGACTGCTTCAGCCCAAAAGGTTATTGGTAGCTTAGAATCAGCTAACATTGTTCTAGCAGCTTCAATTAGTGTTCTATTCTTTCTTTCAACCACACCATTCTGTTGAGGTGTTCTAGCAACACTAAATTCTCTCTTAATACCTTTTTGTTTGCAGAAATCATCCATAACTCTATTCTTAAACTCTGTCCCATTATCACATCTAATGACTTTCACTTTCTTGTCTACTTGGTTTTCTATCTGTGTAATGAAATCCTTAAGGATGCTTGATGTCTCATCCTTAGTAGATAAAAAGAAAACCCATGTAAATCTGCTATAGTCATCAGTTATAACAAGACAATATTTCTTATGCATTATACTCCTTACTGCAACAGGTCCAAATAAGTCCATATGCAGCATAAACAATGATTGATTGATAGAGTTAAAAATCTTGGGCTTACAAGTGGCTTTGTGTTGTTTGCCTTTTAGACAAGCAATGCATGTTTGATCATTTTCAAATCTTTTGTGAGGTAAACCTCTTACCAAACCATTCTTAACAATTTTATTTATGGTTTTGAAATTAATATGACCAAGCCTTCTATGCCATTTCATTGATTCATCCAATGTGGCCTTTGCAACAAGACAAGTTAAATTCTTTTTAGGAACAATGTTTTTCATGTCTACACTACATATTGCCTTTTCTAGGAATTCTAAGAAGTACTTGACTTTCATCAGGCATCTTAAAATCAGGAGAAAGTAAAAGACATTCAGTCTCGCAGAAAAGAACATTGTTCTTTTTGTCACACATTTGTGAGACACTAAAAAGATTATAATTTAGCTCTTTTACATATAACACATCTTCAAAATCTAAATTTTCGGTTTTGATTGTACCTTTACCAGAAATTTTGCCACGAACACCCCCTCCAAAGGTAACATATCCTCCATTGAATGACTGAAAATCTGAAAGATAAGACATGTTGCCTGTCATGTGCCTTGAACATCCACTATCTGAGTATCCTTGATCCTCTTGATTATCACTTGAATGTTCCTGCACACAAATAAAAGTGTTAGTTTCTTTTGGGGACCCAAGCCATTACTGACTTGGATCTGCCTCTTGCATCAATGTAATTTAATCTTTTAAGGATAGTTGATGCAACATTGGATTTAAGAATCCAACATGCTGAGGCCTTAACAGCATTTGCCCCGTTTTCCCAAGCAGCAGTACCAACTGTTTTCCTAGCAGTCTTAACTGCTGGATTTGCAGTTTTACTCTTTGGTTTCCAAACTTGTTTTTGAACCACTACTTTTAATTGAATGGGCCTTGTAACAGTTTTTGGTGCATGTTTGAAAGTTATTTTTGCACTTTTAACTGTTTGTTTTGGGTTAACAGTCTTAAATGGTCTAGCAGTTGAAACTGCTTGCCTAGCAGTAGAGACTGCTATCGAGACTGCTCTGGGTTTTATACTTTTGGACTTAGAGTGAAAGTGAGTTTGAGGAGTTTGCCTTTTGAAATTCACCCTATTGTTTTCATAACCAGATACCCAATGGTTGCAGAAAGCTGCAAGATGGTCAAAACTACCACATGTGTAACAAGCTTTGTTATAAAAAGCAAAGTCATCACCTAATTGGTTAGACTTGAGGTTGTTCCAATTCCTTTGGTTACCTCTGGGCTTGTTGGTGGTTCTATATTGCTCACAATATCTAACTGGTTGCCTAACATTCTTAATGTTTGATTTAGGCCTATCAGTATTGTGTTTGACTATCTTAGGAACACTTGTTCCTACTTTCTTAACCACTTCAGGTTTAGACATAACCTGTTCTTCTTCATCATCACTATCAGTTGTATAATTCTCAACAACTATAGCATCTCCTTTCTTAACAAAGGACACCTTGTCCTGATAAAGTAAAGTTTTATCTAAACTTTTACTTATATTTTCTACCTTAAGACTCTTACTAGCCTTAGAACCATATTCCATGATTGGTTCTTGAAACTCAGCTAAACCTGTGTGTGCTAGGTCAACACCTGGAGGTGAATGAACACCTCTGTATAGTGTAGGGACAGATTTGTAACCTACACCTGAATTAATCTTATTGTTTACTTGAGCTTCAAAGATCTTATTAACTCCTTCTGAGGCATGAGCAAAAGCATCTACAGTTAAAGTAACATTTTCTTTTTCTCTTTTGTGTTTTGCTAGTGACTCATTCATTATAACAATACACTCATCCTTGAATTCTACATTTCTTTTTAAAGCATTCAAATCATCAGTAAAAGTAGATTCATTCTTTTGAAAATGTTGGATTTGTTTTTCTAGAACTCCTACACATCTCTTATGATTAGCTAAATTATGAAGGGCATCAATTAACTCTTCTCTAAAAGCATCAAATCTCTTTTTAATGTCTTCATAATTTTTAAGATTAGGACATGAATTAGTACAAGTAGAAATGGCATCTACCTCTGAATCAGAAAAGGCCATTAGAGCAAATTTATTGGCCACAAGAGCAGCATTTGGTGGTGCTTCCTCTTCAATAGCCATAGAGCTCCAATCATATCCAATACCATCAATAGCCAGCATAGCCTTCGGCTCTTCTACCAGTACTTCCTTCTTCCTCTCTTGCCTATACCAGGTGTTCCTATTATCCTGCTTCCTTGGGCTTCAACATTCTTTAGCAAAGTGTCCCAACCTATGACAGTTAAAACATTCCACTTTCTTCTTATCAAACCCAGCAGTATCATTACCATTTATGGTAATCTGCTTTCCAGTTCTCTGCCAATACTTCTTAGCCCTCATACTAAGTAAGGCAACTTGCCACTTAATATCCATTTCTTCCAAATCATCACCATCTACCTGTTCAAGGTCTTCATGATTTAGAGGAGAACCATTAGATTGACTGGTTATAAAGGCATAGAATGTTGGATCTCCAAGTCCAGCAACATCCTTTTGTGAACTAGTAGAAGGACCACCATAAGTAACATTAGAAACACCTTCAATTTCATCTACCTCTTCTGAATGACTAGCACTGGGAGTTGACAAAAGTGCCACATTCCCAGAACTAGTACCATAATTTCCACCCCTTTTTAGACTTTGTTCAACAATTTTAAAGTTGTTGAACAAATCATTAAGTTTCATTGTTTCAATTTCTGGTTTGTTCATCCAGACAATAACATGAGTATGGAATTCATCATGTAGACTTTTCAAGAACTTCATGTTGAGATCTTCCTTCTCTGTCTCAACACCCAACACAGCTAACTGACTGACAAGCTTGTGTAATCTTGAAAACAGCTTATCAAGAGACTCATAACTAAAAGCAGTAAAGTTTTCAAATTGTTGCTTTAGCAATGTCTTTTGTGTTTTCTTGGTAGTTTCATTACCACCAAACCATGCACAAATCTCTTCAAAAAGAGTTTTTGCATCAAGATATTTGCTAAAAGATAGCATCTGCTCACCAGAAATGGTCATAAGCAACAAGTTTCTTGCTTTCTGATCATTTCTCTTTTGTATCTTTTCTTCATTTGAAACTGGTCCAGTATTTCTTTTTCTAACTGTTTTCCCTTCAATAATAACATCTGTATAGCCTAGAGTGAAGGAATCACCATACTGAATTATATCCCAAAGAGCATAATCTTGAACCATAAAATATTGCTCAACTCTCATCCTCCATAACTCAAACTCATTTGGTTTGATCATGGGCAACTTTGCAGCAACATTGGTTTGAACATCTTGTACATCCATTTCATGTTTCTTCTAAAAACAACTATATCAGCCTTGCTCTGATACCACTTGTTAAGGACCCTAGATACACTATAAGGTGGTTAAACCTTGTCAACTTTGTGTATATGATATGTTGTGTTAATATGATTAAGTGCGCAGAATTCACTCAATCACACTTAGAAGGTTGTGTATGTTATGGAAATGGAATTGTTATGTTTGTTAGTTAGCAATGAACACATAAAGATTATCACCAAACGATTCAATATTATTAATGATAATAATACGAGTGATCTTGAAATATCACTAGGGTTACAACCTTGAATCTTAAGTTTTTCTAACTTGTGATATATTTGTGTTTGTTCTTATCTAACAGTTATGAGTTCTAAGTATTTGATAATCACTTGTTAGACACATAATATCGAGTCTAAGATCTTCTTTTATAGTCCAAGAAGATCTTTACATATTGCTTAAAGTCTAGCCGACTTACTTGCTAACTTATCTTGAGTGTGTCAGTACATAAGATACAACATGTATCTGTGTACACAACTTGTTAACTAAGCACATGGGGTAAGATATTATCTACCGTATATTCTTGACTTTAGTACACAAATACCTTTTCAATACTTATCCATCTAGCAGTCTCAACTCAACAGTATCAACTAGCAGTCTCTTCTTTGTACCAGTAGTTGGAACGGTTAGTTATAACTTGAGCAGTCCTAAGATATACATCAGCAGTTGGAACTGATAGAGAATTCTTCTCAGCAGTTGGAACTGTTAATACTTGTAATTCTTGATACTTAATCTTCAGAACATTTAATTCCCAACCATTTAGAAGTTATTCTGTTTCAGACTTAGTATTTTATTATTTCCTTAGAAGAACTTATGTAACCTTATTATTAATAAAAGTCTTCCGCTTGCGTATATTATGTTCTGATTGACACCATGATGTGACATTTCTACCCTTTTCGGGTTTGGGGTGTTACAATTTTACCATCCACATCAACAACTCAAAAGACCTATACCCGTAGGTTCACCAAAAAGGACACTCAGCTACCTCAGGCTAGTGCAAGTATGGAAGCAGATGAGGTTGTGCATAAGGATAGGGGTCACAGTTTAGAAAGAGCTGGCACTACTGCTGCTAGCTTAGATGCAGAGCAGGATAGTGGTAACATAAGTAAGACCTGATCTATGGCAACTTCTAATGAATCCAGTTCCCATGGAACTGATTTAGGTGAAGGTCCTAGCCAACCGAAAAATATGGGGGTGTAGATGCTCAGGCTAGGTCTGAGGCTATGCCTAACTTACCTAATGATGCACCACTTGGGAGAGGTAACACACTCTGAAGTGTTGAGGGTAGTATTGAACTTATAAATGAATTGATGGCAACCTATACAAAACTGTCAAGGGATGTTCTTGATCTCAAGCAGCTTACAACTTCTCAAGGGAATGATATTACAAGGTTGAAGAGAAGGGTTATGTATCTTGAAGGAAGACAGAGGTCAAGAACACACAAACATAAAAGATTATACAAGATCGGTACTACTTCTGATGAAGCACAGAGTTTGGGGAAGGATGCTCCCAAATAGGGGAGGAATACAAGCAAAGCTTCAAGGGAGGAAACTGGGGTAGATAATGATGTGATGATAGATGCTTAGTTGGTTGATGATGAGCAGGTTGTTGAAGGTGATGAGTTTGTTGTTGCAGATCAACAGGATAATGAAAAGATGGTTGAAATGGCTAAAGTGTTAATTGATGTTGCTACACTTAATACTGCTGATGTTGAAGTTAATACTGCTGGTCTAAAAGTTAGTGCTGTTGAGCCTAAAGTTAGTGCTGCTGCTACTAAAATTGATGAAGAAGTAACTATAGCTGAAGCACTCACAAAGTTAAAGAGTACAAGACCTAAGGCAAAAGGAGTTGTGATTAAAGAGCCTACACCAATATCAACAATAAAATCAACAACTACTTCACAATCATCAAAGGATAAAGGCAAAGGCATCCTGATTGAAGAACCTAAGAAGAAAATTTTATCACTCAATCAGCAACAACAACAACTCATTGAGGATGAAGAACTTACAAGACAAGTGCAAGTTGATCTTTTTGCTGAAGAAGAAGAGGCAAGAAGAAAGCAAGCTCAAAAAGAAGAAAAAACAAGTCTTTCACTAATAAATTCCTGGGATGACATACAAGCAAAGTGTGAAGCAGATCACATGTTAGCCCAGAGAATGTGGCAAGATGAACAGGAAGAGCTATCCTTAGAAGAAAAATAAAATCTCTTCATGGAATTCTTGGCCAAGAGAAAGAAGTTCTTTGCTCAGAAGAGGACTGAAGCAAAGAGAAACAATCCACCCACCAAAGCTGAACAAAGGAAAGTAATGAGTACATACCTGAAAAACATTGATAATTGGAAGCCTAGTCAGTTGAAGAATCTTAGTTTTGAAAAGATAAAAGATCAGTTTGACAAGGTATTCAAGAGGGTAAATATTTTCATTGCTATAAATGAAGATGAGGTGGTAAGAGGTTCTAAGAGAACAGGAGATGAAATAGAACCTGATAGCAGCAAGAAGCAGAAAATTAATGAGCAGTCAAAGCAAAAGCAATCAATTCATAATAAACAAAAGGCTAATGATGACAAAGGTACAAAAGAAGATACTAAGCAGTATATAACAGTGGTTTTTGATGATGATGAATAGCCAACTATTGATGCTGTACCTTTGGCTACAAAACTTCCAGATATTGTTGGTTGGAGAATATATAAAGAGGGCATAAAGAAAGTAGTATATGAAATCAGAAGAGCTGATGGAAAGTTTTATATATTCTTTAGGTTTAATCAGATGTTAAGAAGTTTTAACAGAGAAGATTTGGAGACTCTTTGGAAGCTTGTTAAGGAGAAGTATGGATCAACAAGACCATTGAAGCAACCAGTGTCTGATTAAGATTATGTTTTGTGGGGTGATTTGAAGAATATCTTTGAACCTCATGTAGAAGACCTTTCAATAACCAGAATGTGATAAGCTGGAGATTGATAGATACATGTGGACTTCATGAGTTAACAATGGATGCTATGCATATCTACATGTTGGTTGAAAAGAAGTATCCACTCACAAAGACTACATTAGAAAAGATGCTTGAAAGTAGGCTTCAAATGGAATATGGAATGAATGAAAGTATGGCAGATGAGCTTATTTGGTTTATTATAAGACTGAGGAATGAACAATGAAGTGTTTGGAAGCATCCTCCTGGTGATGGTTAAAGCTTTGAAGGAAACTTGATGATTTTAGAAGAAAATATCAAGTTTAGGGGAGGATTGTTGGGATTTAAAGCTTCCAAGGTGTTAATGCTGCTCATGATGTTAAGACTGCTCAGGTATTACAAGAAAAATAATGCAAGTCATTACTGCTGCTAGTTATAAAGGTTAGTGCTGCTTATGGAAGTTAAGACTGCTAGAGTATATTAAGACTGCTGACAGACTTCAAGGAAAAATACTCTAAGTAGTTAATGCTGCTAGAAGGAAACTTAGTACTGCTAGTACTAAGTTAATGCTGCTAGAGAATTAATGCTGCCAAAACAAAGAGTTAATGTTGTTGATTCATTATTAGTGTTGCTGGAGTATTAGAGTCGGTTATTATGTATAGTATGTCTAGATAAGTATAGAAAAGATTCTATAAAGATTTTTCTTGAATAGAAAGTCATTGTAAGCCGACTAGGACTCCTTAGTCTATAAAAGGAGGTCCTAGGGTATAGAGATAGATACGATTGATATACGATTGTGAAATTTATAGAGATACACATGATTCTTTATAGAACTTAAAGGTTGTAAACCCTAATACTTTTGAGTATTCGTATTATATCAATAATATTGAAGTGTTTAGTTTAATATTCTTGTGTTATTGTTTACTATTTCATTCAATATAAAGTTCTTCTTAAGATCAAATACAAGATTCTGCATTGTGTTTGATAAACTTCAAGACAGTTTCTATACTTAGTTGTTTTAGATTTATCTAAGATAACTAACCCTTACAAGCTAAGGAATTCGATCAAGTGCATAACTGGGATCAACACTTTTGGATAGCTGATGATGTTCAGTTGTGCTATTCATTCAGTCAAGAGTAAACTTTGCTGTATGATTTACCCCTAAGAATCTTAGTTTTGAAAAGATAAAAGATCAGTTTGACAAGGTATTCAAGAGGGTAAATACTTTCATTGCTATAAATGAAGATGAAGTGGTAAGAGGTTCTAAGAGAACAGGAGATGAAATAGAACCTGATAGCAGCAAGAAGCAGAAAATTAATGAGTAGTCAGAGCAAAAGCAATCAGTTGATAATAAACAAAAGGCTGATGATGACAAAGGTACAAAAGAAGATACTAAGCAGTATATAACAATGGTTTCTGATGATGATGAAGAGCCAACTATTGATGTTGTACCTTTGGCTACAAAACTTCCAGATAGTGTTGGTTGGAGAATATATAAAAGGGCATAAAGAAAGTAGTATATGAAATCAGAAGAGCTGATGGAAAGTTTTATATATTCTTCAGGTTTAATCAGATGTTAAGAAGTTTCAACAGAGAGGATTTGGAGACTCTTTGGAAGCTTGTTAAGGAGAAGTATGGACCAACAAGACCATTGAAGCAACCAGTGTCTGATCAAGATTATGTTTTGTGGGGTGATTTGAAGAATATCTTTGAACCTCATGTAGAAGATGAAATATGGAGAAGACCTTTCTATAACCAGAAGGTGATAAGCTGGAGGTTGATAGATACATGTGGACTTCATGAGTTAACAATGGATGCTATGCATATCTACATGTTGGTTGAAAAGAAGTATCCACTCACAAAGACTACATTAGGAAAGATGCTTGAAAGTAGGCTTCAAATGGAATATGGAATGAATGAAAGTATGGCAGATGAGCTTATTTGGTTTATTATAAGACTGAGGAATGAACAATGAAGTGTTTGGAAGCATCCTCCTGGTAATGGTTAAAGCTTTGAAGGAAACTTGATGATTTTAGAAGAAAATATCAAGTTTAGGGGAGGATTGTAACATCCCGCCTACTCAACCACAATATTGTCCGCTTTGCCCGCAGCTCAGTAACGGCTTTATTTTGTGCCATCATTTGAAGACTTCCCGGCAGGTCACCCAAGCCAGTACTACTCTCTCATGAGCACGCTTAAACTGCCAGTTCCTAAAACTCCACACGCAGTAGACCACAAAACCGTTGTGTCATTGTAAGGCGAAGTTATCTTATGAACCCAGCATCTCTCCAGCCACAGCCGATGTGGATTTGCCTAGGTGTTACAATCACCCCCCCTTAGGACTCATCGTCCTCGATGAGGTTTGCCCCACCATCCCGAACGGCTCAGGAGTTGCTTGGATACCACTTGTAAACATCCCGCCTACTCAGACCACAATATTGTCCGCTTTGCCCGCAGGCTCACGGCTTTATTTTGTGGCCTCATTTGAAGAATTCCCGGCAGTCACCCAAGCCAGTACTACTCTCTCATAGAGCACGCTTAACTGCCATTCCTAAGAACTCCACACGCAGTAGACCACAAACGCGTTGTGTCATTGTAAAGGCGAATGTTATCTTATGAACCCACATCTCTCCAGGCCACATCCGATGTGGGTTTGCCTAGGTGTTACAAGATTGTTGGATTTTAAAGCTTCCAAGATGTTAATATGCTCATGATGTTAAGACTGGTCAGGTTTACAAGAAAAATAATGCAAGTCAATACTGCTGCTAGTTATAAAGTTAGTGCTGCTTATGAAGTTAAGACTGCTAGAGTATATTAAGACTGCTAACAGACTTTAAGGAAAAATACTCTAAGTAGTTAATGCTGCTAAAAGGAAACTTAGTACTGCTAGTACCAAGTTAATGATGCTAGAGAATTAATGCTGCCAAAACAAAGAGTTAATGTTTTTGATTCATTATTAGTGTTGCTGGAGTATTAGAGTCGGTTATTATGTATAATATGCCTGGATAAGTATAGAAAAGATTCTATAAAAAAAAATTTCTTGTATAGAAAGTCATTGTAAGCCGACTAGGACTCCTTAGTCTATAAAAGGAGGTCCTAGGGCATAGAGATAGATACAATTGATATACGATTGTGAAATTTATAGAGATACACATGATTCTTTATAGAACTTCAAGGTTGTAAACCCTAATACTTTTGAGTATTCGTATTATATCAATAATATTGAAGTGTTTAGTTTAATATTCTTGTTTTATTACTGCTGCATTTACTATTTCATTAAATATAAAGTTCTTCTTAAGATCAAATACAAGATTCCGCATTGTGTTTGATAAACTTCAAGACAGTTTCTATACTTAGTTGTTTTAGATTTATCTAAGATAACTAACCCTTACAAGCTAAGGAATTCGATCAAGTGCATAACTGGGATCAACACTTTTGGATAGCTGATGATGTTCAGTTGTGCTGTTCATTCAGTCAAGAGTAAACTTTGTTGTATGATTTACCCTGTGGACTCTGTCAGAGAGAGTTTGGATCTCTGACGTGATTAGCTATCCTGAATTTAGGTTGATTTAATGTTTCAAATACCTGTGAGGGATAATTTGGTCAAATTAGACTCAACAAAAATCATAAATTTATGAATTGTCACGATATTTAATTTTAAACCAAAGTTATTAAAATATTATTATCCATTATACCATCAGCCTAAACTATATATGCACAGATGGGCTAAAGCCCGGCCCAAAAAAGCCAGAAAAATTCATGTCTGTTCTGACAGGCTTAAGTGGTCTTTATATTTTTCACCAAAGCACTGTCTGGCCCGGGCTAAGCCCAAAGCCCGAAAAAGCCCTCCAAAAAGCCAGCTAAAAAGCTCGTAAAAAAGCTCGAAAGACAGGCATTTTGTTGTTAAAGAGTTTTTATTATGCAATGAATATGCTTCTTTATAATTTGTAACTTTGTTTTGTTATTTTTTGTATTTACAAATGTTGATCAAATATTTCCACATATAATAACTAGAGTAAATTACACCGTTCGTCCCTGTGGTTTGGCCAAATCCCTACTCTCATCCCTATTTTTTTTTTCTTGCATGATTGATCCTTATAATGAAACTATGTAACACCATTCGTCCTTATCAGTAACGGTCGTTATATTGGCCTATTAAGTTCCCCCATGTGCCTAGCACATGAGGGTAATTTTGTCATTTTACATTCAAGTACAAGGGTTTAATATTTACAGCTTCTTAAACCTTTGAACTTCATTTTAAATCCTGATTTTCTTTTATCAAATTCATAGTTAAATTCATTTTCTTTAATAAACAAAATCATATTAAAACACAAAATCTTAAACATAAAATATGACAAGATAACTACTGTTGTTGCATTCAAAATTAAAAAGCTTCTCAAAGTACATCAATTACCTTCAAATCAAACCCTTTAACCCCTTAAATGAAACCATTTAACTAAAAAACCAATTTCTTCCCCAAAATTTGTTATGTCTCAATCCAACATTTGTTAAGCATACACTGTCATAAAAAAGCATAACGCAACAAATGGGTCTCAGATCTGATTTCAATAATTCAGTAGTGATATATAATGGTGACAATAGTGATAGAGTGGGTGTGGGTTCGGTGGTGTGGGTTACGATTGATGGTGACGAGCAGTTAAAGAGTGGATTTGGGTTTGGTGGTGGCAATAGATATGGGTGGTGGTGGTGGCGGGTTACGGTGGTAGTGGTGGGTTAAGATGGTAATGTTAGTTAGGATTGTGGTGGTGGGTTACGGTGGTGGTTGGTTTAGTGGTAATAGATCTGTTGAGTAGAACATAGAAGGCATTGGTGGTCGGTTAAGGTGGTGGTGGGGTATGGATCGGTTATGGTGGTGTTGCTTGTGTATATGAATTTGGTTTTTATTTTGTGTGTTTGTGGTGGTGGTGATAAGGTTTGGTGGTAATTTTGCAGTATTTGAAGTAGATAAAAGATCTAAAACTTTGTGTGACAAAATTTAGATGTGTGATTGTTGGGCGCTGCAAAGTGTATTTGTGATTGTAAATGTTTGCCATTTTTAAGGTGTGGATATTGATGAATATGTGAGAAGAATAGAAAATAAAATATATAGTTCACTTAAAAGGGAAAGACATAAATGCCCTCGCGTGCAAGGCACGTGGGAGGGGTTAACGGAGAAAGATAACGAATTGGGGCGATAGGGATGGACGGTGTTACATAATTTGATTATAAGGATCACTTATGAAAGAAAAAAAAAATTAGGGACGAGAGTAGTGATTTGGCTTAAACCACAGGGATGAACGGTGTAATTTACTCTAATAACTATATTATCATTACAATATATAATATATATATATATATATATATATAGTAATATATAGGGTAAAGTTAAAATAAAAAGACAAATATCCGTACACTACGTAAAAAGATTTTTTTTTCAAAAAATGTTTGCGAAAAAATCTAAAAAAATTTCACAAGATCGGGTATGTTGGTGCATAAAACTTTTGTGAAAGAAGTTTTTCTGATTTTGAGTTTTTATACGTTTTTTTTAATGCACAAAAAACGAATTTTGATGCGCAAAAAAATTTTGATGCACAAAATTTTCAACTTGTTTTAGTTAGAAGCGCAATCTTATTTTGATTAAAAAAATCAAAAGAACTTGGGTGCAAAAACGAATTTTTGATGCACAAACAAGCGATTTAATGCACAAACGTATTTTTTCATAATTTTTTTTCGGAAAAAATATCCACTTTTAGAAAAACTTTCTTCACAACTTTTTCATGCACCAACATACCTGATATTGTGGAATTTTTTAAGAATTTTTAGAGAAAATTTTTGAAAAAAAAAATCTTTTTACGTAATGTACGTATATTTGTCTTTTTATTTGATCTTTATCCTATATAATATATATATATATAAGCTCGAAAAAGCCCAGGCCTGAGCCGGGCTAAACCCGGCCCGGTCCGATCCAAACCATTTGGGCCGAAATATGTCTAATATTTAGGTTAGGACTCGGGCTTTAAGCCTGAGCTTTTTTGAACCATTGAATTATAAAACCTCGGCCTTTAAGCCCGGACTTTTTTTGAACTATTGAACTATAAAACCCCGGGCTTTGGTCGGCCTGGTCAAGCCCGGCTGGCCAGGGCTTTGTGCACTACTAGCGTAAACCGTGCGTGCACGAGTAAAGTCAACATACGAATCTTGAACCATAATCTAGACACGAAATCACTTCCATTTTTAACACAAAAAATGTCGGATCATCAGAATCCAACCCCCTTTTAAACCATGAGCAGTTTTATAAAAGACATAATCGAAAACATCACTTCAATATTCTCAGAAAACCCTTCTTCTTCTTCATCATCATCATCAAACAATAACAGCAATCAAAGCATGGAAATTGGTGGTGTAGAGAATGAAAGAACAGCGTATAAACTAAAAGGGTATTTTGATTTGGGTAAAAAAGAAATAGATAAAGCAATCAGAGCAGAAGAATGGGGTTTAAATGATGATGCTGTTTTGCATTATCAAAATGCGCTCAGGATTTTGACTGAGGCTCTTGGGACTCCTGTTCCTTCTTATATTAGTTCTAGGTACACCTTTTTTTTAGAAAGTTTTGTACTTTTTTATGTGTTGTATTATGTAAGTAGTAAACATTGGAATTTGTGGTTTTTAAGTTGCATATATTTTGTTTGATCATTGAATGTAAAACGGATGAGGTTTTCCCTGTTTAGGTTAGGTTAGCCGGGGAGGGCGAGTCTTATGACTCATATCCCGTGATGGTTTCCGACCCTTTAAGTGGCCACCCCTAAGATGTTTACCTTGTTAGGTTTGAATATGAGACCTCTTGTGGGAATGTCTGACCACTAGGAGGTGGTGGTTATGCTAGTATAGTAAAAGATCATATGATAAATTTGCCTACGGCCTAGCGGTATGTGAGAGGTCTTAAGTTCAATTCTTGCTAGGCGCAAACAACCCTGAAGTCGTCAACCTCTTGAAAAGGGAGGGCTTTACCAAGTTTGAGTCCTAGTGGCGGTGGGTTCAAACCCAGTGGATTAGGGGGCCAAAAGGTCTAACCATGGTTAACCCAGGAAAAAAGAAAGTCTCGCTTGATACATGTGTGCAATAGTATGAGATAATAGGTGGTATATAAATTTGGTTCTGAATTAGGGTCTAATAGGATTATATTCTGGCGTTAAGATATAACTTGATTCTGGTTCGTTTTATAGGACCAAATTATAATTTATATTCTTAATGCTAGAGAATGCTCTATCAGAACCATATTGATAGTAGAAAAATTGATTCTAGTTCTAGCAGAGTTCCAAAAACCAGAGTCCATGTTGGGACTTGGGCACAACACCGCTTAAAAAAATTTCCTACTTCTTTTTTTTTTTTTTTTTTTTTTTTTTTTTCAGCAAACTTGCACACCCTTGTTCTAGTTGGGAATTACGAATTAGACACACGAGCGCTAGGTTGATGTGCACCTTTAGTACATCTTGTAGACCGCTAAGCGAAAGGCCTATTGATTTCAACATAAATGTTAGTATATGTATATCTAGCTAGTTATCTTTAAGATAATCCAAGTGGTTAAGTGTATGTAGTTTGTTACAAGTTTTGTGGTGGGTGATTCTATTAATAATGAAGTTGGAATGTAGTAACTTTCTTATGTGAGTTATAGTATACGTAGTATTTATTTATATAGGGTAGGAGTGTGCCTGGTACTAGTCTTTTTGATGAAAACTTAGAGGGCAATCACTAGGGAGACGACTCTGCTAATTCTTTCTCAGTATGCTTAGGAAGTAAGGTTTTTAGGGCGGAGGAAAGGAGGGGGAAGCTCTTCTTGGCTTGGACTAAAGAAGATTTGTTGCAATGTAGCTCCATAAGAACCATAAATAGAAAGACGTGAAATATTAGCAGAAATAGAGATTTTAGGCGCAATAGAAAGGAATGCTGTAACCGGGGTGGGTCTGGACGACAACCATTCCTTGAATTTGGTTCTGGCAAAGCGGGAGGAAGCCACTCTAAAGAGGAGGACTGTCAAAGAGTCATGTTGGGCTTCGACTAGGAGTTCCCTTTGGCTATATAATCGTGTGGTTTCTGGGTGAAAACTTAGACTCAAATCACTAGCCTGAACTTTTAGTTTGTTTTACTGGACAGTTTTTGGTACTTATACTCTCAAATTTACAGTACCTTCTGTTTTATATTATCCGAGAGGGGGGATCTGATACTTGCATTGGGTTTCCTTAGTTCCTTTCGAGGCTTCTATGAGATGCTACACATTCATGTAAAAAGAAGGTTATGATAAAACAAGCAGAAAGCAATCAAATGGCGTGGCACTGTGGTTAGATGGGTTTAAATCAGGCGGGATAAAGTATTAAATCACTTTTGTGCCACATGTCATCTTATTGTTGCTTTCTTTAGTAAAGGTTAATTAAAAAAACTATCTTGTAAGGTTCAGTGCATATGAGTGCATAAACAATCAATGTGCAAAATTTGAACTAGTATTTGTGTATAGAGTTACTTTCCAGTGAATTGAACCTTACTAGTGAAGGCATAAAAAGGTGATTTAGTGTAACAACTATTGAGAGAACTAAGTTTAAGATGCTGATATGTTATTTCAAGATTGAAATTTGTTATTAGTTTTGCTAATTAGTGCATATATAGCTACATTGAAGCGTACATGAAGTAATATTAGAAGAAAAGGACTTTCGGTTTTGAAGCTGAAAAAGTTCATCTGATAGACTCTAGAGACTTGTGAATAAAGTAAAAAAAAGAAATCATATTTTCTGTTGCATTGGTGAGTTTTTGGCATTTATACTTGGATACTCTATGCTTTTATTTCAGATTTGAAAAGTACACCGTAGGAGGTTGCTATTCTGATAATAAAGTATTCTCTGGTATAGATTATTTGAATTATCATGTGGTTCTGCAAGTTCATAGTTACTACCCTCAGATGATTACCCTCAGTTGAACTAAGAATTTGAGTTTCAGTATCATAAGTTTGGTACATCACTTTTATTGTATTCTTCTTGATCAGCAAGTTTAGTTTCAACTTTTCAGATGTTACAAAGTTCAGAACTTTCCTTGAAATTGCACTTGAAGATATAAAAATGTGATTTTGGTGTAATGTCTGTTGAGAATATCTAGTTAAGTTTGCTGCGTTTTGCTAATAATGGAAAACTGCAACTACATTTAAGCATACAGGAGGTACTAGTAGAAAAAAAGTAAACTTGTGGTTTTGGAGTTGCATATAGTTCGTTTCATCATGGTTGAAAATGCTGTTTCCTAGAGAGTTCTGAGTAAAGTGAAACTTGTATGCAACTATGGGATATTGGCATTTCTACTTAGATACTCCGTACAACATAAGAGGCTGTAAGCTATTCAGATACAAATAGCCGTGGCATTGGTGTTGTTGATATTATCTCTTAGTTTTGTAAACTTATAGTGACTTTACCCTGTGGAATAATTACCAATTTACTATCATTTCAACTATCAGAATACAGAAGTGGTGAAACAATTGATTTTAGTACAAGGACCTAGTATTGAATAATGAATAGTTGATATGAAAGTAGAAGGTCCATTTGATCAGGAACATATTTTTACCGTCTCATATTAATGTTCAACTTATTGTGTTACTAACTTTTTCCCGCTCACTCCCTTGTTTAAAGTAAAGGACTATAGTCCTTTGTCTTGGTGTTAGCTATTCACCCTCTTTTGATCAGCAAGTTTAGTTTAAGTTTTCAGATATTAAAAAATTTATTAATTTCCTTAATGCATAAGTAAAGTATTATTGCTAAAAGGTAGTGCTTAATCCCCTTCCTTATTTCCTCAACAGAGAATTAGAGAAGGTGAAATCTACTCGTCAAAAGATATCAAAGTGGCAGGGTCACGTTTCTGAGAGACTAAACATTCTAAACCGTCGACCAGGTTCTAACAGTTTATACTTTGTTTGGATGATTGTTATATTCCTTTGATTCGATATTGATGTTTTGTTTGCTTAAATCCTTATGCTGCATTTTCCGGGTTATCTCCTGTCAGGTGGTACATCAATAAACAAGGTATGCATTGGTCTAACTAAAGTGTAAGTTTGTATATCTGCTTATGTGTTATCCATGCTCTAATGCTTGTTTGTATCCTCAAATAGTCGAATCATGTGCAGAGAACATCACCTCAGTTACAAACAACTGCGGTCTCTTCATCAATGGCTAATGTTCCAAAGACAGTGCCACAAAAATCCCCCGGTCCCGTATCACGTGGTCCTGTATTACGAACTCAGAGTAACAAAGCAATGAACCCAAAACCTGTTCAAGAATCTGATGGTGGTCTTGATCCAAAATTGGTTGAGATGATAAATTCTGTCATCGTAGATAGAAGTCCATCTGTCAAATGGGAAGATATTGGTAAGATACTATCACATTTTGCATCTGTTTCATCTTTTTTCTTCAACAAGGTTCTTTTCAAGTTATTAGAACTTATAACTGATTGTGATTGCAGCTGGCCTTGAAAAAGCTAAACAAGCTTTGTTGGAAATGGTAATCCTGCCAACTAAAAGAAAAGACCTATTTACTGGCCTCCGTAGACCAGCTAAAGGTAATTTTTCTATTAAAAGTACTTTTATGCTCCAAACACGATAATAGAACAAAATGACTCTTCTATTCCATTCTATCCACAAACAGATCTAATCTTGTTTGTTTTATTGGATGTGTTTCTTTTAGGTTTGCTTCTGTTTGGTCCACCAGGCACGGGCAAGACCATGCTTGCCAAGGCCGTTGCTTCAGAATCACAAGCAACCTTTTTCAGTATCTCTGCTTCCTCTCTAACATCAAAGTGGGTACGTCTTTCTCCTTAATGATTTTAGTTTCTAAATGTGTGGAACAAGATGTCGATATTTCTCATTCACATATGTTCATGTGAAACTGAAACAGGTGGGAGAAGGTGAAAAGCTTGTTCGGACTCTTTTCGCAGTTGCTGTTTCTCGACAACCCTCTGTGATATTCATGGATGAAGTATGCTACTTTTGTGTTTGTGATACATATTTATTGTCTGATTATGTAGATAGACCTCTTTCTTTTACTGCCTTAATTGAAAACTAGCTCAATATCCTAGCATTTTCCCCCATCTTTATCTTTTAGTGTATGAGGTTTTGTCGCTAAATATCCCAAAATATTGTCCTCAAATAGATCAAATAGAAAATATGAGCTACGAGCAGCTAGATGCCAAAAATGATGTTTTGATCAACAGTCATTTAGTTAGCCGAAATTGATGATATGTAATGGACTGATCGAGAAAGATAGGTGTAGGGATATTTTGCTCATTATTCTGAGTATCCATTTGTTGTGGATAAATGGGACTTAATATCCACTTATCAGATGATTTGGAAACTTGGTTCAAAAACTTGACTTAAATGACCCTACATCTGTAAAATTAGGAAATGACCATATTTCTTGCGATGCAATGCCCAACTATCTGGATTGCACATCACATTGACTAATTGTGGTGATCGGTCACCAGGTCAACCATCTTAGGACCATTACATTGTTATGATCTCTTAAAATATACTTTTTAATAGAGAAATTATGCATATTTGATTAAATGTCGATCCAACATAAATATTTGCCAAAAACTGATGCAGTTTCAGAAAATAAAGTTATGTGGTGAATTGTGATTGGCTAGAACTTATGTTCATTTGTGTTTGCGTCTAATTCGCTTGTTTAAATTCTTGTGTTTCATAGATTGATAGTGTTATGTCAGCAAGAACGTCTAATGAGCATGATGCTAGCAGAAGATTGAAGTCAGAGTTTCTGGTTCAGTTTGATGGGGTGTCATCCAACTCTGACGATCTAGTTATTGTTATCGGTAATACTTGAAAAACTATAGTCATTCCTTCCTTCCAGGCTGCATAGACAAACATCTTTGCTTTGTTATCATATTATATTTGTATCTTTTCACTTGTTGATATATGTAGTTGCTCCAATTTCCTCTTCTTACAGGTGCAACAAATAAGCCACAAGAATTGGATGATGCTGTCCTTAGGAGACTGGTGAGTATGCTGGTGCTAGCATATAATCGTGTAAAGTTCTAGCTTAAATATATGTACAGCAGTATGTGGCACTTATAAATTCATGAATCAGGTGAAGAGAATATACATCCCGTTGCCAGATGCAAATGTTCGGAGAGACCTCTTGAAGCACAAGCTCAAGGGTCAAGCATTTTCTTTGCCAAGTGAGAATATTTTCCATTTTCAAACTCATTTCCATTAATATTCTGATTATTAACTATAAAATGAAAACAAAAAGTGTTGCTGTCGCTAGCTGCAAGTGAAATAGCTTGCATTGAAAGCGCGTATATAACATGCAAGCAGGAAGTTTGGAACTTTCTACATTGTATTCGGAATTATAACTCCTCAATTTTTCCTCAGTTTCTTTCTAATAGTGTTTTCTTGCACAGGTGGAGAACTGGAAAAACTTGTGAGAGACACTGAAGGTAAGATGGTTTTTATGATAATGGTGATTTAAAGAACATTTTTATCCTCGGGTCGTTTGCTCCATCACATAAATTTATATGCATGATCTGGTTAATGTATTTACCTTGGATGTATATAAGAACATTTTTATCCTCGGGTCGTTTGCTCCATCACATAAATTTATATGCATGATCTGGTTAATGTATATACCTTGGATGTATATTAGAGTCCATATGTAATTCAATCTTTTAGATTGTTTGATGAGGGAAATTTGTAAGGGTGAAAATAGTTTATTTTTGGTGATTAGAGATGAATAAAGGGCGAGTTGGGTAACAAGTAAAAACTGATTCGGGTCAAAACAATTACCTGTCAACACTTTTTTGTCCATTTAGTTTTTAACTGTATCAGTTATAAATTTATCGAATATGATTGTAAACATTATATTAAAATTGTTTCCCTTATGCAAAGTGCATAATCTATGCTTTTTGTTCTTACCCAATAACTCATTCTTGATATGTTCGCTTTGTAGGATATTCTGGGAGTGATCTACAAGCGTTGTGCGAAGAAGCTGCAATGATGCCTATAAGAGAGCTTGGTCCAAACATTCTCACCGTTAATGCTAGTCAGGTATTTCTGCTTGAAAGTTATGAAAATACTTCCCCGAATCCATATTGAACGTTATCAATAACTTGTATATCCGCTTTCGTAATTACATGATTGTATAGATTCTGGTTCACAAGCACAACGTTTCCCATAAATGCATAAGATAACCTTAAATATTATCTAGAGATATAACTGGCAAAAAATTGTATTTCATATGACAACTCAAAATCCATTTATTGTTATACGCTCTTACCAGGTGCGAAGATTAAAATATGGAGATTTCCAGAAAGCAATGAGTGTGATTCGGCCTAGTTATGTAAAAAGCAAGTGGGAAGAGCTTGAACAGTGGAACAAAGACTTTGGCGCTAACTAATAGTACATAAAAAACAACGAGGTTAAAAAAATTTCAATGTTTTTGGCTACGTGAACCAACACATAACAAGCTCTAATTAAATACTTGACTGAATACATTATTCAAGAGCGTGAACTTAACCTCTCATCATAAAAGCAAAGGTACACGTTACTGCAGCGTATGGTGCTGGATTGCATCAACTGTTAGCGCGTACATTGTGCAACGATGATTCTTTAGTGATTTGGGTTTGGTCTCTCCAGCAGTGACCGGCATCAAGGGCTCATAGGTTGATGAATCTTTGTAACCTTTGATGACATCTGGACTTGGTAGAACCTGTATATAATGTATCTCTCCGTAAAAGATGTGGGAATGGTTTTTCATTTTCTTTCGTTTGGATTAGAAACTGTGTATGCATGAATGCGGATTTGTTGAGAATTCACATATACTTGAATTTCTTACTTATAGAACGAGGATATCGATCCTTTGAGGCAAAGCTTGCATTAATCCAGTGTCGTAGAAGAAGGGTTACAAGGCCAAGTAATTGGCGATTACTGGCTACAAGGTCAATAACTGATTAATTGCCTATTACTCGCTACAAAATCAAAACTCCATAAACTGTCAAAACTTGGGGTTAGCCGGACAAACTCGATTTGAAGTATTTTTGAACATCGGTGTTCATTTTTCTAGACATATTTCTATGCTGCTATCCTATGAAATGTGTCAACGTCTTGCATATAATTATTAAAATATTTATAAAATTCCAATCTGATTAATCCTCGATTACTCACCGCCTAGGGTGATTGCTGTTGAAATATATGTATTATGCTTCTGCACCATACTATATCATCACCATGCACTTTGTATTTACCATGCAAATAGCAATATAAAGTTAAAAGTTAAGGCACAAAAGAATGTCATCTTACGATACATAATCATAATCTACAAGACTACAATTTAAGGGGGAGCGTATAATTTATTTTTCTCTCCTTCTTTGGCAACTTTAGTAAAAAAAACAAAGGGCAATAAAAGTGAAAGGGTAAAAAATGTTAAAATTATTGGCTTCGCCCGGGTTCGAACCGGAGACCTTCAGTGTGTTAGACTGACGTGATAACCAACTACACCACGAAACCATTTGGTAAATCTTGTTAATTTTATTTACTTTTACACTATCATCATTTTTAACTAATAGTTATTCATTTGTTTTACTGCATTAAATAACGATAAGATAAGATGTGTGATCATTTGGGTCATAAAACAACTAATCAAAAATCATGAAAGAGGTTTTGATAGAAAGAAAAATATGTTAAATATTTTAACTTGGTTGAAAAAAATATATGAAACTACTTACAAATTTACAATATGCTAATGAAACTTAAACCAAAGGGATCACTAGGGGTTACATGGTGGGAATTCGGTGATTACCCTAATAATTTGGTCGACAAATCTCGTGGGCAGACACGGTTAGTACCAACAAGACTGTGAGGGATTGTTTTGACATTGTTGTTCAAACAACCTTGTGGTCTGGATTATCTGGTGTTATAGGAAATGGGTTTGTATCGATCTAAAACGTTCAAGGAAAGATACACGCGGCAAGGACATATAGGTTTTCTTTCATTCTTAGATCTCTCATAGAAATAGGAATTTAAACCCGATATGGTCAGAATGGATTAATGATCGATGTTTTAAAATCCGGTTTTCTAATTGAACTGGTCGAGCCACCGGATCACGGTTCAACCAGGTTTTTCGCTCAAATTCAACTTCTGGTCACTCGACCGGTTCATGGTTCAACCGGCCAGGTCAACCCGAGTTTTAAAACATTGTTCATGATCTAATCAATTCTTATATGAACTTGTTGTAGTTTTGTTGCTAGCTTCTTGCTAGCTAGTTTCTTCTAATATATTCCGTTGTTCAAATACAAACCAAAATAACGCTTGTCTTAAAAAACTTCTCTTTTGCTCTTTTACTAAGAACAACCTTTTAAAATTACACTATCTAGTTAACAATCGACTTTTCATCTTTTAGCTAAGAAATAATATAGCGACATATATTATTCGTCAATTCATTTGTCATATTTTTTTCTCAAACCATAATATTTTCACGGTGTTCATTAGTTTTACAAGCAAAAATATGAAGTACTATTGTCATTAGGGGTTGCTAAGATAGAGACTATGTACACCCATTTCCGTTTATAAAATAAGTGCATATACTTTGACATGGAGGGTAGTATCCGTTTGCATTAAAAGAAAAAAAAAAAAACAAAAAAAGCACACATTTAAAGGCTAAGTGATTACTAAAAGCATGTAATTAATACATGATTATGTCACGTACAAAGAAAAAAAAGTTCATAACAATGTCGAAAAGCAAGATTTTGTTAGTGGAGGGTATAGAAGACATTGGCAAGAGGAACGTAAAGGCGAGTTTGGATCAAGACCATCCAACTTATAAACTTATGCGTCGCGAGATGGGCTTTGAAATCGAAAAACTTCAAATGTTGTTGTCGTTTAAGAAACAAGGAGCTCTTTGGTTGATGGTTCGTTTTCTGATCATAAGAGACTTTGTGAATGCCTTCAAACAAGTTGATGTTGTGATATGCACCATCTTGGGGGTTCAATTTCGGTCACATAATATTCTGCTTCAACTTAAACTTGTTGATGCCATCAAAGAACCCGGAAATATCAAGGTTTTTATATGTTTATGACATATCTATTAGATTTACCTTCTTTGTGAATGTTTTCAGTGACATTACTCTTAATAATTGACTTCTAAAGCTTGAAATAACATTTGAAACAACAAACAGCCGGCGGTTTTTGCCTTCTGAATTTGGAATTGACCCTTCACGAATGGAAAGCGATGTTGATTATAGAAATGAGACGTTTGAGGACAAGATGGTTATAAGAAAAGCCATTGAAGATGCTAAAATTCTGTAGACATACATTTCCGCAAATGATTTAGGTGGTTATTTTGTTGGCAACCTTGCCCAATTCGGCTCCCTCATCCCACCAAAAGACCAAGTTTCTATTTATGGGGACAGAAATTGTAAAGGTATAATGTACTATCTCAAATTCTCCATTGTGTAAGGTATGTTAACTTGAGTTAATTATTTATACATAACTTCTGATATCATGTTTAAATTCCATGTAGGTGTTTTCATGGATGAAGATGATGTGGCAACATACACAATCAAAACAATCCTCGCATGTTAAACAAGACATTGTATCTTCGACCAGATGAAAACATCATTACGCACAACCAATTAATTGGTCGAGAAATGAGATAAAGTTTCCAACAAGACACTCAAGAAAGTACATGTCTTCAAAGAAGACGTCCTTGCTTCCTGTTGACGTATATGGTCTGAGAGACCTGATCTGTCTAGATATAGGAAGGACGACATAGGAAGGACGACACGGGAAGGACGACACAGGAAGAACGACACAGGAAGGACGATATGGATGGACGACATGGACGAACGTTATAAACGAATGGCCCAGGAAGGACGACACAGGAAGGATGATACAGGAAGGACGACATGAACGAACGACACATTGCACTGACCACCAGGTAATATGTTCCCTATTGATGTGACCACACGCGTGTACCTACCACTCAGGTTTCAAGGGGACATGTTGCCTATGATGACATCATCTACAGTAGCTCAGGTACTATATATACACCACCCTTTGTGGTTGTGTACACACACTACACCTCCTACCTCTCTCTACTTTCTCTCTCTAGAATTACTCCCAACTAGAGGGTATATTGGGAATTAAATATTCTGAAGATTAAGTATCGAGAAATACTCTTAAGTGTTTAAATCTGGTAGCAGTAGAATTAAGTCTGGTGAGTACCTAGTTAAGTCTGCTGGTTGTCTGCTGGTTAAGTCTGGTCATTGAAGTTAAGTCTGGTGGTTAAGTCTAGCGATTAATTCTAGTGAGTAACAGAATTAAGTCTGCTCTTCGAATGTTAAGTCTGCTTGCTGGAGATATTAAGTCTGGTTGACTGGATGGATAAGTATACTAAAGTCAATAATACACGGTAGATAATATCTTATCCCATGTGCTCAGTCATTATGTTATATTCACAGAACAAGTTGCAAACATAGATACATGTTGTATCTTAGTTACTGACACACATAAGCTAGCAAGTAGCTCGATATGTCTTGACAAGACTTAACAATATTGTAAAGATCTTCTTGGACTATAAAAGAAGATCTTAGCTTAGTAGTCATGTAACACCCCGACCCGACAAGGGTAAAGATATCACAATAATGGATTCATATCAGATCAAAACAGAGCATACATCTACAGTAATACAAAAAATCTCAAAGGATTACAAATGAAATACTGAATTTACAAGGTTACAACGAAAACTTTCAAAACTAATTCTAAAACATAATATCTTCTATCCAATTCTAATCCAGAATAGCTACCAAGCCTTCTAAGTCCAGAGGTACACTCTCACCCATTCCCAGCTTCCTACTAAAACCTGCCGCAGGAAAAGAAATGCGGCTGAGCTACGAGAGCTCAGTGAACAGATATATAGATGACAGAAACAATAACAGATAACAATACAGAAACAAATCCGAAATACAGATTATACAGATACTGAATTAAAGTGAAAGAATAGGAAAGGAATAAGGGTAAAAGAAAAGAAATGAGAAAGGGATAATGTACAAACCAGGTTTAGGGAAATACAGAAATCCATCACGAGCCCAGAGATAACAGATAATATCATAACAGAGTAATCATATAATAATCCAGAGGGGATGCCTCTCAAGTAACAGATAATATGAGGGGTGACCTCATGTATCAATTGGAGTGATCAGCTCCCAGATAATGTGAAAGACGTGTATCGCACACACCATCAATCACCAGAGATATATATAACAGATAACATAATAACAGATAACAGAAATCAGATCAGAACTAGGATGCATCCATGCGCCCCAGTAGGCCAGAATCTTCTCCTACATAACAGATAAAATCAGGGACGGGACAGGTCATCACTCTCCTGCCCTAGAGTCATGCCATCGGTGCATCAATGACATGGACATGAAACCCTCATGCCTAGTGATTGGCTCGGATATCAGACTGTGGTCAAGGTCAGATGTCATATAATAAACAGAGTCATATCTAAGGGTTCATGGCAGAAGGGTCATGTCAACAATTCAGATTAAGATAATAAGGTTTAAATCAGAGTTTATCAGATTAAGTTTAATATCAAAGCTTAAGTTCAGATTAAAAGGTTTATTTCCAATAGTCCAAAAGAGTATATCAAAGGTTAATAATTACAAGTTTATAGCAATAATCCATTTCAGAAGTTCATGTCAAGAGTTCATTTAAATCAATCCTTTAATAATGGTTTTCATTGAAATGATCTTTCAAAATAGTTTTCATAAAATGGTCTTCCAAAATTTTAGTAACTTCCATTTCAAGTGGTATAGCTTCTTTTTAAAATAGCTTTTAATAAAGGTTCAAAATCAATTAGGTTCAGATAAGGATTTAACAGGTTAAGGTTTATACCAAAATCAAATCAAAGTTTACAACAGATATATCAGGTTAAGGTTCAGAACAAGGGTCACAGATCAGATTCAATCAAGACTCACAAATTCAGGGTTCAGAACAAGAGGTCAATCAGAGTTCAGGAAAAAGGTTCAGAATAAAAGAATCATAGCAGAGGTTCAAACAAAAAGGTTCAAGACAAACAGATCACAACAAAGATTCACAACAGAAGGGAACATAGCAGTGGTATCGGAGATCCTAATAAAGAAAATGTAAAACTGGAAGAAAAGGGAATGAAAAACCCTTACTGAAAAAGGGCAAAATATCTGTACCTTATTAGCACAGCAGACAAGCAAACAAACACAGAAATAAGATCAGGACTTCTCCTTCTTCACACCTAAGGAAGAGGAAGACAGAATTACTAAAGATTCTATTTTAGATTATTACTTTTAGTTTACCTTTCCATTTTAAGTACTTTTTATTTTTAGTAACTTTCCAGATTTAGTAAGTTCCCATAATTAACAGGTTTCCAGAATTAACAGATATTACCATTTCAGATTAGGTTGGACCCTTATTCAAAGATTATTATGGAATAACAGAATATTTTATCAAGTTACAGAAGTTTAGGGTTAATTAGGACATGATCACAAAGTTTAGGGTTTTAAATGTAATTTCATCAATTTCCAAGGTCATTAGTGAAAAATACTTTAAGTTACAGAATTATATACTCATTTTATTCAGAATTACATTTTATTCTCTTAAGTTTCACAATTTACAGATTATACCCCTTTAGTTACATAATTTACAAAACCCACCTTATAATTACATATTTTACAAATTAAACCCTACAATATCCATATACACCAAACAAACATATTATATTTCATAATTACAGAATATATCATCAGAATTTAGTACATTACAGATTAGACCCCTCAGAATTCAGAATTTACATATTTAGTCCTTTAAGTTTACAAAACATATATTTTAAATCATAATTTCATAACAATTACATAATTAGCCCATAAATCCTCCAAATTACACAATAACCTTTTTATATCAGTATTAACTCAAAATAACCTCAAGATTTCAGATTTACACTTTTAGTCCCTCTCTTTTATTTAATTTCCATTCGTACCCTTTAATATCCATTTAATTCATTATATTGTAATATTTACACTTAGGACCCCAAAGTTATATTTTTCCCACATTGTCCCAGATTTATAGAGTCTTACAAAAATGTCCCTTGAGTTTTAAAGTTTACAAAACAACCCTTTATCTTTTTATTTCAAATCGTTAATCACAAAAACAACTCAAAACCCTAGCATTAATTCCCAATCATTGAACCATCATCATGACAACCTTAAAACATAATAAATGATCAGATTTACACACCAAAACCCTAACCCTAAATCGATTGGATTTATTTTATTTGTTCTCTTTATTTATTTTATAATCCGATTATAACTAAAATCAACAAGGCATGATCCAAGCCTCCACAAATTCGATCATCATTTTTCTCATGTGTTATGATGCATATAGAACCCAGAAAAATTACTTATACAACCCAGAAAAATCGCATGTATTACATAGGTATTATTTTCGTTTTTAGGTTTTAATAACTCGTTAATTCACAAGCGACTCATAGATCTTGAATAGTTTGTTTTTATCATTTTATACAGACCTTATGTGATGTAGAGATCATGAGAAAAATACCAGATGAGACTCAGAATGATCGGATGAAAGATGGGAAAATAACCCCACTCGCTTAGCTTAAATCGACACAAAAATCCTCCACGAGCACAAACGCGACCAACCCACCTTGTAATAATTTTTAACAGATCATATATGATGTAAGAAACTCAGGAAAAATACCAAAAAATTTTTGGCATGATCGTATGAATTAAAAAGGAATTTACCTCACGTTTTGAACAAAATTCGACAACAAAGGAAATAGGCCTTTATAATTCGAATGATTATTTTTCTTGGCTTCCTAGTAATGGATTTAACTCAGAAAAATTATGCTTGGCTCTCCAGAAGTTCGTATGAATTAGAGATGAATTATTTGGTGGTTTGTGTGTTTGTTGGCAAAGAAAAAGAAACAACAAAGGAAAGAAAATATATGTAATCTTTTTAGGCCGATCATGAGGGGATTATGGGCTGGAAATTTCGGTTCTTATTGACTCCAAATCAGAATCTTAATTATTTGGTCATTTTCCTTAATTAATTTGTGATTATCTACACCTTTTAAATCCATTTAAACATAATTAAATAAATGCATAGTATAATTCGGTTATATACATATGTGTAGGGTGGTACAAAATTATTTTGGACATGTAAAAACTATTAGAAGTCTTTTCTTAATTTTATTTTATTTCATATGTAATTTATTTGACATAGTTTGGATTAATTTGATGCTTGTAATAGCTTTTAATTAAATAATTAGAGTAGGGGCATTTTGGTCTTTTTACATGTTATCTGAATTTTAGGTATTACAACTTCTTCCCCACTAACAAAAAAATTTCGTCCTCGAAATTTGCAGAAAGCAGAAAGAAAATAGGGCAGAAAACAAAACAAAGACATAACAGACTAAGACGAGAGTTGGGTGCAACGAAACAGGAACACAACTGACGGTGAACAGACACATGAAAGATTTGTTTCTCATAACTCGAACTTGTAGATTCCAAAATTTGTTTCAGATCCTCAGACAGACATAACATACTGAATCCAGATCAGAAGAATAACATACCACGTAGTAGATGAAAATCAGATTCTCTCGGAAGAGACAAAGAAATACATAGGGTTTTGACGGATATACGGTTCACAGAAATTGATTAGACAAATCAGATTAGAGCGTACAGAAATAGATTATCGATAACAAAACTTAAGATTATTATCAGAAGTTCAGAGGTCAGCAGAATGCGTGACGAGAATCCAGACGTATCAGTTCGCATAACGGTGAAAGCAGATTACGCGTAAAGTTAGGATGAACTTAAAGTCTCACTAATGCAGATAATCTCAAACAGTTATCAGAATTCTTACAGCTCTAAGGCACTTCTCGAAATATCCTATGCCCACAACAAGTGCACGTTATATGATGTAAGTATTATCACGTTGGCCAGACGTCATAATACTGGCATCATATAAATATGCCCTCATGATGGTCATACTTTATCTCAAGTCGTGAACAGAACAACCTTATCTTAATCCACCTAGTCTTCCTACGGTCTCAGAGGTCATCAGAATCCAATACCCTAACTAAGAAGAGAACGAATTACTCGAAAAGTTAACGGAAGTCCCAGAATTTCTATCAGAATTTGGTACATCAGATCATCCATCATTCGCCAAATTTCAGATAACAAAACCATTATCCGACATACGCAGAATGAACACAGAGCGGAATTACTGATAAAGAACTTAAATCATTCAAAGGATTTTATCATTAGGTAACAGAAATTTAGATAGGTCAAACAGAAGTGAATTTCGTCATCCATAGCTTCATCCGTCACAGAATTAGTTCTTTCAAACACAACTTTCGCTTCAGAATTTTCATCCATTTAAACTCATGATCTCAAGTTCCATACGCAAGTCTGCTTCTGCTCTCAATTCATCTTAGTACAACTAAAATGAATAGAGAAGCAAGACTGCGAGTCTTGGACAAGTCTGCTAGCACAGTTCGGAATTCGCCAACTCAGATTGCTGTCGTCATTGGATGCTTGGTAGTGGTGTCTGCTACAATCTCTGAACGCCAATCACATCTACTCTTCCAGAACAAAGGTCATTCCATTTAATACGAAGATGGTCTACATGTTTTCCTTGTTCGTCTCAGGGCACAAACATGCTGTCATACTATGACAGTTGTCCAGATACTCGTGAAAACATGATTCTTATTAGCCAATACTATTGGCATTATTTAAGACTCATAATGGTCACAATGAGTACGAAAACAGTTTTCATGAATCACTTCAGGGAAACTTCATATCTAAATCACATCACCCATCTTTACGAATAAAACTGAATTACTTTACGGAAGTTGCTCTCAGTTAGTCATCTCCCTTCTCAGGAGTTCTTTTGGTTGCTTCTTCAGTCCTTCGAACATTAAATGAGGTTGTCTGATACAGAGTTCACAAGGATAGAATAATTTAATCATTTATACTCGGAAATGAAAAGTGATTACAGTGAGATTACGGTTAAGTTTACTATAGTTGGTATGCAGACGCAAAATTTTCTCTTTCTTCTTTATAAATTAATAGGGTATTTAAAGGGGACACTGAGGTGAAACAAAATCATATCTCATCAGTTTCTTCAATCTCCCAACTTCTATAGCATCATGGCTTGCTAACCAAGATCGGTTCAGAATCAATTCTACTTCTCAAACGGGAGAAAAATATCCAAGAGTTTCATCAGAAAGCACCAGAAAAATTTGTACAACAAAACTTCCAGTGCCAAAACTTTCTAATGGTGGATACTAATAATTGTCAGAAGAATTTGACGATCAAATGAGATCAGGGTAAGTATTTCCATAGCAGTTTTAAGCTTAGCAGATTTGAGCGGTTAACGGTTATCATAACAAAAGTAGGGTGGAGCAGATTGTTACATTTCAGATGCGAAGAGCCAGCCAATCAATCATCAAAAGATCTCCAAAATCGAGTATATCAATAGTAAACAGATCCGCAGAACAAATATGGTCACTTTACCAGACGGATAGTTCATATGTCAGAGTCAAGTACATGGTTTAGTATAGTGTGGGGATAGGTACGCGAATAGTTCAAGGTGTTGGTGTTTTTGGTTTAGCTTTTAGCATAAGTGACAGGTAGGGTGTACATCATCGGTAATACGAACATCGTATAATTGTCAGAAGTGAGACTTATGAAATGTCGGATATCAGCATCATATGCTCAGTTAACAATTCCATACAGAGATAGTATTTGCATCAAATCCTTCCAAAGAAAAACTGATTGGCAAATAAGATTCATCATTCAAGGGAGCAAATAAGATTCATCATTCAGGACAGAATAGGATCAGAGGATACATTTATATCCAGCATGGGTCATGAATTTATAGAATGTGTCAAACACTTTAAGGTTAAATGGTCTTCGGGATGGTCGGAAAGATATCAGACTGTTTATCCAACAGATCAGAAATGAAGGTCAAAATTGGGTAGTGGCAGCAAAAGTTTAACAATCGGTAATCATGGCAGGGGTTCCAAAATTGTTTCAAACGCCAAAGGTGAGACATAGGAGGATAGTCGACAATATTAAATGATCAAATCAATCAATCCTTATAAGGATAAAATCAAGGTTACTGTCAAAGAAAGACGGATCAATAAAGATAAATCTTATCGTTCGGAAATGAGAGGGAATGCATTTTTATACTCGTGGTCAAACGCCACAAAACTTCTCATGGGAACAGAGATGGTTAAGACAGAATCAAAAGATTCATAGGTAATTATCAGAAGCAAGAAACAAATAACAGAATGCATCAAGTGCATCATCATCATGGGGATTCTCAGATTGCCCAAAGAGGCATCAGAATGATTAACAGAAGGTTCAGAGGTCGGAGTTGAAATCGGAAGGCAAGGATCAAATAATGTCAGATAATTACTACGCAATTTCCAATGCTTCAGATTTTATTTAGGTTTCACTTCTTAGGTGGTGCAAGGCATAAGCTCTAAATTTCCAAATGCGATTTTAACCAAAAGCAAGACACGAATCAGAGTGGTGCGGAAGCAAGATACTTAAGCAAATGACTTATAGTCTACCCATTCCTCACTGGTCAGAATTTAAGTTCCTATAGGGAAATCCTAAAGCAAATTCTCAAAGGTTGTCCTACGAGCGCCTACAGTGGAAACTTAGTGGTCCAGACTTCACAGGTCAAGGGTAAATGTATTACGAGTCGCAGCCTGTGAGCTTTGATACCATAAATTGTAACACCCCGACCCGACAAGGGTAAAGATATCACAATAATGGATTCATATCAGATCAAAACAGAGCATACATCTACAGTAATACAAAAAATCTCAAAGGATTACAAATGAAATACTGAATTTACAAGGTTACAACGAAAACTTTCAAAACTAATTCTAAAACATAATATCTTCTATCCAATTCTAATCCAGAATAGCTACCAAGCCTTCTAAGTCCAGAGGTACACTCTCACCCATTCCCAGCTTCCTACTAAAACCTGCCGCAGGAAAAGAAATGCGGCTGAGCTACGAGAGCTCAGTGAACAGATATATAGATGACAGAAACAATAACAGATAACAATACAGAAACAAATCCGAAATACAGATTATACAGATACTGAATTAAAGTGAAAGAATAGGAAAGGAATAAGGGTAAAAGAAAAGAAATGAGAAAGGGATAATGTACAAACCAGGTTTAGGGAAATACAGAAATCCATCACGAGCCCAGAGGTAACAGATAATATCATAACAGAGTAATCATATAATAATCCAGAGGGGATACCTCTCAAGTAACAGATAATATGAGGGGAGACCTCATGTATCAGTTGGAGTGATCAGCTCCCAGATAATGTGAAAGACGTGTATCGCACACACCATCAATCACTAGAGATATATATAACAGATAACATAATAACAGATAACAGAAATCAGATCAGAACTAGGATGCATCCATGCGCCCCAGTAGGCCAGAATCTTCTCCTACATAACAGATAAAATCAGGGACGGGACAGGTCATCACTCTCCTGCCCTAGAGTCATGCCATCGGTGCATCAATGACATGGACATGAAACCCTCATGCCTAGTGATTGGCTCGGATATCAGACTGTGGTCAAGGTCAGATGTCATATAATAAACAAAGTCACATCTAAGGGTTCATGGCAGAAGGTTCATGTCAACAATTCAGAATAAGATAACAAGGTTTAAATCAGAGTTTATCAGATTAAGTTTAATATCAAAGCTTAAGTTCAGATTAAAAGGTTTATTTCTAATAGTCCAAAAGAGTATATCAAAGGTTAATAATTACAAGTTTATAGCAATAATCCATTTCAGAAGTTCCTGTCAAGAGTTCATTTAAATCAATCCTTTAATAATGGTTTTCATTGAAATGATCTTTCAAAATAGTTTTCATAAAATGGCCTTCCAAAACTTTTAGTAACTTCCATTTCAAGTGGTATAGCTTCTTTTTAAAATAGCTTTTAATAAAGGTTCAAAATCAATTAGGTTCAGATAAGGATTTAACAGGTTAAGGTTTATACCAAAATCAAATCAAAGTTTACAACAGATATATCAGGTTAAGGTTCAGAACAAGGGTCACAGATCAGATTCAATCAAGACTCACAAATTCAGGGTTCAGAACAAGAGGTCAATCAGAGTTCAGGAAAAAGGTTCAGAATAAAAGAATCATAGCAGAGGTTCAAACAAAAAGGTTCAAGACAAACAGATCACAACAAAGATTCACAACAGAAGGGAACATAGCAGTGGTATCGGAGATCCTAATAAAGAAAATGTAAAACTGGAAGAAAAGGGAATGAAAAACCCTTACTGAAAAAGGGCAAAATATCTATACCTTATTAGCACAGCAGACAAGCAAACAAACACAGAAATAAGATCAGGACTTCTCCTTCTTCACACCTAAGGAAGAGGAAGACAGAATTACTAAAGATTCTATTTTAGATTATTACTTTTAGTTTACCTTTCCATTTTAAGTACTTTCTATTTTTAGTAACTTTCCAGATTTAGTAAGTTCCCATAATTAGCAGGTTTCTAGAATTAACAGATATTACCATTTCAGATTAGGTTGGACCCTTATTCAAAGATTATTATGGAATAACAGAATATTTTATCAAGTTACAGAAGTTTAGGGTTAATTATGACATGATCACAAAGTTTAGGGTTTTAAATGTAATTTCATCAATTTCCAAGGTCATTAGTGAAAAATACTTTAAGTTACAGAATTATATACTCATTTTATTTAGAATTACATTTTATTCTCTTAAGTTTCACAATTTACAGATTATACCCCTTTAGTTACATAATTTACAAAACCCACCTTATAATTACATATTTTACAAATTAAACCCTACAATATCCATATACACCAAACAAACATATTATATTTCATAATTACAGAATATATCATCAGAATTTAGTACATTACAGATTAGACCCCTCAGAATTCAGAATTTACATATTTAGTCCTTTAAGTTTACAAAACATATATTTTAAATCATAATTTCATAACAATTACATAATTAGCCCATAAATCCTCCAAATTACACAATAACCTTTTTATATCAGTATTAACTCAAAATAACCTCAAGATTTCAGATTTACACTTTTAGTCCCTCTCTTTTATTTAATTTCCATTCGTACCCTTTAATATCCATTTAATTCATTATATTGAAATATTTACACTTAGGACCCCAAAGTTATATTTTTCCCTCATTGTCCCAGATTTATAGAGTCTTACAAAAATGTCCCTTGAGTTTTAGCGTTTACAAAACAACCCTTTATCTTTTTATTTCAAATCGTTAATCACAAAAATAACTCAAAACCCTAGCATTAATTCCCAATCATTGAACCATCATCATGACAACCTTAAAACATAATAAATGATCAGATTTACACACCAAAACCCTAACCCTAAATCGATTGGATTTATTTTATTTGTTCTCTTTATTTATTTTATAATCCGATTATAACTAAAATCAACAAGGCATGATCCAAGCCTCCACAAATTCGATCATCATTTTTCTCATGTGTTATGATGCATATAGAACCCAGAAAAATTACTTATACAACCCGGAAAAATCGCATGTATTACATAGGTATTATTTTTGTTTTTAGGTTTTAATAACTCGTTAATTCACAAGCGACTCATAGATCTTGAATGGTTTGTTTTTATCATTTTATACAGACCTTATGTGATGTAGAGATCATGAGAAAAATACCAGATGAGACTCAGAATGATCGGATGAAAGATGGGAAAATAACCCCACTCGCTTAGCTTAAATCGACACAAAAATCCTCCACGAGCACAAACGCGACCAACCCAACTTGTAATAATTTTTAACAGATCATATATGATGTAAGAAACTCAGGAAAAATACAAAAATTTTTTTGGCATGATCGTATGAATTAAAAAGTAATTTACCTCACGTTTTGAACAAAATTTGACAACAAAGGAAATAGGCCTTTATAATTTGAATGATTATTTTTCTTGGCTTCCTAGTAATGGATTTAACTCAGAAAAATTATGCTTGGCTCTCCAGAAGTTCGTATGAATTAGAGATGAATTATTTGGTGGTTTGTGTGTTTGTTGGCAAAGAAAAAGAAACATCAAAGGAAAGAAAATATATGTAATCTTTTTAGGCCGATCATGAGGGGATTATGGGCTGGAAATTTCGGTTCTTATTGACTCCAAATCAGAATCTTAATTATTTGGTCATTTTCCTTAATTAATTTGTGATTATCTACACCTTTTAAATCCATTTAAACATAATTAAATAAATGCATAGTATAATTCGGTTATATACATATGTGTAGGGTGGTACAAAATTATTTTGGACATGTAAAAACTATTAGAAGTCTTTTCTTAATTTTATTTTATTTCATATGTAATTTATTTGACATAGTTCGGATTAATTTGATGCTTGTAATAGCTTTTAATTAAATAATTAGAGTAGTAGGGGCATTTTGGTCTTTTTACATGTTATCTGAATTTCAGGTATTACAAGTCAAGTGTGACTTCTAATTGTAACTAACTTTCATATCTGTCAAGAACAAACACAACAATATCACAAGTCATAAGAACATAAGATTCAAGGTTGTAACCCTAGTGATAAGAAAAGATCACTCGTATTATTATCTTAATAATATTGAATCGTTTGGTGTTAACATTGCATGTTCATTGTTCGTTACTAAAGCATTACTTTCCATTTCCATAATACAAATAACCTTCTAAGTGTGATTAAGTAGATTCCGCATACTTAATCATATTAACTCAATATATCATATACACAAAGTCACAAAGGTTTAACCACCTTAACAGTGTATCGATTCCTCACAATTGGTATCAGAGCAAGGCTGATATAGTTGATTTAGAAGAAGAAGCTTAAGAAATGGATGTTCAAGATACTGCTACAAATGTTGCTGCAAAGTTGCCCATGATCAAACAGAATGAGTTTGAGTTGTGGAGGTTGAGAATTGAGCAATATTTTATGGTTCAAGATTATGCTCTTTGGGATATCATTTTGTATGGTGATTCTTTTACACTAGGTTATACAGATGTTATTGTTGAAGGCAAAACTGAAAGGAGAAGAAATACTGGACCAACTACTGGTGATGAAAGGATACATAAGAGAAATGATCAAAAAGCAAAAAATTTGTTGCTTATGACCATTCCTGGTGAACAAATGCTATCCTTTAGCAAGTATCCTGATGCAAAAACTCTTTTTGAAGAGATTTGTGCATGGTTTGGTGGTAATGAAACTACCAAGAAAACACAGAATACATTGCTGAAACAACAATTTGAAAACTTCAATTCAAATAGCAATGAATCACTTGATAAGCTGTTCTCTAGATTACATAAGCTTGTCAGTCAGTTAGCTGTTTTGAGTGTTGAGATAGCTAAGGAAGATCTCAACATGAAGTTTTTGAGAAGCCTACCTGATGAGTTCCATACTCATGTGGTTGTCTGGATGAACAAGCCAGACATTGAAACCATGAAACTCAATGATTTGTACAACAACTTCAAAATTGTTGAACAAAGTCTAAAGAAGTCTGGAATCTATAGTACTAGTTCTGGGAATGTGGCACTCTTGTCATCTCCTAGTATTAGCAAGTCAGAAGAGGTAGATGAAAATGAAGGTGTTTCTAATACTATTTATGGTGGTCCTTCTACTAGTTCACAAAAGAATGCTGCTGGACTTGGAGATCCAGCATTCTATGTATTCATGTCTAGTCAAACTAGTGGTTCTCCTCTAACTCATGAAGATCTTGATCAGTTGGATGATAATGATTTGGAAGAGATGGACATCAAATGGCAGGTTGCTTTACTTAGCATGAGAGCTAAGAATTTCTGGCAGAGAAATGGTAAGCAGATTACCATTGATGGTAATGAAACTGCTGGGTTTGATAAGAAGAAAGTAGAGTGTTTCAACGGTCACAGGTTAGGACACTTTGCTAAAGAATGTAGAAACCCAAGGAAGCAGGATAATAGAAGCACATGGTATATGCAAGAGAAAAAGAAGGAAGTCACAGTGGAAGAGCCAAGGGCTATGCTAGCCATAGATGGGGTTAACTATGATTGGAGCTTCATGGCTGATGAAGAGGAAGCACCAACAAATGCTGCACTGGTGGCCACTGAGACTGCTCTAATGGCCTTTTCTGATTCAGAGGTAAATTCCATAATTAAATGTACTGAATCATGCTCTGCTCTTAAAGCTTATATAGATCTTAAAAAGAGATTTGATGATCAACTAGAACAGTTATATGATGCATTATCTAATTTAGGCAATCATAAAAGAGGAATAGCTGTTCTTGAAAAACAACTTTTACATTTTCAAGGAAATGAATCTAAGTTTACTGATGACATGAATGCTTTAAAAAGAGGCATAGAGTTCAGAGATGAAATAATTTCTAGGCAAAATGAATCATTAGCTAAAGCTAAAAATAAAACTGAAAATGTTAAGATAACAGTAGATGCTTTAGCTCATGCCTCAGAGGGAATTAATAAGATTTGGGAAGCTCAAGTAATCAATAAAGCTAAGTCTGGTTTAAGATACAAATCTGTTCCTCCACCATACAGAGGTGTTCCTTCACCTCCAGGTATTGACCTAGCACACACAGGATTTGCTGAGTTTCAAGAACCAATAATGGAATATGGTTCTAAATCTACTGAGAGTCCTAAAATAGAAAAAGAAAGTGAGAGTTTATGTAAAACTTCACTTTCTAAGGACAAGGTGTCCTTTGTTAAGAAATCAGATGCTATAGTTGTTGAGGATTGTACAACTGATAGTGATGAAGATGATCAGTGTAATGGTCGAACTTCCTTTCTTTATCACACAAACACACGACACAATATGATGACACTCACAAGATCAAAGTATAGAACAAGAAGAGAAGTAGTATGGATCGTATGGAATAACTTATGGTCGAATGTTTATTTCTTGAAAGAGATAAAACAAAGACTTTGATGAGAACACACACACTCTCTCTTGATACAATAATGAGGCACACCACATATGATAGAATGAGAGTGTATGTGTTTATATTTGCCCTAAGGCCGGCGCCCTATGGGCTTTGTGTGGGCTTGGTGTGGGCTAATGTTAGCACTACACTTATATATTTAAGATACTAACACATCTAATGCCATTAGCCCACTAACTAGACTACATATTACACTTGACACTTAAGTTTTAGATTAACAAATGACCATCACTTCACAATTAATAAATTAATTGCTAACAATCTCCCCCTAAGGGATGGTCATTTCAATGATGCTCCCGTGATTGGTCTTTTTCCTTCAGTGTCTTGAACTTTGTGTGTCAATGTATAATAGTCTTCATTCATTGTTCCTTCATGCACTGTGATCTTCAAAGAATCATCTTTTGGTCATTCTTGCCTTGATCTACTTCTTCTGTCCAGATGCGTCGTCGTTGTAGATGATGATGGTAGATGGACTTTCGTCGGTACTTGCATAAGATAGTTAGCAATAAATCGTCCAGCGCTTATAGGTTTAGATTTCGAGATCGTTATCAGCATAGTGTGAAAACTTTCTCTAATCTTAACCAAGGCCGTTGAGAGCCTCTGAAGTATACCAAAGTATCACTTCAAGACTGTAGACCGTTTGAAGCGAGTAACCATCATGACATAAGGAAAGATCCTTAGATCTCATTAAGACTCATACAACTTGTATCCTTTAAGGTGAATACAAGTGTATTGCATAGGAAGTGTTC
Organism: Artemisia tridentata subsp. tridentata; assembly: GCA_021014915.2. Taxonomy (NCBI): domain Eukaryota; kingdom Viridiplantae; phylum Streptophyta; class Magnoliopsida; order Asterales; family Asteraceae; genus Artemisia; species Artemisia tridentata. Next base: position 185,324,614 of record CP139505.1, on the reverse strand, counting down.
CTAAGATATCTTTGATGAATCTCATGTCTCTAGACTCTATAATGTGCGTTTTGGTTTTAGTCGTCGGAGGCATGGAGCAGAGTGCCACCTTTTCAATATCAACACATCTCGGAATGAGAGGCCGATAGATTATGCAGTGTTCTCCATGAGAAATGAAACAAATATCTTTTAAGAGATATCTGAGTGGATAGGAGGGGTGGTGCAATGCGTCACTGGGTCCATGACGTCTTGTCTTCAATATCAGTATCACCTTAGTGAGTACCGATAGCAGATGTATTGACCCGGTTTCTGACCTAAGTTTTCATGGAGGGCTATTTCTTTTCAACCTTTTATTAAACTTTTCTTTTTAATTCTTCAACCCCTTCTTTCTCCTTTCTCATTATAATCCTTTTTCAATATTACCTAAGGACTTCTAATTCTAAGCTATTGGAATTGTCTTTGGGTAGATCCCTCCGTTTCTGGCGGATCATTGGACATAACCTAACCATAATCACCTTATTACTCCATGATTATCATAGATTATAGATCACTTGCCATAAAACCTTTTTGTGGAAATCTCTCAACGTGTTTATGAGAAAACACATTTAGATAACACATTGAGAGTTTTGCATTTTTGAAATACTCCCCCTTCACATGTGCTCATGCATTTTTGAAATAAACTGCACATGTTGGGTAGAGTTCGCACATTTTGAAATGATCGACTTTCAATGAACATGACCTTCGTGAGACACGCTTACATCACTAATTAGACTAGCTTGAAATTATTACCCGTCCCAGTCATATTCAAAGATCATCTCTCGAATTGGTACATTCTACTCAGACAAGTCCTTTGCGAGACACGCTTACATCACTAGTTAGACTAGCTTGAAATTATTACCCGTCCAGGACATGTCTTTTCGATAACGGACATTTAGTTTCGTCAATTCGAGGGTTAACACTAAGTCTTTTTGAAGAACTCGTTTGAGATTCAAACCACAAAACTTTTTGATCACATTTTAATCACGTCCTCTCCCCCCTTATACCTAATTACCATTCAATCTCCCCCTCAAAAATAGCATGAAGTGATATTTTTGAAAACAGTTGATTAAAATGAAACGTTTTGGAGAGACGGACTAATTTTAGCATGAAAACGGAACATTTTTCTTTTTGTACTCCCCCTTAAACAAGGCGTATGTTTAAACATTTGAGTTTAAAAGCATTTAAGGATTTAACCGGGGGCGAATTGAGGTTTTTGTAAGCACAAAATTTATAGAAAGAATTTGAAAAATCTTTTTGAAACAATCTTGATTAAGTGCTCATGGTTTTTGCTATTTGCCATTAACATTGCGAGTCCTGATCGGAAATAATCAGAAGTCATCAATGTAGCCTTTATATGAAATCTTTTCGAGTTGGAGTACCCGAGCTACAATAAAAGATTTCACGATAAAGCACTGGTTTCGTACTGATATATACGAAAGCCTTAATGAAGAAAATTTTAGAAACGACATGTTTTTGAAAAATTTTAAATGAACTCTCGCTCAAGCATCTGTACATGCCCGTATCATTGTTGAATGACATTTCTAGATACGTACAGAATATAGATTATACGAGAGACATGTCGTGAGAAGAATATTTTTTGGTTTTTGTGTTTTATATTTTTTATGTCTTTTTGAAATTTTCTATTTTTATATTTTGTTTTTTGAAAAATATTTACATGCGAAGCTTCATGAGATAATTCACAAAGGTTCGAGAAGACTTTCTAACTTTTCGGGAGTTAGGCTTCGCATTCCAATTCGACGAACTAAGTTTTCAAACCGCTCTTTTGGGAGGGCTTTAGTAAATAGATCGGCGAGTTGAGATTCAGTCTTCACGAAAAATAATTCAACAGTACCCTCTTCTACGTGTTCCTTTTATGAAGTGATAGCGGACTCTAATATGCTTGGTCTTCGAGTGTTGCACTGGATTGCACGAGATGGCTATGGCACTTTTTGAGTCACAATACAAAGGTATGCAGTCGAAAGAGAAACCATAATCTGTTAGTTGTGTCCTCATCCATAGAACTTGGGCACAACACACAGATAGAGACACATACTCGGCTTCTGCTGTTGATAGAGCAATGCAGTCTTGTTTCCTTGATGACCAGCCTACTAGTTTTTCTCCCAAAAATTGTGCTTCGCCTGATGTACTCTTTGCTGTAACTTGGCAACCGGCATGGTCTGCATCTGAAAATGCTATTAGTGTAAACTCCGAATCCTTCGGATACCAAAGTCCCATGTTAATGGTTCTTCGAAGGTATCGAAAGATCCATTTAACCTCTTGGAGGTGAAGTTCGGTAGGCCTTGCCTGAAACCGTGCAAGTAAACAAACAGCAAAATGTATATTTGGTCGACTAGCAGTTAAGTACATGAGAGACCCAATCATGCTTCGATATTTCTTTGGATCCATGGGTTTCCCATATAAATCAGCGCCTATTTTTGGTGAAGTGACCATTGGTGTACCAACAGAGTCACAATTTTCCATTCCATGTTTTTTCAAAATCTCAATTGTATATTTAGCTTGATTAAGAAAAATACCACGTGGGGATTGATGAATTTGTAAGCCTAAAAAGAATTTTAATTCACCCATCATGGACATTTCAAATTTGCTTTTCATGAGATTTTCAAAATGTTTTGAATGTTGCGGATTAGTGGACCCAAATATTATGTCGTCCACGTAAATCTGAACAATCAAAATGTCATTTTTGTATTTTCTTGTAAACAAGGTCGGATCAATTGTTCCTTTGGTGAAATTATTTGACAACAAGAAAGATGATAACTCGTCATACCCCGCCCTTGGGGCTTGTTTCAAACCATAAATAGCTTTCTTCAACTTGTAGACATAGTCTGAATGATCTTTGTCGACGAAACCGTCTGGCTGACTCACATACACTTCTTCTTTCAGAGTTCCATTCAAGAAAGCGGTCTTGATGTCCATCTGATAAACTGTGATGTTCTTGTGAGCGGCATATGCTAAGAAAATTCTGACTGCTTCAAGCCTTGCAACTGGCGCAAATGACTCTTCAAAATCTATCCCTTCTTCCTGTCTGTATCCCTTTGCCACCAGACGAGCTTTGTTGCGAATTACAGTCATCTCTTCATCCTTTTTGTTTTTCCATAACCACTTAAGATCAATGACTAGTTTGTCAATTGGTCTTGGAACTAAATCCCAGGTGTCATGGATTTGAAATTGAAGAAGTTCTTCCTGCATCGCTTCAATCCAGGCATTATCTGCCATTGCTTCCCGAATGTTCTTAGGTTCTATGAGACTGATTGAGCAGACATAGATGCACATGTCGCAATCGGTGTTTAGTTGTTTTCTCGTCTGAATTGGCCTTGAGGGTTCACCAATAACTTCTTCTATTGGATGGTCTTTTGTCCACTGTAATGTTGAAGGGTAACTTGGACTGAACGAATGCGTGTTAGATAGTTCATGTAATCTGAAAGAGGATTCAGCAGATTCCGTTCCAAACGGGTTTTCGAATGGTTCTTCGTCTAACACCGCATTATTTTGTTCTTGCTCATCAATTCTTGGTAGAACAATTTCAATTACTGGAGATGGTGGAGTAAATGTTGATGATTCGCGAAAATCAACACTATTTTTTTTATCAAAGGATTACAAAGGAAATATGTAAACCCGAGTCGTTATCCCCAACGAAGGTTTGAATGGAATTCGTGATTCGGTTCGTGAGACGTGTTTGAATAGTGAAAATAAAGATATTTTGGTTTTCTACTCTAAAATAAGTGAACATAAATTAAAAACGACTTATAAAGCAAGGGAAACGATAATCTAAAACTTACGTAGCTAAAAACGTAAAAGAAAATTAGAAACACGAAATCCCGGGCTAATCCCGAGCCTAAAACGTCAAAATGGTGAAATATTAACTCTATGGGTACAAATCTATTTTTCCTAAGTTCTAAATGATAAAAGAAAATTTTAGAAAAAAGAATTATATTTTTTTGACTATTTAATTAATTATTATGAATTAAAAACAGTTTAAACTAAATAAATTCGAGAAAAATAGAAAATGAACAGTGAAAATTCTCAAAAATTACCAGAAAGTCTATTAAGCTAATTAATCTAGGAAAAATATAAAAACTGAAAAAGCTACTCAAATAAGCTACGAAATAAGCAAATAAACATTTATAAGCTAAAAGAGACAAAACTAGTATAAGAATAAAACTAGGTAGATAATACACCAAGCATAACTTGGTGCATCTGGTTATGGGGTGTGTGTTTGAGGCGCATGTATGCTATTCGAGAGGTCCCTGGTTCGATTCTCACTCACACCCCATTTTTATTTTTCATTTAAAAAAAAAAAAAAAAAAAAAAAAAAGCTTAATAAGCACACGAAAACAAGCTATGATTATAAAAATAACAATTTATGAAAACTTGAAATAAGCACAGAAAAAGCAGATTAAGTGGCCGCTTATAAGAGACTTGATTAAAAAAAAATTATTTTTTTTTATTTTTTTTTCTTTGAATAAGCACATGGAAATAAGCAATTTTCAAAACTACAACTTTTTTTGAATCTTAAAATTAAGCACACAAATAAGCCATAGAGGCTGAGCGGTGAACTTTAAAAGGAAATAAGCTAAAGGCAATTACTAAAGGACTAATTAGGCTGTAATAAGCTGACCATAACTGAAATAAGCAAAGTAACAAGCAATAAGCTGAAATTGAACTGAATAATCTACAAAAACTAGCAAATAAGCATTAAAAATTACAAAATAAGCCACAATAGGCTCTGAGGTCTGCTGAGTGCAGACTAGGTGCAGGGGAAATGAGGCTTTTTCAAGCCATGAAAAAGCAGTCAAAGAAAAATCTAAAAAATCTAGAAAAAATGGTACTAGCTAGATAAGCCAGCCAAGTCTAATTGTGCCAAGTTTGAGCTTATAACATCTTAACATGAGTAAATTAAAAATCAAGAAAAGGGGCTGCAAATGTGGAAAATCAAAAATCAAGTCTGCTAAATTCTAAAATGGGTTGTTTTGAGCATAAACTAAACCAAGGCTTAGGGAATTAACTCACTACTTATTCTAGACTAAAATGGACTTATCAGCATCAAAAATAGAAGCTTAAAATGCATAAGCTTGTGGCAAGCTTATTTGATCAGCTTCTAGGCCAAAATTCACACAGCAACATCAACACTTAACAAACCTTCAAATCAATAAAAGAGCTCCTAAAAACAACTTATAGAGATTAAATTAAGCATAACTAAACTTGCTAAAAGGGCAAATGAACAGTGGTGAGCCATTTCTACCCGTTTGACCACTAATGCCAAACACCCCTATATATTGACTGATTTGAGATTAACACTAGAAACCATCAAAAGAACCTATGATTCTGACTATTTAATGCTTGCCTAACTTATTTAAGCTGATATAAGCAGTTTTTATCTAATATTAAGCACAAAATAAGCTAATGTCTATATTGACTAATATTGACTGTTTTTAAGTTTTTAAGTGAAAATGAGAATAAGCTTACACTAACTATCAAACTAACTAACAATTACTTCAAATATAACAAGTAAGCAAATAAAAAGCAATAAGTACTAAAATAAGCTAGTGAACAGTAACCGTTGACTTTTGTTGACTTCCTTGGATTAGAACTGGATTGGCTATTATAAATCCACAAGAAGCTATAATGAGCTTCTATGAGCTTATAGAAAGGGTGAGGAAGACCGGGGGACTATTTTTAACAACTATGAAGCTTAATACGAATTAACAAAAAACTTTTAATTTTTATTAAACTTGAAAACTAGTACAGAGCTGAATTAAATTAGAATAATTAACTTAAAAAGAACTTGAATTAATAACTGAAAGCTTGAGAATACAATTTCTAATAATTAAACTAACATTACGATTACTGGTTCTATACTACTTAACTAACTGCCAACTTTGGCTTACAAATGACCTATTTATAGTAAGAAATTGGGGTTTCCTCTGCTTCTGTGCGTCTCTGAATCAATTCTAGGCCTTTGGATCAACTTGAAATCATCACAGCCCTTTTTTGGGTTTTTGGCGCCAAAATGGATGATGGTGGATATCTAGCTGGTGGTTCACGTGAAGATGGTACACACGTGAGGGAGTAGCTGGAGGGGGGAGATGGAGTGTTATCAGAGAATAGGTATGGGATGGTGGTGGGTTTGTCAGGGATTGGTGGTTTCTGGTTTTGGCGGGTAGTAGTTTAGGAAGAAGGGTGGATTTGACCAAGTCAAATCTGGTTTTAACTAAAAAGGACGGGGTGGGTTTATTTTTTGGGGATTGGGCTTGTTGGTTGTGTTAGGTTGGGTTTGGTAAAAGGGTAAAGGGTTTAATTATTTTGGATTTAAGGGATAAGGGGTTTATTTGGAATTTGTTTTGATTTTGGAGGGACCAAAAATGCCAATTCTGAAAATTTAGGGACCATTTATGTCAATTCTGAAAAATACTTCCAGGGACCAATCATGACAAATTAGGCATAATTATGATCCATTTTGGTAAATTTCTTTCCCGGCCTCGGCTTTTTGAACTTTTTCCAATCTTGTGCTCGGTTTTGTCCATTTTTTGTCCCGTTTTCAATCCTTTTGTACCTGAAACACATAAAACACAAACCAAGAATATTTGTAGCAATATTAGATTTATTTGGGTGTTTTTGGTCATTTTTGTGTCTTATATGGGTATAAAATGATGAGTAAATAGGCACTCATCAGTTGATGATGTTGATGTTGAGTGAGTTGGTGCGCCATCTTCGAATGTTGTAGATGCATCTTGATTTGGTGGTGGTGGTGGTGGTTTTTGATTTTGAACGGGTGCAGCGGAACGTTGGTTAGATGCATTTGTCGAAGCGCCACCATAGTATTCATCATACATAAACTCAAAGAAATTATCCAGTTCCTGATTTGTGGGTTGTTCGTTATGAATTGATTGAGCTCCTTGAGGTGCGAGTCCCGAACTGATATGTCCAGAAGTCATCGGGTTAAGCGCGAGCTCTAGAGCGAGTCTCTCAGAAGCCATTTGTGAAATTTCATCAAATTTCACATTCATCGTCTCTATGATCTTTTTCGTTCTCCTGTTATACACCCTGAATGCCCTCGAGTTTTCCGAATAACCAATGAAGATTCCAATATCACCCTTAGCTTTCAACTTCCCCAGATCTTCCCTGTCATTCGTTGGATAGCACAAAGCACCAAATACATGAAGATAAGAAATAACCGGTTTTCTGTTGTTTACTAGTTCATACGGGGTTTTATTGAATCATGGATGAACTAGGGATCGGTTCTGAGTGAAACAGGCAGTGGCAACAACATCAGCCCATAAGAATAATGGTGCACTGGAATAAATCAGCATTGTGCGAGCAGCCTCCACAAGAGTTCGATTTCTTCTTTCAACTACCTCATTCTGCTGTGGAGTTCTAACAGCTGATTTCTGGTGAGTAAGACCAGATTCTTCAAAATATGTTCTTAACTCCTGATTTGTGAATTCCGTGCCATTATCAGTTCTTACTATCCTTACTGGAGCTTGAAGTAGAACTTGAATCCGCTTCAGAAAAGTGATGATGATGCCTGGTGTTTCGTCTTTAGACCTCAGAAACTTTACCCATGTATATCTTGAATAGTCATCAACGATTACAAGAATATACTTCTTCCCATTTATGCTTTGAACTCTCATTGGGCCACATAAGTCCATATGCAACAAATGTAACCTATCCACCGAACTAGGTACGGGTTTAGGTTTATATGTTGCCCTTTTGCTTTTGCCTTGCTCACAGGATGGACATAAGTGTTCTTTGGTGTATTTGAACTTTGGGAGACCATTTACGATGTTGTCTTTGGCAAGTTTGTTTATGGTGTCAAAGTTAAGATGGGACAAACGTCTATGCCACAACCAGGATTTTGTTTCGGTTGCCCTAGTCATGAGACAAATTGGTGATGAAGAGGCCATTTGGTTTATGTCTATAGCATAGAGATTGGTGCCACGATTCCCAATTAAGAGATCATTTCCAACCAAATTCCTAACATAGCAAGTGTTTCTCCTAAATGCAACCTCTAAATCAGCATCACAAAACTGCCCGACTGATAACAGATTGTGTCCTAACCCTTCGACATAGTAAACCCGAGTGATCAAGTAATTTCCAAACCGAAGATCTCCATAACCCAGAATAGCTGCAACATGATCATTCCCAAACCGTACAGTCCCCATGAACTGCCATACAAAGTTGATCAGCAGCTTCAGATTCCCGGTCATGTGCTTGGAGCAACCCGAGTCAACGATCCAAAGACAGATTTCAATGACCTGCGAAGAACAGATGATTTTGTATATGGAAACCGTTTAACATTTGGTTCCAGGGGGTTAGATGTAACAGTTGAATTACACTTAGAGATGGTTTCCGTTGTTGCATTGGGAACTATTTCTAATGTGCCATTCTTAAGTGTGAACATTCTACCCGTTGGTTTTCATGCACAAAACTTAAGGTGATCCTTAGGCAATAGGCTACTAGTGGTTTTCCTAGCTTTTGCAATAAGTCTTCGAATATATCTAGACTTAGCCTTAGTTACTAAAGGAACCTTTTTCTGTTCAGGCATATCATTCACAGTATCAGAAACAATATCATCACAAGCACTTTTAGACAAAGATTTCTTTTGCATTAAACTAGCATAGTCATTACATGCATTCAAAACATTGGTCTTAACATTACATCCAGATGATATATGTTTCTTATTTGAAAGCTTTAAGTTCCTAGGGTGTTCTTCTACTTTCTTGCATGCACTCTCAGAAACAGGCGAGACACTAGTTTTCTTGTTAATGCTCCTAGATTGTCTTCTGCTCCTAGAGTTGCTTTCTAATCCTGTAGAAGGTAAGGCACACTCACTAGAATTTATGTTGTTGTCCTAAGATGTTGTTGTATCATTCCTAGACTCGTTTGGATTATCCTTTTTACTTATGTCTACCACCCTATATGTTTTAGATGTAGAGGCAGATGCAGTAGTGGGACTAATCCTATAAAGGCCAGGCGCTATTACATTCGATGTTTCGACAACAGCTTTCTCTTTTTGTTTCTCATTAGGCAAGGGGGTTGATGGTGCTATACCCGTAGTTTCCTCACCCTTCCCTTTTTGACTTTCAAGCTGAGATTTCAAAAGATCAATTTGTTTTTGCATGTTGTGGTAGGAACGCTCATACGACAATTTGTCATACTTGCATTCTTCCTTTTTCTGATCAAGTTGTTTAAAATATGTGACATTTTGTTTTTCAATCCTGGCAAGTACCTTTTCATATTTTACAACAATTTCAGAAGTCTCAGCCCGAAGTATTCCATCATCCTCAACAGAATATGTTTGGTAAATAATAGACATAATTTCAGTCGATAGAGCTATTTCAGAGAGTATGTCATTATGTTGTTCCAAAACCTTTATGCGTTCCAAGTATTCATTAGCCTCCTTCACTAAGGATTTGTGGTCCTTAACGAATTCTGCTGATTCTTTCAAAAGATTATGTTCCACATTTTGAACAACCGCATAGATTGCTGCAATATGAGGATTAATTTTGTTGGGAATTATGATACGAATCAAGAGCAGACAACTTAGGTCTGGTAGTTTATCTAAGTTAGGTCTGTTTGTGTTATTAGGTCTGGTAATGTAATGTTAAGTCTGGTAGCATGTTTAAGTCTGGTTGACTTGTAAAGTTAAGTCTGGTCGTGAAGTTAGGAAAGTCTGTTAGAGTTATGTTAGGAAAAGATACAATGCGTGTATGTATCTTTATAGAAGATTTGTGTATATCTTCTGAGTCGGCTAGGGTTTCCTTGTGTTATAAAAGGATCCCTAAAGATTGTTAGTTCGTGTGTGAGTTGTACGAATTCATTATAGTGAATATCAATATACGAAGTTAGTGATATCCCTGCTTGTGTTCTTAATTGTTCTTGTTAAGATTCCGCATTAACAATAACAATCACCTAGGGTTTCTCACTTAGATTGGTTCGGATTTATCCTAACCATCTACTAGGTATTCAAGACTACTTAGTGATCCATATACAATTTGTGGACCAACAAGTGGTATCAGAGCAAGGAGAGAGACTCTGAATTCGTAGAACACTAAATCTCAAAAACCAAATTCTCACTCAAATCACCCTACAAAATGTCTGAATTCGATAAGCCTGTTATCACTGAAACTTTCTCAATCCATAACAGTGAGGATGAGAAATCAAACCATGAAGATGAAGGAAAAACCGATACCAGTAACTCCCAATCACAACAACAACCCATCCCTTCCACAACCACAATCTCAAACATAAAACTTCCATTACTGAAGAGAGAAGAGTATGATATATGGGCCATGGAGATGGAACATTATCTGGAATACATTGATAGCGATGTATGGAAGGTGATTCAAAAGGGAAATTCTAAGAAGAGAATTTCACAAGGGAATGATGGGCAGCTCAGAATAATGCCACCAGTATCTGCTGAGGAGATTAGGGCTGTGGAGAAAGAAAAGAAGGCCAGAACCTTGCTTCTTATGGCTATTCCTAAGGAGCATCTACAAAGGTTTCATGGCATTCTTGATGCAAAGGAGATGTGGGAAGCCATCAAGAAACGATTTGGAGGTAATGCTAACTCCAAAAAGATGCAAAAGGCTGTTCTTAAACAGCAATTTGAAACATTCAGTGTTTCAAAGACTGAAGGTTTGGAGAAGGGCTATGACAGATTTCAACATCTGTTAACACAACTGGAAGTTCATGGTGCAGCAGTCTCAAATGAGGATGCAAATCACAAATTCCTTAGGTCTTTACCATCAGAATAGGGCAATGTATCTGTGGCGATGAGGATTAAGGAGGAAGTAGATTCTATGACACCTGATGACCTATACAATAATCTCAGGATGTTTGAAAGGGACATCAGTAACAACACTCAGGCTTCAACCAGTTCATCAAATGTTGCTTTTGTGTCACAAAACAAAAGCAGTACTTACAAGGTTAAATCTGGTGGTGTTAGGTCTGGTAACTATGAAACTCCTTCAAGTGAAAGGTCTGCTTCAAGTTTTACTGATGAAGTGATACATTCTTTCTTTGCCAACCAAACTGAAGATGAAAGCTTTATTAGTGAAGACCTTGAACAGATTAATGATGCTGAAGTTGAGGAGATGGACATAAAATGGCACATTGCCATGGTTGCTTTAAGGGTCAAACGATTTCAGAAGCAATATGGTAGGACTATCAACTTCAACAACAAATCACCAGTGGGATACACAAAGAGGACTGTTGAATGCTACAACTGTCACAAGCATGGACATTTTTCAAGAGATTGTCCAGAGAAGAAGTCTGCTGATGGGAAAAGTGATGATGATAGGAAGATGGAAAAGAATCAGATGAGCCTGCTGACAATGGAAGCTGGAGGAGTCAACTGGGGTGAACATCCAAGAGTAAATGAGGAGTCTGATCATGCTCTCATGGCCATTGGTAATGAGGTATCATTATGCTCTAAATTATGTACTGACTCATATAATCATGTTAAGGCTTTGTGTGATGAGCAGCAAGAACAAATAGGTGATCTAGAAGTAAATTTATTAGCACATAAAAATGCTGTAAAAACTTTAGAGGCACAAAAGGTCACCCTTCAAAACCAACATGCTGCTTTAAATGAAAAACTATACTTTCAAGCTAATAAGATATACGAACAAGATGAAAAGCTTAAAAGGTATAGACAATTAGGGCTTAAAATTCAGAAGGAAAGGGATGAGCTGAGAAAAAGGGTAGATCAATGGAACAGTTCAAACAATAACCTGTTTAAGTGTTGGGATTCTCAAATAAAGTCAAATAAAAAATGTGGCTTAGGATATGAGGAAAATGTGAGTAGGGATATATTTAAGAATAGAGAAGAGGACTATGCTGATAAGCCTTTGTATAATAGGTTTGTTAAGACTGGTGACTTTAAGGGAGTACCACCACCTTTGAGTGATGACAATACTCCTCTTGAAAAGGAAGAGTTGGATGATTCACTCTTTGTGTATGGTAAGAAAGGTCCTCAAGTACCTGAACCAACCACCTCAGAGGACAAATCCAGTAGATATTCTTCTTGTCAATCCAATGACTCTGAAGGATCTATTGATGATTCCTCTGATCACTCTAAGTCTGAGTCAAACAATGAGGAAAAAGAGAATCCTGAACCTAAGGTTGTTGAGAAGTGTGAACCTGTTGTTACTAAACCTGTAGTGACTGAACAAAAGGCTGAGACAGTTAAACCTAGTTGTGTCAATCACATAAAAACTCCTAGGGAATCTGTTAAAATGAATGAGTCACCTAGAAGCAATAGTGTTCACAGAGAAAGTAGGAGTAGTTATACTTATGCTCCTAAAAGATGCTTTGTGTGTGGAAGTTTGAGTCATTTAATAAGAGATTGTGACTTCCATGAAAAGAGAATGAAAAGAGAGGCTGAGCAAAAGAGAATGAATGTTAATAAGGTTCATGGTTCAAATAAACCAGTTTGGAATAATGCTAGTAGAGTTAATCATGCTAACCAGTTTGTTCCCAGACCTGTCCAACTAAATAACACTACCAGACCTAACTCTTTTGTTAATTCTGGTAGACCAAATTTTGGGTCTGGCTACAGAAATTTTAATATGAATAGGCAAAATGTTAACTTTATGAGGCCTAAAGTGAATACTGGTTATGTTAATTCTGTGAGACCTAATGTGAACACTGGTTTTGTAAGACCCAAGCAACCTTTTCAAAAACCTCAGGTGAATGCAAATTTTCAAAGAAATAATTTTTATAAAACTCATTCGCCTGTGAGAAGACAAGTTGGAAAGCAAACAGCAAAACCTTTAAAGGGAAATGGGGGTTCTGCTGTTAAGACCTCAGCATGTATGTCTTGGGATTCAAACAAAAATAAATCCAAGTATAAATCCCAAAACAACAGTGGATCAGGTTCAATTAAGAAATTTAAGCATATTGATCCACAAGGCGGACCCAAGCCTACTCAGGCCTGGGTTCCTAAGAGAAACTAATTTCTCTTCTTTTTGTGCAGGATCATCCACTATGCTATATGGAAGATAGAGGAATACTTGACAGTGGATGCTCTGGGCACATGACTGGTAACAAGAACTATCTTAATGATTTTCATGAATTCGAAGGAGGTTCTGTTACTTTTGGAGGAAGCAGGGGACAAATAACTGGTAAAGGAAGAATTATTGTGGGCAACATAGAATTTGACAATGTATCTTCTGTGAAAGAACTTGGGCAGTTCAACCTTTTCTCAATATCACAAATTTGTGATACTCAGCATAAGGTGCTTTTTACTGAAACTGATTGTCTTGTGTTGACTCCGGACTTTAAGATGCCTGAAGAACATCAGATTCTTCTTAAAGTTCCCAGACAACACAAAATGTACAGTTTTGATATGAAAGCATCTAATCCTGCAAAAGGTGCTACCTGTTTAATTGCAAAAGCTACATTGGATGAATCTAAGTTGTGGCACAGAAGGTTAGGCCATGTGAATTTCAAAAACATGAATAAACTTGTGAAGAATAACCTTGCGAGAGGTTTGCCTTCAAAATTGTTTAAAAATGATCATACTTGTGTGGCTTGCAACAAGGGAAAACAACATAGGGCATCCTGTAAGGTTAAATTAGAAAGATTAATCACTGAACCTTTACATACCTTACATATGGATCTTTTTGGCCCTACATCTGTCCATAGTATTAATCATGCATGCTATTGCCTTGTCATTACAGATGATTGTACTAGATACTGTTGGGTGTTCTTTATGTCTAGGAAGGATGAAGCTACCCCTTTGATTCAAACTTTTATTAGACAGATTGAAAACCTTATTGATAAACGAGTTAAAATCATTAGGAGTGATAATGGCACTGAGTTTAAAAACAAGAGCATGCTAGATTTTTGTGGTAATAAAGGAATTAAGCAACAATTCAGTAATGCAAGAACTCCTCAGCAAAATGGAGTTGCATAGAGAATGAACAGGACACTTATTGAGGCAGCTAGGACTATGCTAGCAGATTCACTTTTACCTACTACATTTTGGGCTGAAGCAGTCAGCAATGCCTGCTACATCTTTAATAGGGTTAGAGTGACCAAGCCTCAAAATAGAACTCCTTATGAGCTTATGTTTGGCCATAAACCAGTTGTTAGCCATATAAGACCTTTTGGGTGTCATGTTACCATTCTTGATACTTTAAGTGTTCTTGGAAAATTTGAAGGAAAGTCTGATGAAGGGTTTTTACTTGGGTATGCATTAAACAGTAAAGCCTTTAGGGTTTACAATCTAGTATCCAAGAAAGTAGAAGAAAATCTGCATGTAAACTTTCTTGAGGAAAAACCTAATGTCAAGGGAATTGGTCATAGGTGGATGTTTGATATTGATTATTTGACTGATTCTATGAATTATATTCCTGTCTCCAAGGAGAATCGAGTTAACCCTATTGCAGGTACCCAAGAAGTTACTAACATTGCAGGTACCAAAGATACTTCAAATTCAGAGAACATTGATGATGTGGCTGAGCTTGTTGTAGTTCCATCTACAGAGAACAAGTCTGATGCAGCTGAAGCAGTAATCAAGAATTCTTCCACTCAGAAAATAGATTCAGAAGTTAAATCTGGCAAAGTCTTATCCCCTAACATTACTAGTACTTCACATTTTAAGTCTGGTAGTAGTGTTCTACCAGACCTTTCTTCAAGTACTGCTTGTGCTGATTCTGAGATGCCAGAACTTGAAGTATTTCCTAATCCTAATGAAGGTGTCTTTGATGGGGCTTCCTATGATGAAGGAGGCATTATTACTGATTTCAACAACTTACCCACTGAAGTGGAGGTTAGTCCAACTCCCACTCTCAGAATTCACACCATTCATCCCAAGAGTCAAATAATTGGTAACCCCAAGTCTGCTGTTCAAACAAGAAGTAGAGTGCAACATCAGTCAGATTCTCTTGCACTCATTAGCGTGATTAAGCAACAACAAAGGGTCAACCATAAGGACCAGCAACATTGCTTATTTGCTTGCTTTCTTTCTCAAAGTGAACCCACTACAGTTTTTGAAGCTTTAGGGGAGGAAAGTTGGGTAGAAGCCATGCAAGAAGAGTTGTTGCAGTTCAAGCTACAGAAAGTATGGGTTCTTGTAGACCTACCTAATGGAGCTAAAGTTATTGGTACTAAATGGGTCTTCAGGAATAAAAGGGATGAAAGAGGGGTAGTTGTAAGGAACAAAGCAAGGTTGGTAGCTCAAGGATACAAATAGGAGGAGGGCATAGATTATGATGAGGTTTTTGCTCCTGTAGCAAGGATTGAAGCTATCAGGTTATTTTTGGCCTATGCATCATACATGGGATTCAAGGTATATCAGATGGATGTCAAAAGTGCTTTCCTTTATGGCACTATTGAAGAAGATGTGTATGTACATCAACCTCCTGGCTTTGAGGATCCTGCTAACCCCAATCAAGTGTATAAGGTTATTAAAGCTCTATATGGTCTTCATCAGGCTCCTAGAGCTTGGTATGAAACTCTTTCACAGTTTCTTGAAGAACATGGATACGTCAGGGGTGTAATTGACAAGACTTTATTCATTAAGAGAGACCAGAAGGATATCATTCTTGTCCAAATTTATGTGGATGATATCATTTTTGGATCCACAAGAAAGTCTTGGTGTGATGAATTTGAAGGTTTAATGAAAAGCAGGTTTGAAATGAGCTCAATGGGAGAACTTACATTTTTCTTGGGACTGCAAGTTAAGCAAAAGGATGATGGACTTTTTATTTCTCAAGACAAGTATGTTGCAGAAATGTTGAGAAAGTTTGAGTTCTCAAATGTGAAGGCAGCAGTCACTCCCATGGAGAATAAAGTGCCTTTAACAAAGGATGAAGATGCTGCTGATGTGAATGTGCATCTTTACAGATCCATGATAGGTTCCCTCATGTATCTTACTGCTTCTAGACCTGATATTATGTATGCAGTTTGTGTTTGTTCACGCTTTCAGGTTCAACCAAAGACTTCACATCTTCATGCTGTGAAGAGAATCTTTAGGTACTTAAAGGGCAAACCTAATTTGGGCCTTTGGTATCCTAAGGAGTCATCTTTTGACCTGACAGCTTATTCAGACAGTGACTATGCTGGTGCAAGTCTGGATAGGAAATCAACAACAGGAGGTTGTCAGTTCCTTGGAAGGAGGTTAATATCTTGGCAATGCAAGAAGCAAACGATTGTGGCTAATTCAACTACTGAGGCTGAGTATGTAGCAGCTGCTCATTGCTGTGGACAAGTTTTGTGGATTCAGAATCAGATGTTGGACTATGGTTTGAATTTTATGAATACTGTTATCCACATAGATAATAAGAGTACTATCTGTATTGTCAAGAACCCAATATATCACTCTAAAACTAAGCATATAGAAATAAGGCATCACTTCATTAGGGATTGCTTTGAAAAGAAGTTGATTAGAGTGGAGAAAATACATACAGATTTTAATGTTGCTGACCTGTTAACTAAGGCATTTGATGGTCCTAGATTCAATTATCTGGTAGTTAACATTGGTATGATGAACCCCTAGTTTGAGTGAAGGGGAGGTTTGGCCTAAGGGGAGGTCAAACTGTGAAGTATGTAAAGTATGAATACTTACCAGCATTTAGGTTATCTTTAAGTCTTGTAGTTTTGATTTTAGTTCTGTTAGTGATTTAAAAAAAAAAAAAAAAAAAAAAAAAAAAAAAAAAAAAAGTTTGTTTTATCTGTGTCTTTTATTTCTTTTATAGGCAATGCTGGATTAAGTATATTTTCACAAGTTGTTAAGTGAGATTATTGGAATTTCTCACTTGGTGGAGGTGCTTTGCACTAACACATCAAAAGGTTATCAGTCCACCTTGTCTAATCAACACAAGGACTGGCTAATCCTGAGCAAACGGCTAACAGGTAAAGATTGACCAAATCCGTTTATGGCTGACAATTTGCCAAAAATTGTATGGTTTTCAACTCACCATATCTAAGATAAGTGAAGAGTTGGCTAGCCCACAAGGTTATGGCTTGTGGTAAAGGCTGTGGAAAACCATAAATGGTAATCAATTCACCATGATGAGGTGCTTTTCCATCAAAGAATTGACTAGTCCAGAAGCAAACGGCTTTTGGTAAAGACTTAACAAATCCGTTGATAAGCTGATGATTTGCTAAAAATCATATGGTTATCAGTGTACCATGGTCTTACACACCAAAACATTTGGCTACTCCAGTAGTGATGGCTATTGGTAAAGAGACATCAAATCCATTAAATTTCAATGATTCACCTCTCACAGGAGTTAACACACCTGGAAGTGATGAGAATAGATATGAAACTTAATATGAATTGATGTACATATAGTCAATGTTGCTGCAAAGACCATATCAGAAGAGCTTATCAAGATTCAAGCTGCTAGAAAGGAACAAGACCTAAATACAGTTCAAAGTGTTCAAGATTCAATCCTCAAAAGGCTTAATCAGAAGAACTTGAAGTTCATGGAGCATGAAGATCAAGTTAGGGGAGGATTGTTGGGAATTATGATACGAATCAAGAGCAGACAACTTAGGTCTGGTAGTTTATCTAAGTTAGGTCTGTTTGTGTTATTAGGTCTGGTAATGTAATGTTAAGTCTGGTAGCATGTTTAAGTCTGGTTGACTTGTAAAGTTAAGTCTGGTCGTGAAGTTAGGAAAGTCTGTTAGAGTTATGTTAGGAAAAGATACAATGCGTGTATGTATCTTTATAGAAGATTTGTGTATATCTTCTGAGTCGGCTAGGGTTTCCTTGTGTTATAAAAGGATCCCTAAAGATTGTTAGTTCGTGTGTGAGTTGTACGAATTCATTATAGTGAATATCAATATACGAAGTTAGTGATATCCCTGCTTATGTTCTTAATTGTTCTTGTTAAGATTCCGCATTAACAATAACAATCACCTAGGGTTTCTCACTTAGATTGGTTGGGATTTATCCTAACCATCTACTAGGTATTCAAGACTACTTAGTGATCCATATACAATTTGTGGACCAACAAATTTTGTTTTCAAAAATCTTTTTCAGTTCAGTATTAACACTTGGAAACCAGTCAAGCTGTTGACTGTTTGTTTTGGATGCCACAATACGTTGAAGTGTTTCAATTCCCTGTTTAAGATCAACCAAATATAGTCTAGCTGCACTTGTGTCACAAGTGTTTTTAGATGCCATTTGTTCGATGTTAGACAGATGTTTTGAGACAACTATTCGTTTTGCGATAGCCACTGGTCTTTTGAAAAACATTGGTGACTCTTTTTGAACAAGTTGAACTCCAGAATCTGTATTAAGCTTGTTATAATCAATTGGTTGAAATTCTCGGTTCATTTGTTTCATTTTAATTCTACTCTCTTTTGAAAGCTCAATCGTTTCATCATAATCATGAACCTCGGGAGGATCATGTGAAGCATTTAGCACACTACCATTATATAACACATTTTGTTCTTTCTGAGCTTTCTTGAGATAATAAGGGTTTTCACAACCGATAGCCATTTTCTTTATTGTATGTAAAATCGGGTTTGGATCGTTAATTAACAAATTGATTGTTTGTGTAGAATGAACCGTTTTTACAAGCAAATCTTCCAACTTTGCAATGGTTTCCTTTTTGTTAGTGATCTCTTTAAGAAGATCCTTTTCTCGTTTTGAAAACCTTTCATTCAACTCTTTCTTTTCTTTTTCAAGATTAGAACAAGTTGATTTTTTTTTTGAAAGCTGGTTGGTTAATTCAGAAATTTCCTTGTTTAGAGATTTGATTTGCACATTCAAATTAACATCTAAGGTGTCAAATTTGATTTGCAAATGTTTTTCTCTTAACTCAGAAGTTCTTAAACTAACTTCAAGTTCTGACTATCGTTTGTTATTAAAATCATAAGCTCTTGCATTATCCTTATAACTCTCAAGCTCAGTGGTCAATTTTGCATTCGCGGTCTTAACATCGCGATTGATCTTTTTGACCTTTTCTATTTCAATACTACAATTTTGCAATAATGATTCAAACAAAGCATGTGTTTCCTCAGCATTCTCAGTATGCCGTGACTTAAAGTCTCCATTAGAATCCATATCTGGAGTTACTAAATTAGTATTGCTACAACTTGGTTCGTCCATGTATGTATCGTAAGTGAGATTAGGAGTCGCAGGATGTTGTTCATTTTGAGGTGACATATCAAACATTTCATTATTGTGACATGTAGCATATGGTTGTACCTAAGAAACCGCATTGGTGTCAAAAGCAGGAGGTACTTCTGAATCCGTGTCATACTTAGCCTCCTGGAGATTTGCCATGAAAATGCAGTTTGCATCGATGTCCTCGAGATCTTCTGCATCATCCATAAGAGCCATGAAGTCATTCTCTTCAGCACTCAACTATAACCCAGCCGTTTCCTTCTGTGCCAACATTAATGCTTTCTGCAAATAAGGTGGATCCCTCTTTTTCGGCTTATCTGGACAGTTCCTAGCCATATGACCGATACCCTGACAGTTGAAGCACTTCATCAAATTTCCCTGATTCATATTCCCAGCTCCCTAAGCAGCAACATTCCCAAACTGATTCCCAGCATTCTGACCCCTTTGATTACCAACAACTGTACCCATCTGATTCCCTGCATACTGACCCATCTGATTACCAACATACTGCCCTGCAGTCTGATTACCCAACTGATATCGAGGAGCA
This sequence comes from Artemisia tridentata subsp. tridentata, assembly GCA_021014915.2. Classification (NCBI taxonomy): domain Eukaryota; kingdom Viridiplantae; phylum Streptophyta; class Magnoliopsida; order Asterales; family Asteraceae; genus Artemisia; species Artemisia tridentata. The sequence goes on along the minus strand of CP139505.1, from coordinate 185,304,941 downwards.
TATCCCTGCTGATTCTCATATCCCCCAACCATCTGTCCTTGTTGTCCCATGTTGAAACTCGGCTGTGCAATTTGCTTGTTGCGAGTGTTTGATGAGATTCGTTGATTGTTTTTGGTGGGTGTGGAGTAGCGTCCTTGGAATGCTTTTGTTAGGTAAGCAAAAGCTTGAGTCAAAGCAGCAGTTGACTCATCCTGATCATCTTGATCTGGGTGTTGCGGGTATTGTTGTTGTGGGATTACTTGTTGTTGTTGTGGGTATAACGGTGTTTGAGGATTGTATTGTTGTTGCATGAAGTGTTTGGGATGAAGATGAAGAGGGTTGTGTATTTACTGTTGCAGGTGTAGGTGTATGGACAATGAGTGCAAGAGGATCATGTTGTTTTGCTAGCTTCTCTTTTCTGACTTCATTTGCCTCTGCTTGGTTTTGCTTTAAAAAGTCATAGAGCTGATCATAGTTCACCTCGTGAAGGTTCTTTGTTTGGTTGACAATAGTTACATATCGTCCCCATTCCTCTGGAAGGTTGTTGATGAACTTGATGTTTTGAACAATTTGGGTCGGTGCCAACTTGTTTCTGATCAACTCATTCATTAGAGTACAAAACCGTGTGTGTAAGATTCAATATGTTCAGTTGGAGTGGATGTGAACTTCTCCCATTTAGTTAGAAGCTTGTTCTCTATGTCTTGTTTACCAATTTCGGTTCCGGCACCATCGAAGCGCAAAAAGGGTGCAGTTAAATTTGTCATCTCAATTGCCAGTAGCCTCAAATGCAAGCCAACAAGGGTCTATAGATTCCCAATCGCAAGGAAATGTGTCTCCAACACAAGGAGTACCAACATTATGTATTTCAACATGTTTCTTGTTATTCTTTTGTTTATATAATGTAACGTGTTTTATATATACATATAGGAACCTGCTAAAACTGTCGGACCTAAGAAAAAGCCTAAGTCACGACAAAACGGGCCTCCATATTCCCAATCAGAACAAAATGTGTCTCCAACACAAGCACTGCCAATAGTATGTATTTCAACATGTTTCTTGTTATTCTTTTGTTTAAATAATTTCTTATATGTACATGCAAAAATTCTTTTTTTAAGCCATTTAACTGCAAACTGTGGCACTTAAAGAAATCAAATATCGTTGCTTTGGGTACATACATGTGTTTTTTCAACGTACATATATATAATTCTTGATATATAATTCAATGTTTGATACAAGCGTCTTTTGTTACTACAGGTTACACTGCCAACTACAATGCAAAAGAAAAGTGACAACAACTGTGGACCAACAACACCATCGAAGCGCAAAAGTAATGTCTCTATTGAAGCCCTAAAGCAAGCTAGGCTGGCGAAGAGTCAAAAGTCTTTAAATTATGGTACTTGAGAATTTGATTATGTACGACATTAAAATTGTATATTCTGTTCAGTTATATACATTCGAGTTTTATTCAATTTCAAATTTCTTTTTGTTTATGATTCTGTTTTATATATATAATATACTCATTCCAGCAGCACTAGCATAGTACTAGCAGTAGCAACTCTGCTCCAATAGTACTAACTTAAAAATACCAGTAATAACCCTGTGACTAAAAGATGCAGTCACGTATTATGGTCACGCTTATCAACATTATTGGTCACTCTTTGTTTAATTCGATGTGTGACTAAATATTACAAAAGGCCACACAAACATAAAATTCAAGTGGCCATTGGATGATCAATAGTCAGACAAAATACAAATTTCTTCACTTTAAACAGCATATGGTCACACTTATTAACACTTTTGGCCACTTTATGCTTAAGTGTATGTGACTAAATACCCAAAACAAACATGCTTTGTGTGACTGAATATTACAAAAGGCCACACAAACTAAAAATTCATGTGACCATTGGATGATCAATAGTCACACAAAATACACATTTCTTCACTTAAAACAGCATATGGTCACACTTATCAACACTTTTGGCCACTTTATGCTTAATTGTATGTGACTAAATACCCAAAACAAACATGCTTTGTGTGACTAAATATTACAAAAGGCCACACAAACTAAAAATTCATGTGACCATTGGATGATCAATAGTCACACAAAATACACATTTCTTCACTTAAAATAGCATACGGTCACACTTATCAACACTTTTGGCCACTTTATGCTTAATTGTATGTGACTAAATACCCAAAACAAACATGCTTTGTGTGACTAAATATTACAAAAGGCCATACAAACTAAGAATTCATGTGACCATTGGATGATCAATAGTCACACAAAATACACATTTCTTCACTTAAAACAGCATATGGTCACACTTATTAACACTTTTGGCCACTTTATGCTTAATTGTATGTAACTAAATACCCAAAACAAACATGCTTTGTGTGACTAAATATTACAAAAGGCCACACAAACTAAGAATTCATGTGACCATTGGATGATCAATAGTCACACAAAATACACATTTCTTCACTTAAAATAGCATATGGTCACACTTATTAACACTTTTGACCACTTTATGCTAAATTTTATGTGACTAAATACCCAAAACAAACATGCTTTGTGTGACTAAATATTACAAAAGGCCACACAAACTAAGAATTCATGTGACCATTGGATGATCAATAGTCACACAAAATACACATTTCTTCACTTTAAACAGCATATGGTCACACTTATTAACACTTTTGGCCACTTTATGCTTAATTGTATGTGACTAAATACCCAAAACAAACATGCTTTGTGTGACTAAATATTACAAAAGGCCACACAAACTAAGAATTCATGTGACCATTGGATGATCAATAGTCACACAAAATACACATTTCTTCACTTTAAACAGCATATGGTCACACTTATTAACACTTTTGGCCACTGTTTTTTAAATTGTATGTGACTAACGAGAAAAAAACAACACACGCTATGTGACTAAATCATCACAAACGTCACATTTATTATATTTTCATGTGGCCACAAGATGGGAAATAGTCACACATACTGGTGAATCCAACAAAACTTGTGCCTAATTAGTCACACATATTCGGGTTTTGGTCACTCTTTTTCAATGAAAACGGCCACAAACTAAACAATGTGACCATATGATACCTACGGTGGCGCGACTTTTTGTCACACACACCCAAAAAAATGTGTGTGACTATATGCATATAGTCACGCATTTTGGGTGTGACGAAAGGTAATATCTGTACCAGTGGTCATGACAGAGCCGTCTAACTCATTCCCACATATCATAGGCCGTTTCACAACTATCTACAGCACAAAATATGTGTTGTGGTAAACCGAGTTGGATTAAGTGCATTGCCAAGTCATCTGCTTCGATTTGCTTCCAATCTTCTGGCGTATAATCTGATTCCTCTTGGATTCGGTATGTTGCTTCGACGGGAGGTGTTGCATCTGGATTTCCAGCTGTTACTTCAATCTTACGAGGCTTGAATGGACCTTTCTCAATGGATTTAATCAAGAGTCTACCTTGACCTTGAGGCTTGGTTCTCATATAACGAAGCATACGATTCGTCCATGGAAGATAACCACCTTTTTCTAACATTGGAGGTCGGTTTTCTGCACCGGCGGCATGAATGTCTTGTTGTGTAGTCATCTTTGAAATTTTGTATGATAAAGTGGATTGAGGATCGTTTCAACAAAATAGGAGTTGTTGTTTACGGTTAAACTTGGTTGTTGTTGTGAAGTCTTGGTTTGTTGTTGATGATCGTTGAAGTTGTAAACGAAACAAATTAAATAAAGTTACGAAATTTGATTAGAGTATAATTAAGACAAAGTCAAAAGTTTACAAGTTCGACAAAAGTTATGTAAATTACAATTTAGATAAAATGACAATTTCTATAGAAATTTCAATTTGACCAAAATTTATGCAAATTATGGCAAAATGTCAATTTAGATAGAAATATATCTAATTTATATAAAAATCTAACACTCTTATACAAGAGGGTAGATATCCGTTTGTCGAAGTATTTTACACACTTATACAAGCGCGAAAATACCGAGTTCACTTTTGATGTTGACGAAATTACGTTCGAATCAAATCCTTAAAAGTTATTTAACTTTGAAATCGTTTTACACAAGTGCGAGGGCCAAAACTGTCAATTCCGAAACTTCCCAAAAGCTGCTGGAAGAGAGAAGGACTAAATCTGCCAAATCTGAAAACTAGCGCTGTCCGATGTCTGAATTGCCTTTGTTGTCCGATATCTGAATTGGGAAAAGATCTCGGATAAAACTGATCTGCTTGGTTTGCGATAAACTTCTCAGATCTGAATTGCGATAGAAACAGAAACTTGAATTGCGATAAAAGTCAAACTTGAATTGCGATAAAATCCCGTTTCTGAATTGCGATAATTTCCAGTTATTGAATTTCGACAGAAATGTCAATTCCGATACTTATCGCAATCTTATACAAGATTGCGATAGCTTTTGGTGAATTGCGATAGATGGCTGGTTCCTTTGAATTGCGATATTTGACTGCTTCTACCTACTTCTACCAACTCTTTGGACTTTTTCTAACCAACCCACTGACTCACCAACTCTTGTAAGAACTTACCAACTTTCACCAACCTTCCAATAATTCTTCTCAAGAATTATACGCCACCTAATAATCACAAAATATCCAAAAACAAATCTTGTACAATCCTTGTGAATTATTGTCGATCTAACAACTTAGAACAAACAAAAATCCAACACTTAAACACTAGATTCGAGTGAAAGATACTCACAAAATAATAAACCAAGTCGATATAATCACAAACAAACACAACCTTTTGGCCTTGATATTGCGTGTGATTCGAAGAGAGAAAACACAAAATGTAACTTTTCTAATGAAAGAAAAATAACAGTGGGTGTTTTAACTTGTGAATCGAACACAATATACTTCCTACCTTGATGATCGGCTCGTTGATACCACTTGTAATGGTCGAACTTCCTTTCTTTATCACACAAACACACGACACAATATGATGACACTCACAAGATCAAAGTATAGAACAAGAAGAGAAGTAGTATGGATCGTATGGAATAACTTATGGTCGAATGTTTATTTCTTGAAAGAGATAAAACAAAGACTTTGATGAGAACACACACACACTCTCTCTTGATACAATAATGAGGCACACCACATATGATAGAATGAGAGTGTGTGTGTTTATATTTGCCCTAAGGCCGGCGCCCTATGGGCTTTGTGTGGGCTTGGTGTGGGATAATGTTAGCACTACACTTATACATTTAAGATACTAACACATCTAATGCCATTATCCCACTAACTTGACTACATATTACACCTGAAACTTAAGTTTTAGATTAACAAATGACAATCTCTTCACAATTAATAAATTAATTGCTAACAATCAGGTTATGTCTAAACCTGAAAAAGTTAAGAAAGCAGGAACAAAGGTTCTAAAGTGGTCAAAAAGGATACTGTTAGGCCTAAATCAAACATTAAACATGTTAGGAAACCAGTTAAATATTGTGAACAATATAGAACTACTAACAAGCCCAGAGGTAACCAAAGGAGTTGGAATAACCTCAAGTCTAACCAACTAGGTGATGACTTTTCTTTTTATAATAAAGCTTGTTATACATGTGGTAGTTTTGACCATCTTGCTTCTTTCTGTAACAAATGGGTATCTGGGTATGAAAACAATAGGGTGAATTTCAAAAGGCAAACTCCTCAATCTCACTTTCACTCTAGTTCTAATGTTAACAGAACTAAACCCAAAACAGTTTCAGTTAAGTATGGCTTAAAACAAGTTAATTCTGCTAGACCATTTCTGACTGTTTACCCAAAATCAACAGCTAAGGGTGCAAAAACATTTTACAAACATGCACCAAAGACTGTTCAAAGGCCCATTCAAACAAAAGCAGTGGATCAAAAACAAGTTTGGAAAATTAAGGGTTCAACTACAAAGCAAGCAGTTAATTCTGCTAGGCAAGTAGTTAATTCTGCTGCTAAGGGAAACAGGGCAAATGATGTTAAGGCCTCAGCATGTTGGATTCTTAAATCCAATGTTGCATCAACTGTTCTTAAAAGATTAAATTACATTGATGCAAGAGGCAGATCCAAGTCAGTAATGGCTTGGGTCCCCAAAGGAAACTAATACTTCTTATTACTGTGCAGGAACATTCAATTGATCATCAAGAGGATCAAGGATACTCAGATAGTGGATGTTCAAGGCACATGACAGGCAACAAGTCTTATCTATCAGATTTTCAATCAATAGATGGAGGCTATGTTACCTTTGGAGGAGGTGTTGGTGGCAAAATTTCCGGTAAAGGTACCATTAAAACTGGAAATTTAGATTTTGAAGATGTGTACTATGTACAAGAGCTTAAGTATAATCTTTTTAGTGTCTCACAAATGTGTGACAAAAAGAACAAAGTTCTTTTCTGTGACATTGAATGTCTTGTACTTTCTCCTGATTTTAGGATGCCTGATGAAAGTCAAGTACTTCTTAAAATTCCTAGAAAGGGCAATATGTACAGTGTTGACATGAAGAACATTGTTCCCAAAAAGGATTTAACTTGTCTTGTTGCAAAGGCCACATTGGATGAATCAATGAAATGGCATAGGAGGCTTGGTCATATTAATTTCAAAACCATAAATAAAATTGTTAAGAATGGTTTGGTAAGAGGTTTACCTCACAAAAGATTTGAAAATGATCAAACATGCATTGCTTGTCTTAAAGGCAAACAACACAAAGCCACTTGTAAGCCCAATATTTTTAACTCTATCAATCAATCATTGTTTATGCTTCATATGGACTTATTTGGACCTGTTTCAGTAAGTAGTATAATGCATAAGAGATATTGTCTTGTTATAACTGATGACTATAGCAGATTTACATGGGTTTTCTTTTTAGGTTCTAAGGATGAAACTTCTAGCATTCTTAAGACATTCATTACACAAATAGAAAACCAAGTAGACAAGAAAGTGAAAGTCATTAGATGTGATAATGGGACAGAGTTTAAGAATAGAGTTATGGATGATTTCTGCAAAGAAAAAGGTATTAGGAGAGAATTTAGTGTTGCTAGAACTCCACAACAGAATGATGTTGTTGAGAGAAAGAATAGAACACTGATAGAAGCTGCTAGAACTATGTTAGCTGACTCTAAGCTACCTATAACGTTTTGGGCTGAAGCAGTCAACACTGCTTGCTATGTTCAAAATAGAGTTTTAGTTGTACAACCTCACAATAAGACATCATATGAAATTTTTAGAGGTAGAACTCCTGCAATAGGATTTCTTAGACCTTTTGGATGTCATGTGACAATTCTAAATACCTTAGACCATTTAGGAAAATTCGATGGTAAAGCAGATGAAGGATTCTTTGTTGGATATTCTCTTAATAGCAAAGCATTTAGAGTCTACAACACAAGAACCAGGATTATAGAGGAAAACCTACATGTGGAGTTTTTGGAGAATAAATCCAATGTAGAAGGTCAAGGACCAAAATGGCTATTTGATCTTGAGCCTCTAACCAAATCAATGAATTATGTGCCTGTTGTTGCAGAAACTAATGATTTTTCAGGTTCACAAGCAACAGATGAGGCAAGGTTAGAAAAGGAGACAAATCAAGATCATATATGGATGCCAATATGGACCAGTACAAGTGTGGAATCAACTTCAACAATTGGTGAATCTTCTTCTGGTAAAACTAAAGAAGATGTTGAAGATGAAAGCAAAGAAGATGGAGCAAAGGAACAAGAAAATAGTTCTGCTGTTGATAATGCTGCTGAAACAGACTTAACTGAAGAAACAGACTTAACTGAAGAAGCAGAATTAACAAAGGAAGCAGAATTAACAGAAGATGAGGTGGATTTGAGCAATCTCCCACCAAACTATCATGTTCCACTTACACCACACACCAGGATTCACAAAGTCCACTCCCTAACAAATGTGATTGGAGATGTACAATCAGGTGTGAAGACAAGACAACAACTGATGTCTTCAGACCAACAAGGGCTGCTTGATGCCCTTTATGCTTCAAAACAGCATGAGTTTTCAAACTCTTGCTTGTTTGTATGTTTTCTCTCACAAGTTGAACCAAAGAACATTCTGAAAGCCTTAGATGATTCAAGCTGGGTAGAGGCTATGCAAGAGGAGCTTCTTCAGTTCAAGATTCAGAAAGTATGGGTGCTAGTTGATTTACCTAAGGATGCAAAGGTAATTGGCACTAGATGGGTTTTCAAGAATAAAAGGGATGAAAGGGGAATAGTGATTAGGAATAAGGCTAAATTAGTAGCCCAAGGGTACACACAACAAGAAGGTATAGACTATGATGAAGTTTTTGCTCCAGTAGCAAGACTTGAGGCAATTAGGCTTTTCTTAGCTTATACTTCATTTTTAGGCTTCACAGTTTACCAAATGGATGTAAAGAGTGCATTTTTATATGGCACAATTGAAGAAGAGGTGTATGTCTCACAACCTCCAGGGTTCATTGATCCTGACCATCCAGACAAAGTGTACAGAGTTGTAAAAGCTCTATATGGCCTGCATCAGGCACCTAGAGCTTGGTATGAAACACTGGCTTCCTACTTAATAGAGAATGGATTTCAAAGAGGAAAGATTGATCAGATACTTTTCATCAAACAACACAAGAAGGATCTTCTGTTAGTGCAGGTGTATGTGGATGACATTATCTTTGGATTTACAAGGAAGGAGATGTGTTTGGAGTTTGAGAAGCTGATGCGCGTGATGTGTCGTTGCGGTTTAGCAGTTTTAATGCCTACTCAAGTTTTAAATTTATATTTAGCCGACTTATCAATAACACACACACTTAACGAGCAGTGTACCCGGTCAGTATGAAGATAATGGTAAGTAGAGTGTCGATCACTAAGAGTGGAACGTATTATCTAGTTATTCTAATCAGTATTTTAATATCCTAACGCAAGGGGGTTTCAGCCTGAGAGACTGGCACGATTTGTTGCAATTTAAATAATAAAATAAACCAATAGGCATGAATCAGCAAGTAGCACACACGTACACAGATAAATACTCGAGACAATAAGAGGGCTGTCCTTATAATTAAGTAGATTGTCACTTGTTTTATTGATAGCTTTATATGAAGTGTATGTAGTTAACCCTTTCTCGTTGGTCCTAATCTTATCGGCGAGTAAACCCTTAATGATTACTTATGTCTAAAAGTTATTCCTAAGTGATCAATTTAGAAACAACCGTGGGAGCCACATTATGTCCCGCAGTCAAATGCCCGCAAGCCACTAATAAACACAGAGGTTATCAATGCACTAATAAGTAGTAACCAAAGACATCATCATATAAACTTTAATTGATGGGAAAGCAAGTATTAAAGGGAGTGCAATCTTTCGTTGTCACATTACACAAGCCACCAATCCTGATGAATTAAAGTTTGCTAACACAATAAAACAAAACTACTTAATGAATTAAATACATGCAGCACCTTCTTACAGCTCTTGTATCTTTGATTTGGGTGTGTCTTGTGCTGCCTTCTTGACTGAATTCGTCCTTTGTTCCTTCTGTTCGGTCTTCTGTTTTTAGGGTTTTTGACTCTTTAATTCGTCTGGTCTACGAGGTATTTATAGTTTCTGTCTGAGGGAAGATGCGGCGCATCTACTAAGTAGATGCGGCGCATGTACTTAACTTCGCGTGGGGTCCAAGATTATAATATTCAGGAATATTCGTACACCGCCAGAAGATGCGGCGTAACCCTTTATTAGATGCGGCGCATGTCCTCTTGTATCTTGGATCGTATCTGGTGATATCTTGATAGAGATGCGGCGCATGTCGAGAGTGAGATGCGGCGCATCTGGAGCAGAATTGACTTGATCTTGTCCATGTCAGTAGACTTTCACTTTATGCACGTTTTGCTCCATTATTAGTCCAAAATCGCTAAGTTTCACCAAATGCTTGTTTTTACCTGAGAATTACAAAAGTAAACAATTAAGTATCAATCCTCATACATAATATAGTAAAACAAGTCAAATTAATAGGATAAATGATAGTAATAAAATGTACTTATTTGAGTTCATCAAATATCCCCCCACTTGAACTTTACTTGTCCCCAAGTAAACCTTAGAATTTCATTTATGAAAATGTATCCTAAAAGATGTATTAGGATTTATTTTTATATTTAAGCATGTATTCGTTTATTTCATAATCACACAACTAAACACTTGACGAATTAGAAGTAAAATAAAATAAGTCGATAAAAGCAAATCTAATCGTTTAACTGTCCAGTCGCGACGAATATTCTATCATAAGCTTGGCAAGTATACACATCTCCACCACTAAAGCTAAGGAATAACAAGTCTAAAGCGGTAAAAAGGGTTTTTAGGCTTAAGGGTTAATTATTCTTAATCACTATCGATCTCAAATTCCAGAAAAGGCGACAAAATCACAAATACATGATCGAATCCACGAACACGATACTTGCAATTGCTCAAATCCTTAACTCGAATAGGCTAAAGATAGGTCCAAACTTCACCAATAATAATATATCAAAAAGGGCGACAAAATCATAAATACATAGCCGAATCCACGACTACGATACTTAAGATTGCTCAAATCCCTAATCTCAATAAATCAAAGGTTCGGTTGGATAACGAATAATATAGGGTATGGATAACATTTGGGATATAAATTGGTGTAAAAATAAAAATAAACAAAACAAAACAAATAAATTAAAATCCTAAGTGTGGTTAATCACTATCCCAACCATCCCATGAATAAGACTCATATCATCGAATAACTCACGCTTTAACACTTGAAACACACGCTTTAGGTAGACACGAATTATACTCAACAAAATCTTAATCAAAGAATAAACCTTAATTGGCGTTCCCATAACTGCCAATTCCCATTCAATCCATAGATATAGTACAACAAATAGTGGTGATATCGACCACTTACATAACTTTACATAAGTTGGTTAAAATAAACATCCAACTTTTCTTTCTTTCTTTTTCTTATTTTATCGATTTTTTTTTTTTTTTTTTTTTTTTTTTTTTTTTTTTTTTTTTAACTTGAAACATAAACATAGATGTGTAAAATTTCACCACATCACTATAACTTTCTTTCCGGATAATTTTTATTCATACTTTTCATACTTCAGAAATAACGGTAATAGTGAAAGTAGTAAACACACGAAAAATAAACTCCAAAATATACAATATTTACTTTCACTCCAATTGCATTGTGCAATTTCCCGGCCTAACCATAGATAATGAATTACGCACACGAACACAGGTAATGTAAGGAAACACACTTTGCCTATAGCAATTAACCAACCACGGATTCTAATCTACAGGGTAGGCTAAGGTGTAAGGGTGTAACGAAACATTTTAAACATAGGTGTAAGAAACGAAAGGAATGGCTCTGAGGGTTTTTCTAGGGGTATCTTACTCTAAAAATGAGAGTAACAAAAGGGTTTATACGGGGGTTAACTAACCAGTGTAGTTAGCTAATAACACATAACATATAAAGGCTATTTGGGTGTAATCCTAGAATTTTACCAATTTAGACAAGTCATTCCAATTATATAAATAATACTCATTATGGTGGTCTCGAATAGTATACAAGCCAAGTTCTAAAGTTTACAAGTCACCGGCACACTCATAGATTTGTGAATTTTGAAAAATCACAATTTTTGAAAATAACGTCTTGTGTGCAGCTATGCAACTTAGATCTTAAACAAAAACATGCTAAAAAAAATTTAAGTTTGATATATTAAGCACATTTTAAGCATAATTTTTGAAAAAGTTTAGGACAAGTAATTGTTAAGTGTTCTAATTCTCCAATCCCCCCACTTAAGTTAAACAACGTCCTCGTTGTTTGTATAAAAGGCTAAAAACTGGAAAATAAAAGAATTAGAACAGAAAAACTCCCCTGAGATTTGCTCGGTATGATCCTCCATTTGTATAAGAGCAAAAATCATCTTCTTGTGGATTAGAACGTTAAAGCTTCATACTTGATGTATCCACAGGAAATCCAGGAAACTATAATACCACCAACACTTTAAAACACACCTAAGATAAGAAAGGTTCAAGCTTGCATAATACATTAGTAGTTAGGAAAAATAAAACTTAAAAATTAAAACTGAAAATCATCAGGTCAGTCGATGCGCCGTATCTTATTGAAGAAGATACGCCGTATCGAGCCTGGAATAATACGGATCAGAATAAAGATGCGCCGCATCCTTAACCAGGGATGCGCCGCATTAAAAATAATCTGATAAATAGTTTCAAAGTCGAAAATAAAAATGCAGAAAAATAAAATAAGATATGACCATTGCAGAGGATGCGTCGCATCTCAGTATTGAGATGCGCCGTATCCTCGTGCGGCCTGGACTGACTCGACACAGAAAACAGAATAATAAAAGATAAATCCGGGTTGTCTCCCGGTAAGCACTTTTCTTTATTCCAGAGTCTTCAAGTTAGACTCACGTTCAGCACTTTAGTATCGATCATTGAAGGAGTCGGAAACATCACGCTCCTTCATCCCCAATTTAGTAATATTGAACACTCCTTGCTCGTCCTTAATTTCCACGCCGTTCTTCTTTAATATCTGTATAAACAAAGTCCTGTCCCTTTCGGGCAGAGATGACAAAATGATAGACGAGAAATTCTTATTATCATATAGGCACAAATAAGCAAGGTGGGGTGGTAGTTCAATAAACACATCATTGTTCAAATTCGTTTTCTCAACTACTCTCCTACGTTTATTAATTACTACACAATCATACCACTCATCATCAGAATCACTAACAACATCGCGTCTAAGTTCGGTAGGTACATTAAGGTCAATGAATTCTTCAAAGTTCTCATGATTAGGATTAGTTGAGTTGTTTTGAATCAATGTTTCTCCCATAAGTCTAGCTTCAAGATCAAGGTCCATACGCTCTCTTAATCCTAGTACATAAACACCTCTAATTATGCTTTTAACCGGATCTTGGCACTTATAGACTAGTTTATTATTCCCTACCCTTAATGAAATTTTTCTTTTAAACACATCAATCTTAGCATGGGCAGTAGACAAGAAAGGTCTTCCGAGGATTAAAGGAATCTTAACATCCTCGGGCATGTCTAGTATAACAAAGTCTACGGGAAAAATAAACTGCTCAATCTTAACTAGCACATTATTAGCAATCCCTTCAGGTCGTTTTACTGTTTTATCAGCCAATTCAATAAGTAATTTAGTTGGTGCTAATTTTCCTAGTCCTAGGGTAGCGAATGTCTTAAGAGGCATAACACTAACACTAGCTCCTAAGTCAGCTAACACATTATTGAAAGATATATTATTAATAGAACAAGGTAGAGTAAAACTTCCTGGGTCTCTTTCTTTATGAGGCAAGGCATTTGAATCGGTTGCAGGGCTCTCTTCTTTCATTGTTGCCTTGATCTTTTCTTCAATCTTTGTCTTCTCTTTTAGTAGTCTCCTTAAGCTGATTGAAGAGTTAAAGAAAAATTCGGGTCTTGCACCATCATTACCATTCATCGACCTTCTAGGTATATTAGGAGTGACTTCTTCAGTGGTGCTTATGGCCTTGACATGATCTCTTGGGTTGGTTTCAGTTGAGCTCGGTAAACTTCCATATCCCTTTTCTTGAAGAACTTTGCTCATTTGACCAATTTGTTGTTCCAATGCTTTGATCGAAGCTCCTTGATTTCTTGTAGTAGTGTCCGTTGAAGCTCGAATTTCCTTGATCATAGCAGTATTCTCTTCATGTCTTTTAGCAGCATCGGCCATAATTTGCTTTAAAGTATCATCTAAAGTCTGCCTCCTCTCTTGATAAGCGGGATTGAAGTTGCTCTTTTGATAGAATCCCGGACTAGCTTCCCTAAATCTTGCTGAAGGTCGGAATGGTTGTCCAAATTGGGTGTAATATGCTTCTTCAAATGTCTCACTTTCATTCTTGTTCGGGCAATCTTTAGTGTAGTGAGGTCCTTCGCACTTTTCACATCCAACTTGGGCAGCATATGCTCTTTCATCTCGCTTCTTCATCTCTCTACTAATTTTATCCAATTGAGCTTGAATAGCAGCAATCCCGTCAAAATTAGTGCTGCTCTTAGATCTAGTAGAGGTCCCATCGTGCCATTTCTGAGAATGATCAGCAGCTTCTTGGATCACTTTCCTAGCATTAGTTGCGCTCATCTGAGGTACAGCTCCCTTAGCATCCAAGATCTGTCTAGTTGGCACGTCCAGTCCCTGGTAAAACAATATTATCTCCTGCATAGGGGTTAGATAGTGTTGAGGACATTTTATCAATAAATCTTTAAATCGTTCCCAAGCTTGATAAAGGGTTTCATCAGGCTCTTGCTTGAAACTATTGATAGCCTCCATCTTCTTAGCAGTCTTAGCAGGTGGACAATATCTCTTCAGGAATTTGCTCTTCAAACCTTCCCACGTAGTGATTGAACTAGCAGGTTCATTCCTTAGCCACTTGTTAGCAGCTCCTTTTAGTGAGATTGGGAAGATTCTTAGCATGAGTTGATCGGTATTGACACTTTCTGTAGTAAACAAATCTGCAATCTCCAGGACCTTTTCAACATGCTCATTAGCATCCTCTTGTTCCGTCCCACTGAAAGCATTCTCTCTGAGCTCTTTGAGAAATTGACCCTTCAACTCAAATTTCGACTTGTCATCAAACTTAGGTCTAGCAACTCCTGAAGTGTAATCAGCACGGGTATTGTTCATGTATTCCTCCATAGTAGTGTTTTCGCCCATTGTTTCTGTTTCAACTTCCTCTTTTTCTTCAGAAAAGTAATCAAGCTCGAGTGAACTTAAAAGATCAAAGCTTCTTGTGTTGAAAAGCCTTTTAAGCGAATGTAGGGCTCGTTCAGGATCTTCGAAAGGTTGAATCAAGTTCTTCGTAGAACTCCTGGTCATGCACTTCCTGAAATCAATCACAAAAGCATTAGTAGGGTATGCTCGAGAAAGTAATATATCAGATAATTAATAACGAAAATGGAATACGAAAAATTAAAGTTACTGATATCTGCAGACGATGCGCCGTATCCAAAGAGTTGGATACGCCGTATCTTATAATCGTTAAAATTTAATCAGACTTATTCAGAAAATAGATACGCCGCTTTAGAATTTAAGAATGCGCCGTATCGAATTAATTAATCAAAAATCAGCTTATCTAATTAAAATGAAATGCGTCGTATTAACGAAAGTTAATGCGCCGTATTTTCGTTACGTTTAAAAATAAAAGATTTTTGATTCAGTAATATGCGCCGTATCGACAGAGATCGATACGCCGTATCTGTTTAATAATTCGCAAACTGTTTTTAATTAAAATAATAGATACGCCGTATCTGCGAAAGCAGATGCGTCGTATGGCGTTAACGTTTTAGAAAAAAAAATTTATTAAAAACAGATACGCCGTATCTGCAAAAGCAGATGCGTCGTATTACTTTATCGCTTAGAAAAATTTTCTTGTTAAAAACAGATACGCCATATCTTGTGGAAAAGATGCGTCGTATCGAATTAATTAAACGCGTTGTATTAAAAAAAAAATTAAACGCAATACGCCGTATCTGAGAGATCAGATGCGCCGTATCGTTTGATTTAGCACAGTACAACGATTGCAGAACAGAAAAATACGAAAAATAAAAACAAAAATTAAACACACAAACAAAAATAAACACACAAAAATAAAAGAAAACAATTAACACACAATACAACAAATATGCAAAATAGTACAATGATGCAATTAATCTAATAAAAAGAAAAACCTAATTAAAATACTAATCAAATTAACAGATAATAACAATTCACTCCCCGGCAACGGCGCCAAAAACTTGATGTGTGTGATGTGTCGTTGCGGTTTAGCAGTTTTAATGCCTACTCAAGTTTTAAATTTATATTTAGCCGACTTATCAATAACACACACACTTAACGAGCAGTGTACCCGGTCAGTATGAAGATAATGGTAAGTAGAGTGTCGATCACTAAGAGTGGAACGTATTATCTAGTTATTCTAATCAGTATTTTAATATCCTAACGCAAGGGGGTTTCAGCCTGAGAGACTGGCACGATTTGTTGCAATTTAAATAATAAAATAAACCAATAGGCACGAATCAGCAAGTAGCACACACGTACACAGATAAATACTCGAGACAATAAGAGGGCTGTCCTTATAATTAAGTAGATTGTCACTTGTTTTATTGATAGCTTTATATGAAGTGTATGTAGTTAACCCTTTCTCGTTGGTCCTAATCTTATCGGCGAGTAAACCCTTAATGATTACTTATGTCTAAAAGTTATTCCTAAGTGATCAATTTAGAAACAACCGTGGGAGCCACATTATGTCCCGCAGTCAAATGCCCGCAAGCCACTAATAAACACAGAGGTTATCAATGCACTAATAAGTAGTAACCAAAGACATCATCATATAAACTTTAATTGATGGGAAAGCAAGTATTAAAGGGAGTGCAATCTTTCGTTGTCACATTACACAAGCCACCAATCCTGATGAATTAAAGTTTGCTAACATAATAAAACAAAACTACTTAATGAATTAAATACATGCAGCACCTTCTTACAGCTCTTGTATCTTTGATTTGGGTGTGTCTTGTGCTGCCTTCTTGACTGAATTCGTCCTTTGTTCCTTCTGTTCGGTCTTCTGTTTTTAGGGTTTTTGACTCTTTAATTCGTCTGGTCTACGGGGTATTTATAGTTTCTGTCTGAGGGAAGATGCGGCGCATCTACTAAGTAGATGCGGCGCATGTACTTAACTTCGCGTGGGGTCCAAGATTATAATATTCAGGAATATTCGTACACCGCCAGAAGATGCGGCGTAACCCTTTATTAGATGCGGCGCATGTCCTCTTGTATCTTGGATCGTATCTGGTGATATCTTGATAGAGATGCGGCGCATGTCGAGAGTGAGATGCGGTGCATCTGGAGCAGAATTGACTTGATCTTGTCCATGTCAGTAGACTTTCACTTTATGCACGTTTTGCTCCATTATTAGTCCAAAATCGCTAAGTTTCACCAAATGCTGGTTTTTACCTGAGAATTACAAAAGTAAACAATTAAGTATCAATCCTCATACATAATATAGTAAAACAAGTCAAATTAATAGGATAAATGATAGTAATAAAATGTACTTATTTGAGTTCATCAGAAGCTTATGCATGATAAGTTTCAGATGAGTTCCATGGGGGAACTTGCATTCTTTTTGGGTTTGCAAGTTAAATAGTCATATGAAGGCATATTTCTTAGTCAAGATAAATATGTTGCTGAAATACTAAGGAAGTTCAACTTTGCTGATTCAAAAATGGCAAGCACACCAATGGACTCTGAGAAGCCACTTCCTAAAGACTTAGATGGAGAAAATGTGGATGTACAGACATACAGATCTATGATAGGATCTTTGATGTATCTTACATCATCAAGACCTGACATCATGTTCTCTGTTTGTGCTTGTGCAAGATTTCAAGTAACTCCAAAGGTTTCTCATTTAACAGCAGTCAAGAGGATTTTTAGATATCTCAAGGGTCAACCAAGGTTGGGTCTATGGTATTCAAGGGAATCACCTTTTGACTTGGTAGCATTTTCAGATAGTGATTATGCTTGTGCTAGCTTGGATAGAAAGTCAACAACTGGAGGATGTCAATTCCTTGGGTGTAGACTTATCTCATGGCAGTGTAAGAAGCAAACAATTGTGGCTACTTCAACTACTGAAGCTGAATATGTAGCTGCTGCAAGTTGCTGTGCTCAAGTCCTATGGCTTTAAAACCAACTTCTTGACTATGGGTACAATTTCTTAAACACTGTCATTCATATTGATAATAGTAGTACAATTTGCATTATTAAAAATCCAGTACAACATTCTAAAACAAAACACATTGAAATTAGACTTCACTTTATAAGAGACTGCAATGAGAAAAGATTAATTCAAGTTCTTAAAATTGCTTCAGAATACAACTTTGCAGATCTGCTAACAAAAGCTTTTGATGTTGGAAGATTTCAGTACTTGGTAGCAAGTATTGGAATGCTTAATCTTTGAATTTTTCAATCTAATGTGTTTTTGTATATAAATTTTTTGATTGTACTGCTCACTTTGTCAGTTAATACTGCTATTACAAAAGTTTGTGCTGTTTGTACAAATTTAAATTGTGTTATTCATTCAGTTAGTCCTATTTTTATTCTAATACAAGACAAGTACTTTGTACATTGTTCTTTTGGTTTTAGACTAACTATTTCAGGTATGAATATTTGAGCACAAAAGAAGTTTCAAGTGAAATGTGTGAGCAGCAGAATGGAGATACTAGTTGCTAACATAATAGGTTCATGATAGAAAAAGTTTGGGAATTTTAAACCTCCTTAAAACTTCTTTCATGAAACCTGATTATGAAATTTCACATTGAATTAATGACTTAGTTGATCAGAAAGTAACTGATACAACTCACTTTTTATCATTTTATACTTTTAAGTATAATGAGCAAGTCTAAGGACATCTGATAGAAAGAATAGCTAGTGAAAGTGAATCTAACACTTGTGTTAGAGGCAACAATTGCTATGAGCTGGAAACCCTGTCAAGAAAGCCTTTTGAATAGGTTTATCTTTACACAGGCAGTTATTTATAACTGAAAACATTGGTTCTCACACAACCAGAGGTTGCTTTAAACTGAAATCTTGATTAAGTGTCTGTTATACACTTAATCCCTTCAAAATGGTTGAAAGCAGTATGGTTTTTCATATTCAAATCAAGTACATACTGCTAAGGCAAAAGTTTCTTAAAAAGGTTTTTCAAAAAGACTCAGTAAAACCATCCATTGATGGATAATGAGTCAATGCCCCATGAATCACCTCTCATAAGAGTTAACACACCTAGAAGTGATGAGGGCAGCAAATTAAACTCTTAAGTAATTGATGGCTTCATGTACAACATTGTCTGATAACAAGTTCTAATTGATAGCTCAGATGATGGGGAGATAAATATTCTGGTACATTGTGAGAGATCTTCCAAACAGGGGAGGATGAAATGTTATTTGCATCTCAAGGGAAGAAATTTCTCAGGGGAGGAAATAAACCCAAAGAAGGAAGATTAACCAATGAAAGGGAGGAAAAGACAAGAGCATACAAGATGATGACATAGAAGTTGAAAATAACAAGAACAGAGCTGATTCTGGAGTATTATATATATTCAGAAGGGATGAAGCATTCCAAAGGAGAAAGTTCTATCTAGGTCAAACGAAGAAAAGTTTCAATTTCAGTTCACTACGTTTGTTCATCACTTGTAAAGGCATGCTGATAGATGATTTCACTTGTTGAAACAAGCATCCAAGATACTCGCACCATTGCCTCTTATAATTCCTCCATCCAAGGAAATTGCACCATCTTTTAGGTCAATGTTTGAAGCCTGAAGATGTGTAGTGATATTGTTGAAGTCAAAGATCAGAAAGCAGATGAGTTACTGAGTTAGATATTAACCTTTCAGAATAGAAGAAAGTTCAGTCCAAGGGTCTGACTATGAAGTGTTTGAAAGATCTTCACAATTCCTCATTTAATTCAGAAACATGTTTGAAAAGGGTTCACATGTTTAGGGGAGGATTGTTGGGAATTAAATATTCTGAAGATTAAGTATCGAGAAATACTCCTAAGTGTTTAAATCTGGTAGCAGTAGAATTAAGTCTGGTGAGTACCTAGTTAATTCTGCTGGTTAAGTCTGGTCGTTGAAGTTAAGTCTGGTGGTTAAGTCTAGCGATTAATTCTGGTGAGTAACAGAATTAAGTCTGCTCTTCGAATGTTAAGTCTGCTTGCTGGAGATATTAAGTCTGGTTGACTGGATGGATAAGTATACTAAAGTCAATAATACACAGTAGATAATATCTTATCCCATGTGCCCAGTCATTATGTTATATTCACAGAACAAGTTGTAAACATAGATACATGTTGTATCTTAGTTACTGACACACATAAGCTAGTGTTGGGAATTCTGCTAAGGAAGAATTCTGCTGTAGGTTACTGCTGATGGAATCTGTTGAAGTGTTGGATTCTGCTGAAGAAGTGTTTCTGTGGAAGTAGAGATTCTGCGTAGTTGGTTTCTGCTGATATAGATATTCCGCGTATTTTATTATTTGTTAGGATATGTACGAGCTTTATTAAGAAACTATTATGATTATCTTGTTTAGTTTTTAGAAGATACGTTTCTTGTGAAACGGTTTAGGGTTTCTAGTGAAACTGTTTAGGGTTCCTTGTGTATAAAAGGAACACATTATTATGTAATATGTACGAGTTTTAGAAAAACAAGTTTTTAGTATTAATCAAAGATCCATAGAGGATCAAACGTTCTTAGTTATTGGTGTTCTTGTGTTTAATTTCCGCTTTAGAATACAAGTATTAGAGACTTTCTATTAGTGTGTTTGTGATTACATAAACATTACTAACGATCCAAGAGTGCTCAAAGATCTATCAAGGTCTTAGGTTCTACAAGTGGTATCAGAGCCTCGGGAGAGTCTCTGTGATACTAAGAACATCTTTTCTTTTACACCCTCTCAACCAAAACAATGCCTGGATCAGACGATGGATCAGAAGTTAACAACAACAACCATAACACCACATCTTCATCTATGCAACAACTCACTCTCACCAACAGCAATGCAAAGTTCCCATATCTCAAGAAGGAAGAGTATGAATTATGGGCTATGAAGATGCATAACTGGATCACAAATATTGATTGGAATCTTTGGGAAATTGTCAAAAAGGGAAATAGTTTGAAAAGGCACACCGAAGATGCTGATGGCAAGATTACCATCCTTGGTCCTAAAACTGCTGAAGAGTTTCTAGCTGTACAGAGAGAGCAAAAAGTTAGAACTATTCTCCTTCAGGCTATACCAGATGATCATATGGGTGACTTTCACTACATGCAGGATGCAAAGGACATCTGGATGGCCATCAAGGCTAGGTTTGGTGGGAATGATGAGTCAAAGAGGATGAGGAAATCAATGCTGAAACAGCAGTTTCAAGAATTCCAAGTCTCTGAGGAAGAAGGCATCCACAAGGGGTATGACAGGTTCCATAGGATTTTGAGTCAATTGAATCAGCTGAAGGCCAGGCCAGACAATGAGGATTGCAATGCAAAGTTCTTGCGATCTTTACCTCCATCTTGGCTGCAAGTGAGCATTGCACTCAAAGCTAAAGGTGGACTGGATATGCTATCTTTTGATGATCTCTACAATAAGCTTAAGACTCTTGAGTCTGATGTCAGAAGTCCTATTCGTTCATCCACTCCCACTTACTCAGCTTTTGTTAGCTCCACCTCCAATAAGATGAATCAAGCTTCAAGCCCAAGCTCCTCAGTATCATCTTCCTGCACCAACAACAGACCAAATTCACAACCACAGTCTAGTGGTGTATTGGAAGATGTAATTCACTCTTTTGTTGCTGATTATGATCATCAGCAACAACTTGCTTTTGAGGATTTTGATCAGGTGGATCCTCTGGATATGGAAGAGATGAACTTGAAGGGGCAGGTGGCCATGCTCTCAATGAACATCAAAAGGTTTGAGAACAAGTCAGGGAGAAAGTTTGGTTTCAAGGGAAGAGACCCTGCTAGATTTGACAGGAGGAAGGTCAAATGCTATACATGTGGTCAGATGGGTCACTTCTCAAGAGAATGCAAGGATAGAAAGACTGGTGATGAGGTTAGGTATACTACCTATCAGCAGAATCAAGTGGAAGCTGGGAAAGCTGGAGCTTTGGTTACTCTGGATGACCATGTTAACTGGAAGGCACATGAACCTGATAATGATGAAGCTTCTGGGCAGAGTGGATTGCTGGCAAGCTGTACTACAGAGGATCAACATGATCAAGTTGCCTTTATGGGCATCTCTCAGGTACATAATTATGTTTTTGGTTGTAGTGAAAGATATAATGAACTTAAGGAGGCATATGATGAATTGAAACCTAAATATAATGAATGTTATGTTGAAGTTGAGGCTTACAAACAGGCTTTAAAAACTAAAGAAAGACAACAAATTTGGTTTCAGAAGAATCAGACTGCCTATGAAGAAAAGATAGGGGTGTTAGAAAGAGACTTAGTGTGTACTACAAATGAATTAAAATGTTGTGAAAAGAAAAAGGCTACACTAGAGTTAGAGAACCAAGAACTACAAGAGAAACTAGAGAAGGAAGTAGCTAATCATAAAACTTGGTTAATATCAGGTGATAAGTTATCTAACTGTCTCTATAATACTCAACCTGTAAACTCTAGTATAGGTTTAGGTTTTAAAAAATATGTTGGTTTAGAGGCTAGGTTTGATATGGGTAAACCTACACCAGCAGGCTTAGCAAATTTTGTTAAAGAAGGAAAATTACATGCTGTGCCTGGACCTATTAGAGGAGAATTCATGCCCACTACCAACACCACCACAGACTTTGATGGATCACACCATCTTTATGGCAAAAAGTCAAGTGACTTGCCAGACCCTGATTCTAATTCTACTGACTTTGTCTCTTGTTCTTCTAGTGACAAGTCCTCTGACCAAGGGTCAACTACCAGTTGTGATTCAAGTGAAAAGTCAGACCTTCCCAAGACCTCACCCAAGACTTCACCAAAACCTACACCCAAGACTCCCTACAAGTCTGTTAGAGTTGCTGCTGAGGAATCAAAGTCCTAGACAGTTTCTTCTGAAGACTTGTCTTTTAATTCTTTGCAAAACAATGTTTTTAATTCTGTCAAAAACAATCCTGTTAAAGCTAGTGGTTTGAATAATCTTGCATGTAATGGAACATCTTTCACTTTTAATAAATCTTCTAAAAAGAAGAAATGCTTTGTGTGTGGAAGTAAATTTCATTTGATAAAGGATTGTAATTTTCATGAGCAAAGATTGGGTGTATGTGGTGGTCAAAATAAACCTAGACCAATGTGGAATAATGTTAAGGACATACCACCATATGTTCCACAAGCAACTCATATGTCCAGCAATTCTGCTGATAGACATTCTCCATCTGCTGGGAGAAGACCTGTTGCTAGACCATATGTAAGACCAACTAGTTCATACTTTCAGAATGGTTATTGGCCTGGATTTATTAACCCAATGTATGTGGGTAGGGGATATTGGGATACTGCTGTTAAGCCCTCAGCAGGTTGTTTTTGGACTAAAAAGGGACCTAATTTTCATAGCAGGTCCAAGAACAATGGTGGATCTTATACATCTACATGGCCTAACTCTTATGATCCACAAGGCAGGCTCAAGTCAGCAATGACTTGAGTCTCCAAAGTGTACTTATATTTTGTATATTTTTGTTGTTGTTGTAGGATCATCCTCTGAAAAGTAAAGAAGTAGGCATAGTAGATAGTGGTTGTTCCAGGAGTATGTCAGGAAACATAGAGATGATGCATGATTTTGTACCCATTGAAGGAGGAGGCAATGTGACTTTTGGTGGAGGAGATGGTAGAATCACTGGGAAAGGAACCATCAGAACACCTAATTTGGACTTTGAGAATGTAAATTTGTGACACCAAGAACAAAGTATTCTTCTCTGAGGATGAATGTCTTGTGCTCTCTAAAGACTTCAAACTTCCAGAAGATACAACAATTCTGCTGAGAGTTCCCAGAAGTTACAATTTATACACATTCAATTTGAATGATGTTCAACCTGAAGGTGACCTAACATGTTTGGTGGCTAAAGCATCCCTGGATGAGTCTACAAAATGGCATAGAAGGATGGCTCATGTGAATTTCAAGACCATTAACAAGCTTTCTAAACTTGGTCTAGTTCATGGACTTCCTTCCAAAGTCTTCACCAATGAGCACAATTGTGTTGCCTGCAACAAAGGAAAGCAACACAGAGCCTCATACAAAGCCATTACTGTTGTGAGAACTATCTCAGAACCTCTTCAGTTGCTGCATATGGATCTCTTTGGTCCAACTCAAATCAGAAGTATTGATCACAAGTACTTTTGCCTGGTAATCACTGATGACTATAGCAGGTTTTGTTGGGTATTCTTTTTGAAAACTAAAGATGAAACATCTCCAATTTTAAAAGAATTCATTACCCTTGTTGAAAACCAGCTAAACAAAAAGGTTAAAGGTATTAGGTGTGATAATGGGACAGAGTTCAAAAATGTTGTTTTAATAGACCTCTGTCAGTCTAAAGGGATAAAAAGGGACTATAGCAATCCAAGAACCCCACAGCAAAATGGGGTTGCTGAAAGAAAGAATAGGACCTTAATAGAGGCAGCAAGATCCATGCTTGCAGACTCTAAATTACCCACTATGTTCTGGACTGAAGCAGTAAGCACTGCTTATTATGTTTTGAACATGGTATCCATCACTAGACCTCATTTCAAGACACCTTATGAACTTCTCACTGGGAAAGTTCCTGATATTCATTATCTCAAACCTTTTGGATGTCAAGTGACCATTTTGAACACTAGTGATCCACTGGGAAAGTTTGATGAGAAAGCTGATGAGGGGTATATTATGGGTTATTCAGCACATAGTAAGGCTTATAGGGTATATAATTTAAATGCTAAAAATATTGAGGAGACCCTTAACCTGAGATACCTAGAAGCCAAGCCTAATGTTCAGGGTCAAGGTCATGCTTGGTATTTTGACCTGGATTACTTAACTGATTACTTGGGCTATACTAGATATGTTGCTAACCAATCTGCAGGTTCTCCAGAGTCTCCCACTTACAATGCAAGTACCCTGGATGTTGACTCAGATAGTGAGTCTGAGCATGATGAACACACTATTGTTGTACCTTCTTTTTCTCCTAACCATTTTGCAGGTGATAGCTCTAAAGAAACTTCTGATGAGCTTGAAGATGAGTCACACTATGCAGAGGACCTTGCTAGACTCAAGAAGCAGGAGCATGCAGCCAATCAAGAAGCTGAAAGACTTGGTGTGGAGTTAGCACAACCAGTCAGTGGAAACCAGGATTCTGCTGATAGTTCTTTTGTTTCCCCTGACATCACCAATTCTGCTGACAGTTCTCCTGATGGTTCTCCCATTTCTCCTAGTGTGTCCACAGACTTTGAAGAGCCATATACACGTTTTCCAAGTCCTTCTGATCTTGGGAATCACCAACCCAAAGCTGGAATCTTCAACTCAGCATCCT
This sequence comes from Artemisia tridentata subsp. tridentata, assembly GCA_021014915.2. Taxonomy (NCBI): domain Eukaryota; kingdom Viridiplantae; phylum Streptophyta; class Magnoliopsida; order Asterales; family Asteraceae; genus Artemisia; species Artemisia tridentata. The sequence continues at coordinate 185,279,874 of CP139505.1, read as the reverse complement.
ATGACAGTGATTTTGGACCCAATGTGAACAATCTTGACACCACAATTGATGTCAACCCCAATGCTACCAAAAGGATCAACATTGCTCATCCCCAATCCAATATTCTTGGTGATCCTCAAGCACCTGTTAGAACTAGAAGTGCTGTGAAAAGTTCTAAGTATGGTCAAGTGGCTTTTCTTTCCTATGTCTCGAATCAGCAAAGGGACAATCACACAGACTTTAAGCATTGTCTGTTTGCTTGTTTTCTTTCTCAAGTGGAACCAACCAGTGTTACTCAAGCTCTTGAAGACTCAAGCTGGATTGAAGCAATGCAGGATGAGATGCAACAATTCCAGAATCAGAAGGTTTGGATACTGGTACCACTACCTGAAGGAAAGATTGCAATTGGGACAAAATGGATTTTGAAGAATAAAAGAGATGCAAGGGGTATTGTGGTAAAAAACAAAGCAAGATTGGTGGCACAGGGATTCAGGCAAGAGGAAGGAGTTGATTATGATGAAGTCTTTGCTCCAGTAGCCAGAGTTGAGGCCATTAGAATCTTCTTGGCCTATGCATCTTATATGGGTTTCCTGGTATATCAGATGGATGTGAAAGGTGCTTTTCTGTATGGTGAAATTGAAGAGGAGGTATATGTCACTCAACCCAAAGGTTTTGAAGACCCAGATAATCCAAAACATGTTTACAAGGTTGTAAAAGCTCTCTATGGACTACATCAGGCACCAAGAGCTTGGTATGCTAGGCTATCTACATTTCTGCTGAAGCATGGTTATAGACGAGGTGCCATTGACAAAACACTCTTCATTAAGAAAAATTCTAGAGACATCATTCTTGTGCAAGTTTATGTGGATGACATTATTTTTGGCTCCACTAAAGAAGCTTGGTGCAGGGCTGATGTGCTGCGTGTGTCGTTGCGGTTTAGCAGTTTTAATGCCTACTCAAGTTTTAAATTTATATTTAGCCGACTTATCAATAACACACACACTTAACGAGCAGTGTACCCGGTCAGTATGAATATAATGGTAAGTAGAGAGTCGATCACTAAGAGTGGAACGTGTTATCTAGTTATTATAATCAGTATTTTAATATATTAAGTTAGCTATACAATATAATCTAACGCAAGGGGGTTCAGCCTGAGAGACTGGCACGATTTGGTTGCAATTAAATAATAAACTAAACCAATAGGCACGAATCAGCAAGTAGCACACACGTACACAGATAAATACTCGAGACAATAAGAGGGTTGTCCTTATGATAAGTAGTTTGTCACTTGTTTTATTGCTAGTGTTATATGAAGTGTATAGTTCGATGCAACGCACCGAGATTAAGTCCTTTCTCGTTGGTTCTAATCTTATCGGCGAGTAAACCCTTAATGATTACTTATGACTATCCTATTTATCTTTCTCCTACTTTTCTACAGACCATATAATGCATAGGCATCTAATAAATAGGCGAGGGCAGAGGCATGGCGACCCGATCAACGCTCAGCTAGCCACAGAGGTTATCAATGCACTAATAAAAGTCACCAAAGACACTAACATATAAACTTTAATTGATGAGAAAGCAGTTTTAAGGGAGTGCAATCTTTCCGTTGTCACATTACACAAGCCACCAATCTTGATGAATTAAAGTTTACTAACACAATAAAACAAAACTACTTAATGAATTAAACACATGCAGCACCTTCTTACAGCTCTTGTATCTTTGATTTGGGTGTGTCTTGTGCTGCTGCCTTGACTGAATTCGTCCTTTGGTCTTCGTAAATAATATATGTCTCGGTCTCCAACTCCTCGAATTCGTCTGGACTTGGGGTATTTATAGTTTCTGTCTGAGGGTAAGATGCGGCGCATCTAAGGAGTAGATGCGGCGCATTGACTTAACTTCGCGTGGGGTCCAAGATTATAATATTCAGGAATATTCGTACACCGCCAGAAGATGCGGCGTAACCCATTTATAGATGCGGCACATGTTCTCTTGTATCTTGGATCGTATCTGGTGAAATATTGATAGTGATGCGGCGCATGTAATGAGTGAGATGCGGCGCATCTGGAGCAGATTAGTCTTGATCTTGTCCATTTCAGTAGACTCTTAACTTCTTGCATGTTTTGCTCCATAATTAGTCCAAAATCGCCAAGTTTCACCAAATGCTTGTTTTCAACTGAGAATTACAAAAGTAAACGATTAAGTATCAATCCTCATACATAATATAATAAAACTAGTCAAATTAATAGGATAAATGATAGTAATAATATGTACTTATTTGAGTTCATCAAATATCCCCCCACTTGAGCTTTACTTGTCCCCACGTAAACCTTAGAATTAATCTTATAAAAATGTATCCTAAAGATGTTAGGATTTATTTTTATATTTAAGCATGTATTCATTTTTTGCCATAATCACACAACCAAACACTTAACGAATTAGAAGTAGAATAAAATATTTCGATAAAAGCAAATCTAATCGTTTAACTGTCCAGTCGCGACGAATATTCTATCATAAGCTTGGCAAGTATACACATCTCCCCCACTAAAGCTAAGGAATAACAAGTCTAAAGCGGTAAAAGGGGTTTTTAGGCTTAAGGGTTAATTATTCTTAATCTCTATCGATCTCAAATTCCAGAAAAGGCGACAAAATCACAAATACATGATCGAATCCACGAACACGATACTTGCAATTGCTCAAATCCTTAACTCGAATAGGCTAAAGATAGGTCCAAACTTCACCAATAATAATATATCAAAAAGGGCGACAAAATCATAAATACATAACCAAATCCACGACTACGATACTTAAGATTGCTCAAATCCCTAATCTCAATAAATCAAAGGTTTGGTTGGATAAAGAATAATACAGGGTATGGATAATATTTGGGATATAAATTGGTGTAAAATGAAAAATAAACAAAGCAAACAAATAAATTAAAATCCTAAGTGTGGTTAATCACTATCCCAACCATCCCATGAATAAGACTCATATCATAGAATAACTCACGCTTTAACACTTGAAACACACGCTTTAGGTAGACACGAATTATACTCAACAAGATCTTAATCAAAGAATAAACCATAGTTGACGTTCCCATAACTGCCAACTCCCATTCAATCCATAAATATATAACAATTAGTGGTGATATCGACCACTTACATAACTTTACATCGTTGGTTAAATCAAACATCCAACTCTTCCTTTTTCTTTTTCTTTTCTCATTTTTTCGATTTTTTTTTTTTTTTTTTTTTTTTTTTTTTTTTTTTTTTTTTGATAACATAAACATAGATGTGTAAAATTTCACCACATCACTATAATGATAATTCTGGATAAATTTTCCATACTTTTCATAACTTCAGAAATAACGGTAATAGTGAAAGTAGTAAACACACGAAAAATAAACTCAAAGATATATAATATTTACTTTCACTCCAATCGCATTGTGCAATTTCCCGACCTAACCATAGATAATGAATTACGCACACGAACACAGGTAATGTAAGGAAACACACTTTGCCTATAGCAATTAACCAACCACGGATTCTAATCTACAGGGTAGGCTAAGGTGTAAGGGTGTAACGAAACATTTTAAACATAGGTGTATGAAACGAAAAGAATGGCTCTGAGTGTTTTTCTAGGGGTATCTTACTCTAAAAATGAGAGTAACAAAAAGGGTTTATACGGGGGTTAACTAACCAGTGTAGTTAGCTAATAACACATAACATATAAGGCTATTTGGGTGTAATCCTAGAAATTTACCAATTTAGACAAGTCATTCCAATTATATAAAATAATACTTATTATGGTGGTCTCGAATAGTATACAAGCCAAGTTCTAAAGTTTACAAGTCACCGGCACACTCATAGATTTGTGAATTTTGAAAAATCACAATTTTTGAAAATAACGTCATGTGTGCAGCTATGCAACTTAGATCTTAAACAAAAACATGCTAAAAATTTTAAATTTTGATATATTAAGCACATTTTAAGCATATTTTGAAAAGTTTAGGACAAGTAAGTGTTAAGTGTTCTAATTCTCCAATCCCCCCACTTAAGTTAAACAACGTCCTCGTTGTTTGTATAAAAGGTTAAAAACTGGAAAATAAAAGAATTAGAACAGAAAAACTCCCCTGAGATTTGCTCGGTACGAACTTATACCACCAAGACTTTAAAACACACCTAAGGTAAGAAAGGTTCAACTTGCATAATACATTAGTAGTTAGGTAAAAATAAAACATAAAAATTAAAAATGAAAATCATCAGGTCAGTCGATGCGCCGTATCTTATGGAAGAAGATACGCCGTATCGAGCCTGGAATAAATACGGATCAGAATAAAAGATGCGCCGCATCCTTAACCAGGGATGCGCCGCATTTAAAATAAACTGATAAAAAGTTTTAAATTCGAAAATAAAAAATGCAGAAAAATAAAATAAGATATGACCATCTGCAGGAGATGCGTCGCATCTCAGAATTGAGATGCGCCGTATCCTCTGCGGCCTGACTGACTCGACACAAACAGAAAATTAAAAGATAAATCCGGGTTGTCTCCCGGTAAGCACTTGTCTTTATTCCAGAGTCTTCGAGTTAGACTCACGTTCAGCTCTTTAGTATCGATCATTGAAGGAGTCGGAAACATCGCGCTCCCTCATCGCCAATTCAGTAATATTGAACATTCCTTGCTCGTCCTTAATTTCCACGCCGTTCTTCTTTAATATTTGTATAAACAAAGTTCTGTCCCTTTCGGGCAGAGATGACAAAATGATAGACGGGAAATTCTTATTATCATATAAGCATAAATAAGCAAGTTGGGGTGGTAGTTCAATAAACACATCATTATTCAAATTCTTTTTCTCAACTACTCTCCTACGTTTGTTAATTACTACACAATCATACCACTCATCATCAGAATTATTGACAACATCGCGTCTAAGTTCGGTAGGTACATTAAGGTCAATAAATTCCTCAAAGTTCTCATGATTAGGATTAGTTGAGTTGTTTTGAATCAATGTTTCTCCCATGAGCCTAGCTTCAAGATCGAGGTCCATATGCTCTCTTAATCCTAGCACATAGACTCCTCTAATTATGCTTTTAACAGGATCTTGGCACTTATAGACTAGTTTATTATTCCCTACCTTTAATGAGATTTTTCTTTTAAACACATCAATTTTAGCATGGGCAGTAGACAAGAAAGGTCGACCAAGGATTAAAGGAACCTTAACATCCTCGGGCATATCTAATATAATAAATTCTACAGGGAAAATAAACTTCTCAATCTTAACTAGCACATTATTAGCAATCCCTTCAGGTCGTTTTAACCGTTTTGTCAGCCAATTCAATAAGTAATTTAGTTGGTGTTAATTTACCTAGTCCTAGGGTAGTGAATGTTTTAAGAGGCATAACACTAACACTGGCTCCTAAGTCAGCTAACACATTATTGAAAGATATATTATTAATTGAACAAGGGAGAGTAAAACTTCCTGGGTCTTTTTCTTTATGAGGTAAGGCATTTAAATCGGTTGCAGAGTTCCCTTCTTTCATTGTAGCCTTAATCTCTTCTTCAATCTTTGTCTTTTCTTTGAGTAGTCTTCTTAAACTGATTGAAGAATTAAAGAAAAATTCAGGTCTTGCACCATCATTACCATTCATCGATCTTCTAGGCAAGTAAGGAGTGACTTCTTCAGTGGTGCTTATGGCCTTGACATGATCTCTTGGGTTGGTTTCGGTTGAGCTAGGTAAACTTCCGTATCCCCTTTCTTGAAGAACTTTGCTCATTTGACCAATTTGTTGTTCCAGTGCTTTGATCGAAGCTCCTTGATTCCTTGTAGTAGTGTCCGTTGAAGCTCGGATTTCTTTGATCATAGCAGTATTCTCTTCATGTCTTTTAGCAGCATCGGCCATAATTTGCTTTAGAGTGTCATCTAAAGTCTGCCTCCTCTCTTGATAAGCGGGATTAAAGTTGTTCTTTTGATAGAATCCCGGTGTGGCTTCCCTAAATCTTCCCGAAGGTCGAAATGGTTGTCCAAATTGGGTGTAATAAGCTTCTTCAAACGTCTCACTTTCATTCTTATTTGGGCAATCTTTAGTGTAGTGAGGTCCTTCGCACTTTTCACATCCAACTTGGGCAGCATACACTCTTTCATCACGCTTCTTCATCTCTCTACTAATTTTATCCAATTGAGCTTGAATAGCAGCAATCCCGTCAAAATTAGTACTGCTCTTAGATCTAGTAGAGGTCCCATCGTGCCATTTTTGAGAATGATCAGCAGCATCTTGGATCGCTTTCCTAGCATTGGCTGCACTCATTTGAGGCACAGCTCCCTTAGCGTCCAATATTTGTCTAGTAGGCACGTCCAATCCTTGATAAAACAATATTATCTCCTGCATAGCGGTTAGATAGTGTTGAGGACATTTTACCAATAAATCTTTAAATCGTTCCCAAGCTTGATAAAGAGTTTCATCAGGCTCTTGCTTGAAACTGTTGATAGCCTCCATCTTTTTAGCAGTCTTAGCAGGTGGACAATATCTCTTCAGGAATTTGCTCTTCAAATCTTCCCATGTAGTTATTGAACTAGCAGGTTCATTCCTTAGCCACTAGTTAGCAGCTCCTTTTAGTGAGAGTGGAAAGATTCTTAACATGATTTGATCGTCAGTCACTCCTTCTGAAGTAAACAAATCCGCAATCTCGAGGACCTTCTCAACATGCTCATTAGCATCCTCATGTTCTGATCCACTGAAAGCATTTTCTCTTATTTCCTTGAGAAACTGACCCTTCAATTCAAACTTTGACTTATCATCAAACTTTGGTCTAGCAACTCCTGAAGTGTGATCAGCACGGGTTTTGTTCATGTATTCCTCCATAGTTGTGTTTTCGCCCATTGTTTCTGTTTCTTCTTCCTCTTTCTCTTCAGAAAAATAATCAAGCTCGAATGAACTTGAAGTATCAAAGCTTTTTGTGTTGAAAAGCCTTTTAAGCGAATGAAAGACTCGTTCAGGATCTTCGAAAGGTTGAATCAAGTTCTTCTTGGAACTCCTGGTCATGCACTTCCTGAAATCAACATAAAACTATCAGTAGGGTATGCTCGAGAAAGTAATATATCAGAAAACTAACAACGAAAACGGAATACGAAAAATTAAAGTTACTGATATCTGCAGACGATGCGCCGTATCCAAAAAGTTGGATACGCCGTATCTTATAATCGTTAAAATTAAATCAGACTTTATTCAGAAAATAGATACGCCGCTTAGAAATTCGAATGCGCCGTATCAATTTTAATTATCAAAAATCGATATTTATTAAAAATTAAATGCGTCGTATTAACAAAAGTTAATGCGCCGTATTTTCGTTACGTTTCAAAATATAAGATTTTTGATTCAGAAGATACGCCGTATCGACAGAGATTGATGCGCCGTATCTGTTTAATAATTCGAAAACTGTTTTTAATTAAAATAATAGATACGCCGTATCTGCTAGAGCAGATGCGTCGTATGGCGTTAACGTTTAGAAAAAAAAAATTTATCAAAAACAGATACGCCGTATCTTGGGGAAAAGATGCGTCGTATCGAATTAATTAAACGCGTTGTATTTTATAAAAATTGAACGCAATACGCCGTATCTGAGAAATCAGATGCGCCGTATCGTTCGATTTAGCTCAGTAAAACGATAGCAGAACACACAAAATACGAAAAATTAAAAACAAATAAAAACACACGAACGAAAATAAACACAAACAAAAGCAAATAAATAACACACAAAAACAGAAAATATGCAAAATAGTACAATGAATGCAAATTAAACTAATACACAACAAAATTAGCGGTTAGATAAAGAAAAATTAAAACCTAATTAAAATATTAATCAAATTAACAGATAATAACAATTCACTCCCCGGCAACGGCGCCAAAAACTTGATGTGCTGCGTGTGTCGTTGCGGTTTAGCAGTTTTAATGCCTACTCAAGTTTTAAATTTATATTTAGCCGACTTATCAATAACACACACACTTAACGAGCAGTGTACCCGGTCAGTATGAATATAATGGTAAGTAGAGTGTCGATCACTAAGAGTGGAACGTATTATCTAGTTATTCTAATCAGTATTTTAATATATTAAGTTAGCTATACAATCTAATCTAACGCAAGGGGGTTCAGCCTGAGAGACTGGCACGATTTGGTTGTAATTAAATAATAAACTAAACCAATAGGCACGAATCAGCAAGTAGCACACACGTACACAGATAAATACTCGAGACAATAAGAGGGCTGTCCTTATGATAAGTAGTTTGTCACTTGTTTTATTGCTAGTGTTATATGAAGTGTATAGTTCGATGCAACGCACCGAGATTAAGTCCTTTCTCGTTGGTTCTAATCTTATCGGCGAGTAAACCCTTAATGATTACTTATGACTATCCTATTTATCTTTCTCCTACTTTTCTACAGACCATAGAATGCATAGGCATCTAATAAATAGGCGAGGGCAGAGGCATGGCGACCCGATCAACGCTCAGCTAGCCACAGAGGTTATCAATGCACTAATAAAAGTCACCAAAGACACTAACATATAAACTTTAATTTATGAGAAAGCAGTTTTAAGGGAGTGCAATCTTTCCGTTGTCACATTACACAAGCCACCAATCTTGATGAATTAAAGTTTACTAACACAATAAAACAAAACTACTTAATGAATTAAACACATGCAGCACCTTCTTACAGCTCTTGTATCTTTGATTTGGGTGTGTCTTGTGCTGCTGCCTTGACTGAATTCGTCCTTGGTTTCTGGTCTTCGTAAATAATATATATCTCGGTCTCCAACTCCTCGAATTCGTCTGGACTTGGGGTATTTATATTTTCTGTCTGAGGGTAAGATGCGGCGCATCTAAGGAGTAGATGCGGCGCATTGACTTAACTTCGCGTGGGGTCCAAGATTATAATATTCATGAATATTCGTACACCGCCAGAAGATGCGGCGTAACCCATTTATAGATGCGGCGCATGTCCTCTTGTATCTTGGATCGTATCTGGTGAAATATTGATAGTGATGCGGCGCATGTAATGAGTGAGATGCGGTGCATCTGGAGCAGATTAGTCTTGATCTTGTCCATTTCAGTAGACTCTTAACTTCATGCATGTTTTGCTCCATAATTAGTCCAAAATCGCCAAGTTTCACCAAATGCTTGTTTTCAACTGAGAATTACAAAAGTAAACGATTAAGTATCAATCCTCATACATAATATAATAAAACAAGTCAAATTAATAGGATAAATGATAGTAATAATATGTACTTATTTGAGTTCATCAAGGGCGTTTGAGGAATTGATGAAGGGAGAATTTTAGATGAGTGCTATGGGGGAGCTTACCTTCTTTTTGGGTCTACAAGTTAAGCAGAAACAAGATGGTATCTTTATCTTGAAGAAGTTTGATATGGAAAATGTCAGAACTGCCACTACACCTTATGAAGCTCCAAAACCAAAGAACAATCTTGAACCAGATCCTGCAGTGAATGTTCACCTATATAGATCCATGATTGGGTCATTGATGTATTTGACAGCTTCAAGGCCTGACATTACATTTTCTGTGAGTGCTTGTTCTAGACATCAGGTTACTCCACTTACTTCCCATTTGAATGCAGTCAAAAAGATCTTCAAGTACCTCAAAGGTCAACCCAACTTAGGTCTTTGGTACCCAAATGAGTCTCCTTTTAAGTTGGAAGCATATAGTGATAGTGATTATGCTGGTGCAAATCTGGATAGGAGATCCACAACTGGAGGTTGCCAATTTCTTGGAAGAAGATTGATTTCTTGGCAATGCAAGAAACAAACTATTGTTGCTACCTCATCTACTGAAGCAGAGTATGTTGCTGCTGCCAATTGTTGTGGACAGGTTCTTTGGATACAAAATCAATTGTTGGATTATGGGTTTAATTTTATGAACACCACAATCTTTATTGATAATCAAAGTACCATATGCATTGTCAAAAATCCAGTTTTTCATAATAGAACTAAGCATATTGAAATCAGGCATCATTTTATAAGAGATGCATATGAAAAACATTTGATTAAGGTGGTTAAGATTCACACAGATGATAATGTGGCAGATTTATTGACTAAGGCTTTTGATGGACCTAGGTTTCAACACTTAGTTGTCCATATTGGGATGGTTAACCCTTAACTGCAAAGTTTGAGGGGAGGCATATGCCTCAGGGGAGGATTGTTGTTGTAAATCTTGTAATATTTTGTAGATTATGTTTACTAACACACTAACCAACTAATGTACTTTAAGTTTTGTATGGTTTGTTTGCTGTTATGTGTCTGTTTTGCAGAATGCCTTGATGTGTAGTTGCTGATCTTAAGTTGAAGTTCACCAAGATTGGTTAAATGGGACATGGTCAAGTAAGCTTAAAGATTGTTTCTGCTGAATGGAAGTGCTGAAGCACAGTTCAAGTGATAATCATTGAAAGATAAAAGTTGTTCATTCATTCAAAGAAATTACAGCTTACAAACAACTTCTAATTGAAATAGAAGACCATTCATATACAAGATAATCTACACAAACTCTAGATCCTATCATCATGGTTTCAAAAGATGTTGGAGATGCATGACCAGGAATGAAGATGCTGAAGAACCTAGTTTTATATCTTTGGTCCTTGGCAACATCTCATCATCAACTACTCCATTTTACCCTTTCCTTTTCCGGTCACCTCTGCACCCTTGCTCTTTCCTTTGTCTCTATGGTATGAAACACCAGACCTTGGAGCAGGAAGACCAATAACCACCTCCCTTGTCACTGGAAGTGGTGGATTTCTGGTGTGTGGCCTAGGTTGGGGTTGTGAAGGTTGGGGACTCTCTTCACCTGCTGTTGCTGCTTCCCTCTCCTCTTCCTCTCTCACCAATCTATTGAAGATTGGCTCTAGACGCTCTGTGGAGTCATCAGAGCCCCTAGATGAATCATTTGGATTCACCACACTATCATCTTCAGATGAAGGGAGAAAGGGGGACTTCAAAGGACGAGGTTCATCCTGATAGGGGTATCGAAATAACGGACGACTATCCTCAGTGGATGATGATGATGATGGAGTTTTGGGTGGGTTGTTTGGTCTGCTTGATGAGCCCACATCATGTTTTCTCTTTCGAGCTTGTTCTTTGGTAAGACCATACCTTCTACGGGAAGGTCGTGAGGATGATTGGGAGGCTTGGTGTTTTGGTGGTGATTGGGGAATGTTATCTCCTGAGTCTGCTGATGACTCAGAGGTGAGATCAACTACTTCTGGCTGGTTGTTCATGGTGTTGATGATTGATTTTGGTGAATGAGGGTTTGATGGTAAATTGGGGTTAATTGATTTGTGCGGATTGTGATTTGGGGTTATTTTATAGGCGAAGTCAAGGGTTGATGGTAATTAATGCGAGTTGGGTGACACAGTAAAACTCAAGATCTTTACTGAAGATATTATTACACTTGAGTTGATTCTGCTGATTGACTTTCCATCAGCAGATTGACCGTCATTTCTGCTGAAGAGTTAATTTTGAATGATGGAGTTACTTTACACGTCAGATCCGGTCAATAATTTGTTTCGATATTTTTGACCATAATTGGGTAACTTCTATTTATAACCTACTTCATATAATCTTCGGCCAAAACAACTTATTCCCTCTTCAAGCAATTTAAACCTATTTTCCATTCCCTTGTTTCATAACCTATCTCTCGCAATTACTTCAATGGAGGCACTTCAATTTAAGAAGGATCACAATAAAGTTGCTTTTCTGGAAAAGCAAAGGGACATGAAATGTATGAACCTATGGTGGATTTCTTGAAGCGTTCCAAGATTCATTATGCACTGACTCATTATCCAGATGTGGTACATGAATCTTTGGTCAAGCAATTTTGGGCATCTGCTGAAAAATGTTCTGACACAGAGATTGTTGCAATGATTGATGGAGCAGAATATGTGGTGACTGAGTCGTTGATTAGGACAAGATTGCAGCTGGATGATGAAGGTGGTGTTTATCACACCAACTCTGGTGAGATACTTGCTGGGCTGAGAGCTGCTGGTTATCAAAGTATGGATACAGTTATGTGGCTCAAGAACAAGTTTTGCCCTATGTGGAGGTTTTTGGTGCATACATTGCTTCAATGCATCAACAACAAGTCTGGAGGATGGGATCAATTCTCTACCCAATTGGGTTGTGGTATAGTATGTCTATCACAGGGTTTAACTTATAATTTCTCTAAGTTTATTTTTGATAATATGGTTGAAAATATTCAAAAGAAAAAGCATAAGTTTCTAATGTACCCTAGGTTTCTTCAAATAATTTTAGACATAAACACCCAAGATAGAGGCCATTATCCCATAGGAGCCCTTAGTGCTAAATTGTTTGCTTCAATGAAAACTCACTATGTTGGGGCACATCATCCTCTGCTACCAGCTATGTTGCCACATGGCAATGATGATGCTGATGAGGGTAATGCTGCTGGTGCTCCACCATCTCCCAATGCTGCTGATGATGGTACTCCATCATTTCCAAGTGTTACTGCTGATGGTAATCCATCAGTGGAAAGGGATGAGGGTCCTTCCACAACTGCTGAAGCACCAATTGTTTCTCCTGACCAACCTACACCTTCACCTTTACATGTTTCACCCAGTCCTAGTCCAACACCAACTCATGAAGCTCCTGATGAGCTTGTTCCTGAGGTTGAGGAGACACTTCAGTCTCTTGACACTCATGTGCCTACACCTCTTGAATATGAGACTACCAGACTGTCCACACCTAGCCCTATTAGAGAACCAATTGATGATAGCTCTCCTACTTTTGAGCATATACATGTTTCTTCTGAAAGGCCCAATGAAGCTCCCAATACCACTGAGAAATCTGCTGGTGGAGCTGAGGACCCTATTACTCTCACTTCTGTATATGATTTGCTCAACAGGTATGTAAAAGAAGTTGACAAGTTAAAGAATGAGCTTGAAGATACCAAATCCTCACTTGGTGGTGAGATTGTGGTGTTGAAAAAGAGGGTTCAGGAGTTAGAAGATCAACTTGGGCAGAAAAAGAAAAGGAAGTTTGTGTTTGCCTCTGATGAAGAGCAGGAGGATATTTATTTGGATCATCTTGATTTATTGGCTGAAGCTGCTCAGCAGACTCATACTTCTTCACCCAAAGCTGCTGAATCATCACAACCAAAAGAGCAGATCAAGTTCTATAGAAAGAGGGGAAGACAGTATTTGAGCAAGGATTCTAAAATGCCGAGTGTGAATGTTGTTCAAGAACAAGTTGATGGTGATCATGTTCAGGCAGATGAATCAATGATTGATGTGGCTTCTGCTGATATCACACCTTCTGAAGTTTCTGCTGAAGTGTTTGTTGCTGGGAGGTCTTTTGTCTTGAATCCTGATGCTGAGGTTTCTACTACACATGTTGATACTACCTCTCAACATGTTTCTGCTGATGCTTCTATTGGTGTTTCTTCTGAGAATATTGACAGAGTTCCTATTGTTGATATCTCTGGTAATGATTCTTCTGATGAGCATGCTACTCAAGTTCCTAGTGTTGACATCTCTGGCAATGAGCAAAGAGTGATGGGTGATGAAGATTTTGGTACAGATCTTGTGAGTGACAAAGAAAGGAAGGAGCAAGCTAGACTGGTTAAAGAATATGAGGATATGATGAAGAGTCAAGCATTGGCACACAAGATGACAGCTCAGTTTACTACCAATTTGCCTCCTGAAAGGCAAAGAGAACTGGATGAGGAATCAGTTCATTTTACTGATGAACAATGGGATTCTTATACTCTACAAGCTGCTTCCAATTCTACTTTGGCTCAAAGCATCTTGGGAGCTGCTTTTGATAGTAACAACTTTGCTGCACAAATGGTGGCTCTTGGTCAACTAAAGAAGAAAGCTGCAGCAGAAAAGAGAAAGGCTATTGCTGCACAGAAGGCCAAAGCTAAGAGAGATAAAACTCAGACTGAGGCACAAACGAAGAATTATATGAGAAATGTGGTCTATCACCAATATACTTCTGTATATAACTCTACTTTGACCAAGAAGCAAGTCTGGGCCTTACCTGAATCTGACTTGCATCAAATATATAATCAGATTATGAAGGCTATTCACTCACCTCATACTCAATTGAAGAGGCCTACTGCAAGTATAGATGCTCCTGAAGCTAAAAGGATCAAGACAGTTGAGTTTGGTACTTCATCTTCTGGTGATAAAGACCAGCTGCACACTCAAGCTGTTTCTGCTGAGGAAACTCCTGAAGGCAATCAATCGGCTGACACCTCTACTGAGGCTGCTACCATTCCTTCTTCTGCATCTGCTGAACAAGAGGGATCACTTATTTCCAACTACAATGCAGATCTGGTGAGGAAAGCTGAACTAGAAGCTGCTAAGGCTAGAAAGGCCAGAGAAGATACTGAGAAGTTGCATGCAGAAGGTGGTTCTGTTCCTACATCTTCTATTCCTCCTGAAGATGCTTCTGGTGCATCTGAAAATGTTAATCCTATGGGGATATATATACCTGGAAGGAGGAAGAAAAGGATGGCACACAGAAGACATATTGCCATCAGAAGATCAGTGAGATTAGCTAGGAAGCAGGTTTCTACAGCACATAAGTCTCATAAGGGAATAACTTCTAAGCATGTGGATCTCAAGGCTGCTGATTCAACCTTTATCAAAGTGGGTGCTTCTGAGACATTTCCTGAGGGTTCTTACAATGTGTTGGTCAAATGGACATTGACAGATGGACAGATTAACACCATCTATAGGCAAGATCATTCCTATATGGAGTTTACTTTCTTGCAAGAAATACTTCACTTGGTGGATAGGCAAGATTTGCATACTCTCTATAGACTGGTCACAGAGTACTATGCCTCTCATACACCACAGGGTGCTGGTTTGTATTTATTGGGAGATCTGCAAGTTTTGTTTGATTCTCACTCTCCTACTGGAAAAGGCTACTCAATTTGGGAGCAGTCACACAAATGGAAGGTTGATACTTGGAGGTTTTACCCTATGCCTAATGTGCATGTTGTTGAAACAAAGTCTGGCATTAGGGTATGTATGTTTTCTGATCAGCATTATCCTTGGTCCATTACTCTGATGAAATGTATGCTTAGAAGAAAATTGGAAGTTCCTCCTGATCCAGTGGCCAATGATGAGACTCATGCTGAACAGCTGGTTGGGTTAATCAAGTCCAAGCTTCTGCACCACAAAGCTTCTACTTGATTCTGGTATTGTGTATTATTTTTGTATCTTATTTTCCTTTATTTCATTTATTTCTTATTTCTTTGTTTTATTTAGTTAAAAAAAAAAAAAAAAAAAAAAAAAAAAAAAAAAAAAAATATTGTATCTTTGTGTACTAACTTTTCTGCAGGTTTGTTGTATATCACTCTGTTGATGGTTATCAACTCACCAGATGTGACTTGTGTCCATCAAAGAGTTGGCTAGTCCAAAGGGTACAACTTTGGTAAAGACACATCAAATCTGTTGATAGCTGTAATAGCTTGCTCAACGCTATAGGGTACTTCAACTCACCGATGGTTCATTCCTAAGAGTTGAAATGGTTCTCAATTCACCATGGATGTAACCCTTTCTGGGATCCAAAGAATTGGCTAGTCCACAAAAGTATGGTTTGTGGTAAAGACATTTGGTATCCATATTTGGTATTCAATTCACCAAGGTTCAGTTGAAACCAAGAATTGGCTAGTCCTGAGCAAACGGCTACAGGTAAAGACATTTCAAATCCGTTTATAGCTGATGATTTGCTAAAAATCATATGGTTCTCAGTGTACCATAGTTTTCAAACTTAAACATTTGGCTACTCCAGTAGTGATGGCTATTGGTAAAGAGACATCAAATCCATTATTTTCAATGATTCACCTCTCTCAGGAGTTTACACACCTGGATGTGATGAGAATAGTATGAAACTAAACTGTTTTGATGTACATTATGTCATTTGTTGCTGCAAAGACCTGAAGTTTAAAGTTTTACCATTCATAGAGATGTGGTTCCTTTGATTCTTTGCTGATGATGTTCGAATTCAATCCTCTTTTTCTGAAGTATTAGAGATCTATCCAGAATCTTGAACTTAACCATGTCAAATTCAAGATTAGGGGAGGATTGTTGGGAATTCTGCTAAGGAAGAATTCTG
The DNA here is from genome assembly GCA_021014915.2 of Artemisia tridentata subsp. tridentata. Classification (NCBI taxonomy): domain Eukaryota; kingdom Viridiplantae; phylum Streptophyta; class Magnoliopsida; order Asterales; family Asteraceae; genus Artemisia; species Artemisia tridentata. The sequence goes on along the minus strand of CP139505.1, from coordinate 185,263,752 downwards.
CTGAAGGTTACTGCTGATGGAATCTGCTGAAGTGTTGGATTCTGCTGAAGAAGTGTTTCTGCGGAAGTAGAGATTCTGCGTAGTTGGTTTCTGCTGATATAGATATTCCGCGTATTTTATTATTTGTTAGGATATGTACGAGCTTTATTAAGAAACTATTATGATTATCTTGTTTAGTTTTTAGAAGATACGTTTCTTGTGAAACGGTTTAGGGTTTCTAGTGAAACTGTTTAGGGTTCCTTGTGTATAAAAGGAACACATTATTATGTAATATGTACGAGTTTTAGAAAAACAAGTTTTTAGTATTAATCAAAGATCCATAGAGGATCAAACGTTCTTAGTTATTGGTGTTCTTGTGTTTAATTTCCGCTTTAGAATACAAGTATTAGAGACTTTCTATTAGTGTGTTTGTGATTACATAAACACTACTAACGATCCAAGAGTGCTCAAAGATCTATCAAGATCTTAGGTTCTACAGCTAGCAAGTAGCTCGATATGTCTTGACAAGACTTAACAATATTATAAAGATCTTCTTGGACTATAAAAGAAGATCTTAGCTTAGTAGTCAAGTGTGACTTCTAATTGTAACTAACTTTCATATCTGTCAAGAACAAACACAACAATATCACAAGTCATAAGAACATAAGATTCAAGGTTGTAACCCTAGTGATAAGAAAAGATCACTCGTATTATTATCTTAATAATATTGAATCGTTTGGTGTTAACATTGCATGTTCATTGTTCGTTACTAAAGCATTACTTTCCATTTCCATAATACAAATAACCTTCTAAGGGTGATTAAGTAGATTCCGCATACTTAATCATATTAACTCAATATATCATATACACAAAGTCACAAAGGTTTAACCACCTTAACAGTGTATCGATTCCTCACAGGGTTCATCCCTCCTTACTTATATCCCTCCATGCTTATAGTAGAGGACTGACTTGACCATCGGAGGGTGGTCCCGGGGCTCCGGCCTCGGGACTCCTTCTAACGGGTTCTTTCATGATTGCAGCACACTTCAAAGCTCGGGACAAGGATGAATGGCACGTGGGAGCCGTCCAGCCTTGCCTAGCGGAATTATGCTTCAACACTTCCAAACTAGGTAATTTTCTAAAATTAGCAACATACTAGTATATGAAATCGTTTTCTAGCATTTAAAACATTAAATGTGTTTTGTGACAGGGATGAGGGTATTCGAGCAGCATTGGCAAGAATGTATATGATTGGAGAAGAGGGCGAAGAAGCTTCAAAGCTTTATCCTGAGGTCCAATATACGCGCATGGATGAATATCTAGAACGATATCCAGAGGCGGAGACAGAAAAGTTTTAAAGGGGAGGCACATTTTTTTTTTACGGTACATCAAAAATTGAATGCAAAAAATAAGGGACAGAAAATTTTTTAAAGGGAGGCACATTTTTTTTACGGTACATCGAAAATTGAATGCAAAAAATAAGGGTGTCGTTGGCAAACAAAAGCATATCTAATTCAAATAATTAGACTGGAAAATGGATGAGGTTTTATCCAAAGAAAGCGAGTCTTTAACTCAAATGTACGCGACTTAATCAAAGTATCATGATGACCATTTCCGACCCTTCCGTATAAAGTATATAACTAGTTAGTTTTTTTTTCACATTTACATAATAATTTGACAAGTAAATGTGAAAAAAAAAAAAAAAAAAAAAAAAAACTATTTAATGTATTATTGCTCTTAAAAAACTAAAAAGCACTTGTGCAAACTTGAAGGACTTTACACGTATAAACATAAAACAACTCCACTAAAAAACAAATGAAATAAAAGTCAAAAACAGACATTTTACTACTCCCTCCGTCCCATTTTAGTTGTCAGTTGACCAAACTTTGACCGTAAATATTTTTGTTTGTATTATATAACACTTGATATAAAATATATAAATAAATTTGATTTTAAACGAACTTTTTAATGATATAACTTTCATCAAGTATTATATAATACAAACAAAAATATTTACGGTCAAAGTTTGGTCAACTGACAACTAAAATGGGACGGAGGGAGTATTTCTTTTTCGTATTTCGTGCTAGCATCTATCTTTACATATTGTTCTACAATGGCGTTTTTAGTTCATCTTTTTCATTATTAAAAAAAATAAAACCTGCACTTCAAAAATGTCTAAATCTTGATTTTGGCTTTCAAATTAGAAAAGAGCAGACAATTTCTAGGGGGGCAAATTCAATAAATACTTCAAAATATCAAAAATCTGCACTACGATTTTTTGGGTTGGGGCCACTTGCCCACCTTGCCCCCCTGTGGCTCCGCCTTTGACGATATCTCTGAATGATGCTACAAGTTTCACCAGGATTGATGTTATGTCAAAACTTCATAATGTGAAAATGCTATTTCATATGTTTTTACATCTGTTATATTGATTTTGATGTGTATTTTACATTTATATCGAATTATGTTGTTACTCTACGTCTCTACTATAAACAATATCAACTGATTTTCTCTGTTTGACACTTGAGAGTAAATATTAAAGGTGGTAAAAGTGAAAAGCAAAAAATAAAAATAAAAATTGTATAATGGCTTCGCCCGGGTTCGAACCGGAGACCTTCAGTGTGTTAGACTGACGTGATAACCAACTACACCACGAAACCTATTGTTCCTTTTATATAAATTTGTCAAATTTATTATGCAAGTTTAAACTGAAAAAATAAAAAGCTACAAATTATATTTGATTTTATAACAAAGTTGAAGACAAAACGTATCAAGATCCCTGGTGAGCATTGTCTAAAACAACTCTAAAAATATCTTAGTATGAATGTAATTGGAACACATTTTTAAGAAAAATTTCAACGAGCTGGGAAGCCCGCGCGTTGCGGCGGGGTTTTTAGAAATATTTATAGGGAAAATATTTTTTGAAAGAGGCATGGGTGTGTAATATTTTTTTTAATGTGTTTTTTTTAGGCCTGGTATGTAATGTATGTATTGTGGTTTGGTTTGGTTTTGGTCATTTTTTTGTCTTTATCAGTTGTTATTAGGGAAAATTTTTATGCAAAAAAGATTGGTCATAACATGGGATTATTATGGAATTGAAAATTTGTGTTGTAGTTATTTTTGTTATTTGGCCTAGTATTTTCTTTTTTCTATATGTTACTATTTTTTTGAAAAGGTAAATATTTTTTTTAAAAGAGGTATGGGTGTATAATTTTTTATAAATTTTTTCTAATAAGTGTTGTGGATTGGGTTTTGGTTGGGCTGGATTATATGGGTTGGCTAAATGTTTTTTCGTGGTCCTTATCAGTTATATTATTATTAGGGTAGATCTAGGGTTTGTCGCAGTCTTCCCCAAAAAAAAAAATTCTCCCCAATATTTCTAGGGTTTGTCACAAAAATCGCCGGTACAATTTTAGGTCTATAAATATATAAATCTAATTGTGTATCCTGTTTAATTGTGTTAAAATGAAAGGGAAAGCTTGTTGGTTTCCAAAGTGTAGAGAAATTGCAAAAAAGATTGGTCATAAGCGAACTGATAAGGTTGTTTATGAAGTTTTTTGTCGAGAAAAAAAGTCATATGAGTGTGATGAGAGGGAGTACAATGGAAGGATTGAAGAGGTGCAAGCTAGGGTTGACTATAGGCATGGGATTATTATGGAATTGAGGAACTTAGGCTTTCAGCATGCTGTGGATGAACCATTGGCTTTGTTAATGGCAGCTGAGCAAGATGATTTGGGGGAGATTTCTAGGCTGGTGCAAATGAGTAATATTGCGCGTCTACGTGCTGCTGAGAAATCAAGGATGCTGAGGAAGATGAAGATAGGTAAATAAGGTGTTTCATCTTAGTGGTATCTCTGTGATTTAAGCTTTTGAAGGGTAGCTAGACTTTGTGTCAATGGGTTGGTTAAAAATAGTAGTTGGGTTAAATGGGTGTATGTATTTTAATGCTGTTGATGATAAGGTTTTGAAGGGTAGTTAGTCTTTGTGTCAATGGGTTGGTTAAAAATAGTAGTTGGGTTAAATGGTTGTATGTATTTTAATGCTGTGGATGAATTATAACTTAAAAAGTGGTTGTATGTATTTTAATGCTATGGGTGGATTGTAACTTATGTTTGGAGTGGAAAAATTGTGTTGTAGTTATTTTTAATAAGTCGTAGTATTTGTGGTGGAAAGTAATTATGGTTTCTAAGATTAAGGTGATTACTGGAGGTTTTTGTAATCTGTGTTAGTGTCTAACGTTATTTGTGTCTGTGTTAGACAATAATACTGCTTATTTGAAAATTTGTGGGTTTTTGTTTTGTGGTTTTCTGTAAAAGTAATTTGGTTTGAATGGTATGGCAAAATTAAGAGTGGTCAGTGGTGAGGGTAGAATGAAACAAAAAAATTGCAGACAATTATTTGCATATTTCTGTAGGTGACTTGAAGGTTTACAAAAACTTGCAGACAATTATTTGTTATATGTGGTTATAGTTTTTTTGGCTGAGTTATTTTGTAAAAAAGTTTGTGAATAGTTGCTATATGTTAAATGATGCTTATTTGAAAAATTGTGGGTTTTTGTTTTGTGGTGTAAAAGTAATTTGGTTTGAATGGTATGGCAAAATTAAGAGTGGTCAGTGGTGAGGGTAGAATGAAACAAAAAAATTGCAGACAATTATTTGCATATTTCTGTAGGTGACTTGAAGGTTTACAAAAACTTGCAGACAATTATTTGTTATATGTGGTTATAGTTTTTTTGGCTGGGTAATAGTTGCTATATGTTAAATGGCAAGTGGTCTGACATTCTGCATGTGAATCTAAATTTCACATGCAAAATAGTAATATTGAATTATGTATGAACAGATGCATATGGACATTTTGTGAAACTTTGTTTTGGTTTCTGTATTTAAGATAGTTGGGATGCACATTTGTTTTTGCAATCCATTTGATAACTACTTAAGAAAATAAAGAAAAGAAAATGTCTAGATATCCTAAGTGTGATCAGCTTAGAGCTGAGGCTAACTCAAATAGCTGGTCTGATATGTTAATTTTGTATTGTCGTCAAGCTAGTATTGAGAATATGCAGATGGCACAACAGCTGAATGTGTTGTGTGGTAGGTTGGTGATGAACTCAAATAAGTACATATTATTACTATCATTTATCCTATTAATTTGACTTGTTTTATTATATTATGTATGAGGATTGATACTTAATCGTTTACTTTTGTAATTCTCAGTTGAAAACAAGCATTTGGTGAAACTTGGCGATTTTGGACTAATTATGGAGCAAAACATGCATGAAGTTAAGAGTCTACTGAAATGGACAAGATCAAGACTAATCTGCTCCAGATGCGCCGCATCTCACTCATTACATGCGCCGCATCACTATCAATATTTCACCAGATACGATCCAAGATACAAGAGGACATGCGCCGCATCTATAAATGGGTTACGCCGCATCTTCTGGCGGTGTACGAATATTCCTGAATATTATAATCTAGGACCCCACGCGAAGTTAAATCAATGCGCCGCATCTACTCCTTAGATGCGCCGCATCTTACCCTCAGACAGAAACTATAAATACCCCAAGTCCAAACGAATTCGAGGAGTTGGAGACCGAGACATATATTATTTACGAAGACCAAAGGACGAATTCAGTCAAGGTAGCAGCACAAGACACACTCAAATCAAAGATACAAGAGCTGTAAGAAGGTGCTGCATGTGTTTAATTCATTAAGTAGTTTTGTTTTATTGTGTTAGTAAACTTTAATTCATCAAGATTGGTGGCTTGTGTAATGTGACAACGGAAAGATTGCACTCCCTTAAAACTGTTTTCTCATCAATTAAAGTTTATATGTTAGTGTCTTTGGTGACTTTTATTAGTGCATTGATAACCTATGTGGCTAGCTGAGCGTTGATCGGGTCGCCATGCCTCTGCCCTCGCCTATTTATTAGATGCCTATGCATTCTATGGTCTGTAGAAAAGTAGGAGAAAGATAAATAGGATAGTCATAAGTAATCATTAAGGGTTTACTCGCCGATAAGATTAGAACCAACGAGAAAGGACTTAATCTCAGTGCGTTGCATCGAACTATACACTTCATATAACACTAGCAATAAAACAAGTGACAAACTACTTATCATAAGGACAGCCCTCTTATTGTCTCGAGTATTTATCTGTGTGCGTGTGTGCTACTTGCTGATTCGTGCCTATTGGTTTAGTTTATTATTTAATTGCAACCAAATCGTGCCAGTCTCTCAGGCTGAACCCCCTTGCGTTAGATTAGATTGTATAGCTAACTTAATATATTAAAATACTGATTAGAATAACTAGATAATACGTTCCACTCTTAGTGATCGACACTCTACTTACCATTATATTCATACTGACCGGGTACACTGCTCGTTAACTGTGTGTGTTATTGATAAGTCGGCTAAATATAAATTTAAAACTTGAGTAGGCATTAAAACTGCTAAACCGCAACGACACACGCAGCACATCAAGTTTTTGGCGCCGCTGCCGGGGAGTGAATTGTTATTATCTGTTAATTTGATTAGTATTTTAATTAGGTTTTAATTTTTCTTTATCTAACCGCTAATTTTGTTGTGTATTAGTTTAATTTGCATTCATTGTACTATTTTGCATATTTTCTGTTTTTGTTTGTTATTTATTTGCTTTTGTTTGTGTTTATTTTCGTTCGTGTGTTTTTATTTGTTTTTAATTTTTCGTATTTTGTGTGTTCTGCTATCGTTGTACTGAGCTAAATCGAACGATACGGCGCATCTGATTTCTCAGATACGGCGTATTGCGTTCAATTTTTATAAAATACAACGCGTTTAATTAATTCGATACGACGCATCTTTTCCCCAAGATACGGCGTATCTGTTTTTGATAAAAAAAAAATTCTAAACGTTAACGCCATACGACGCATCTGCTCTAGCAGATACGGCGTATCTATTATTTTAATTAAAAACAGTTTTCGAATTATTAAACAGATACGGCGCATCGATCTCTGTCGATACGGCGTATCTTCTGAATCAAAAATCTTATATTTTGAAACATAACGAAAATACGGCGCATTAACTTTTGTTAATACGACGCATTTAATTTTTTATAAATATCGATTTTTGATAATTAAAATTGATACGGCGCATTCGAATTTATAAGCGGCGTATCTATTTTCTGAATAAAAGTCTGATTTAATTTTAACGATTATAAGATACGGCGTATCCAACTTTTTGGATACGGCGCATCGTCTGCAGATATCAGTTATTTTTATTCTTATATCCGTTTCTATACTCATTAATTTCTCTTCTAGCGAACAAATCCTACTGATGATTTTACCTTTGGTGACAGATTTTGCTATGGAAGACATGACAGTTAACGGATATCTTGCTAAGGAAAGCTTACTTTCGAATTCATTCAATGTGCTCATGATCGATGCAGATTTATTCTCTTGGGAGACCCCTCTTGAAGCTGCTTTTAAGGAATTCATGCGTTTATGCAACATTGACAAAGGGGTATTCTCGTATGATGTATTTGTGAGGTACACTGGAGATGAACTGTCGCTCTTATGGCCTATCATTGAATCCAAAGGATTGAACTGGACTACTATTGAAGAAGATGATGGGAAATTCTATCTTGCATACATGGACTCAAGCAACAACAGCTGTGGTGGAGGCAATACCCAAATCTCTTACATGCCTTATTCCGAACAGTACTGGGGATTAAATGAGAACTATCTGGATAATGACAGAATTTATGCTGTGGCGGAGTTACTATTTCATGGCAGATTGGTAAGATTGATGGACCTCTCCCTCAATGATTGGCTTGAACTTAAATATGGTAGTCCGGAATTCGCCCCTGCAAATGAAGTCAAGCAGATTATGACTTCATGGTTGACACGGAGTTTTAGGGAGCAATTTAACGAGCTCATGGAGATAAGGAGGAATATGATTGGAAAAGCTTGCTTTGACGTTGACCATGATCCTAACGATGTTGATTTTTCAGAGTGGTTGGCTAGTAAGTTTAACAACCATAAGAGCATGGATCAAGCTACTAAGGATGCATTATGGGTATATTGGATGAGAGGAGAAGACGAAGAAGTAGAAAGCGACTACGGGTCGTCACTTCATGATTCAACAGTCAATGAGGGCATTGAAGAATTATTCAGAATATACATTGACGTGTTCGATTATGAGACACCCTTGTGCAAGCAATTCAAGGAATTCAATTACCTTCTTCGAGTCGACGATGATGTGCTAACTGGAGATCTACCAGGATTTAAGACTTATGATGATTTTAAAAACACCTGGTACTATGAATGGAATGACCAAGTACCATGGGTTTGGGATAAACCATGGGAATTTGAGCACATTAATCACACTTGTACACCCTTCGTTTTCAAGGACGGGAGTAGTGTTTGGCCGACCTGTGATTATAAAAGTGACGGAACCTGTAATGGGGGAAGTATAATTGGGATGAAACGGGTTGGAAACGATGTAACCTTTGAAGATTATGAGTGGTACGATAATGTTGAAGACTGCCCACAAAAAGCGGAGGCTTTGCAAGAAAAGGGTAGAATTGAACGCTTGAAAGGACTTAAGGGAACATCGGATACTACTTTCTGGGAATGGGTGCATGAACAATTTGATGATTTTACGAAGCTTAGTCGACGGTTACAATGGGATTTGGAAAAAGAGTGGGAGGCGATTCAAGACAATAAGTCATTAATTGATGAACTTGATGACTATTTGATTAAGGATCCTTATTTCAAGTTTGTTGATAAAGACGAGGAAGAGTTCACCAAAAGAAAGTGTCAACTACTTGGGATTCCTTATAATGAGCCACCCATGATTGTTTCCGAAAAATTTAAAATCATCAAATATTCTTTGGGACCAGATGAAGAGTATGTTGCGACGAAGACTAAGAGTTATAGAAGATTAAGCCGAACGGAAGAAAACGTCGCAATGCTATACGGGAACATTTTTCGGATGAAGGAAGAAGGATGGACCGTAACAAGGACTAAATAAAGAGCTGAACGTGAGTCTAACTTGAAGACTCTGGAATAAAGACAAGTGCTTACCGGGAGACAACCCGGATTTATCTTTTAATTTTTTGTTTGTGTCGAGTCAGTCAGGCCGCAGAGGATACGGCGCATCTCAATTCTGAGATGCGACGCATCACCTGCAGATGGTCATATCTTATTTTATTTTTCCGCATATTTTTACTTTCGAATTTAAAAACTTTTTATAAGTTTATTTTAAATGCGGCGCATCCCTGGTTAAGGATGCGGCGCATCTTTTATTCTGATCCGTATTTATTCCAGGCTCGATACGGCGTATCTTCTTCCATAAGATACGGCGCATCGACTGACCTGATGATTTTCATTTTTAATTTTTATGTTTTATTTTTACCTAACTACTAATGTGTTGTACAAGTTCGAACCTTTCTTATCTTAGGTGTGTTTTGAAGCGTTGGTGGTATTATAGATTCCTGCATTTCCTGTGGATACATCTAATATGAAGCTTAACGTTCTCATCCACAAGAAAGATGACTTTTGCTCTACTACTAATGGAAGATCATACCGAGCAAATCTCAGGGGAGTTTTTCTGTTCTAATTCTTTTATTTTCCAGTTTTTAACCTTTTATACAAACAACGAGGACGTTGTTTAACTTAAGTGGGGGGATTGGAGAATTAGAACACTTAACATTTACTTGTCCTAAACTTTTCAAAATATGCTTAAAATGTGCTTAATATATCAAAATTTAAAATTTTTAGCATGTTTTTGTTTAAAGTCTAAGTTGCATAGCTGCACACATGACGTTATTTTCAAAAATTGTGATTTTTCAAAATTCACAAATCTATGAGTGTGCCGGTGACTTGTAAACTTTAGAACTTGGCTTGTATACTATTCGAGACCACCATAATAAGTATTATTTTATATAATTGGAATGACTTGTCTAAATTGGTAAATTTCTAGGATTACACCCAAATAGCCTTATATGTTATGTGTTATTAGCTAACTACACTGGTTAGTTAACCCCCGTATAAACCCTTTTTGTTACTCTCATTTTTAGAGTAAGATACCCCTAGAAAAACACTCAGAGCCATTCTTTTCGTTTCATACACCTATGTTTAAAATGTTTCGTTACACCCTTACACCTTAGCCTACCCTGTAGATTAGAATCCGTGGTTGGTTAATTGCTATAGGCAAAGTGTGTTTCCTTACATTACCTGTGTTCGTGTGCGTAATTCATTATCTATGGTTAGGTCGGGAAATTGCACAATGCGATTGGAGTGAAAGTAAATATTGTATATCTTTGAGTTTATTTTTCGTGTGTTTACTACTTTCACTATTACCGTTATTTCTGAAGTTATGAAAAGTATGGAAAAATTATCCAGAATTATCATTATAGTGATGTGGTGAAATTTTACACATCTATGTTTATGTTATAAAAAAATAAAAAATAAAAAAAAAAAAAAAAAAAAAAAAAAAAAAAAAAAAGATCGAAAAAATGAGAAAAGAAAAAGAAAAAGAAAGTTGGATGTTTATTTTAACCAACGATGTAAAGTTATGTAAGTGGTCGATATCACCACTAATTGTTGTATTATATTTATGGATTGAATGGGAGTTGGCAGTTATGGGAACGTCAACTATGGTTTATTCTTTGATTAAGATCTTGTTGAGTATAATTCGTGTCTACCTAAAGCGTGTGTTTCAAGTGTTAAAGCGTGAGTTATTCTATGATATGAGTCTTATTCATGGGATGGTTGGGATAGTGATTAACCACACTTAGGATTTTAATTTATTTGTTTGTTTTGTTTATTTTTCATTTTACACCAATTTATATCCCAAATATTATCCATACCCTGTATTATTCTTTATCCAACCAAACCTTTGATTTATTGAGATTAGGGATTTGAGCAATCTTAAGTATCGTAGTCGTGGATTCGGCTATGTATTTATGATTTTGTCGCCCTTTTTGATATATTATTATTGGTGAAGTTTGGACCTATCTTTAGCCTATTCGAGTTAAGGATTTGAGCAATTGCAAGTATCGTGTTCGTGGATTCGATCATGTATTTGTGATTTTGTCGCCTTTTCTGGAATTTGAAATCGATAGAGATTAAGAATAATTAACCCTTAAGCCTAAAAACCCTTTTTACCGCTTTAGACTTGTTATTCCTTTGCTTTAGTGGGGGAGATGTGTATACTTGCCAAGCTTATGATAGAATATTCGTCGCGACTGGACAGTTAAACGATTAGATTTGCTTTTATCGAAATATTTTATTCTACTTCTAATTCGTTAAGTGTTTGGTTGTGTGATTATGGCAAAAAACGAATACATGCTTAAATATAAAAATAAATCCTAACATCTTTAGGATACATTTTCATAAGATTAATTCTAAGGTTTACTTGGGGACAAGTAAAGCTCAAGTGGGGGGATATTTGATGAACTCAAATAAGTACATATTATTACTATCATTTATCCTATTAATTTGACTTGTTTTATTATATTATGTATGAGGATTGATACTTAATCGTTTACTTTTGTAATTCTCAGTTGAAAACAAGCATTTGGTGAAACTTGGCGATTTTGGACTAATTATGGAGCAAAACATGCAAGAAGTTAAGAGTCTACTGAAATGGACAAGATCAAGACTAATCTGCTCCAGATGCGCCGCATCTCACTCATTACATGCGCCGCATCACTATCAATATTTCACCAGATACGATCCAAGATACAAGAGGACATGCGCCGCATCTATAAATGGGTTACGCCGCATCTTCTGGCGGTGTACGAATATTCCTGAATATTATAATCTTGGACCCCACGCGAAGTTAAGTCAATGCGCCGCATCTACTCCTTAGATGCGCCGCATCTTACCCTGAGACAGAAACTATAAATACCCCAAGTCCAGACGAATTCGAGGAGTTGGAGACCGAGACATATATTATTTACGAAGACCAAAGGACGAATTCAGTCGAGTAGCAGCACAAGACACACTCAAATCAAAGATACAAGAGCTGTAAGAAGGTGCTGCATGTGTTTAATTCATTAAGTAGTTTTGTTTTATTGTGTTAGTAAACTTTAATTCACCAAGATTGGTGGCTTGTGTAATGTGACAACGGAAAGATTGCACTCCCTTAAAACTGCTTTCTCATCAATTAAAGTTTATATGTTAGTGTCTTTGGTGACTTTTATTAGTGCATTGATAACCTCTGTGGCTAGCTGAGCGTTGATCGGGTCGCCATGCCTCTGCCCTCGCCTATTTATTAGATGCCTATGCATTCTATGGTATGTAGAAAAGTAGGAGAAAGATAAATAGGATAGTCATAAGTAATCATTAAGGGTTTACTCGCCGATAAGATTAGAACCAACGAGAAAGGACTTAATCTCGGTGCTTTGCATCGAACTATACACTTCATATAACACTAGCAATAAAACAAGTGACAAACTACTTATCATAAGGACAGCCCTCTTATTGTCTCGAGTATTTATCTGTGTACGTGTGTGCTACTTGCTGATTCGTGCCTATTGATTTAGTTTATTATTTAATTGCAACCAAATCGTGCCAGTCTCTCAGGCTGATCCCCCTTGCGTTAGATTAGATTGTATAGCTAACTTAATATATTAAAATACTGATTAGAATAACTAGATAATACGTTCCACTTTTAGTGATCGACACTCTACTTACCATTATATTCATACTGACCGGGTACACTGCTCGTTAAGTGTGTGTGTTATTGATAAGTCGGCTAAATATAAATTTAAAACTTGAGTAGGCATTAAAACTGCTAAACCGCAACGACACACGCAGCACATCAGTTGGCTAGTGTTAATAGTGAGAGGTTTTCTTTTATTCAAGAACTTGAAACTGTAGGAAATACTTATGCTCAAAAAATGGTAGAATTTCTAAGGGAAGTGCATGCAAAGGATGAGCAGAAGCTTATGCAGATGCGCTTAGTAGCGGTTGAGTTGGGCCTAAATGCGCGTAACAATGATGTATTTATTATGAAACTTCAGGTCAAATGCGTTTTTAAGTGTGTGGTCACAATTGGAAAAATTAATGTATCTTTGTATTTCATTAGCAGTGTTGTTGTAGTGTGTGTTTTTTCACACTGTGTTTGTCAATGTTTTTTATGTTATTTTCATGGTGGCAGTATTTTATGTAACTTTATGTTTTATGTCATGGTTGTAAGAGATTAAGTTTATGAATAAAATGTATCATTTTGTGTGTACTTAAGAAAGATTATATAGTAGTATAATTTTTAGTGGTTACAATTTAAGACAGGCAAATATTTTGTGTAAAGTCATATTGATTGCAATGTGGTTTGTCTTCTTTTTACTTTTTGTTTAAAGTAAGTTTTTGTAATGGACAAAATACATGTGGTATGTGCATTATTGTATTTTAAAAGTTGTGGTTGGGGTGTAGTTGGTGTTACTATTTGTGGATAGATTGTTTGTCTATAAAAGCAGTGTACATGATGCTATATTATTATTCAATTAAAGGAAAATAAAACAATGGTTTCTACTCCAAATTTTAATTTGCTAAAGGGAATTTGTGGGTCTAATGTGATTAGAGATTGTTTCAAATTTCTCTTCGTGCAAGAAGAGACGGAGAATGTTGGTTTTATAAGAAAAGTTGATGAATGGTGTAGTGGTTTGCGCGAAAAAATTGGCTATTTTGGTCAACTGATTCAGGAAGGTCAAACTTTTAGTCATTTTGATGTGGCAGCTATGAATGGGTTGGAGTGTCTTGTAGAAGCGCAAGCTAGAAATCATGAGATTTTGCAAGCGTTGGAGGGTCTTTTGAATGTTTTGTTTGAAGCAAATGTTGAGAAGCAACGTTATGTCATGGTTATGGAAGGGCATAACAGTGACGGAAGTCCATGAGTATGATTCTGTTATGTGGTAGTAAAAGTTCATGTGGCTTTTGTAGTGGTTTTTATCTGATTTGTTATGTTGTTTCGTGTTAGTTAGTAGCTGATGTAAGATGGTTGTAAGATAGTAAGTATATGAATAAAATCCATCGTTTATTGTCTATTTTGTTGTTGTGCTCTGTTGTGATGTGGTAATGAGTGATACATATATATATGATAGAGTGTTTACAGTAACATGATTAATGTTACAAAAGCAAGTTAATCAAATAGTAGAGGATACTTGCATATTTACATTAGTAGGTGTTTTATTGGAGAGTCCAACACTACATGGATTATCAAAAGCGCTGGTACTATATGTATGTCTTCATTCTTTTTTGCTCTTTTTGCTCTCTGACGATTTCTCTTGGAACAGAGACCTTTTAGTAGTCATAGGTTTTCCACTTGTATCACCTGTGATAAATAAATAATTGAAAAGTTAATGAATATTTGGTTTACATTTTTTTTGTTACATGTATGGAGAGCATATTATTTTTTTGACCTGGAGTTTCTGTGGATACATTTTTTCCTTGTTTTGATATTGTGTCCAATGGTATGTCTGCTGGTGGAGGTGGTGTTGTATCTGCAGTAATAGATAGTTGGGAATAATTGTTTGAATCTAAAGCAGATGGCATAATAAAAAACTTAAAATTAGAGAAATTTGTTACCTGGATTGAGTGCTTCTTGTGGTTGTTTCTCTATTGCTGATTCTATTATGTTATGTTCTATTGTTTGTAAAGCCATGGCTGTAATGATAACAAAAATGTAGATACGTATTATGTATAGAATCTTAGGGTATGTTTTAAAATTATATTGTTGGTTTCTTACGTGGTGGATGTTCATGTTGTGTTGCAGGTGTTGATGTTACTTGGACTATGGTAGCAATGGTTGTTGAAGAGCCATGATCCAAAGCAGGTAAAATTCCTTGTGTCTCTGGTTCATTAACTGTAATATGTTCAATAGCTTGTTGTGTTGATGTTGATCCTGTGGGAAAAGAAATATAAGGTTTTTGACAAAGTACAGCATGTTTACAATTAATAATATAATTATTTATAGTTAAAGTTTTAGGTTATTACCTGAAGGTTTGTCTGCAATTAGTTGGGGTGTATCGGGTTTGTCTAAGATATCGTTAAAAATGAAATTTACGGGCCTTTGTTTTGAAGCTGTGTTGAAATGAAACTGGAAGATATGTGTTTTCCCAATAATTGAAAATATTTTATCTGGAAAGTCAAGAGGGTCAAGATTTGTAAGTGAGTTAACCAAGGATTGACAGTCGCTACCAACGATATCATCCGCTTTTGGTGAGAAAAATGTAAACATAGCGGTTTCCGTGCTGTCTGTTACATATGCTTTAAAACAGTATCTGCATATATATAGTAGTTATGTGAGAAAATGTTGAAATTTTTGAAAGAATAATAGTGTATAGTCTTACCTGTAAGTTGCAGACGCTATGGGGCCATGAATTCGGCATTCAAAGACACCTTCATTTAGATGGACTTTGGTACTACAACTTGTGCATGAGGGGTAGTACCACTCACGTGCTGTATTAAGACTTATGATGGTTCCTTTGCAGGTAAAGCGAATGCCCTGTTGATTTGTTCAAGAAGTTGGAGTTTGGCATTTGCATTTTTTTTTATTAGCTTTAGGTTGGTGCTCAATAATTAGATTTAAAAACAGTAATGTAACTTACTGGATGTGTCTGTGGGTTTTCACGTAAGAGAATGGCTAACGGTATCCTGTTCCTCATTTTTTTCTTCTTCCTTGTCTTGGTATGGTTGTCTTCTTATTTCCAGTGGTGGGTTTAGGTTGAAAACGTCCCTATATCTGTTGTACAATTGTGTGTTAGTCATTAAGTGTTTTAGTCCGAAGGGTAGTTGTCATAAAGATTTGGGCATAGTACTTACTCGGCTTGATATTCTTGCAGTTCTGGAATACTTGGGTTTATATAGTAGTGAGTTGCTGGTGTTGATGACAATTGGAATAGGTCTCGGAATTTTGTGACTCGACAGGAACTGACTGCAATTATAATTGGTTTTTCGAGAGCGTCAATTTCTTCTTTTTTGAATGTCATAGCGAGGTCATCCCATAATGTCAACTCCACTGAATTGCGGCTGACAGAATTGAATATTATATGTTAAATGTTGTATTTTGTATTAATTATTTGTAATTGTTAATAAAATTTGTTAACTATACTTACTTGAGGTTTTGAATTTCAATTTTGCGGGTAATTCTTTGGTTTCTATTTGGATTTCCCCATTTCTCTTTTTTTCCCGATTTTATGTAACAACCAATGTAATCTGCATAAATTGGAAAATAGAGATTGTGAAACATGTATATTTAAATTTATAAATGAAAGGTATCAAATATATATATATAAAAGTATCAAATATGTATATATGTTACCTGTGAGTACTGGATACTCTTTTCTGGTTTTGTCTGATGGGTCAATAACTTTGTAAGGCAAATGGTTGTATGCAACAAAATTGAAATAATGTTGTGGAAATCCAGTTGCTGGTATAGCATCAAATTTTGTGTATTGGGTGAATAAAATTGTTGTTTTGTTTTCCAGGGTTTGCTGCCAATTATCTGTAGGAATGCATGAGAAACCTGAGATTCGATATGCTCTGCCAGGTATGAGAGTGCTTGTGAACCGAGCTTTTTGATTAATTTCCATGTTTCCTTGTATTGCGTCACCCTGCTTATGTTAAAGTACTATGTTAGAAAAAAGTCAATATAATCAACAGTCATTATCAATTTTTTTTTTTTTTTTTTTTTTTTTTTTTAATAACCTGTCTGTCAAGTAAAATTGTACGGCAGCCCTTTTCTGTGGTATCAGGTGGATCTCTAGCTATCCATGATCGATAAACTTTGACTTCTATGATTTTGTTTCGACTTGTTGGTGTTAACTCTTTGATGTTAGTTTCTGTCATCCTGCACATACAAAAAAAGAATAAAAAAGGGTGTATGTTAACATGTATGATTGTTGGAAAATATAAAACAGATTTAGAGTAAAAAAATGTAATGCAACAGGAAGATAGTAAATAAGATGTATTGTAGTGAAATAATATGAACCTCTAATGCACAAATTTTTCTCAAGAAATCTTTATAAACTATGTTTTTTGTTTGATTTGGTGGATGGTCAGCATGGGGTGTCAAAAGTATTTTTAAACCATTGGGTGATGTTGCACGTGATAATGCAACATATAATTGGCCATGTGTAAAAACAGGTTGTGGAAGATAAATGCCAATTCTGCTAAGAGACTGTCCTTGGCTTTTATTGATGGTCATAGCATAACAAACTTTGACCGAAAACTGTTTACGTTTGAAAATAAAAGGGTAGTTGGGATCTTTATGCTGTAAAGGAATTCTAGGAATATAAACTTTTTCGCCAATTCTTGTTCCCGTGATAATTTCTGCCTCAATGAGCTTTGAACTTAGGTTTTTGACAATCATTCTTGTGCCATTGCAGATGCCACCTCCAAGATTCATATTTCGTAGCATCATGATCGGAACTCCAACCTTTAACTGAAGAATATTTGGGGGTAACCCAGGAAATCTGAAGGTGTTCAAGTATTCTGGAGGATATAACATCTCTGTTGCAGCGCCATCTTTTCCAACTGGTATTGCTTCGTCTGAACTTATGTACACGGTAGCTTCTCCTTCTATTTGTGATAATATTTTTTCATTTATCTCATCGGTGGTTTCATTTTTGGGGCATACAATGGCTTTTTCTTGCAGGAGTTGTGCAGTGGGATTTCTCAAAGTTTTTTCATTATAGATAAAGTCGATGAGCTCTTGAATGCTAGTCTTGGTATCTGATATCAAGTGTTGTGAGGGAATGGTAACCCATGCAGCATCTTCTTGATCTTCTTCATCTGGCTCTCCAACTTTCCCGTCGCCTATATCTAACAGCCATGAAGAAAAGTCACGGATTTGGGTTTTCTGATCTTCGGAAAGGTTTGATTGAATAAGCCTCATGTTTTCTTTAAGCTTGTATACTTTAAAGTGTTTCCATAAATATGAAGTAGCTATTGAGAGTCCAATAATCTCCGATTTTGTTCCCTTTTTTTTAACTGGCAGCGTCTGCCTGAAGTCACCTCCCAACATTATCGACTTTCCACCAAATAGCTTTTCCGAGTTATTGAAGAGATCTTTAAGTGTTCTATCGAGGGCTTCAAAACAGTGGCGATTATTCATTGGGGCTTCATCCCATACAATCAAGTCAGTTTCATTAACTAACTTTGACAGGATTGTGTTTTTTTTAATTTGACACATTGACTCGTCTGTTAACTCAAGTGGTATTTTGAACCTTGAGTGTGCTGTACGGCCAGATGGTAGTAGTAAAGAGGCAATTCCTGAAGATGCAACAGCTAGCACAATCTTCGCTTCTGATCGAAGTTTGTTGATAATTGTCTTCCATAGGAAAGTTTTCCCTGTTCCGCCATGACCATAGACAAAAACCAACTTCTGTTCTTTATTGGTGCATGCATTAATTATGAGGTTGTAGATACCCTGTTGTTCTGCATTTAACTTAACAATTGAGACTGCAACTTCTTCCTTTAATCGATCACGGTTATAATTTTTTTCTTCCATCAACAACCTGTTCTCCAAATCTTCAAGTAGATCTTTTGGAGGCAATGAAAATCCAAATTCTTTAATGGATCTTGAAGAATTGTTTAGTATCATTTCGATTTCATACAAAATATAATTTCTTAGGTCTTCATCGTTTATATGAAGGTTTGTTACACCACTTCTTTGTGAAGCTCTTGGTGAAATGTCATCTTTCATAGAATGCCAATGTCTTTCCCATAACTGCAGAGGATTTGCAACTTCACAATGCATCAAAATGTTTGCAAACAGGGTGCGTAGCTCTTGTGATGATGCTGACATGGAAGCTTCTTGTAGAGCTGTGTCCCATTCATTGTCATCATCAAGCAAACCCATTGCTTCACATGCTGCACGGTATGTTGGGAAGACTTTGTTGTTCACAGTGCGGACCTCGACATACGACCTACAACCTTTTTGGTGCCCAAGTAGCATGCGAAAGTAGAACAGTTCACCCGCGGCTGGATGCACATACACTAATCTACCGATCGAGTATTTTGTCTTTATTACTCGACGCCTCCATATTTTCCGGTCTTCATACCAAACATATTCAGAAGGAAAATCTAAATATGTTAGATGCCGACCATCTTCAAACAACGCATTGTATGTGAACCATTCTGTAAGAGTTGTTAGCTTTCTTCCATCGTCTGTGATGATATGCCCCAAAGGTTCTTTGTCACGGAACGTTATTTTTTGCATATATTTAAGATGAACAACTAGTATTTGGACTGCTGGTTCTCTATGATGTATAGGGAAATCGAGGATTCTCCAACATGATTCATGTGGACAAAGAAACCTTCCATCAATGAAGTTCTGAACTTCATCGATGCGTATTTGAGGAACAGATGACGACGACTCTGAATCACCAAGTGGTTTGATAATTCTTGCAGCAATTCTATCACTGCCTTTCGAAACATATTTGAAAAGGTACTTTATCAACATACTCCAACCACAATATTCAAAGTTGATGTGGGCATGAAACATGAGACAAAGCTGCCGATTGTATGGCACAACATTTGTGTTGTCTAACTTCAATTCACCTCTTGGTACATAACTTGATGTTCTTCTTCTTTTATAATGTATGTGCCCATTTTCATCAAAATAAGTATTGTCATTGTATCTTTTAGGATACTTCTTTGTGCACGTTCCTTGTTGCATACATGGGGCTTTAGTATTTGCATTTCCACACGGCCCGTGCATCATCATATCTGCTACAACTCTATATGCTGCTGGATCGGTTGTCATGTCAGGGAGTTCTGCTGAGATGAACCTGTCCACTTCTTCAGGACTCTTTATTTTGCTATTCGCATCTAGCCATAAGAGTGTGTGACAGTGTGGGAGACCGCGTTTCTGAAATTCAATTGTGTAAAGAACTGCAGTTAAAAGTTTAAACATGTAAGAATGTTTGTTTATATATAATATAAAAAAGGTGTAAGCATAACATTATGGCATAATAACTATTAATTACCTCCAGTAGAGTGTCCAAAAATATATTGCTCTTTTAGAACTGTTAGAAAGTCTTCTACCTTCTGTTGGAAAACACGAACCACAACATCAGCTCTGTCTGATGGCGTAAGGTCTGGATGACTTTTCATATGGTCTTTGATCTCTGGCCAATTGACATTGCAAGTGAATGTGATAAAATATTGTGGGTTCCCTAGAACCCGACAAATGGCGAGAGCATCAAGATAGTGGCTGTACATATATCTTGGTCCGCCAGTGAAACTTGAGGGGAGGATTATTTTTTGTCCTATATCAGCTCCAAAATGATCTCCTCTTGACATTGCGTCACAGATTCCAGCAAGACAATCACTTCTTAAGTTATTCTGCTTCGCTCGTATGAAGTCGAGTCGTGTTTGTTCAAGGGAACAGTATGCGGTGACAATATATTGTTGGAAGAGTCTGCCTGCTTTGAACAGAATACCAAACTGGTCGTTACGCTCGTGTAGCTGATACTTATAATACATATTCATAAACATCTTTTTCCTTTTGTTTTTTGCATTTACACCTTTTAATGTCATTTCAGTGTTGTAACCCGGTTGACCATATACAAAAAGAAGAGGAAATTGGAGAGACATGTATGAACTATGAAGCTTACTAATTCTTTGTGGCTGCCTGTCTTTATACTCTATGATGATGTCGTAATCTTTTTTGCTATTTGAATCAGGTTCAAACACTATTGCTCCAAGAGTGTTGGAAGAAGGCAACTGATATTCTCGACTTCCTACCACATTATAAAGCTGAATCTTGAATTCGGGTATGTTTGCTTCATTAAGTTTATCTCTTGCTGTTCTGAAGAGCTTGACCAACTCGTTGTGGTCATCCAATATTTGTATCAACTTCTGCACTATCTCTGATTGTAAGTTGGTATGCTCTGTACCTCCAAAAGCCTTCATTCTATTAGTAACTTCTTTATCTGTGTCATAAATATATAGTTGCATGAACTTTGGCTCATCTTTATTGGTAGGACATATCGTCCCTATCCAATGGTGTATCTGACCTGTGATTTTGAAAACATATGGCCCTTTTCCATTATTTATTGAATTATCGATTTCTGCACCGAAAGATGTCATACTAAACATCTGGTTGTATGCCCGAATGTTTGCCAAAAAATGCTTATCCTTGAATATTTGTTTCAAAAGTTGTGGTGGTTCTAGCTCTTTTTCTAGATAGACTTGCCCTCCGCCGCAGCATTTGTTATATTTCACACCATTTTGATGACAAACTCTTTTCAGCCGTTCGCCATACCAAAAGGATGCATTGCAATATTCACATGCATAATTGCAACCACCCAAGTCAATGTACATATTTGAGACACCTACAATAATAAACTTAAACAATATTAAAAATGCATTTGTGTTTACATATATTCTAATATGTGTTTCTTTTTTTCCTTACCTTGATCATTTAATGTTGTCGAGTCCTGAGTTATAATCTTAGTTGTACATTGTCTTTTTCCTACTTTTTGATAGCCTGTAAACACAAAAAATGCATGCAAGTGTTATGTTAAATATTTTTATTAAGTTTAGATAGCATAAAATGATAATGTTGTTACCTGGATCGTTCCTTTTATGTTTTCTTGTACATGTGTTGCCACTCATCGGTATATTTTTGCCTTTGTCATTCAAACACTCTACAGGAATTGTGTTTGTAAAATAAATATATGTCTATCTAAATTGACATAATCTTTATAATTAACGTAATGTGTACTTACTTTTATCCATTGCATGCTCATAGTTGACATCTTTTGAAATAGGTAAACTTTCTTGCTGTTGCGAGATATGGGATGTATGATTGTGCTGCAATACGTTTTTTGCCTTTATCAGTCGATGACACAGAATTTGCCGTATCCATTGTATGATAACAGTTGATGTCTTCTGAATTGGTGCATGTATCATCAATCATTGGGAAAGGTACATTTTTGCTTTTGTCACTTAAACACCCTACAGGAATAGAATTGTAAAGTAAATATCTATGTATATAAATTAACATAATTACTTATTAAGAGAATGTGTACTTACTTTTTTTTTGCATTCTCGTTGAATGTAGATGAAGCTGCCGTATGCATTGTACGATAACAGTTGATATCTTCTGAATTAAAGATCATATTATCATCATTTGATGATAAACAGCTAGGTAAAATTTCTTCCTGCTGTGGACTCTCCATTGTATAACTGGTTTTCATTTCAGGATGGCTTGTTTGCTCTTTAATTTTTTCTTTTCGCAGGTTTGCACCCACCTCATGTTGGAGTTGCATATGTGATATGCGATTGCTTTTGTCACTTAAACACCCTACAGGAATAGAAATGTAAAGTAAATATCTATGCATATAAATTAACATAATTAATTATTAAGAGAATGTGTACTTACTTTTTTTTGCATTCTCGTTGAATGTAGATGAAGCTGCCGTATCCATTGTATGATAACAGCTGATATCTTCTGAATTAAAGATGATATTATCATCATTTGATGATAAACAGCTAGGTAAAATTTCTTTCTGCTGTGGACTCTCCATTGTATAATTGGTTTGCATTTCAGGTTGGCTTGTTTGCTCTTTAATTTTTTCTTTTCGCAGGTTTGCACCCACTTCATGTTGGAGTTGCATATGTGATATGCGATTGTGACGTAACTTTTTGTGTCTTCTTATGCGTGTATCATCAATCATTGTAAAAGGTACATTTTTTCTTTTGTCACTCAAACACCCTACAGGAATTCAGCTATAAATTAAACACATATGTCTATCTAAATTGACATAATTTAAGTTTTATAATTAAGGGAATGTATACTAACCTTTTTCTGTATTGTTGTTCAATGTAGATGTAGCTGCCATATCCGTTGTATGTTCACAGTTGACGACTTTTGAATTAAAGGTCATCTTATCATCATTTGATGATAAACAAATAGGTAACTTTTCTTTTGGCACATTTGTGTTCGACTCACGTTGGGGTTGCCGTAAGTTATTTGCATAAATATTAAAAGGTTTTTTAGATGATCTAGTTTTTTATATTAATGATTAAGATTTTTTGATACTTTTTTATTTGCATTCTTTTAGCCATATTTTTTTTTTTCAAAATATACTTAAGCACATAACCACAATTAAAATATTAGCAAAATGAAATGCATAACTGTAAATATGAACATATAAACTTTTGAAGAAAGTTAGAAACAAAAGATGATTTATTACCTTTCTTTGTTTGTCTTCCTTAGTTCTTTATTGAAGATTGGATGCTATGAAATATCAGATTGAACTTGGATCAAAAGGGAAAATCGTATTTCTGGAAAGTGTATGTTTCTGGAAAAGTGTATGTAACTTTCTGGATGTATAATTTTTTTTGTATGTATAGACAAACAGATATTTATTTAGAGTGTACAGTGTTGTACATGTGTAAATGTGTAATAGATAGTTAGTGTACATGTGTAAATGTGTAATAGATAGTTAGTGTACTAATCCAGCTCTTAATTATAGGGAACAGTACATGAACAGTAAAAAACAGTATAAATGAACAGTACAAATGACTTTAAAACTTAATTTCAACCACACACTTGACTCTTAATGACATCACTAATCATCTTTCCAGATATTTTTTGGATGGCATCCATTCCCATCTTTAAATATATTGTATAATTTCAACAAGTCTTTTTAAAACAAGTATTCAAATAATAACATATGTCGTAAAAGACTACTAAAAGAAGTGTTTGTTAGTTATAAGACAATGATAAGACAATATTTTATAAGCTTTTAATTAGAGTAAATTGCAAAACTAGTCCATGTGGTTTGGCCAAAGTGCATGTTTCGTTCCTATCTTTTCGAAAATGAAGGCACCATCCCTATGGAGAAGTTATGAGTGCAATTTTTGTCCCTGACCAAACTGATATAGCTAAATTACCATTGTCTTCTTACAATTTAATAAAGAGAGGATGGAAATTTTAGTAATTTTGTTTAGGCTAAGGACAGAAATTGTACTCGTAAGTTTCTCACAGGGTTGGTGCTTGCACTTTCGAAAAAACAGGGATAGAACATGCTATTTGACCAAACTACAAAGACAATTTTGCAATTTACAACTTAGAATGAAAACCGGGTATAACAGACATACTAGTAAATAATCAAATCAAATAACCAAAATCTGCTTATCCAAACAAAAATATCAATAAGATTTCATCTTGTGATAATAGAATATTTCGCGCTAGCCAAACACCTAGTATATTGTTCAAATCGTTCATATGCAAATAAAAATACAAAGTTACTGTTTTTTGGTTCATTCCTAGCTAGGCCTACACATGAACTACGTTATGTTCTAAAAAACATTCTATGGAATTTTTGTAACTACTTCAGTTATGCATTCACCTCCTGGACGTCTTGTTTGTTATAAATGGACATGCTATTGATACTTGTACATATTGTAGTAGTTTGTAAAATTAAAAACATCAAAAGATCATGCGGAGAATGCATGTTAATTTGGGTCCACAATGATGATATATATTCCGACCACGATTGTCTTGCCTTGCTTCATAATAAAATTTGTGATAATTATAAATACAAATGTGCATAAGGAAATTTCTAATAATGTGTGGTTCCTTTATTTACAATAGGAAATATGCAAAAAGAAAAGATTTAGCATAATATATCCGATCTGACCTTGATACAAGTACTTTATTTTTGTTTAATAAAAGATAATTTACATATGATCATTCAAAACTAGACTTTCATCTCAAAAGGGCAATTAATTTAGGGTAGGCTGTATTTCATTTTTCCTTACTAAATACGGAAAAAGAAATAATCAGTTACATAATCATACTTTTAAATTGCAAAACAATATTTTTGTTTGAGTTTTGCTAAACATAGATGTTTAAGAAATAAAAGCATACATAACTTGTAGTATATAAATTCGGTTGAGAGAAGCTAAATACAGGGGTAAGCATGGACGAAACTTAAAACTTTTTATTAGAGGGGCCGAACTATAACTGATTTTGGACGGATTAAATTCTTAAATAATATTTTTTACACAAACTCAATGCATAAATTACACCAAGGAGAAAAAAATATGGGAGGGCCAAGGCCCACTCGTGCACTATAAGAACTTCGTCGGGTAGTTATTATTAAATGTACAAATAATTTATGTATGTATGAGTATTTTAAAAATAACTTTTGGTACTACTTTTGGTACTACGTTTAACAATTTTTTTTTTTTTCTTTTTTTTTTTTTATTTATTTATTTATTTTTATACTTAGGTGGTGTTTGTTTTTTAAGAGGTTCTGAATCTGAACCGCACATCTGAATCTGAATCTGAGGCATAAATGTATGAATCTGACCGCATCTGAACCGGAAAAAAAAACTCATGTTTGAACCGCATATTTGCTTGCTCGTACTAATTTTTTTTTTTTTTTTTTTTTTGTTATTTTTGTGTCTACAAGAGGCATTAAGACACCCCTCTCAAGTCTAGACCATTAAGATCTAACAGCCTTTGACTGCGTCTGAACGGAAAAAAAAACAAACAAACGGTCTGAACGCCCAAAATGTCTGACCGATTAAGAGGTAGGGGTCGTTAAGAGGCGTTAAGAGGCATTAAGAGGCATAAAAAAAAAACAAACAGCCTCTTATATTTGGCTAAAATGAGTAAGACAATTTGAGACACATGTTTATCTTAACAATAATTTGACAAAGGCAATCTTATTTATAACAAGAAATAGTATGTTTGCGCGTTGAGGCGATGTATTGTTTGATCACTAAAATCCCTTAATTACTTTATCTTTTTTGTACCAAAAATATTGTATATGTTTATATAATTATTGCATCAGCGGGATCACCTTCTACAACAAATAAAACAGCAAAACATAAGTGCACTAACACATCTCATAGCCTATTGAACATATTTGATTCTGAAATGTTATTTTCGACTTATGTTTTATTGTTCCCCAAGGTATCTTGATACCTTGTTGTTGTAATGAACTAGTGCTAATTGAGCATATTTGGCAGCTTCCCATCTTCCAACTCTGCAATTAAAGGCGAAAACAATAAAAAATATAAATTTTTATACCTAAATGTATGCAAGCTTCATGAGTATACAACAAGTAAAATGAGCAAACTTACATCCATTGAGACACGGACTTACATCTTCTGTTCACCAAAAATCACCACAACAACACTTTTTGTCTCTAAACAAATAAAACCAAACACAATCTCTTACAACCAACACCACCATAACCTGAACGCCTCATCTTGTCTCGGCATCGTATAAAACATGTTTTACATTTTAAAAGTTTTTCACTTGGTTGAGGAATTTCATCGAGCACCTTGTGTGCATAAGTAATCTTGCACAGTCTATAGTAACTAATACCGACTTCACTCCATAAGTCGAATCCGAACACAAGTACAACGACACTCCAACGCCGATACCTGTTCCGGAAACCACGGCGGAGATCCACCGTAGTAACTTAGGGTTCCGGTTATCCAAACTGGTGGAGGAGATTGATGAAGCAGTGATGAATGGAGAAGATGCGGTGGAGATTGAACGGAGGTGACGGTGGATTTGGGGTTAGGGTTAGGGTTTGGAATCTTGGTCAGGATAAATAACTTTTTTGGCCAGAGAGATATGGATGAAATAAAGAAAAGAGTGATGGATGAGATTATATATGGGCAAAATAGTCATTTAACAAGAATAACGGGATTTGACAACAAAAAAGGGAACATTTACCAAGGGAAAACGGGTCAAGGGACGCAATCGACCTTAAAAACCCAAGTTTTGGACCCACGGTGACTAAAATCTCAAGTTTGGGGCCCAGGTGATGCATTTGAGAAAGTTTAGGGACCAACGGTGTATTTTTGTCTATTTATAAATAAATGTAAAGAAATAAACTTTAGGGTAGTTTCTGTAAAATGTTAGATAGTTTTAAGGGTGTGGGTTGAATTTTATTTTACTTTTGTGAAAAAAACGTATATTAAACTTCAACATTTTGTATAAAATCGTACGTTAATCAAAAGTACTGCAATAATGAGCTCATTTTGTTTATAAATCTTTTCATCGGTATATTTCTTTATAAATAAATCGTTAGATATTTCTTATGTATTTGATAAATAAAATTTTTAATATAAAAAATTCGTAAATAGCTAATTAAAAGCAAAATTTAAATTTCGTTTTAAAACTTTTTCTTCTTTTGCCTAAAACGACATCGTGCTCTATACTTAATGTATTGGGCTCATTTTGATAGAGCTTTTCATCGGGATTCTTTATAAAGAAATCGTTAGATATTTATTAGTAATTTGATAAATAAGTTTGTTACATAAAAAAATCTTAAATAAATTAGAGTAAAGGGTAAATTTTGTAGCTTGCCGCATAATTCGGAGGTGTTTTGAAACATTTTTTTTTCTTTTGCTTTTGCGAGAGAATTGCAAAATACATCCCTGTGGTTTACATGTTTTCCCTTCTTACATCCCTGTCAGAAACTTTTGGCAATATACATCCCTCGTTAGGCAAACGTTTGCCAGATTACATCCCTATGTTGGATGGGCGTTATCTTTCTCCGTTAAGTGTTTGCATCGTTAGTCCCTCTGTTAAAATGTTTGCACCGTTAGTCCTATGGTAGTCATTGCACTTAGTCCTTCGTTATTTTCGTCCGATTTTTACCGTTTTCGTCGATTTTACGTTTTCGTCCGAATTTTTTAATTTCTGTTTTTTCTTTCATCGATTTTACATTCGTTTTTTTTACGTTTCTCGATTTTCGTTTCGTCCGAATTTTTACATTTTCGTCTGTTTTTTTTACGTTTTCGTCCGATTTTTTACGTTTTCGTCCGTTTTTTTACGTTTCGTCTGATTTTTTTCTTCGTCCGATTTTTTACATTTCGTCTGTTTTTTTACGTTTCGTCCGAATTTTTTACATTTTCGTCTGTTTTTTTACTTTTCGTCCCGTTTTTCTTTTCGTCCGTTTTTTACGTTTTCGTCCGGTTTTTTACGTTTTCGTCGATTTTTTACATTTTCGTCTGTTTTTTTACGTTTAGTTCATTTTTACGTTTTCTCCGTTTTTTACGTTTTCGTCCGATTTTTTACTTTTCGTCCAATTTTTACATTTTCGTCTGACGTTTTTTCGTTTCGTCCGATTTTTTTACGTTTTCGTCCGGTTTTTTACGTTTTCGTCCGATTTTTTACGTTTTCGTCCGATTTTTTACATTTTCGTCTGTTTTTTTTACGTTTTTTCGATTTTTTACGTTTTTGTCCGATTTTTTTTGTTTTCGTCCGATTTTTTTACGTTTTCGTCCATTTTTTTACTTTTCGTCGTTTTTTATCGTTTTCGTCCGATTTTTTACGTTTTCGTCCGTTTTTTACGTTTTCGTTCCGATTTTTTTACGTTTTCGTCCGATTTTTTACATTTTCGTCTGTTTTTTTACGTTTTTCTCCGATTTTTTACGTTTTTTTCCGATTTTTTTTTTCGTCCTTTTTACGTTTTCTATGTTTTTACTTTTTCGTCATTATTTTTCTTTTTACGTTTCCCATTTTTACGTTTCGATTGTTTTTTTTACGTTTTCATCCATTTTACGTTGGATTTTATTTCGGCAACGTTTTGCATTTTACGGAAACGTAAATACTGATTAAACGTCCAACCAACTTAGCGAATGTAATGGCAAAACTTTGCCTAACAGGAAACGTAAAAAAACAGATGAAAACGTAAAAAAAACAGACGAAAATGAAAAAAATGTACGAAAACCGTAAAAAAACAGACGAAAACGTAAAAAATCGGAGAAAACGTAAAAAAAAAGACGAAAACGTAAAAAAATGGAGAAAGAAAATGAAAAAATCGGACAAAAACGTAAAAAATCGGACGAAAACGTAAAAAAATAGACGAAAAACGAAAAATAAAATGGACGAAAACAAAAAAAAAAATGAAACAAAAACGTAAAAAATTCGGACGAAAACGTAAAAAAACAGACGAAAATGTAAAAAATCGGACGAAAACGTAAAAAATCGGACGAAAACGTAAAAAAACGAACGAAAAATCGGAAAAACTAAAAAACAGACGAAAATGTAAAAATTCGGACGAAAACGTAAAAAATCAGACGAAAACGTAAAAAACCGACGAAAACGTAAAAAATTGGACGAAAACGTAAAAAAAACAGACGAAAATGTAAAAAATCGACAAAACGTAAAAAATCGACGAAAACGTAAAAAACCGGACGAAAACGTAAAAAATCGGACGAAAACGTAAAAAACAACAAACGTAAAAAAAACAGACGAAAAGTAAAAAATCGGACGAAAACGTAAAAAAACACGAAACTAAAAACGACAAAAGTAAAAACACAAGTAAAAAAAACCGGACGAAAACGTAAAAAATCCGACGAAAACGTAAAAAAACAGACAAAATGTAAAAATTCGGACGAAAACGTAAAAAATCGACGAAAACTAAAAACGACGAAACGTAAAAAATCGAACAAAACGAAAAAAAACAACAAAATGTAAAAAATCGAGAAAACGTAAAACGGACGAAAACGAAAAAAAAAAAAAAAAAACAAAACTAAAAAAACAGACGAAAATGTAAAAATTCGGACGAAAACGAAAAAATCGAAAATAAAAAAAAACAAAAGAAAAATGAAAAAAAAAAGAAAAAAAAAATCGGAAAACGAAAAACGACAAACGTAAAAAAACCGGACGAAAACGTAAAAAATCGTACGAAAACGTAACGAAGGACTAACGGTGCAAATAGACTTAACCCATAGGACTAACGGTGCAAACATTTTAACAGAGGGACTAACGATGCAAACACTTAACGGAGAAAGATAACGCCCATCCAACATAGGGATGTAATGTGGCAAACGTTTGCCTAACGAGGGATGTATATTGCCAAAAGTTTCTGACAGGGATGTAAGAAGGGAAAACATGTAAACCACAGGGAGGTGTTTTGCAATTCTCTCTTCTTTTGCTTAAAACAACGTCATGCCCAATACCTAATGTATAAATGTATAATAGATTAATGTCATGTAAGATAAGTGTTAATTCATCTAAATGAAAAGGTTAACAAGTAATGCGATATTATTAATAACAGAAAGATCTATAGAAACAGAACATGTCTTTAACGTATGTTTAACTAATTTTTTTCTCCTCATGGAACGTATGGGGAATAAGAATATTGTACAGCCTATTGATTAACGGTAGGGGTTAAAACTAATAAAAAATCGACGGTCATGATTGAAAGGCTAAAGCTAGGAACATGTATATAAATGGTTTTGGAGTTGAAATGCTTCACTTCACAATTTCACATTGATAGCTAGCTATGGATACAGATGAGTTTCACGGTGTAGCCCGGTTCGTGATCAAACTATACAAAATGGTTAGCGATAAAGACACAAACTCCATCATATCATGGGGCTCGTCGGGTACTAGCTTCATCATATTTGATGAACACCGATTCACCTCAGAGATACTACCTAGCTACTTTAACTCAAGTCGTTTGGATAGCTTCACTATTCAGCTTAATAACTATGTTAGTATTTCTTTTCTTACTACATAACATATCATAAGTTTATGTTAAAATAGATATATGCCGCAAGCCCCGCAACAACATATCATAAGTTTTTCACCAAGTCTTGCATAGTAGTATAGTACAATCTAGTTTTTAACAAGATTTTCACTAGCAAACATTTAATGTACATATTTTTCATTACATGAACTACATGTGTTGCAATTGTGATTGGAATTAACGATCTAAATACGATTTTAAAAGGGTTTTAACAAGATGGGAGGGAAGCATTTGGAGTTTGAGCAGAAGCATTTCCAAGAAGGAAAACAACACTTGCTAAAAACTATTAAGAGGAGAAGCAAGCAATCTAAAGTTATCAATAACACGCCCTCACTTTGTGTTGCCACAAATGAAGTCAAAGCTACATTTTTTAAAGTTTGTGTAGGACAAAAACAATTTTTTAACAGAATACAACGATTCAAACTTGATATCGAAAAGAATTTGTCAGAGTTCCAAAATATCACTGAGTCATTGTCCAACAATCCCATTTTCACTTTCTCCAAAGACATTGGCGGAAAAAGGAAATTTGGTGATTTAGACCCGAGCATTGTCTTTGCCGATATTGAGAAAGATTTGGAAGCATTTTACAATCAATTTGAGGTGCCAGAGAGTGGCATTGATGATTTTAGAACATTAATTGACTGGACTCATAAAGTGGCCACTGGACGAGGTGGTAGGGCTGGTGGTGGTCGTCGTGTACCTGATTTTTTGCAAAAACTCTATAATATGGTCGAGAAACAAGAAATTGATGATCTTATATCATGGAAACTTCCTTCTCGTGATAGCTTCATCATTTGGGACACTAACAAGTTTGCAACTCATGTGTTGCCTATGTATTTCAATCATTCAAATTTCAGTAGCTTCAATTCGCAGCTCAACATATATGTAAGTGTCTATTGAATACGTTTTGACTTTTCAGGTCAAACTTATTTGTTTTGAAATACAAATTTTAGGCATATTTATTCTAAAGCACCAAGTTCTTCATAGCTATTTGTTGTAAACTTATATAAAAACCATTCTGTATCTCGAATGTGATAACAACTATTATTTGTTCTTACTGATTTTTAAGTTAAAAGTCCTTCCATTTGACACCAAAAGTCAAAACTAGTAAAAATTTTATGAATTGGGTACTTTTTGTAAGGGGAAAAAAATCTCAAGTGCATTTCATCACATATAATAAAAATATTACCCCATTCTACTTTTCATATGATGATAGGCTGTTTTTTATTCTTTGTTTGTCTGAAGGAATTCAAGAAGGTGAATTGGGAACGTCATGAATATGCGAATGAATGGTTTCTAGGAGGCAGGGAAGATTTGCTGCAGAATATAATGAGGAGACCAAAAAAACAGCAGCGGATGGACCATATCATGACATGCACTTTAGCAGAAATGGAAATGTTCACACACCGGTTGAAAACAATTCAGCAAGAGCAAAAGAGTAAGATTACTTGGATATCATATTATGAAGAACAAATGAGAAGTTCCGTGGACGGGCTCAAGGAAATGGCCGTCAACATGGCCAATATCGCCAGCAAATTGACATTGAAAAGTATTGATCTTGAACATGTTAAGAAAGCAAAACTAGTTATTGAAGATGATGGTATAGTTATAATTCATAAGTTCATTCGACTTTTAACTACTATAGATATGATAACATACTACTTCTCATATTCGAGCTCAAACAATTGACGGTTGTTTCATGGTGATCTTATAGGTAACACAGAAGGACAAACTTTGGAAGTCAATGAACTAGGAGAAGATCAAAGTGCATTAGAAGAAAACAATAACGACGTAGCAGAATCTTTCTTTCAAGAGCTAGAGATTGATATGGAAGCGATTGATAAATACATACAGATGGATGAGACTTGGATCGTCCAAAGAGAAATCATGCATTACATGTCTGCGTATCCGGACACTACTTCATGCTAAAAGAATATGTCGTCGATAACTAATCTATGGACCTTATCACAATTAGTGTATTTTCTTTGATTATTTAGAATTAATGCTCTATGCATATATATTTTCGTATCAAGTTTAGAACTTTATGATATTTGGACATGTATGTTCAGTGTTATCACTAATCAGTATGGTAGTTAAGAATCAAAATTATGTAATCAAAACATATCTATGACTTATTATCAAAAGTACTTCTTGTTTTGATATTATGTTCACTTCACTAATTATATACTACTATCAAAGTGTCATACTTTTAAGATTTGTATGGTAAACATGTGTTACACTATTTTTTTAGTCGACATGACTCGTACATGTTTACAGCGAGTAAAATTATCGATTTAAGTAGCTCGGATTACTGGTTCAGTGCTTTTTGAATCTCAAATGTTGTTAAAAGAATGTGGGCTAAAATTTCAGGTTGGGAGGTTTGTTTGATGCTTTTCAATCTGGATGCTCTTTGAGTTGAGTTTTTGGGCTGTAATAGTAAAATGTGAAAGGTAAAAAGTAAAACTGATATGGCTTCGCCCGGGTTCGAACCGGAGACCTTCAGTGTGTTAGACTGACGTGATAACCAACTACACCACGAAACCTTTTTGTACACTTATTTAATTTTGAAAAGCTTTAACTTATATGTACTAACAAATTAGACTAAAAATGAGTGTACACCAGACATGAAGCTTATTGTTAAAGCATTGATTAGTACAACTTCATGTACTAACTACTAATCAAACAATCAGTTTATAATGCTCATCCAAACACCCCCTAGACCTTCGCATTTTATAAACTTCTCGGCTAGTCAACGAGACCTCAAGGCGTTCAAAAAGTGTACAGAAATGTTTATACATATAAAATAATTTGTGATTGTGTGACTATCAGAACTCGACTAAACTATAACTCAACTGACAGACATTTGACGTGACGATATCAAAGTTCCCCCAATGAATCAACATTTTGCATTGAGAACAGAACCGAGAAAAAAATCCAAAAAGTAGAAAGGAGCCTGTGATAGAAAACAACTTACACACATCGTGGAAACTCGTTTTAGACCGTTCTAACTTAACTAACAACGAGTTTACTTGATCGTTTATGGGCTCTAGGGTTTTAAGCCTTTGATCTAGGATTTCTACGTTTAAAGAACAATGATAATATTGGCGGAATATTCAAACAAAGAATACAATACTATCATAACAAGGTTTTTGCAACTTCACCGTTTGTTTATTCCAACTAAGCCCCAATGTTACATGATCAATATAACACGATTACTATCTAATCAGGGATCAAAGATCCTTGAGGCTAAACAAACCTAACAACATTAGACCCCATGTCCAATGTTCATCAGACCCCATGTCTGATGTTCCCACACACACTCTTTAAGTGCTTTACATTTTAACACAACATTGTGTTGTTGTAATTTGAGAGTACTAAGCACTTTGGTGATCACTAATCATATAGTGACACACTTTAATCTAAGGGGTATGATCTTCCTTTTATAACATAAGGAGATCATTACAAACTTGATAAGTCTTTAGTCATCCACTTGCTTTTACATGTGTCAAGTCAATAAGATACAACTTGTATCTTGAGTGTTCAACTTGATGACTTGATAAAATATCTAGATATTATATTTGTATAAACATGACTCATACAAAATAATATCTTCTTCGTTCTTATCTTTGTAGCAGCAGAGTGACTCATTGATTCAGCAGCACCTTCGTTTGAACTAGCAACAGGTTGTTACACTAGTAGCAGTCTCATTTTGTACTAGCAGTACCTTGTTGTACTAGCAGTACCTTTGTTTGAACTAGCAGTACCTTTGAGTTTGCACTGGCAATACCTTGCTTGTGAATCAGCAGTACCTTGTTGGTCTAGCAGTACCTTGCTCTTGGACCAGCAGTACCTTGTATTTTGCTTATCATTCAGTATTCTATATGTTTCATTCTTCTTGTTTTTGATCATCAAATCTATGGAATATTTAATTCCTTACACACATCAAACACAAAGGTTAAACCGTTTGATTCATTCATACAAACAAGATGTGGTTCAAGAATTCAGGACCATAAGCCGAACCACTTACAGTCATCTAATCAAGTTAGCCAAAAGGGTTGAATACTAATACAAAATTTATTAAGCACAAAGAACAACGAGCCATGAAAGTCTAAAAGTTCAGGCCGAATTGAGAACGCTCGTTGTTTTTAAATAAGTCTCACATAAAGATGGTGGTGAGTCGCTGCTGCTGGTTGCACCATTTAAATCACTTCCATTGCTGTCATCACTGCTACTGCTGCTGCTAGAGTCGTCATTTGATTGCTTTCCCTCATCACCCGTTTGTTTATAACTGGCCCCCACTGAAAACGACATACTGGTGTTCAAGTATTGACGATAGTCATCCTTTTTGGCACCTCTGGGCATATGTTGCTCGCAATACTTCTGCTCCGGGAGCACAGTTTTGCTGCATCGCCATTTCTTGCCATCTGTTCTTCTGCATCTTTCGGAATCATTTACTGCAAGAACACAGGTATGGTTGTTGCTTGAGGTGCCACATTGTTGAGCTACCGATGTAAAAGGCAAGTAACTTGTTAGAAACTAAAAGTAAAACCAATGCACAAGTATAACGCATTATGATACAACTAATACAAAACAAAGTATCATTTTTCAAAATTTATAGCAAATGAAACATGAATCCAGCAAACAAACATCTTCAGTAATTAAGAAACTAAAACTGCTAGTGTTGGCAAAATGGGCCGTCAGATTAAATGTCAAATTGGGTAATTTTTGGTATGGGTCGTGTTTTGCCTCAGGTCACTTTTTTCCAGATGTTTTATACAGTATTACATATTATTAATAGTTTTCGAAAACATATACAGAAATTTCATTATTTTTGGTGTAATAATTTTGAAGTTAATACGCATTAAAATACACCTTAGGTGAAAGATATGACCGAGTGGTTGAAGGCTTAGTACTGGAACTGCTATGTAGGCTTTTGCTTACTGAGGGTTCGAATCCCTCTCTTTACTTACCTTCACCTATTTCACCGATCTTACTAATAGATCAAATAGCAATGGATACTACTATTCCAACAGTTAGAACTTCCTTCGATATGGATTCTGTGTTCCTAGTGGCCGTGGTACGGATTATACTGTGGTGCAGTGAAAGAAAATATCCCTCTTGGTCTATGATCCCATAATGGAAGAAAATACAGGATCAAACCCTTAATATATCTTATCCTTAGGTAAATTATTTCACCGAAATTGAGATAAATTGGCTTTTGCCACCTAAAAAATGTCACGTTAAACCACTATTTTCATCAAAGAAGTGTTTTAAACATTACAAATTTGGCAATTCCTACCACGCCAATAGAAGTACTCAGTTTCACTTTCAAGACATACCATTGCAATGTTGAAGAACACTTTCTGGCGACAAGCTGGATTCAAGATTTGTCACGACATTTTCGGTGCTATCTTTCTTAATTTTGTAGCTTTGATCGTTGATTTGAACTTTGTTCTGATTCTTAGGATTCCCACCTGCTACAGACTGAAGAATAGGTGTGGCTTTCAGTGAGGAAATGGAAGTCGTTGTAGTTGAGTTGGTTGACACTAAAACGGTGTTAAGAACTTCCACGGGCTTTCTTGAACGGTTGCGGCCTCTGTGCATGTGACGCAGACAGTACTTCTGATCAGGAATAACTGCTGACCGACACCTCCATTTTCTCCCATCAGTTCTTCTACACCTCCCTGGTTCGGTATCCATCGCTTGACTAGACTAGTATAGGTTCATATGATATCAAATTTAAACCCTGAAAAAAAGATAAAAAGGATATTAAAAAAGTCTTCATTGAAATATTACTCTCTATGGAAGTTTTAAATCTAAATCTAATTTTTTTCCTTGTTAACAAAGTGACAATGTAGATTTTAAGTATAAGACAAATGATTTAAACTACATATGAAGCGAACGTTTGCATAACAGACTACTTTCTTATTCTATTGCTTGATTTTGCCTAAAATGTCAAGTAAGCAAAAATGTCACGAGCTTGAACATCATACACTTGACAAGTTTCAAAACCCATGAACAATTTCGAGTGAACAACATACTTAACCTAATAATCAAACCTCTAAACTGAAGAACCTACAGGAGTCCGTTATGCAAACTGATTTTGTATTTGCAGCACATGGGTGAAGCCGTGAAGGTAATCTCCCTATCGGTATCGCTAATAAAATCAGACCCATGTGTCAAGCAAGTAAAAATTTCAAATTTAGCCCAGATGATAGCTAAAACGTCATAAACTTTCCTTAAAATGTACACAAAAGTTTAAAAACCTATAATATTTTTAAGCAAAATCAAATCAATAAACGCAAGAATACACCAATGGAGTAATCTACTGCACTCATGACTCATGTGTCAAGAAACCGACATTGTGTCAACTGTAGTGCAATGCTAAAGCTTGAACATCAAAACCTTGTCTTATCCCCTAAACCCAAAGTCAGGCCGCTTTAAATACAAAACCAACCACGCCTAAAACTCCTTAATTACAGCAATGAAGGTGGAGTTATAACACTTGCAAAAATTTCAACAAACATCAGCAAGTCGTCAACCAAAGCAATACTCCATCTAATTATTTGATAGAAGATCCCAAAATTGAACAAACATACACAAGTGCATATAACATTGGTTATTTCACAAGCTCGGGATCGGATGCCCAAACGAAATAAAGCTCGACCTAAGAGTAGCTTTTTAAGTACACTAAGCTTGAGCTCATTTGTTTAGTTCAAGCTCTTCATTATATATAACTGTACACAAGTATATATACAATCATAGATCATAAGTATATATATGCTTAATTATGCTTTGGGTATGAAGCTCGTACTCGAGCTCCTTTATTAAATGACCCCGAAACTAGGCTCGAATTTGAACTCGTTTAGGCTCGGCTCGTGCTAAGCTTTTACCGATCCGATTTCGAGTAGCTCACAACCCCCCCCCCCCCCCCCCCCCCCCCACCCCCCCAAAAAAAATAATAATAAAAATAAAAATAACCAAACCCCCCAGTTCAAATATCTTATGAAACCCCAAAACTAAACAAAACAAAACATCACAAGTCTTTATGCAACAAAACCTTAATATATGACCAAAACCCCACCAGAAATCCCACAATATACAAAACAAATGAAACATTACCGTAAAAAAAAATAAACTGAGAAAATAAAAGACAGAAATACCTGAGTAAATTTTTAACACTTTTTTTTATTAAAACACAAAATGCAAGTGTGACAATGAAAGCGAAGTATATATTTATGTATGTAAAAGAGATAATGGAAATGAGAAAAAAGTTGTGATGTGGTGTTACTTGCCATTAAAGTGTCAGAAAAGGCTTTGCTGACCATGGTAACAGTTTCAGCCTAGCAGATGTTACTCTGCCCACGCGCGCTTGCCTTGGTTTGCTCGTTTACATGGTTTTCAAACTGATGCAGGGCCCATCAAGTCATCCAAGTGATCCAACACTATAATGTTTTTTTATTTAGTCTCACATAGACTCTGTTTGGTCCACATTCATCCCCAATAACATATTTGTGGCCCCGAAATTTGGTTAAAACAAAGTTCTATACCCGCGCGTTGCGGTGGGGTATTTGTATATGTAAGAAAAACAAACGCACTCTTAGTCTTTAAAAAGGGGGTAAAAAATAGTATATTGCATTGTAAAAGAGTATGTCGTAAAGTATAAATCCTTTGCATAGCATTGTTGTTTTTTACGGGATAAATGAAAGAGGTATCATATATTTTGTATTAAAAAGAAAATATAGTTATATATTAAAAGTTGAAGGGTATGAAGTGGCTAAAATGTATAAGTTGGGATTTATATATCAGGGTTTGCCACAAAGATCAGAGAAACTTGAATGGCGTTCGGGTGTCGGTCCTGGAGCAGGCCCTTCGGATCTAAAAGAAAAACTATGGTTGTGAGTGATAATGAACAGGGTGGAGCACCAAATTAGTAGGCGGGTCAGGGATGGAGCGGGTAGGAGGAACAAACTGGTTAAATGAATCCCGCGCGACTGATGGGTCAGAATGCATGGTGGACACACAGCAGAGAGAGCAACAGATTTTAGCTGGGTTGAGTGTCGTTTTGGAATTAGCTCGTGCAAGTAGGCTTAAAAAACAGCGCCATGCTGGTTTGATGCAGCTTAAGGATTAGGGTGTTTTGGTTTGGCTGTTGCTGTTTATTCTGTTAGTTGCAGGTTTGTAAAGTAACGGTTGTTATGAATAAAAGCTTAGCTTACTTTGTGTTAGTCGGTTATCGATTATTGTTACTGAAGGTGTTTTTTGGTTTGTTTATGGTTAATTGAGCTTGACACTAACCATACATCAATTTTAGCATTATATAAACAGATTATTATGAAAGAGTACAGTAATAACTTATGATATGAAGGAGTGTATAAGATGACAACAAAAGAATACTTATAGAAGCAGCTTTGATGATATTACATAACATAAAATATGTTAACACACATAAGGTGTTTGTATGGAAGCGGCATTCAGTCCGAATGTTACACAAAAAATTATTATTTGTGCAGGTGGAGCATAAATATGTTCTAAAACATATTGCTAGCTAACAACATTTGGCAAAAGTTTTAATTGCATAAGCAAAGTCGAATATTTCTTACAAATCTAGATCCTGCACTCTCATCTCTGACCTTTAGGTAGACTCCTTTTTTCTAACATTCGTGGGCTTTGATTGCTGTTTTGTTGACGCTTCTGTTCAGTTCCCCATTCAGCTTTGGTGAAATGCACATGGTCGGTGATCAGATCCTTTTGTGGGACTGAATCTGCCAACATGCATAGAATAATTTTAGTTTGTATAAAAATGTAGACCAATTAGATAAGCAGATAACCATTGTAATAAACACATAAACTAAATGAAGGTGTCTCTTTCCAATAGTATAATGAGTGATGATCAATGTATGTCGATAAAAAGCAAGCTCAGGAGAGACAAAAATATTCAGAAAGTATCATTGATGGATGCATCGACCATGCGAATACAGTAATAGGTCGAGTCGGTCTTTGTACATCCATCACCAATCTGGCTATTGAATATATAAATTCTGGTAGTGAATGATAATGCATGATGGTAATATAGATAATAGGTTTCAGGCCAGTAGTTACAGAAGTGGTACTCAAAACCGGCCTTGGCTGCAATCATTTGATACTTTGAGCCTCCACTCAAAATCCCATTGCCATGTCGATGAAATATGTGCAAAGATTTGCGCCAAACCCATTGCAATGACAATGACATAGGAATGGGTTTTCGAGGGGAAGCTCAAAGTACCAAGGTGTGCCGAAGAAAAAATTGTTGATTCTAGAAAAGCATGTAAGTATTAGGACTCGTGTTGAATGGGATAATGAAGGAGTGCGGCATGTCATGAACAATACACATTATATCATTATCACAATCAACACGCCTCAATTATCAGAGCCCATCTATCAAACGATGTATATGGGTTCTATTGGGGTTTAAATTTTACCCAGTTCCCCAAAACCATTAGTGTGCTTGATAGACAAATGGTTTTAGGGAAAATCGGCCAATTTAACCAAAGGAAAACCCAAACTCATCGTTAGATAGATGTGCCCCAATAAAATTTAGGTTTTCAAGGTGAAGTTCAATGTAGCAAGTGTTTATTGGGCCCCATTACTTTGTAAATGTTGGTTTTAGGTCAAAAAAAAAGAATGGGAAATTTTAAAAAACAACATAGTTAACCCTTCTGAGGTCCCCCACGTTCCTTTTGTTTATTTCAACTCCCTTTGTTCCCAAAAAAAAAAAAAAAAAGGGTTTCACCAGGCCCAATTGGGGTAGATTGTTGAAAGGGCCCCAAAAAGGGAATGTATGGGAAAATTAGAAAGGGTAACTATTTTTTAAATTCCGGGCTATTTATTAAGTTAAAAACCCTTCATCCACTAAGTAATGTGGGCACCAAAAACATAAACCCTTTTTACTTTCAACTTCTCTTTGAAACACTTTTTTAAAAAAACCACAAACTATAATTTTTCGCTAAGTTTTTCAAACTCACTTGTTTATTGGGTAGACCTTTGCTATGCCAAAATTCCCGGTTAAAAATGTTTCCCCCCCAATTCA